>OX454526.1:309370356-309997856 GCA_949715645.1 Portevinia maculata | reverse complement strand
ATAAGATCAGCTTTACGCACTTAACTGATCAGAACCAAAACATGTTCCATTGAAAAGAGCAATTTTAGAGTTTGAGAGCATCTCTGTCGATTTTCAATGAAAAATGCTGTGTCTATTTTAAGCAAATAAATCATTTTACCCATTGTTGAGATATGGCCGTTATTCGAAAGTATCGTTGCTTTAGTCTTTTGGTAAAACCTGAGTTGTTCGTTTTCCTACCTTTGCACCAAGTATTGTAAACACCAACAGAGATCAACGTCTTAAGGCCGTTAGAATTTTCTTCAACATAACTTGATCCGTTTTTGAGATATTAGTATTCATGAGTATTCATGTAAAGTAAAGTTATTCGACTATATTTGTAAAAAATGAAAAAATCTAACATTCACCTCAATAATTTTATTTTTCAGAAATTATCAATTCGTTAGAGCCATTTTTGAGAAAATCCGTGTTGTAAAAACCATTTGTTATTTAACTGATTGTTATTTAACTGATACGTAGGTATTTAAACTGATAGAATAACAAAAAAAATGCCCGCGAGATAAAGGCTTACAAACCCCAAATACGAAGTCGTATATCATCATGATATAAACTCAATTCCTATATTCAGTTGAGTTCGAAATTTCAGCACTAATTCAATATCTTTCTCTTAAGTATACTAAATTATAAAAGAAAGTTAAAAAGAAAAAAAAATTGTTTCGGTAGTCCAAATCAATTTTCCTTTAGACACGTACAGCCTGACATCCTTACTTACTTTTACTTGACATCCACAAACAAATTTAAAATTAACAGAAGGGGAATATTTCACAAAAGAGCAGCTTTTTGTATGCGTAGTATTTTGCCAAGAAGTCATTCTGACCAAGGTAGAACACCTTCCCCTAATCGTCGGGAGATCTTGCATCTCCAGTGTCTATTCGGTGTTGTACAATGTTGTACAAAATGCAACATACTAGTCGTCAAGCTTTGTTCAAATTAGGGCACCTCACTGCATCTCGACCGCTTATTGGTTGAACAAGTTTTTCACGTTTACCATCTTAGTTTGCACACCAAATTTGTGTCGGAAGTTTACCACCTTGTTGGAAAAGATTTTTCATTAAGGTATGTTACAAACTATGAGTCGTTCATTCAATGTTGCCACATCTTGGGACAGCTCATAAGGTTCGCGGTTTTATCTTCTCCTCCATTCGCCGTGCTCGCACACAGAACCAAATATCCGACGGAGTATTTTTTTCAAATGAACCCAATATTAGCTCCCCTTTCCTACATATCGAACAGCACTCGGCAAAAGTAAAGTTCGATAGAGCATGTACTTTGTTCTTCGAGTGAAGAGTTTTAACCCATATATTTCTAAGGTAATTCATGATCTGATCTCCACTAAGGTGTCATTTTTGGAGTTCATGTTTACTCCAAGGTAGGTAACTTACTTTTACTTAACGGGCTCCGTGAAGGGTCTCTGCCTGAAACACTGCAGCTTTCCATCCTCTCCGATCTCGGGCACGCTGCTTCCAGTTCTCCAGACCAAGCGCTCTGGGATCCGCGATAGCAGTCAATCTACCGGGCCGGAAGCAACACTGGTACGTGCCGATTAGTGCGTTGCAGAACGGATTGAGACGTTCACACAGTATACATTGGATAGGATCTTATATGCGACATTTAGCAGGGATATGCCTCGATAGTTCTTGCAAGACATAGGATCGCCTTTCTTGTACACGGGCCATATGCGGCTTTGAGATTCCAGTCATCGGGCATGTTTATTTGCACCCATTGTTGGTTGCTGATTGGGTGGATGTGCCCAACCAAAACATCACCTCCGTATTTGAAAAGCTCCGCTGGTAAGCCATCAGAGCCGGCGGCTTACGTTTTCATACTGCGGGCTTTTTCTCTGGGATGGCTGGTATCCTACGGTGGCCTCGGCTACCTCTTTAATGATGTCGGGATACGGTTCCACATATTGTTGGGGCTTGTGGGTGGTGAGTGCACAGAGGAGAGTCTCTCCCTCCTACGCTCTCTGTAGACTCTGCCTACTCCAGGTGTGCTAACGCGTCCAACGTCGAATTTCTTCTTTTGAGCAGTTCGCGGCATCTTCTCCTTGGACAGTTGAGCTCTAAATTTAGCCGCTACAAGAAAATGGTCAGAGTCGACGTTTATCCTCGAAATGTGTGCACGTTTAAGAAGTTGGATACGTGCCTCGCATCGATTAGCACATGGTCGATTTGGTTGGCAGTTCGACAATCTGGAGAGCGCCAGGTTGCTGTGTGGATCCTGAACCTTGCAAACCTAGTGCTACTTATCACCGCAATACGGGCTGCTGCAAAATCGATTAATGATCTTTTATCGTGTCGTGGAGGCTGTGCCTACCAACTAATCCGTCGAAGATGTTTTCCTTTCCGACTTTGGAATAAAAATCCCTGAGCACAACAACTTTGATATCGTACTTCGGACAGGCTCCATAGGCTCCAGCCAGGAGGTCATAAATCTCCTCCCTAAATCGGTGGGGGCGTGTGCACATGTTAGGCTTATGTTTTGAAATGTAGCTTTGATGTGGATCACAGCTAGGCGATCACTTATCTGTTTGAAGTGTATGACTTTAGTCCTGTTGTTGTTGGACATTTGCTGATGTAGAAGGCGTAGCTGATGAAGGTGTTGTTGGTCTTGGGTGATTAGTGGTTGTTTGCTTTGTTGTTGGTGGTTTTGATATTGTTGGTTTTGTTGTTGGTGTTGCAGCTACTACTGAAATGGGTGTTGGTGGAGTGCTATCGGATTTTTTCCGCTTTTAGCAGGTACCTGCCGAAATTCTTCTTCCTGGATGGGGGTATTTCTTCGCCCTCGGTGGAAGAAACCTCTGCCTCTGACCTCCATGGATTCTTCTTCATCCTTGTGGACGTGTTTGTTTTCGTCAGAATCCTGTTGCAATTTACCCAAATTACTAATGCCAATGGACGTTAATTCGAGCATTCGATCAACACTTCATTATCCATTGTCGACACCATCTCTGCAACTTCTTGGCCAATGGCAGGGGAAGGTTTTGTACTTAGGTCCAGATTTCAGTTTTTTTTTCAAACAACTTCAGTTAAATATCTGAGGATCTGAGATTCACTTCACTTATTCGATTCACGTGAACAGAAAATTGCTATCGTGGGATCCGTCGGATACTCTCCCTTACCGACCACTATTGTTGATTAGGAAATTCAATTGTGACAGCTCATTTCAAACACATTTGTTTTGTAAAAATTAAATTCAGTGAAAATAAAATAAAAGCTGTGGATGTCAAATGCATGGATAGATTCGATCCGTTCGTTTTCCACGATACAGTGAATTTCATTCATGTTACCGACATGTGGATGGTTCACGTCTGCGAATTACACGATGCAAATTGTTCACTATTAACGCATCATTCCCCCCGACGGATTCTACGATAGGGGTGATTTTTTTTTGTTTTTAAGATAACTACGTGAAGTTTTATCGGCAATTTGGTAAAAATACAAAAAGTATTTTTCTTACCATTCTTTATAAAACGCAACTTCTCGTTGGCAACCTCAATCGGTCCGAGGTACAAAACCTAGTTGTTGAGAGACGAAGTTAGAGACCAAATGACCCACGCAAACGGCTTGCCTTCGATTAGACAAGAAACTTTTGAAGAAAAATCAAATTGATGGTGTAATTTATGCAGTAAGATCGGGAGGCTTACTGATCCGAAGGCATTAGAAAAGCCAAGTAAACTCAAAACCGATACCTTGTCCGCAGTCATTGCAATCCTTATGTCGTCATGGACTTTTAAGATAGCTGAAAAGCAACTGTGCTTCTTCCGAAATCCAGATTGCAGAGGTGACAGCAGATTGTGAGACTCCACGAATTCGAAAAGCTGATTGAACATAAGTTTTTCCAAGCCCTTCGAAAGAAATGGCAAAATGCTTATAGGTCGGTAATTCAATACTCACCGCCTTTTTTTGCAAAGGAATGACTTTAGCAATCTTGCAGGAGCGTGGAAAAAACTACCTAGTCAGCCAGTCATTGTAAATATTGGCAACGCTTGGAAAGATTGCCGGGAGCAGCAAACGAATAAATTTAGGTGAAGCATTAGAATTGGTTGAATTAAGTGAAGCAAAACATTCCTCAAGAGACACGCAGTTAAATGAGAAAGATCCCGCAGGTAGGTTCGAGGGAGAAACAAAACTAACTCGTGGATTTGAATTGCCAATAGACAGCGGAAAATATTATTCAATTTGTTCGCAAAATCGAGATCCGCAGCACCCTCCAAATTTGGTTTACTAATCGCGCACATGTTTTTTAAATTATACCATAATATTTTCGTGGAATTTCTTGACACATCTAATTAGTTAAAATAAAATTTTCTTTGGCGTCATTTACAGCTCTTACAGAAACAGAACGTTCTACAGACGGCATAACGATTCCAATCGTGGATGGATCTTGTATTTTTGTACACTCTGTACAAAAAATCTTATTCACAAATTAAATTTCTAATGCCCGAGGTAAAAAAATTAACGTACTTATCCTATAAATATTTCAATAGATTGATTAGAAAATCAAACTTGAAGTCTGTTGAGGTAGAATTTCTAAATGGATGCATGTCTATGCGAGCTCCTTCCAGAGAGAGTTCCTCCATATTCATAAATTAAGTAAATTAAATCATAATCAGCAACGCCGTGTGTTTGGTTGAAAAACCAAACTTTATTTTTGTTCGAAACGATAAATAAGTCAATGGCAGTTGCACTTTGACTTGTAAATCTCGTAGGTATCGCAACACAGAATAATGTTTTCATAACTTGTACTATGCCTTAACGGAATGGAATCAAACTCAACAAAGGGAAATCTACCCTGGATGCCTGTAAATGCATTTAATAAGCACTTTGTCGTGAAGTAAAGTAATTTCCCCAACATTGGATGTCATTGTGTTTTAAAAAGTTTAAACAGAGAGCAATTTTTCCATCACGTAAATAAATTAAGACATAACTGTTGTTGCTATTAATTAAGTTAATTAGCACTTTATCGTGAACTGAAGTAATTTCCACAAGTAAGCATTGGACATAATTGATAACTAAGGCATAACTGTTGTTGTTGGTGTTGTTGTTGTTGTTGGTGGTGGTGGTGGTGGTGGTGGTGGTGTTGTTTCAACAAACCGGTTGAAAGATTGACAGGTAAGCATTGGACATAACTGACTAAGCCATAACTGTTGTTGTTGTTGTTGCTGTTGTTGTTGTTGTTGTTGTTGTTGGTGGTGGTGGTGGTGGTGTTGTCGTTTCAACAAACCGGTTGAAAGATTGACAGGTAAGCATTGGACATAACTGACTAAGCCATAACTGTTGTTGTTTTTGATGATGATGTTGTTGTTGTTGTTGTTGTTGTTGTTGTTGTTGTTGTTGTTGTTGGTGTTGTTGTTGTTGTTGTTGTTGTTGTTGTTGTTGTTGTTGTTGTTGTTGTTGTTGTTGTTGTTGTTGTTGTTGTTGTTGTTGTTGGTGTTGTTGTTTCAACAAACCGGTTGAAAGATTGAACTAAATGATTTCGTTTCTCCTCTTTCAATTTCATAGCGGCTTTTCGTAAACAAAACCCACCAGCAGAAAGGCATTTAATTGCGCGAATAGAAGTGAATCAATCTTTTCAAGTGTGATTGCGCTGGCAGCAAAAAAACATTTTACGAATCGAATTCACTCAGCTTGAAAAAACAGTTTGACTATAACAGGTGCAGATGCAGATAACTTATTAGTTGGGAGGCTACTGCCCCCGCCAGTCCCCTGTGGCTTATTTCTCCTTCGACGAAATATCTCAAAAGAAAACACCGAATCTGAAGTGACCGCACAAATATTTAGAAAAATGTCTTTCAAATTTTCATTTGAATTTACTGGTATTCCAGTTAAAATAAGATCAGCTTTACGCACTTAACTGATCAGAACCAAAACATGTTCCATTGAAAAGAGCAATTTTAGAGTTTGAGAGCATCTCTGTCGATTTTCAATGAAAAATGCTGTGTCTATTTTAAGCAAATAAATCATTTTACCCATTGTTGAGATATGGCCGTTATTCGAAAGTATCGTTGCTTTAGTCTTTTGGTAAAACCTGAGTTGTTCGTTTTCCTACCTTTGCACCAAGTATTGTAAACACCAACAGAGATCAACGTCTTAAGGCCGTTAGAATTTTCTTCAACATAACTTGATCCGTTTTTGAGATATTAGTATTCATGAGTATTCATGTAAAGTAAAGTTATTCGACTATATTTGTAAAAAATGAAAAAATCTAACATTCACCTCAATAATTTTATTTTTCAGAAATTATCAATTCGTTAGAGCCATTTTTGAGAAAATCCGTGTTGTAAAAACCATTTGTTATTTAACTGATTGTTATTTAACTGATACGTAGGTATTTAAACTGATAGAATAACAAAAAAAATGCCCGCGAGATAAAGGCTTACAAACCCCAAATACGAAGTCGTATATCATCATGATATAAACTCAATTCCTATATTCAGTTGAGTTCGAAATTTCAGCACTAATTCAATATCTTTCTCTTAAGTATACTAAATTATAAAAGAAAGTTAAAAAGAAAAAAAAATTGTTTCGGTAGTCCAAATCAATTTTCCTTTAGACACGTACAGCCTGACATCCTTACTTACTTTTACTTGACATCCACAAACAAATTTAAAATTAACAGAAGGGGAATATTTCACAAAAGAGCAGCTTTTTGTATGCGTAGTATTTTGCCAAGAAGTCATTCTGACCAAGGTAGAACACCTTCCCCTAATCGTCGGGAGATCTTGCATCTCCAGTGTCTATTCGGTGTTGTACAATGTTGTACAAAATGCAACATACTAGTCGTCAAGCTTTGTTCAAATTAGGGCACCTCACTGCATCTCGACCGCTTATTGGTTGAACAAGTTTTTCACGTTTACCATCTTAGTTTGCACACCAAATTTGTGTCGGAAGTTTACCACCTTGTTGGAAAAGATTTTTCATTAAGGTATGTTACAAACTATGAGTCGTTCATTCAATGTTGCCACATCTTGGGACAGCTCATAAGGTTCGCGGTTTTATCTTCTCCTCCATTCGCCGTGCTCGCACACAGAACCAAATATCCGACGGAGTATTTTTTTCAAATGAACCCAATATTAGCTCCCCTTTCCTACATATCGAACAGCACTCGGCAAAAGTAAAGTTCGATAGAGCATGTACTTTGTTCTTCGAGTGAAGAGTTTTAACCCATATATTTCTAAGGTAATTCATGATCTGATCTCCACTAAGGTGTCATTTTTGGAGTTCATGTTTACTCCAAGGTAGGTAACTTACTTTTACTTAACGGGCTCCGTGAAGGGTCTCTGCCTGAAACACTGCAGCTTTCCATCCTCTCCGATCTCGGGCACGCTGCTTCCAGTTCTCCAGACCAAGCGCTCTGGGATCCGCGATAGCAGTCAATCTACCGGGCCGGAAGCAACACTGGTACGTGCCGATTAGTGCGTTGCAGAACGGATTGAGACGTTCACACAGTATACATTGGATAGGATCTTATATGCGACATTTAGCAGGGATATGCCTCGATAGTTCTTGCAAGACATAGGATCGCCTTTCTTGTACACGGGCCATATGCGGCTTTGAGATTCCAGTCATCGGGCATGTTTATTTGCACCCATTGTTGGTTGCTGATTGGGTGGATGTGCCCAACCAAAACATCACCTCCGTATTTGAAAAGCTCCGCTGGTAAGCCATCAGAGCCGGCGGCTTACGTTTTCATACTGCGGGCTTTTTCTCTGGGATGGCTGGTATCCTACGGTGGCCTCGGCTACCTCTTTAATGATGTCGGGATACGGTTCCACATATTGTTGGGGCTTGTGGGTGGTGAGTGCACAGAGGAGAGTCTCTCCCTCCTACGCTCTCTGTAGACTCTGCCTACTCCAGGTGTGCTAACGCGTCCAACGTCGAATTTCTTCTTTTGAGCAGTTCGCGGCATCTTCTCCTTGGACAGTTGAGCTCTAAATTTAGCCGCTACAAGAAAATGGTCAGAGTCGACGTTTATCCTCGAAATGTGTGCACGTTTAAGAAGTTGGATACGTGCCTCGCATCGATTAGCACATGGTCGATTTGGTTGGCAGTTCGACAATCTGGAGAGCGCCAGGTTGCTGTGTGGATCCTGAACCTTGCAAACCTAGTGCTACTTATCACCGCAATACGGGCTGCTGCAAAATCGATTAATGATCTTTTATCGTGTCGTGGAGGCTGTGCCTACCAACTAATCCGTCGAAGATGTTTTCCTTTCCGACTTTGGAATAAAAATCCCTGAGCACAACAACTTTGATATCGTACTTCGGACAGGCTCCATAGGCTCCAGCCAGGAGGTCATAAATCTCCTCCCTAAATCGGTGGGGGCGTGTGCACATGTTAGGCTTATGTTTTGAAATGTAGCTTTGATGTGGATCACAGCTAGGCGATCACTTATCTGTTTGAAGTGTATGACTTTAGTCCTAAGCCGATTTCCCACGACGTATCCGAACGAATATAAGCATTCTTTTTTGGCAGCTGTAATGAATAGCGCAATTTTTCCTTTTCATCATACCTGATCCTATCCACCATGGGTCCTGAAATTGTTGCATTTCCATATGTTTAAATGCTGAAAGCATGTCCGCGGAAACCAAAAAAAAATATTATTTTAAGCAATTTTATCGCTATAATAATGTCATTACATTACAATTTATCGATTATACCCTATTCTAAGGTTATATTTATTTTGACGCGAAGCTTGTAACATACCTAAATATTGCCCGTAGACCCCTACAAGTTACTATATTTATGATCAGCATCGATAGTAATGTCGATCTAGCCATGTCCGCCCGTCCGTCCGTCTGTCGGCAAAAATTAGGCCTTTAAACTGGACCTAGAGAGCTGACATTTTAGCGATATAATCTCTATAAGGGCCCGAAATAATCAAGTTTAAGAATTTTTGAAATCCGCCCACAGACACGCCCACAAATTAAAAAAACAATTTCTGGAAAAAATCTAATTTTTAGCTATAAAGCTGAATTTGTTTATATGACTCCTAAAACTGCTCAGGAGATAAAATTTCTAAAATTCGGGCGTATGCCACAATTAAATAAAACAATTTTATGGAAAAGCCAAAGTTTGAGCTAGGAAACTGAAATTTATAATAGACTCTCTAGGTGCCCTTTATACTTATGTTTAAATATTTATTTAATCCGCCTACTGACACGCCAACAATTAAATAAAACAATTTTATTGAAAAACTAAAGTTTGAGCTAGGGAGGGGTTTTTTACAAAAACTTCGTTTTTTCGATTAAATCCTTTAAATGTTATATAACAAAATATGTAGAGCGTTCTTAACAATTCAACCATACTTAGACTTTTGTCACGTCCACTTATGAGGATAGGGTATCCAACAGTTCGCCCAAGCGGACTGTAGCCCGTCCCTATGTTTCTACTAAGTTTAAACTTTTCTGCATATTATTGAGTCCATATAGCAGTTTCGTATATTCACCCCTATCTTGGAATTCGTGGGGGGAACGATCCGCTAATAGTGAACAATTTTCATCGTGTAATCCGCAGACGTGAACCATCCACATGTCGGTAACATGAATGAAATTCACTGTATCGTGGAAAACGAACGGATCGAATCTATCCATGCATTTGACATCCGCAGTTTTTATTTAATTTGCACTGAATTTAATTTTTGCAAAACAAATGTGTTTGAAATGAGCTGTCACGATTGAATTTCCTAATCACCAATAGTGGTCGGTAAGGGAGAGTATCCGACGGATGCTATGGTGGGCAATTTTCTGTTCACGTGAATCGAATAAGTGATGTGAATCTCAGATCCGACGGATTCCACGATAGGGGTGATTATGACAACTCTGCTACACTATTCTTCAACAAATCAAAATGAGTTTTCCCCCCAGTTTCAATGGTTAAACAAGAAATTTATTTCAATGTATATTGCTTAGTTTGGTAAATCCTTATAAAATTTGAGATCGCTTATTTCTTGTGATTGGCAAATCTGCAATTGATCTTTTTCTTTAATTAAACGTGCGAAACCGAAAAAGATCGCATCTGGATTTGCTCTTCTGGGGGGATGGCTCTGAGTACCGCCTGCTCTGAGTGCCGCTGGATCGAGTACCGGCATGAATCTTTCCGGAAACCTGGTAAGCAATAAGCTGGTACGTATCCTTAGAACTAGTAGCATGCGAAATTGATTTGTCTTTAAGTGAACGAATACAACACCAAGTAGTTGCAAAGGCTACCGTCGGATCACTTAAATCATAGAGTTAAAGGTTCTCATGCCACTAAATCAACAGAGCTAGCAGAAAGATAGAACTGTTGCCTAACATTTTTTTACACTTATGACGCCTAAAATAGGTCACTTCCAGTGCGATTTTGTGATAATCAAATAGTTCATTGAGTTAGTGGTTAAAACTACGTTCAATTTATAGAACTCGACGAAATACAACGAAATATATATGGTTGGATTATTAAAATGGGCAGATGGGATTGTCCACTCCTTTTTTAAGTAGCCTATTTTTCGACAATAAATAAGCTTATTGAGCAAAAAGCTAAGACTAAACATAATGTTTAACCAAGTTAACGCTTATAGTAAGCATCAAACTTCGATACTTGAACTCTATTCTAACTTAACATGTAGAATACCTTCTCCAAATAACTAGGTATGTACTTCGAATTTAAAAGCCAAATTATAGTCAATATTCTTTCGGGCTTTCACATCAGCAAATGCTTCTAAATATATTTTTATGTGCATACATACATATATGCATGCAATGATACATACATACGTATGTACAATTTATTAGCGTACCTATTCAAAATCGCATTTTATTCTCCCCAAAACGTATACGTAAAATACAGTTACCAGCCTTTCAGTGAGTATGTTTTCTAAAAATACTCTCTTTTACGTGCTTTAATATAAATTCTTGAGTGGACAGGTGTTTGTTGCGTTTGAGAAAGTTCTGATTTTTTATTTAACCAATGATTTATCAATACAAACTTAGAATTGCATAAGAGTGCAGTCGATTGTTCTGTGTTTTATTTTTCGCTTTACACACTCACGGTTTACTGAACACTACATAGAAGAACAAATCATCAAGACATTTGGCGCGTTCAATTTGCAAGTTAACTGCAAGTTCACTACTAATTAAATTTCTATCACTTGCCAAACGATGGTCACTTGAGTTATTTGATCAATGAGAAAAGGTAAAATAGTAGTCACTAGTAGTTGACTTGTAAATTGAATGCGCCCATTAACAAAGCTATGACGACCGCCACAGATTTTGTTTATGGCTTGAAGATTGAAGTACCTGATTTGTGCATTGGGGTTAACTCCGATACTACTGCAAATACCGCCAATCTCATCAGTCATGAATCATGATGCATTGTTTAGTGAGCTGTGGTGCGCTAGAACCCAGGTGCTAAGAACTAGCATCAGTTTAATTGCAATGAGAAGTTCATCCACTTGGACGTAGGTACCGAATATTTATACATAAAGCCGGCAGTCGTTTTTGAGTATATATTTACATAGTTACCTGCACTTGTGCTCATTTAATTTGTTTATGTTTAACTTCCCAGTTACTGGGAAAGTTATTGTTATTGGTTCGAAAATAAAAATCGTCATTTACAATATATTTTAAAATTCGAAGGTTCACAATATGGTTTTCAAATGTTTTTAAGAAGATCTATGTGTGTGCGTGTGTAGTTACGTATTTATGGGAACAAATTTATGTTTTGGTCCCAATAGACGCGTATTGATGTAAACATGGTCCGAAAAAAATGATATCGCATTCGGTCCAGTCGTTTTTTGTTGTAACAAAAAGACTGATAAACTTCCCAGCATTAGGAATGTTATTTATAATTAGTCCAAAAATAAAAATCGTAATTTACAACTTATTTTATAATTTGGTGGTGAAAATAATGTTTTCAAATGTTTTATTAGGAGATGTACATTAGGGTGGAGCGAATTTTTTTTTTGTTAATTGGTATCTAATAGTAAAAAAAGGTGCCTTATAGGCTTAAATATATAAATGCAAAATATTATTCGATTTAGGTAACGATAACTGCCTCCGCAAACACATTGAAACTCTTCTAAAAAACAAATTAAACCAAAAATCTACCTGTTCGTAATCAAGTGAGTAGGTATGCTATAAAATTCATCCAAAATAGAAAATATATGGCGATCTGCATCTATTCCGACTGTTACAAAAACCAGTATCATACAGATGTTGAAAGCATATCATTTAAAATACAAGAATTTACTAAAAACCGTCAAGAGATTCTCCCCAGAAAAATTAGAAAGTTTTTAGCGAAGTGGTAAGTTCCTTTTTGATATAACGGCATGCAAATGCAATGAATTCAATCACTGCACCTTCCTGAACCAAAGATAAAAAGGTTCCGAAACAAGAACAAACTTTTTTAGTTGACCAAAGAAATGTTCGAAGTATGGCAATCGGTGGAATTGATGTTACTGTGACTAAAAGGCTGCGAAAGAGTTTGGGAAGAAAACAGACTCGAGAGAAATACCAAACTGCTATAAATACTACTACCCCTGCTGTTTTGGAGATTAGTTCTTCTTTGACATCCTTATCGTCAGCGCCTGAAAGTTCCAAAAGTACGGATAACTTCATTCAGCCCAAACAAAAACACATTCCTGAGAAGAAAAGAATAATTTCCTCAAGCGTTGATTTTCCTACATTATCGAAGACATGTGATAGGTATGGAGTATCAGATAGGGCAGCAGCAGCGATAGCGTCGTCTGTTTCGTTTGATATTGGGTCTGAAGTCGGGGTCATCGACAGACATACTCGTAAAATACGAAGAGAGAAAACTAAAACCCGAGAGAAATTATTGAACGAAAAGACTTCTGCAGAATTATTTGCATTATACTTTGATGGAAGGAAAGACAAAACCATAAAAAATCTACAAAACTAAAATTGTTGAAGAGCACATCTCTTTACTGCAAGAGTCAGGGTCTACTCGTATATACATGGGATATGTAGTTCCTAAGACTGGTTCGGCCAAAGGAGTACAAATTTCAATACGAAGTTTTCTATCATCATCTTATGGCTATCGGTTGTGACGGTACAAATGTGAATACAGAAAAGTACAGCGGTATTATAAGACTACTTGAGACAGAACTTCAAAAACCACTTCAATTTATAATATGCTTACTACACATGAATGAACTACCCTTAAGACACTTATTTGGACATCTTGAGGGATGTACCTAACTCTTACACTGGACCTTTGGGAAAAGCACTTGAAACCTGTGAACAATTACCTCTTAAAACATTTCGAAGTATTGAAGGGAATGTTCTACCAGAAATAGCTAAAGATTTAAGTACAGATCAACAGTACTTGCACAAGATTGTGTCAGCGGTTTTATCAGGTGAGTTCCTACAAGATCTGTCAAATAAATCTCAAGGCAAAATGTCTCATGTGCGTTGGCTCACACGGGCCATCTTGGTTCTCCATCAAAAATAAACCATAGTGCAAGGATGGTACACACCATCTTTTTAACATAGTTATGGCCTCCAGATATCTTCCAGATAACTTAAGAACGTAATCGATCCTGTCATTCAGCGGAATGGTTATTTTGCGCATCCTGAAAACATTCTTCTTGCTATGGTAACAGATAACAATAAACATATAAGAGAAGTGGGAGCTCGGCGCATATTAAAAGCACGTAATATGCCTCGGTCTTCAACACCCAGGCTGTTTGAAGTGCCGCTTATTAACTTCAATGCATCAACATATATCGATTTAATAAATTGGCAAGAAAAGGTTTCTGACCCACCGATTATGCAAAATTTGTGTGACCAAGACATTCGGAGCATCGTGGAAGCTGGTGGTGAAGGTGAAGTTTTCTTTTTAAGGCTCCCGTGCTATACCGAAGCTGTTGAACGAGCTGTAAAGATAACAACGGAAGCTGCCACTTCTCAGTACACCAAAAAGGGCCGACTAGGCGCAATAAAGGCCAAAATAAATTCACGGAAGACAATGCCTAAATTTGAGACAAAACAAGATTTTAAAGCATCTTAATTATAAAAAAAATAATGTTTATTGTTACGAATGAATTTATTTTTTGTTTATATTGAATTAAAATTCTAATTATCAATAATATATTTTACGCACTTTTATCTATCTATTTACTTTTATATTGTTTTCAGTCACATCTGTTTACTAAAATGTTGTACCAAATTTTGATTTTTCAAGTCAGTGCGGAGGCAGAAGATCTT
Organism: Portevinia maculata; assembly: GCA_949715645.1. NCBI lineage: Eukaryota > Metazoa > Arthropoda > Insecta > Diptera > Syrphidae > Portevinia > Portevinia maculata. The sequence goes on along the minus strand of OX454526.1, from coordinate 309,983,608 downwards.
TACCAATCTAATCAAAAAACAACATTTATTTTTCTTTTAGCATAACGCACCAATCCCCCCTATTAGAATTCCGAATCACAAAAAAAAAAATGTTCCATACATCCGTGATCCACCCTAATGTACATATATGTGCGTATGTGTTTACGTACGTACTTACGTAAGTACGTTGGTGAACAATACTTTTAGGAGCAACACCCGGGACAAAAAAAATTAAAATTATGACAACATACAAATAGCAAAAACAAAACTTTTGTATTTTGTATTGGATCACTGCATTTCTTGTTGAAGTGAAGAAAAAAACTGTTGAACAAAAAAATAGCTTTAAGTGCAAATAACAACAAACAATACTAAACTCTACATAACTTAACAAAATTTAAACTAAAAAACTTAACTTTTAAGTCTAGGACGCACGTTGAAAAACAATTTTTCAGAACACAAATTCCTTAATACTTGTTGGCTGAGCAAATCTGTTTAAATATCTCTTCGTTCCCCTTTACATAATTTTTGAAATCAAGGCAACTGAAATTGTAGTTACACATTACAATCAATACAGCTTTTACCGTTTTTGCAGTTAGCTGAGCTTTTTCGCTTGTCATGGCAGACACAAGCTGAACTTCAAAATTTGTAAAAGGTATGCGAAAGTAATGTTTTTTTCTGAGAAATGGGTAAAAATGAATATTTTTCACGTTTGTTGTCCAACCATTCCCTAATTATACCCTATTCTAAGGGCCAGTGCGGAGTTTAGGCAGTTCTCCCATCGGGCGCGTCCCCAGGTGGCGGATAGGGGGCCCCTGTGCGTGTGTATGCCAGATAGTGTGCACACTCGCAGGGTTGGTGGAAATAGCCAATACCACCCGCGGACCAAAAAACTGACAGGAGGTGGATACTCTTTAAAAATCTAATATGGAAGAGAACAAAAGGAATGAAGTTACGGTGCAGGGAGTCGGATCCCCAGTACCGGCGGCGGAGAGTGCGAAAGCAGGCTCAAATTCGTCGATATACAATGACTGCAAGATTTTGAAAAATAATAGTGCTAAAGCACCTGCTACAGTATTGGTAAACTTGGATGCTGTAGGTAGTAATGCTACAAGAAAAGAGCTAAGCGAAGTGGATCCGGTTGTTGACCCATTTGGAAGGAGCACTCGATGTGTACGTTCGCCAACTAAAGTGACTAAAGTGACTTCCTTGAGAAACAATACGCGCTCACATTCAGAAACGACGTCATCGGCAAGAATTGACGCAATAAATGCGACTGTCACTGCTCACGGCGCTCAAAATACCAGTGACAAACACGAGAATAATAAAATGCTCCAACTTGGCGTTAAAATCGACGGTCGTATCGATTTCTATCGGGACAAGCATAACGTCCATGGAGAAATTAAGAAAATGGGTACGCTCATAAAGTCCGTTTTCAGGGAGGCGGAATCCGAGGTCGCCGATTTACGAAATGAGATATCTGAACTCCGTGAACAGATAAAGGTCCTTAGACTTAATGCGGAAAAAACCCATGCGACAGTATCCTCGCAAACGGATATAGCCCCGGCTGACGAAAATACGGGCCGAGAAGAGATGTTCCAAGAAATCCCCACGATCGACAAGAACAGACCGTCTATCCGATCTGTGAAAAGAAATAGGGATGCGGATATGAATGGTAACCGGTCCGAGAGCAACCACCTAAAGCTCCTGCTCCAAAAAAGACGCGGATAAATTCGCCGAAAAAAACAAGCGGTAACATTTTTAAAGGCCCGTCTAAGCAAGCTTCAGAGCAGCAGAAACAAACGGACAAGCCGAATACGCCGAAACCGACACCAAACTCGGAAGCTAAGACAGCGCAAGAATGGGTGGAGGTTGCGAAAAAGAAGCGTGCAGCAGATGTGAAAAAACCACAGCGTCCAGATGCGATAGTAATCAAGAAGACTAGCGAAATATCGTACGCTGACCTACTCCGGAAACTGAAGGCGGATCCGGCGCTAAAGGAAGTAGGGACTAATGTTAGCCGAATCCGTAAAACTGCAAGCGGTGACCTTTTACTGTCGCTAAAAAATACTGCAAATCCTTCAACCGCAGTCTTTAAAAACAAAATTTAGGAAGCGCTGGGAGAGAATGGTAACGTTTGGTCCCTTACACAAGAGGTCTTGCTTGAATGCAAAGATATAGACGAAGTGACGTCGAAAGAGGAGATCTGTGCTGCTTTAACAGATCAAATAAATTTCGAACTTAAAGTCGCGATGATCAAAAACGTTTGAAAAGCCTATGGTGGAACACAAACAGCCACCATAAGCCTACCAACGGAGATGGCGAACAGGCTGCTAAAAATGGGAAAAGTGCGAATCGGTTGGGTCTACTGCCGAATACGGGCAAAGACTGTACCCAAGCGTTGCTTTAGATGCCTCGAGTTCGGACACTTCGCAAGGGCATGCAAAAGCCCAAACGACCGAACGCATCTGTGTGTCAGATGCGGAGAAAAAGGTCATAAATTAAAAGACTGCAAAGCCAGACCAAAATGCCTGCTTTGCGAAGCGAAAAATGTTGAATTTGGACATATAACTGGTAGTAGAAGATGTCCTGAATACAAGAAAGCGGTGAAAATTATTTCGAAAAAAATATGAACCTACTACAGCTTAATTTAAATCACTGTGAAGCGGCTCAAGACCTCCTACAACAAACTGTTCGTGAACAGAAAGTTGACGTAGCGATTCTCTGTGAACAATATAGGAATCTATCGGGCAATAACTGGGTTGCCGACACGACGAAAACATCTGCAATCTGGGTTTGCGGAGACGTCTCCATTCAGGAACGCTCGGAGGTGCCGGAGAAATTCTTCATATGGGCTAAGATAAACGGTATTTATATATACAGCTGTTATATTCCACCTAGCGTTACTATTGACATTTTTAAGATGATTTTGGACAGACTAGTCGCCGACGTAACCGGTAAGAGTCCCGTCATAATCGCAGGGGATTTTAACGCATGGGCCTCAGAATGGGGCAGTTCATATACGAATCGTAGAGGGACTGTTCTACTAGAAGCATTCTCTTGTTTAGATATTATTTTAGCTAACAGCGGAAGAACGAACACTTTTAGTACAGCTAGATCGGGATCTATCATCGATATCACTTTTGCAAGCAGTAGGCTGCTAAGTGATGGTAGCTGGCGCGTGAGCGACCATTACACGCATAGTGACCACAACGCTATTTTATTCAGCGCGAGCACTGTATCGACAAACATTACTAACCGGACGACGCTGAAGCGATCGAAGTGGAATGTCAACACTCTAGATGAAGATCTTTTAAGCTTTGTTGTCAGTGAGGCGATAATTGAACCCAGAAGTGCAACGGATTTCGTAGAACAGGTATCACGGCTAGTTGTTAACGCCTGTAATACGTCAATGTCTACGTTAGGAACGGGAAAACATCGACCTCCAGTGTATTGGTGGACTCCCGAAATCGCGGAACTTAGATCGGCGTGCCATCGGACACGAAGAATTTACCAGCGCTCCCGGACTCATAACGCCGATGACCAACAACTGCAACTCTTACGCAGCGCACATCGAGAAGCGAGAATCCGCCTAAAAAAAGCAATTAAATCTAGCAAGCGTCTTTGCTTTAGAAATCTATGCGAAGAATTCAATAACGACGTATGGGGTAAAGCTTACAAAATCGTTTCGATGAAGCTTAGAGGTCCCCGCATGCAATCGCCAACATGCCCAGTATTGTTACGAAAAATAGTTGAGACACTATTTCCTCGCCAAGAAGGACAGGCGACAGGTAGTCCAAGTAGTCTAAGGGTTCACGAGAACGAGCCTATTCCCATCATAACACGAGAAGAATTATTCGAAGCATGTAAAAAGGTACGCAATCGAAAGGCTCCAGGAGTGCATGGTATTCCAAATAAAGCCCTTAAGATAGCAATCAAAACGCGACCCGACTTATTTGCCGAAATGTTTAACGCGTGTCTTGAGGAAAGCATTTTTCCTGAGCCTTGGAAACGCCAAAGACTTGTCTTACTTCCAAAAGGTAAGGGAAATCCAAACGAACCATCATCTTATCGTCCTATTTGTTTATTAGACACGATTGGTAAAATCCTTGAGCGGATAATTTACAATAGGCTCCAGCCAGCAATTGAAACTGCAGGAGGCCTCTCGGAACACCAATACGGTTTTCGTAAGTCAAGATCTACCGTAGACTCTATTAACGCGGTAATAACGAGAGCACAGGCCGCTATAGAGGGAAGGCGTTGGAAAGGAGGCACCAAAAAGTATTGCGCCGTTATAACCTTAGACGTAAAAAACGCGTTTAATTCGGCGAATTGGCAACGCATTATAAACTGTCTTTACCGGATTGAAATACCAGACTATCTCCGTAAAATTATAAAGAACTACTTTGTGAATAGAGTCCTCCTCTATGACTCTGATGAGGGAGTTAAAGAGTACGAAGTTACTGGCGGTGTACCACAAGGCTCTGTCCTAGGTCCCTTGCTGTGGAACGTCATGTATGACGAAATTCTTCGCCTGGAGATTCCAAGAGAATCGTCAATTATCGGCTTCGCAGACGACATCGCCGTGGTTGTTGTCGCGAAAACTATAGAAGATGTCGAACTGCACTGCAACGAGACAGTTGCTACTGTACACAGATGGCTAGCTAGCGCAGGCTTGCAACTCGCAGAACATAAGACAGAAGCAGTGCTTATTACGAGTAGGAAAGTAAGGGAAACGATAACGTTTAGAGTAGGAGAGCATCTAGTTGTTTCCCAACCGTTCATTAAATACCTCGGAGTGATTATTGATGCCCGTCTAAGCTTCAAAAATCACCTAGAGTACATATGCAATGCAACAAGTCTTCAAAAACTGTTAGTGCACTTTCAAGGTTGATGAGTAACATCGGAGGACCAAGGCAGAATAAAAGAATGCTTCTTGCAAGAGCTGCCGGCTCAATACTCATGTACGCAGTAGAAATATGGTCGAATGCCGCGAAAGTTAAGTCTTATGTGCGGGGAATCAAATCCGTCCACCGCCTTAGCGCATTAAGAGTCGCCTGTGCATTTCGAACTGTTTCGAACGATGCTGTACTAGTCGTATCTTCAATGCTACCTATCGACATACTTGCTGAAGAAACAAAAACTTTAAGAACCGAGCGAGTCCGAAATGGCCCGTTAGATTCCGAAACAAGGAAACTCGAAAGAAATCGCAGTATCGCAATCTGGCAAGAATGTTGGAACGAATCCTTAAAGGGAAGATGGACATATCGTCTCATACCAGTGATCGACGCATGGATTAAACGAAATCATGGCGAAACAAACTTCTACCTGACTCAGTTCTTGACGGGTCATGGCTGTTACAGAGAATATCTCTTTAAACGCGGATATGAATCCATCCCAAACTGTCCACATTGTAAAACAGTTTCGGAAAACGCGGAACATGTGTTCTTTCATTGCCCACGATACGAAACCGAGAGGATCACCCTACGGGATCAATTTGGGGTGTGGCCCACTCCCGATAATGTCGTTAATCACATGCTTCAGAATGCTGAAAACTGGACCTCTGTAAGTAACGTGACGGTGCGCATACTTAGCGATCTAAGGCGTTTAGAGCGCCAACGTAAAGCGGATAATGCAAATCATAGAGTTAGACGAAAATCGGTCTGTTCAGGAAGGGAGGTGGTTTTAGCCGGTAAGAATGGCACTACCAGTGGACGTCGGACCATTGGTGCCTATGCAAGGTTTCCACCTTCCACCGCAAAAAAAAAAAAAAAAAAAAAAAAAAAAAAAAAAAAAAACCGTATTCTAAGGGTATATTCATTTTGACGCATAGTTTGTAACATACCTTAATATTGCCCGTAGACCCCTAAACGTTACGTTACTATAGTAATGTCGATCTAGCGATGTCCGTCCGTCCGTTCGTCCGTCTGTCGGCAAAAATTAGGCCTTTAAATTAGGCCTAGAAAGCTGAAATTTTAACCATATAGGTACTCTCTAGGGCCCCGAAATAATCAAGTTTTCGAATTTTTGAAACCCGCCCACAGACACGCCCACAAACTCAAAAAAACTAATTTTTCGAAAAAATCGAATTTTGAGCTAGAAAGCTGAAATTTTTATACAATAATCCCGATAAATCGTAGTGTCAAGGGACCTAGAGTTTTCTGCGAATTATAGGGGTTTTCGAATTAACGAGATTGCGAATTATTGAAGGTTTTAAAAATAAAAATACGATTAAAAGGGATTTTATGTTTTAAATTCAAATTCAATATTTAACACAATATATTGGATATATTATGCACAAAACCGATTTTTCTACACAGGTACTTTTATAATATGTATGTATGTATGTACAAAACAAAAATAAAAAAAAAAATCACATATGGACAGACGGTTAGAAGTCTGCAATGTCGTAGGAAATTTACGTTAGCATAACGGTAACCGTTTCTGCAAGAAAGTCTGTGAATGCACGTGCTTACATTGAAACAGAAACAGCTCCCATTACCTGCAGTTGCACGCATTTACAAAAAATAAATAAATATTAGGCATTAACGGCACATAGAGGGCCTAAAACCTAGCTTCTCCAACCACTTTCTTTGCGAAATGGAAGGGACCTACAATTTTACACCGAATCCGAACGGCAAATTTGAGAAGCTTCTTATGACAATTGAAACTCTTGAATGTTTGTCAGACGTTCGCAAGAGGTGGGACAGTGGAAAAAAACTCAAGATGTTATTTGGCCCCGGCGGGAATTGAACCGGGGACCTTTCGATTAGTAGTCCGACACACTAACCATTGAGCCACTGCGCCCGACGCACACATTTACAAGGGTGAGAAAATCCCCTTTCGCCCCCGGATGTTACTCCAAGTCCTTTCTTTGTGATTAAACATAAACATATTGTAACAAACGTGATTCAGAGTATAGAGGATGAGGAATGAGAATTTTTTTCGAATAAACGGGGTTATCAACAGAGACATACGATTTATAAGATGTTTTATATGACTTTGCATATGGAAATTATTGCGAATTACCGAAGGGACCGAAATGCACTGTTTTTTTACGAATAACCGGGATTTTTTCAAGGGACCTGCAGTTTATTTCGAATAAAAGGGGTTTACGATTTAACGGGGTACGAATTATCGAGATTATTGTATCTTTATTCCAAATTGTGAGACTACATACTAATTTTTTTTAGTATGTAGTTAGTTTTTAATCGAATACTGAAAACTAGATGGTTTAAAGTCTACTAGTTTTCGAGAAAGTATCGGGGGCATGCTGCCCCCTGCAACCCACCCGCTTGGGCTCACTGTAGGATTTGGGGTAGGTGCGAGGTTGGGTGTGTGCAAAATTTCTTTTGCATTTAAGGAATCTGGATTTAAAGAAACTTTGAGTTTGAAATTATTTTTTTTAAAAACTATTCATGGAAATCACTTGATTAAAAACAAGATGATAGAACCGACTTGTATCTTTAAAAAAATGTGCAATACCTAATTGTAAGTATGTATTACCGTTATTTTTAAATATATTTTTTCCATTTAAGGTGTTTTTTTTTAGAAAATCGCCCCTTCCGCCCATAGAAAAAAATGCATAGTAAAAATGCTAACTGTTTTACACAAATCTGTCGTTAAACTTTGTCGCCTGAGTTCTTTCAAAAAAGTAAAGATTTGTCATTCGTTGTATGTCGGAAATTAAATGTTATGAAAGTTTCCTACACGGATTTAACGAATGCACCTGGACATCCCTTATACTGGACCAGCACTGTTACTATTTTCAAGAGTTGTTCAATGCATATGTATAGGAATACAAGTAAAATGTAAACACTGATAAACACAAATTGACTCATCGTTAGCGTGATAAATATTATTGTGTCGTCGCTTTGGACAGAAATATTTATACGTAGGTACTACATCTACCGCTTATATAAGTATGTACCTAGCTACCTACCTACCTCTTTCGCAAACAAACAGAGAAGATGTGAGATGTGACATATTTTATTTTTGTTTTCTATTTTCACTGTAGACTTACAATCAAATCTACATTGTACCTCCCTTCCTAAAGATTTTGTCTTTCCTTGTTTTGATTATACAGCGTCAAAGTTCAGCACGAATTAGCTCTCCTCTCTGTCTAAGTTCGAAAATAGCTTTAGAAAAATAAACAGGAGAACAAATTTTGCGAAAACAAAACAATCAACTTTATCACTTCCATCTCTATCGTCGTTGTTCGCTTTAATGTACATAAATGTGATCATATATTGAATCGTGTCTCACAGCAACAGCTAGTATAGTGCAGTGACTGACTAGAGACTAGTAGGAGTAGCGCTCCCTCACGCACTGTGAAAAATGATTTTGTCCGTATGTCTCAATTCGGTGTTTTTGTTTGTTCGTTTATTTGCTACAAAAAGTGAACTGTTTTTATTTTGATCACATCTCTTTGTTTTTTATTGTTAATGTTTTAGGTAAATTATCTAGTTAAAAATAAACAATATGTACAATAATGTTATTTATTAAAGTTAGTTGATTGTATTAAATAGTGGGTAGAGCAAGTGAAAACTAATTTAATTGTAGTGATATTATTAAAAATGTATAAAATCCGGCAAACTGATGGAAACGTGTACCTACCTATACTTGATACGAATTTGAACATCAACACACTTATTTCAAAAATGAAAGACAAAAGTTAGAAGTGGTTAAAGAAAAAATATATAATAAAGAACATTCCTAAAGAATGCATAGACATGATGTTCATAATGTTATGCCTACGTATATACATACATACATTCATACTTCCATATGTAAGCACTTTCTTTACTAAAACTCAAACATACACGCAGTATAGCTATAGGTAATACCTATATGTAAATGAAGAAATGTTATCATGATAAAACACTTCGGAAATGGGACAGATTGACCAACATGTATGTATGTAAGTACATTATGTACTGTACGTACTGCTTTAATTTCATTAAAAAAATATTATTCATTTTCAAGTAGTAATTAATTAATAAAATACTGTAAGATGCATTTGTAACTAGTTTTGGTGTTTAAGTGATCCAACGTTACTGAGATTATGTGCCTACTGCTTTAAATATTGTGTTGGTTGAAAATAAAGTTCTTAATTGTGCCAGTTGGCTGAACTAATTTTGTAGGTTGATAGTTATACACATACTCGTATATATTAACTTCTGCCTAAGAATTGGCTCTTGGTGCTTAAATGCAGTTTTAATCATTCGACTCGACATCGTCGTACGACTAAGCTACATTGAGGAGAGGGGGAATGTAAAAGCTTTTTCATTGCGTATAGGTGTTTTCATCTGTATACGAAACCTACTCGAGTAGGTAAGTAAAAAAAGAGGTACATAAATAGAAAAGTTCACTGTGTGCTGTGGCTCAAAACAAATAATGTACAAACGTGTTCCTGGTGTTCACATACAATGACGCCTTTACCATTATTTGTTTGCTTCTTTTGACCGAATTAATTATCCCCCATTGGTGCATTTGGCTTTGAGGCAAAAGTTCTAAAGAGATTGAAGGTGAAGAGCGAGTACTCTCGAAACATCATTAAAAAACGTCCTAGAATTCAAGATGTCTTAAAGGAAAATTGTCGCCGGACCGAAAAGGTTTGCAGATAGGTAGATGCTGTCACACGATGTTCCTATGTTTATTGATATCTCAATAAACATAATCGAAAGCAGAACCAACTACTTTCACTCATAAAAAAAAGAACATCAACTGACAGCTTTTGCGCCACCTTGTATAATCTGCATAGGTATGATGTATGTATCTATGTAACTCCTCTGGAAGCGAATTTTGAAATGTAAAAACTGTTTAAAAATTAAATATGTACATATAAAGATAGAAAATAGCATTCGAATAGGTACCTACTATGGTCCGTACCAACACCAATTTTGGGTGAAGCTTTTATCTGTAGGCCCTTTCATTCCGATGCATCAGATAATTTAGAAGAACGAGAACACAAACTTAAGGTTAGGTTAGGTTAGGTAACAGGATTGACGGGGCAAGAGGATGCTGCGCCTGTCACTCTTAGGTCAATGTAGACCCTTTGTGATACCCTGGGGGGCTATGATTCCCTTACTTAGGAACCAATGAAAAACCTATGAAAAACCTATCGGGCTTACAATCCATCCTGATGCATTTATGAATTAGTGCAAGTCGTTTACAGACTTGCCAGAGAGTTTTTCTATATCCTGGAAGAAATGCCTTCGGAGGACGTTGTTTCTAATACGGCAGAGTACAGGGCATCATTATGGTGTTCTTGATTGAAGAACATGTTTTGCATATTTCGTTGAAGGAGAAAGCAATTCTAGTCCGATTAAAAATTCGATCTCAAGTTTTTGAGAGATTTGCCTTATATTTACCAATACATTTTTTTTTTTTTTTTTTTTTTTTTTTTTTAATTAAAAAGGAAATCCAAATCCCAGAGCACTCAGACTCGGTAACGTTCCATTGTACAACCAATACATACAAGTACTCAAACGTCAAAGTAAGGAAATTTGAATTTTCCTTCGATTTTAAATGAAAAACGTTACAAAGATTAAGGAAATGAGTACGCCCATGATAAACCCGTACCTCCATCAGTTTGTGTATGAGCTTCTTATTTGATTTCTGTGGAAACATCTAGATAAGATACACACAAAGATCAACGTGTTTTTCAGAGTTTTCTTGGTTTGGTGCAAATTTTGAGACTCTCTTGAGGCCGAATATCTCATATAGGTAGCTCATCTGTGCACACGACTGGAATCGCCCAGGACTGTCAATACTAAGCATCATTCGCAACGTCAATCAGTTGGTCTTTATTTCATTGAAATGTCAAAGTTCTTTGCAAATTGGACTAAAAACTAATAGATTCCAAAAAAATATTTAGTTCTGACACTAGCTCATTTCTTTGTGCACTCCCGAACTACAAGTGGTTACACACTGAGGATATTATTAATAGCATATATTTTAAAGCAAACGTACCACCCGATCAATTTAAATGTTACGTGCTATAGGTAGTTAAAAAAGACGTTGATATATCCTCTCTTAAATTTGTAACATTTAAACTCAGTGTTCCTTCTAACAAACGTTCTGCTGTAATGGACTCTGTGTATGGTTCATTTGTTCAAATAAAAAAAGATGCATTACCTGCGAAAAAAAAGAGTCCACCTTTAACAACTACTCAACAACAACCTGATAATATAGGTACTATCGCCGGTGCCTTCATCTCTACAGCTTATCAACCATAGTCTCAACCATCTCCAACTCTTTCCCACTGACAACCAACTATACCTACTGTCAATGCTTCTTTTAAGCCGTCCAGACCTCCGCTAAATCGCAATCATTGCATCAAAACATTCGAGACATGCGCACAAAATTGCATCAAATGTTTTCGTCCTCATCTTCTCGACAATATGATTTTATTGCGCTCACCGAGACTTGGCTTAGTGATGTTCATCACAATATTCGACAGTAAATTTTACAATGTATTTCGCAAAGATCGTTGTGCTCAAACAACTGGATTAGTATTTCTTGCAATACTCTCAATTTTTCATGTGTTCAAACGTTTTTGCATTCCACCACTTCCTTTGTTTATTATAATATAGATCAAATATTTGTTAAAGTTTCAATAGAACATAGTTTTGAAATTTTTTTAATTGTCAGCTACATTCCACCGAAAAGTTCAATGGAACTTGTCTATTTTATTTATCTAAGCTTAAAGTAAATCAACATGTAATTATAGTCGGAGATTGAAATTATCTTACGAATCAGATCTAGGCAATTATGTTAACATAAATGTGAACCTAGCGACACAGTATATTATGTAGCTTTCCCGCTAGTGTGCATGCAAATCCGTGGGTCGACACGACTGGAGATCACCGGTGTCGATAAATATCTACTTATCATGGTACTATTCCTGGGATGGGAAGAAATGCTTGGGTCAAGCTATTCGGTTTCCGGGGGAAGCAAAGTAATGGTTGAAGCTTGAAGAGATGCTGGTAAGAAGGCGAGTTGACATCTTATGTGTTAAATGAACAAAATGGCGAAACACCAGAAATCGTACGCATTTCTTGGACGCTACGACAAAAGCTTTCAAGATGTTCTACTTTGGGACGGAACAGGGTAGGAACGGAATCAGCAGAGCTATTTGTCAGCGTCTTGACCATTTCAATGTCTCTCAAACTGGTGATGCAAGGTGAGGTGTGGATTATTGTCAGTACATATACTCCCCAAGTTGGATGCGAGAGAAAAAGAAAAAGATGCATTCTGGATAGATTTTCGCAACCTAATCAAGAACATCCCAAAAGAAAAGAAGAATTTTTGTTTGTTGGCGGGGATTTGAACGGAAATGTCGGGAATTTAGACGAAGACTATGAAGACTGCCATGGAGGACTAGGATACGGCACCAGGAACTCTCCGGGTGAAGATATCCTAAGCATGTGCAAGTCATATCGTTCCAAATACCATACGCGTAAAACACAGCCGGCACCTAGTCACTTACAGCAGCGGTGGAAATGAAACCCAGATTGATTATCATTTGGTAGCACGTTTCATGAAGCCTCGGGTAGAAGATTGCAAAGTGATCCTAGAAGATGCAATCGCCCAGCAACACCGCTTCCTCCTGACAGAAATTGTTATGGCGGCGGGGACGAACAGAGCAAAACAAACAAAAGTGTCTGCAAGAATCAAATGAATCTGAACAAAGAGAAAGACGAGATACTCTCTGACTTCTGAAAATACTTGGGAAACATCGGGAGGGAAAGTTTTCTTTAGTTTTTTTAGTTTTTTTTTAGTTTAAAATCTGATTTTATTCATTATTTCTTTTCATTAGCTTCAAACTAACATAACATTATTTTCAATACATATCTAATATAAAAATATGAATAACATTTTATATGTCGCTCTTTAATATAAGGGACAAAGTCCTAAATTAGTGTTAAGCGACAGACAAAGTAAATTACTGAAATATCTAAAGTTCTGATGTGGGGTGACAATCAGTAACTAAACTAACAAAATAAAATAAGATTAATTCAATCTATTTGCTCTAACAATCAAAATTCCAAGAAGAGTTATAAAGTAAAGTAAGAGAAAGAAATATATACACGCAAAAAGCAGCCTTTTTAAGATAAGATTCTAAATAAGGATTCAATGCTAGCATAATCATTAGTAAGTAACCAGTGCTTAATTTTAGGTGCAAAAACGTTATGGTTGCGAATCATTCGAATGGAATATGGTAATTTATTAAATAGCAAAGAGGCTTTAACTTTATAAAAATTAGCAAAATGAGTTGTACGTGCAAATGGTATATTGACAAAAGGCATTACATTTATTCGTAAATTGTAAGTTTGATTGCTTCTACTTGGAATATTACCACTTTATCTGAAAAATTTCCTGAGTACCTCAAAAACATACAAATGTCTTATTGGTAGTATGTGAAGTTTTTTAAACAAGGGCCAACTATGAGAGCGACGATTACACCTACAGATAATACGGACTATATGTTTCTGAGCAATCAAAACAGGTCTAAGAGCACTAAAATACGATCCTCCCCAACTGGTAATTCCATATTGCAACTTCGACTGTGCCAGATCATAATAATATCTTAATAATACTTTATTGGAGCAATAAGGCTTGATGAGATACAGCTTACGAACAACTAAATTCATATTCGATTTAATAGTTTGAATATGATCCTTCCAGTTTAAATTATTGTCTATCAAGTCTCCAAGATATTTGTAGTTCTTGACAGACTCAATTTTAAAACATAGGGGCGGGCTACAGTCCGCTTGGGCGAACTGTTGGATACCCTATTCTTATTCCTATATCTCATAAGTGGGCGTGGCAAAAATTTAAAGGATTTTATCGAAAACACTAAGCTTTTGTAAATAAAAACGCTCCCTAGCTCAAACTTTGGTTTTTCAATAAAATTGTTTTATTTAATTGCGGGCGTGTCAGTAGGCGGATTTAAAAAAAATTTAAGTATGAGCATAAAGGGCACCTAGAGAGTATATACTATAAATTTCAGCTCCCTAGCTCAAACTTTGGACTTTCAAAAATAAAAAATAAAAAATTGTGGGCGTGTCAGTAGGCGGATTTTGAAAATATTTACACATGAGCATAAAGGGCCCCTAGAGAGTATATATTAAAAATTTCAGCTCCCTAGCTCAAATTTTGGTTTTTAAAAAAAAATATTTTATTTAATTGTGGGCGTGTCAGTGGGCGGATTTTGAAAATTTTATGTCCCAAGCAGTTTTATGGGTCAAAGATCATATATAAAAAATTTCAGCTTTCTAGCTCAAAATTCAATTTTTCCCAAAATTTGTTTTATTTAATTGTGGGCGTGTCAGTGGGCGGATTTTGAAAATTTTATGTCCCAATCAGTTTTATGGGCCATAGATCATATATAAAAAATTTCAGCTCTCTAGCTCAAAATTCGATTTTTTCCAAAATTTTGTTTTTTTGAGTTTGTGGGCGTGTCTGTGGACGGATTTCAAAAATTCTTAAACTTGATTATTTCGGGACCCTAGAGAGTATATGGTTAAAATTTCAGCTCTCTAGGTCCAGTTTAAAGGCCTAATTTTTGCCGACGGACGGACGGACGGACGGACATGGCTAGATCGACATTACTATCGATGCTGATCATAAATATAGTAACTTTTAGGGGTCTACGGGCAATATTAAGGTATGTTACAAACTATGCGTCAAAATTAATATACCCCTAGAATAGGGTATAAACACTTATCAGAGCATGAGATGGTACTGAAAAAAATTATTTTACCACACGTATGAGGTGGTAGACTAAATTGTTTACAGTCATACCCATGAAAAAAAAGATTATAATCAAATAAAACATTATTAGATATTTTAAAGTTTACTAATTTTGTTTTTTCGCTAATAATTAATTTATGTGCTGCAAACCACGACCTCAATTTTTCTAGGTCCCCTGCAATTTTTGCAATACATTCCAAATCGCTTTGAAATGAGTACGTGAATGTTATGTCATCAGCAAAAGCAGTTACTAAACCATTTAATTGCTGACTAAAAAGCGAATTTACATATATCAAAAATAAAAGCGGTCCCAGAACAGAACCTTAGGGGACTCCATTTTTAAAACACGAGGTTCACTAAAGATTCCATGGACTTTAACTTTTTGTTGCCTATTAGTTAAATATGTTTCAAACCAACTGTAAGTAGTTCCCCTGAATCCAGCATTATACAGCTTATTTAGTAGAATCTGGTGATCAACCATATCAAATGCCTTAGTCATATCAATGAACAAAGCCATTGTGGATTGATTATTGTTTAAACCTTCATATAACTGAGTGCACACCCTGAGAATAGCGTCCTCGGTTGATAACTCACGCCTAAACCCAAACTGATTCATCGAAAAGAATTCATTACGCTCCAAAAAATGTAGCATTCTAACCTTAATCAACTTTTCAAAACGCTTCGCAAATGTTGATAAAAGAGATATACTCGTAGGTCTATAGTTCGATACGTTTCTTCTATTGCCTTTTTTGAAAAGAGGAATAACCTCAGCACATTGAAGGGATTGAGGAAAACATCCATTACTAATACTCATATTGAATATAAAACTTAACACATCTGCCACTTACCAACAAATGTTTTTTAATAAAATATTTGTTATTCTATCGCTAGTATGAGAATTTTGTATTGCTTAAAGACATTGTAGTTTTTTGAAGCTCACCCGAATTAATAGTTTTAAATACAAAACTATTTACTTGCACTGCATCAACAAAAACATCCGATGACAAGTTGCAGTTGCAGGAGCTATAGAGTTCAAAAGATGGCTTTAATTGTTCTGAAATTTCGGAAAAATGTTCATTGAACTTATTTGCAATACTTTCGGAGTCAGATATTTTGACCCCATCAACCTCTAGATCATATACAAGGTGGCGCAAAAGTTGTCATCTGTTTACTTCACAAATGTCAAAGTAAAATTGACATTTGCCGCTATTTGCAAAAATTATAGCATCTTCCGATAGGGTTTTCAGCCCTTGGGTGTGCCTTAGGCAATTCTGGTGCCAATGTTCTAAATAATCCACGACGTTTGACATACATAGGATAGTAGTTTTCAGTCGGATTGGTGAACGCCACTGGGTGATGACTTTTGCGCCAACTTGTATCTCCGTAGATTCTTTTCTTTTTCCTAAAATACTGTCTACGACTCTCCATTCCTTTCTACAATCACCATTAGCTCTTTCAAACATATCGAAATAATAATTATTACGTGTTTCTGTAACCATTTTTTGAGTCTTTTTGCATAGTTTTTTGTAATACATTTTCAGTCTAATATTTCGGGGATGTTTTGCAGATTGAACAGCGAAACTATTTTTAATTTTTATTTGTTTTAGTAGCAAGTTAGTCATCCATGGTTTTAAATGCTTTTTTCTTTTAGAAATATGCGACACACTGGTACAAGATTGAACATGCTTTTGTAAGATCGCGAGGAATATGTCAAAGGCAAAAGAGGGATTATTTTCTGAGTACACCGATTCCCAAAATTCGTACGTTAATCTTTCTTTTAGCATCCTATAGTCGATAAATTGTTTAGTGTTTCGCAGATTGATATTTTTTGTTATTGAATTCATATGAAAACTAAGAATGATCATATGATGGTCAGTAATTTTATAGTCAAAAGCTATACCATTCAAAATAATATTAAAATCTTTATGTATCCTAGTAAATATATGGTCAATGCAAGTCGAAGTATAGTCTGTAACGCGAGTTGGATCGTTAATAATACTTTTTAACCCATTAGACGCCATAAGAAGCAGATAGCTCTCCGTAAAATTATCGGAATGATTTAAGATATTTATGTTTATATCACCCACTATAATCAAATTTTTTTCTATTGATGCACTTAATAAACCATCTAGATCATTTAAAAAGATAGACTTATTAATTTCTTGTAGTCTATATATGCATAGAAAAGTATATGTATCGTTCATATATTCCAAATTCAACTTCACAATACCAGCACTTGAATAAGTAATTTTTGAACAATTGCACGTATAACCGTCTCTTACATAAATCATAACACCCCCAGCTTGGTAAGTCTCATTACAATTTGCAAAAGGTGCCAAGTACCCTGGAATTTCATATAAACACAATTTCACTTAAAACTATCACTACTGGTAAACTCTCGAGTGCATTGATATGAGCTAACTATGAAGCAAAATTTCTCCTGACACTACGAATATTTTGATGTAAACAAAATGTAACATTGGAATTAGAAGGAACATCTGGATAAATACATGCATTGGGTTCAAAAGAATTAATAATTTATTAAAATCGTCAGCACAAGTAATACGAATACAATTGTCACCCTCGCTCCTACGCATGTACACTATCCCATTCCTAGTACAAACGTATTTATATTTTTTAGAGATCTTAATAGATGTTGCAGTTGCAGTTTTGAACAGCTGACGAGTCCGATAGGTCAAGCAGTCGTTGATGTACATCGTCTGTGGTTTCGCATTGGAGTCGATTAGAGTTGTTGTTAGCGGTTCTCTCCTCTCTTTTTTTGCTCTCATTATTTTTTCTTTGCAATGACGCGTTGTAAGTTTTACATGAAGAATATTAGTGAATCTTCTTCCTTTGTACAATTGAAAATCGGATACGCGAGACTGTGACAATTACCGTTCATACAAGCTGATGACACACATAATGAAGATCGTTGAGTGGGTATTAGATTGCCGAATGCGGAAAATAACACGGCTATCTGAAGACCAGTGCGGGCTTGTCGTAGGTAAATTAACCACAGATGCAATCTAAACTATATGGATCATGAAAAACATGGAGATTCCTCAAAGGATTTGCATATGGTGTTTGTTAGTTTTAAAAAGGCATTTGATACACAACCAAGGGATCTGGTATGGGCGTCGACGATAGAGCCATAATTAGAAAAAACAGAATACTTCGCTTCTTTCCTTATGTTTATTAATAATATGCTTTAGCGGGCGAATTTTCACAAAATACAAAATCAACTGAGAATAACTTTTTAAACAATTTTATTTATTAATTTATAAAAAGACAATATGTTTTTTCTTTACAACTTGTAGAGCTTGACTTTCGTGTTTGGCTGCTACAGAATAAGTGAAGGATGATGGTTCTGCACCCTCTTTTATACGTTTTGAGAAGTGCGTCGTTGTTTCATACGTTTTAAGGAAGTGCGTCATTCTGCTGGATACGTTTCAAGGAAGTGCGTCGTTGTGTTGGAGTATAGTGTTGCCACTTTGTATGTTATTGTAATGGATACAATGAGGAGTGTAGTGATGGCACTTTGTGCGTTTGTTACAATGCCTAATATTTTCTTAAATTCCATTCGACTTCCGTTTGCACATAAAAGAAATTCCTAAGAAGTATTAAATCTGAAGATGATTGCCGTCTCTTGCAAGATCCGAAAGACTGGTAAAATGGTGTATGGACGGAAGTCCTCGGAATTTCAAACCTTACATTTACTAATGGACGCACTACAACGATTTCTTGGCACGAAACAAACAAACTTTAATATAAAAATCGAATTCAAATAAGATATTATCTAATATATATTTTTTTAAAACGCGCAATAAACTATTCCGTCAGATATTTAGTCCCGTGTGCGAAGAAAACGAATGGAGGAGATCTCCACGAATATGGGAAAAAGCTAAATCACGTCAAGTCACGGCCGAGCCTATGTCGGCCAAGGTCCGGTAAGAAAAGACAAGAAAGACCGAAGCTCTGTTTTAAAGACGAAGTCATCGCGAATGCCAGAGCGCTTGGTCTGGACAACTGGAATCAGCGTGCTCGGGATCGCAGAGGTTGGATGGCTACATTGTCTCAGGCAAAGCTCTTGACGGGTCTTAAGCTCGTTGAGTAAGTATGTAATAAGCTCATTGTTTTCTCTCGAAACAAGCAGCGTTAAAGGAGGAAAA
Organism: Portevinia maculata; assembly: GCA_949715645.1. Taxonomy (NCBI): domain Eukaryota; kingdom Metazoa; phylum Arthropoda; class Insecta; order Diptera; family Syrphidae; genus Portevinia; species Portevinia maculata. The sequence continues at coordinate 309,964,703 of OX454526.1, read as the reverse complement.
ACTGCAATTCCATAATAATATTTGCCGTATTTATCTTTTTTCTGATATTTCGTTTCTTTAGTTCGCTTCTGTTTGGGACTGCCTTGACTGATTAAGACCTACTTCATCGTATTTGAGATAACCTTATCTTCAACCAAAACTAATGAAAAATGGTTATTTGAATTAAATCATCACATAATGTTACCTATTTTTAATCACTATTTGGAGGAAAATAATTTTGTGGCAAAGCAGTAATGTAGCGCTACTGCATGGACACGACATTACATCATAACCTTTTTTTTGACAATGTTTTCATCTAAAATAGAAAGTTCCATGAACGTGTTTCTACTAGTTGTCTCCGAATTTAATTTAGATTTTTGTCCCGACAATTTTTACCTCAATATTTGAAATTAAATTGATTAAAAGAATTCTTTACATAAATTACAGTTTAATAGAGACATGGTTGTTTAGTCCAAAACAGACTTTTGAAAATTAGAGCATTTTTTGTAGATCGTACAACTGGAAAAATGTTGGATACGGCACTACAACAGCATGCGTTGTTAAATGTGCAGCACTATTTGTAAAACACACAATACCTACGAGTAAGTGTTGAAAATATAGATTTCTATTGTATAATTCACAGCTCGTTTAAAATCGAATGTCTTGTGAAATCTACAGCTCGAATTGTAGATTCAACAAATGATTGGTTTCATTTTTACGGCTCGTTGCTCGTTATGATCCCTTTAATGCTGATCATAGCCTCACCGTCCTATTCCTATCCCTAATTAAGTGGACGTGACAAAAATCCAAATAAAGGATTTTATGAAAAACAAAAACTAAAATACATACTTACTAAAACTATTTAAACATCAACATTAAGTGCCGCTAGAGAGTATATATTAAAAATTTCAGCTTCCTAGCTCAAACCTTTTTTTTAGATTTTGGGCGTGTCAGCTTTTAAAGATCTGGGCTTAAAAGATCTTTTAACATGAACATTAAGAGCCTCTAGAGAGCATAAATTATAAAATTCTGCTTCATAACTCACACTTTGACTTTTTGATAAAACTGTTTTATTTAATTGTGAGCTTAAATGTCAGCTTCTAGCTCCAGTTCAAAGGCCTAATTTTTTCCGACGAACGGACGGACATGGCTAGATCGAAATTACAATCGATGCTGATCACGAATATACATAGTAACTTTTAGGGTTCTACAGGCAATATTAAGGCATGTTACAAACTATGAGTCAAAATGCATAATTTTCCCTTAGATCAGGGTAAAAACACACAGATAATTCAAAATTCTTTTTTATTTAATTTATTAATCTTAATTGCTCCAAAAGTTGTATAAATAGGTATGGTTTATTATACAAACACAAAATAAACTTATTTCTAAAATCTTTTGTCAAATAATTAATTAGATGCTTGGGAGCTCCTGCCGATCACTGGTGTTAACCTGTAATTGTCCGCGGCCCAATCTGCAGAGCTCATGTCGCTGCACACCACGCTGCATTGTGCGTACCTATTAAATAATAAATTATTTGATTGCAATAACTAACCATTAATTAAAACATGTATAAATTTAAGACAATTTAAAAAAAAAAAACTGTATTATATGCTGTAGGTGTTTATGCAATTGCATACACAGACAAAGTTGAGGGACCAACTTTTGTTATGTTTATATGTTATCTTGAATTCGATTTTGTTCACGAATGCATAATTTGTGCTTATAGTACCTATATAACGCCAACGACCTTGCCACGTCGAATCAATCGGTTCTCGTTCGGTCACCGCAATTAAACGACGTTGGGCGTGGTTAGTATGTAGTACCCACTTGGGAATACCGCGTCTTGTTGGCACCTCTTGCGAACGTCTGACAAACATCCAAGAGTATCAAATTGTCATGAGAAGCTTCTCAAATTTGTCGTTCGGATTCGGCATAAAACAGTAGGTCCGCTCGACTTCGCATGAAAGTGGTTGGAGAAGCTAGGTTCTAGGCCCTGTATGGGCTGTAAAGGCCTAATATGTATGTATGTAGTACCTACTCGTATATATCGCAATTATAAACAACTGATGATGCTTACTTCTTTAATTTTTTTCCTCTTTTGTAATCCTTTATCAGTCTTCATCAAACTCTAACTGCAAGCCAAGTTCCCTGTCCGGGAATAATTTAAAAATGTGCTCCGATCTGTGCAGAAGTAAATTCCGTTTTGTGAGCCCACGACATTGTTAAATAAGAAACTGTTATTTTGTGTTGTCAAGTTAAACAATAAACGGCACCAAAACAAACAGACAGGTACAAATGAAACACAAACGAATTTATAAACCTGCTAAAAACAGATAATGTGAAAGAGCTCAAAAAATGTCCACGTCCAAAAGTAATGTTTTTTCAACTTTCGCCCTTCCCATGGCGGATTATTTTCGTTTGCATACCTGTTAAATATTCTCAGCACTTTCAGTTGAAAAAGGAAGTCACGGTTCATTGGGAGAAGAATATTTAAAACGTGCACTCAAACTATAGTCGCTTTAACACTAGCAGCCATATTAATAGAAAAACACTATCCGCTCCTTAACACACGAGTAAGCTGGCACACGGATAGCGAACTTGTCCATAGGATAACTTTTCTGATTAATAAAAATATTTGTCCCCTGTGTTAGCTGTTTGCTCTTTATCACCTACAATACGGCAGCACTTCACCCACAATACGGCATCACTTAACCAAATTATATTCAAAAATCGAGTGTATCTGTCATATTTCATCAGTTGACACTCATTTCTGTGTATTCCATTTTAATACGATGGGACTACTATGGAGTCAACTCATTATGAAAGAGTAATATGCCCAAATGGGTGACAGTGTTCTATCTCATCCTCTCAATGTTTCTACACATGCATGTGCATCCTCTCAATTTGTGAATGCATGAACTACAATCTGAGAATGTGTGAAGTTATCCGCTCCCTATACGCCGAATTCGGTGAGTTAAGTTATCCACTCGTTATCACATGTCAGTGAAAGCTAACACACGTTTATTAATCAAAATTAAGAGTTAACACGTGTGCTAGTGCTAACTCACCGCTATCCGTTGTTTATTAATACGGGCGAAGATGATTAAATGAGCAAAGAACCTCGAATAAACTATGAAAATTAGCACGTTTAATTTGCAAGGCAGCTACAAGTTCCCTACTAGTAAACCCTCTATCACTTGCCAAATGATGGTCACGTGAGTTATTGGATCAATGAGAAATGGTAGAATAGTAGCGACTTGTAGTTATCTTGAAAAATTTAACGCGTCCAATGTTCGGGCTGGGTGAGTGGACTACGGTGAAAGCAACTATCATATTCACAACTCAATATACAGTCAACTCTCGATTATCCGGCATTCGATTTACCGGCAAACCTATTAACCGGGAAAGTTATTTTCAAATATTTAGATATTTCCAAATTGATTATCCGGGATTCACTCTATCATCCTTGATACATACTTTAAAAGAAACCCGGGGCGATAAGCCATTTTAACTATGTACTCGTATGTATAGGTATGTACATATATGTATTTTTTGAAGTTTTTGTGTTCGTTGACTGACAAAGTTATGTATTTTATTTCAAATAAGTGGAAACTCATTGTATGAAGTGCGTTTCTTCTCTTAAAATATGATTTTCGATTATCCGGGGGGGGGGGGGGGGGGGGGGGGGGGGGGCACATTTTACCACTTTAGAAGTGTCTCTCGCGCAAACTATTCAGTAAAGTAAAAAATGATATTAGATACCTCAATATCATTTTTGAAGACCTATCAATTGATACCCCATACGTATGGGGGGGGGGGGGGGGGGCACACATTTTACCACTTTGGAAGTGTCTCTCGCGCAAACTATTCAGTAAAGTAAAAAATGATATTAGATACCTCAATATCATTTTTGAAGACCTATCCATAGATACCCCATACGTATGGGTTTGATGAAAAATGTTGAGATACTTCTCATGACACAGCTGATACTCTTCTTGGATGTTTGTCAGACGTTCAAAATAATTTCATACATTACCGGTAACATATACAATATCTAGGCATTGGTTAGAATAACATATCCTTTAAAAATGCAAGACCATTTCCCATGGTCATTCGAGAAATCATACAGAAAATATTTTTTTAGATTTAATACATAATTTTCGAACAAGCTTTCATTTATCAAGAAAACACGTACTTTTCAAATATTATTTTATATTTATTAAAATCGATACAAGACGGTTTTCCATGGACAATGAAAAGCATTATCAGCCAAATGACCACCTGGACCTCTGTTGTATTTCCAGGCGCTTTTGATGAAAATGTTCTTCACATTTGCACATATTTTGGCTCTATTTTATCGAAAACGGCCCAGGTGTAAGCTTTGTGTGTTTTAATTGGTAACCTTGGCATAAACCTTCGCTTCCATATTGCTACAAAGAAATAAAATCGCATGAAGTTGAGTTTGCACTTGCGGTTGAAGCACAATTATCTCGGCATCAATATAATACTAGGGGTGACCAATTTTTTCTATAAGTTCATTCCCTCTCTCTCTCTCCCACTCTCTCTCCCACATACGCTCAAGGACAAAACTTGAACTGTGCGAATACAAAGTCGTTGCTCGTGGTTGTTACTGCTCTGTGAACGGAGTTACTACAACAAATGCATGCACATTATGAAAACGTCTTTCGCGGCTAAGTCGCCTGTTCGCGCGTTTATTGACGTCTATTGACAAAGTCGCCTGTTTGTTTTTATACCCTATTCTAAGGGTATATTAATTTTGAAACATAGTTTGTAACATACCTTAATAATATTGCCCGTAGACCCTTAAAGTTACTATATTTATGATCAGCATCGATAGTAATGTCGATCTAGCCATGTCCGTCCGTCCGTCCGTCGGCAAAAATTAGGCCTTTAAACTGGATCTAGAAATAATCAAGTTTACGAATTTTTGAAATCCGCCCACAGACACTCCCACAAACTCAAAAAAACAAAATTTTCGAAAAAATCGAATTTTGAGCTAAAAAGCTGAAATTTTTTATATATGATGTATGAGTCCTAAAACTGATCGGTAAATAAAATTTTCCAAATCCGCCACTGACACGCCCACAATTAAATAAAACAATTTTATTGAAAAACCAAAATTTGAGCTAGGGAGGTGAAATTTATAATATATACTCTCTAAGCGCCTTTCAAGCTCATGTCTAAATATTTTCAAAATCCGCCTACTGACACGCCCACAATTTTTAAAAAAAAAATCTTTTTTTTGAAAATCCAAAGTTAGAGCTAGGGAGCTGAAATTTATAATATATGCTCTTTATACTCATGTGTTCATTTTTTTTAAATCCGCCTACTGACACGCCAACAATTAAATAAAACAATTTTATTGAAAAACCAGTTTTGAGTTAGGGAGCGTTTTTTTTACAAAAGCTTGGTTTTTTTTAATAAAATCCTTTAAATGTTATATAACAAAATATGTAGAGTATAACAAAATGGTTTAACGTAAAATGTTAAACCATTAAAAGACCTTGCAACATATAGCTGACCGTGTGAAAACACTGGTCGCCTCAACATTATTCCAATTTTATTAAAAGTTTGTCCTTGCGATTTGTTTATCGTCATGGCAAATGCAGGTATAACAGGGAATTGTGTTCTTTGAAATTGAAAGGGTAACACAGTTCCCGAAAAAGTCAAATTAATTCTTGGTATCAAAATTCGTTTTTTCACTCCTGTTCCCGTTAATACCTCACAATCTAAAGTATTGTGGTGCATGCGCTTAACCCTCAACCTTGTTCCATTAACTAAACATTGAGCTGTATTTAAATTACGTATTAACATAACAACGCAATTTTCTTTCAAAGTTAACTTATGTGGTGGCATCCCGCTTATTGTTAATAAATTTAAAAATTCTATTGGAAAATCATTTGTATTTATACCTTCGTTTTCCATTATTTTATCGTAACTGTTGTCGTTTTTTTTTTTGTCCATCGATACGGTTCAAAATATCACCATTAATAAGAGAGCAATCTTCATTCGTTGGTGCTAAAATTGCTCGCTTAAGCACTTCATCCGACAAAATTGTCTCTCTTATATCACCGTAAATGTCTTCAATGATATTATTCATATTTCCGATTGCACTCTGTGGTATCTCAATGATATCTTCACCAAATAAATCATAAGTAGTCAAATGTCCATCTCCCATTTTTTTTTAAATTTTTATAAAATCCACTTCTTCGGGAAGAGCTCGCATATTTTGATTCAACTTAACTTTATGGAATTTATGAAATTCCTCCCAACTTATAATACAATTTTCTATCAAAACTGAATTTGGAGTAAATCACCACATAATAAGACAGATTTGCCTCCAAATAATTTATTTTTTTCTTCACCTGAAGCTAAATCTCTCAATAACTTGTCTATTACTTTAAGTGCAATTTTCGGACACATTGAATATTCATCTATCAATATCAAAGATGCTGCACTTATTAAACGCCCTTGACTACTATTTGGTCGCACATTGGCTGAAGAATTTTCTAAAATAGGTATGGGCAATTTAAAAACATTGTGTAACGTACGACCATTTGTAAGTAAAGTTGATTCAATTCCACGGTAAGCGATAGCTATGCAACGTAAATTTAACGCATTCATTCTATGGATGATTGCAGTTTGCACAAATGTCTTTCCACATCCAGCATGCGCTGACAGACAAAAAACATTTGATCCAGTATCTTTGTATTGTACTTCACGCAAAACTTGATCAATTATATGTTTCTGTTCGTTATTTGCATCATCATACATTTGCTCATAAATGAACTGTTCGTCAAATACGTCCACAGTATCTATATCATTGACTGACAAATTTCTTGGCATAGGTAAATTAAATGCTTCACAATTTTTTTTTAAAAAATTGTGGGTGTGTCAGTAGGCGGATTTTGAAAATATTTAGACATGAGCTTGAAAGGCGCTTAGAGAGTATATATTATAAATTTCAGCTTTCTAGCTCAAAATTCAATTTTTTCGAAAATTTTGTTTTTTTGAGTTTGTGGGAGTGTCTGTGGGCGGATTTCAAAAATTCGTAAACTTGATTATTTCTAGATCCAGTTTAAAGGCCTAATTTTTGCCGACGGACGGACGGACGGACGGACATGGCTAGATCGACATTACTATCGATGCTGATCATAAATATAGTAACTTTAAGGGTCTACGGGCAATATTATTAAGGTATGTTACAAACTATGTTTCAAAATTAATATACCCTTAGAATAGGGTATAAAAACAAACAGGCGACTTTGTCAATAAACGTCAATAAACGCGCGAACAGGCGACTTAGCCGCGAAAGACGTTTTCATATGTGCATGCATTTGTTGTAGTAACTCCGTTCACAGAGCAGTAACAACCACGAGCAACGACTTTGTATGCGCACAGTTTAAGTTTTGTGCTTGAGGGTATGTGGGAGAGAGAGTGGGAGAGAGAGAGAGGGAATGAACTTATAGAAAAAATTGGTCGAATTTCGACCACGGGGCGACCCCTAGTATAGATAATTTGAATGAGTGCACCAGCAAAATTTCCTTCTTATAAGATTATTAAATCCGCTAAAGAAGAGTGCTATCACCCTTCCGAACACATTAGAATTACCACAACTTCGGTAGATGTTATTCTGCAAGCCTTGCTTGACCACACTATTCAGCGTTATGACAAAAAGTTGTCATTCTCTTATTAAAAAAATGAAGATTTACATAAACTGTGCTTGTTTGTTCATGGTTTCGAAGTATCTGATTCGTCCGTCTTTATAACCTGTCTTGTTCGACTTCCACTTACCTGTAGTTCTAAAATTGTGGAATAGAAATATCCATTGCAGGAAAAAACAGAGTAGATCAGTAAATAAAAAATAGTGCTGATTAAGGAAGATCGCTGGTTGTTAGTCATAACTTAAATTTTACTATGATTGGCGGTAAAGTGTGCAACGGTCTAACCGAGACTTCAAACACAAATATAGAGGAAGGATTGCACGAAAAGTTATACCGAGAACTTGTAGTTTGGCCCATCCGTTCTTCACTTCTTCATTTCTTCACTTCTCAAAAGTGGCAAGCTCGAGGGGATAATGACAAAGCTATTGTTGCGGAAATAATGCGGGAATCCAAAAAGAATTTGAAGATCGATGTGACGATAGCAGACAAACCAAAGCCCGGATTTGGTAATTCTTATGACATAACCAAAGTTGATGGCATGGTAGTTGTATCTAGTGCCTTTTTTTATAATTTGCTTACGCTAAAGGGGTTTTGCCGTAAATGTTACAGTACCCTTATTGTGCTATGAACACAGCACAAGCATTTGTGAACAGCAAGCAGCAACTAGCAATGGCATATTTCATTGCATGCTTTTGGGTGCTACTTACCTTAGAAAGAATAGAGATATAGGAAAGTAGTGCAGTTGTATGGTTTGTATGGCTTTGAAATTGATGTCGAGAAGTTCAGGAAATGTTCACATGATACGGCCAGATATCCACGCTCTGCATTTATTTTATACATGGACCAGAAATAATATCGTATACTTTATTTTCCATTATACAACTGAGAGAGGAAGTCCAAGAAGCACGAAACAAGGATTTCAAAAATTATAGAGAGCGACAATCAAGTCGTGAAAAAATGAATAAAAATGTTTTTTCACTATTTTCTGATAAGTTCCGATCTAATTATTACAGGCAGGAGGAAACTATCCAAAAAAACATCAACACCTATCCGAAGAAGCATTGGATTTACTTAAAGCTTTACCACCAGTTCAAGAAAGCGGTGATGATGACGAAGATGATAATAGTGACAGTGTTTTTTCCTTGTAAGCGGGTGAGCGTGGCCATGAGTGGGCTGTACATTTTTTTATACAAATTTCCAACAATCATTAGACGAAATTTCAGAATCCTAGCTTTGTCGGTTGATTAATCAACCCCACTATGCGCTGTCTTGTTGGAAACACACATTGTCCACATACATACCTTCAAGTTCAGACCTCACATTTTTATTAATCATGATTCTATAGCACAATCCTTTCACAATAACAGACACACTGCTCAATTTTCAAAGAAATAAGGCAAGCGCCAAACAGTAACACTTAATTACGCCTTGAATGTGGAAATGTTCCTCATCGCTCAGAATGATTTCAAATGTGTACCCTGTTAATTAATTTGTTAAAGCATACGTAGGTACATATATCGTTCTGTTTTAATTAATGATACAGCTTTTAGAAAACAAATTAGCAAGCTATTCAAAATAAAACTTCTAATTAAAAAACTCTGTACTCCTTAACCCTAGATTACTAACCTATTTCGAATCGAACTGTTCAAATTTATTCTTGATTTCTTTTCGCGCAAAGTTCTAATCTCGCTCATTCACCGTATATGCTCATAGTGTTGATCTGTCAAACGTGACACATTCAAAGCGAGTGTTTACGCAGCCGTTTTATAGATATACATATTTTCCGTATTCGAATCGACAAAGGTTAGTAATAACCTGACTTTTTGCTCCAACTTCTCTCAGAGATGTAATAAATAATGTATTGCAATGCAACCGAATGCTTCAAGTCAACCACGAACCAGTTCAGGACAGCCAGAAAACAGAAAGAGAACGATTTGTGCAGTTTGTCTATCATCAATGAGAAGGATGAGAAAATCATTATGATGTGTCAAGTTCGGAATTGCCGCTTTGCATTTTTTTGTTTTTTTTACTCTAACATAATCTTTTGTTTCTAATATTGAATACACATATTTATAATTGTTTATAATGACAGTCTGTTTTTGAAGAGACTGCTTATAAACCCAAAAAATGGATAAAGACTGAAGTATGTATTACTAATTTTTGTAACTTATAACAATAGACAATAAATGAATTAATATTTATCAAGCTAAAAGAACAATTTTTTAAATGTGTTTCGTAGTCGTCGAATCGATAAAGATTAGTAATAACAATCTATTGAAATAGATTAGACATTTATGGTTAAAAGAAATTTTAATTTAAAAAAAAAATGCTCTGCTCCTCATTCTCTGCGAAGATCATTCTTTAAAAACCTATATACTCGTATATTTATATTCAGTAGAAATATGTCTTCCTTTGTTGTGTTATAATCAGAATATAATCACTGAATAATTAAGGTGCATACATTATATAATTTTAGGAGGGTGTAAAACAAAGCAATATGGAAGAACTTGAATTAGACCATGTGTCACGAGTCATTGGCTATCATCCCCGATTCTTACAACACTTCATACGCACACAGAGTTTTATTATGCTCGGAGATGGTCCACTTCCTTATAATTACAGATACTATCTGGCCATCATAGTAAGTATTCTTTTCGCAATAAATATTTGTTCATCCTACCCAGTGCTGTAAATTTCCAAACATTTAGAAAAAAATACAGGAGATTTCCTATTAAATGGGTTAAAATAAAAGGAGATTTTGAATTTACCTAAATATTTTTTCCCGTTTAATTTGAAACCAAAGTGTTTCCTTCTCATTATTGTCTTTTTAATATCCTTACACAGAGAACGTCTATATTGGCAGCATCTGTGAGGTCAACTAACAGATACTTAGATTTTATTTGAAATGTTGTAAAATTTAAATCATCTTCTTACCTTAACATTTCCTAACAACTTATAAATTTGGTACCATTCTGCATTAGAATGTGGGAAATGCAGTTCCAACTATTTCTGTATTTTTAAACAGAAATAATTTAGTTTTTGAACGGTTTTTCTTTATCTTAATTTAAATAAAAAAATAATAATAATAATTTCAATATGTTGAAATACTAACTCAATAACTTTTGTATCCTGAAAGAAATTCCTTTTTTTTGTTGGTCAAAGCGGATATAAAAAATCTTATCCTATATATTATAAATTTCAGATCCGAGCTCCAGCTTTGACTTTTCGATAAAATTGTTTTCTTTTTTTTTAAAGTAGACGGATCTTAAAAAGACGTAGGTAAAGACCATATGTCATTTTTTCTTTCCAGCTCAAAATTCGATTTTTTTTTTTAAATTTGTCAAAGGGCGATTTTAAAAATGCTTAAACTTAATTATTTTGGGTCCCTGGAGAGTATATGGTTAAAATTTCAGCTTTCTAGACCCAGTTGAAAGGCCTAATTTTTGCCGAGTGACAGACGAACGGACATGGCTCGATCGATATTACGAGTACTATCGCTGGTGATCACGACTATGTAACGTTAAGGACTCTGCGGGCAATATTAAGAAATGGGGTATAATGAATATGTTTCCTTCAGAAATATATAAAATATCTTATAATAATCCCGGTATATATTTTCATGAAACTATATGTAATATAGGGCCCTATTATGGTTGTGAAATATCAATAGACTTTTTGACACAAATTGACAATGGTCAACACAATTGATGAATTAGTATTATCGTTGTCAGTCATCTAAATGTTTGATCAGTTGTGAATTTTATGCGGATTTTTGATCTATCATTATACCCTATTCTAAGGGTATATTAATTTTGACGCATAGTTTGTAACATACCTTAATATTGTCCGTAGACCCCTAAAAGTTACTATATTTATGATCAGCATCGATAGTAATGTCGATCTAGCCATGTCCGTCCGTCCGTCCGTCCGTCTGTAGCCAAAAATTAGGCCTTTAAACTGGACCTAGAGAGCTGAAATTTTAACCATATACTCTCTAGGGTCCCGAAATAATCAAGTTTACGAATTTTTGAAATCCGCCCACAGACACAGACACAGACACTCAAAAAAACAAAATTTTGGAAAAAATCGAATTTTGAGCTAGAAAGCTGAAATTTTGTATATATGATCTATGACTCCTAAAACTGCTCGGGATAAAAAAATTTCAAAATCCGCCCGCTGACACGCCCACAAATAAATAAAGCAATTTTTTTATACCCTATTCTAAGGGTATATTAATTTTTGAAAATCCAAAGTTTGAGCTAGGGAGCTGAAATTTATAATATATACTCTCTATGGGCCCTTTATGCTCATGTGTAAATATTTTTAAAATCCGCCCACAATTTTTTTTTTTTTTTTTTTTGAAAATTCAAAGTTTGAGCTAGGGAGCTGAAATTTATAATATATACTCTCTAGGGGCCCTTTATTCTCATGTGTTATTTTTTTTTTAAATCCGCCTACTGACACGCCCACAATTAAATAAAACAATTTTATTGAAACACCTAAGTTTGAGCTAGGGAGCGTTTTTTTTGATAAAATCCTTTAAATGTTATATAACAAAATATGTAGAGCGTTCTTAACAATTCAACCATACTTAGACTTTTGTCACACCCACTTATGAGGGATAGGAATAAGAATAGGGTATCCAACAGTTCGCCCAAGCGGACTGTAGCCCGTCCCTATGTTTATAAATACATTTTGTATTCTCATTTTTAGATTGCTGCCTGTGAAAATACCAAATACATATGCATTTTCTTGGGCTCAATCTTTCATTTCTGTTTTGGTCATTTATTTTGAAAGTCCTTGTGTAAAGTTTTTCATCTTTAATCTTTCCAGGCCGCTGCTCGACACCAATGTCCTTATTTAGTAAAAATGTATGAAAATGAATTTTTAAATCACGGTGGAGATGTAATGTGGCTAAACGGCTTGGGATTCATACCGCCGAAATTACGTGCCATATATGAAATGAACAAATTACTAGCTCATAGGCCTTGGTTGCTACGCCAAGAACATATAGAGGTTAGCCCCAAATCTAACTTAACATTAAATTAAATTATGATTTTGTTTACAATGTTTATAGTGCCTTACCAAAGGAAGCAGTAGTTGGTCTGTTTCCGAAGTTGTCCATGCAATGGTTTTACTGGCTCACTTCCATTCATTGTCTTCATTCGTTTTCTCGTGTGGCCTAACTCAGCAAATAGATGGCCTTTCTAGTCCCAAGTCAACATCCCCAGCACAAAAGATTGTCCTAAGTAATATAACCCTGGATAATAATAATATTATAAATTCAACAACGAATAATAATTTAGCACTAAGTGGTGGAGGTAAAAATGGGGTTTCTTCGAGTGAGTAGTTAAAATTTTAAAGTTTTCGAGCTACAATGAAATTATCTAACTAATTTGTAGCGGTAATACAGTGTCAAGCTGGAGTTAGTGTTGAAGCATTAATGGAACGCATGAAAGTTTTATCAGAGAAACCCGATGAATGTAGCGAAGCTGAACTAAGTAGCCGCTTTAAGAATGTTGAACTTCAAGCTGCGGAACTACCTTCTGCACCATTAGAAAAATCAGTTGAGGTGCCTCCAATAATTGGTCATTACATTGATGATGCTGAATTTACATATCAGGATTTTGCACGCCGTGGATCTGATAATATACCGAATACTTTCAGGATTCAGGACTACTCTTGGGATGATCATGGCTACTCTCTAGTAAATGGGTAACTGAAAACTTATCTATTGTATTTCACTATTTCTTGTTTAATTTTCAAACTTTCAGATTATATCATGATGTTGGTTATTTGTTAGATGGTAAATTCCGTGTTGCATTTAATTTAACATATTTTACAATGGCAGGCATAAAAAACGTAGATACTTCAAAATTTCGACGTGCCATTTGGAATTATATTCAGTGCATATACGGTATTAGACATGATGACTATGACTATGGTGAGGTAAATCAAGTAAGTTTAATCACTTAAAAAAAATTCACATTACAACACCTATCAATCCGCTCAACTGCGGTATAGAGCCTTCCTTCCAACTAAGAGCGATTTTTCGGTCACAGAAGATGGCCGAAATTGCATGCCACTTCATCCACACTACGCTTTCGCGATGATTAATGTCGTCATTTTAGCTCAAAAAGGTACAACGGCTTGCGTGCCTTGCCTTGGTATCTCCGGAGCCATGCGAACCTGTCCAACAGCTGCCATAGAGGCAATAACAAGAATTACACCTCTCCACATATACATTCAAAAAGTGGCGACCCGCAGTGCAATAAGTCTAATTCAGTTAAACGAGATAAGTCTTAATAATCATCCGGAACTAAAGACCCTTCTCGATGAACTGCCAGAACTTAACATGAACTGCGCGGTCACAGACCGCATTCAAAAAACACTATGCTTCAACAAACGGTTCTCCGCGGAGATCCCCAAGAGAGAAGCATGGGTTAGTAATAACCCACCAAACAGCCACAACGGCATAAAGTGGTATACGGATGGTTCTAAAATGGAAACGGGGGATATACAAACAACACAAACGCTTCACGATACCCATGGGCAAAAGTCCCAGCGTATTTCAAGCAGAGCTCCACGCCATTCAAGAATGCGCCAGCCACATTAATTTATCTGGCATAAAAGGTGCAACCATCCATATATTCACGGATAGCCAAGCAGCTATAAACGCCCTTAGCTCTTATACCATTGACTCCAAATCAGTCATGTACTGCTTCAATACCCTACAAACACTCGGAATAAGAAACAAGACCAAATTATGGTGGGTTCCGGGTCATGTCGGGGTAGAAGGGAACGAAAAGGCCGACGAACTGGCCAGAAAAGGTTCAGAAACACCTTTCATAGGTCCCGAACCTTTCTGCTACACTCCTAGATCAGCAGCAACGGCAGCAATAAAAATCTGGGAACATAGAAAATGTATCCATCTTTGGGAAAGCATCCCAGGTCTAAGACAGGCCAAACGAGCCAGTCGGCCCTTCAATCAAAATGCCAGCAAATGTCTAAATCTAAGCAGGCATGATATCAAAAACTAAGTAGGTTACCTTACTGATCACCATGGTTTAAGATATCATCTACACAAAATGAGAATAGCAGACTCTCCTGAGTGCCGACTCTGTCTTGAAGAGGACGAGTCAGCTGAACACATTTTATGTGAATGTCCAGCCCTTAATGAAATTAGAAAGAAGATCTTTTTCAGGGAACAAATGAGCCCCGAGGACATAAAGAATTCTTCTACTGGTAAGATTGTCCGCTTTACACGGAAACTGGAAATTCTACTAGATTAAATTTTTCTGGCCCATACGGCACAAAAGATCTTTTTAGGTCGAAGTGCCCCCCCCTTATAAATCGCCTTGGCGAGCAAGAATTTAAAAAAAAAAAAAAAATGTCGTCATCACAGGTTGCTTCGCTGTTGTTCAACGATCCCAGATATTTGAACTTTTCGCAATTGGGAATCACTCTTCTCATCAAAATCACTGCTTCTTCTTACCAAACAAAATTTCTCCAGAGACACACGGTGCCACAAAATACGCGATTTCAAATGCAAAATATGAGGGCTATCACCGTCATGGTTTTCTGTTAACTTCAAATTCAAATTTTCGTTAAGCATTGAGGATTCCCATTTGCAAATGCTATAATCAAAATCAACGTATTTACACAGAATTCAAACATCCGCATCACACAGACAAGGGACAAAACTAAAAGGACGGTAATAAAATCATTTGTTTTTCTGTTTCTGAAAATTTGACGACCGTGTAAACTTGAAATTTTGTATCTCCACGAAGTGAAAGAAAGTTTAATCATAACAATTTTTTTCTTCTTCACTTCTCTTCGTCTTATTCAATATTCAACCACTAATGGATTTTTCGTTTTTCTCAAGCCGCGCTATATCGACGCGCTTAACGGCTTATTTATTCTTTCGAGTACAATACAGTCCAACGAAAACCAACGATGATACATTTTCGATAAATCATACGAGCATGCAGATCGCAGGAATAGAACGTAATAAAACTGTAGACAAGAGCATTTTGCAACCGTCGAACCTATAAAGATCAATGCCGATTCAATGTGAAACCCTAAGCCTAATAGCACACACACCGATTTTGGACGGCCAGTATAAAATCGGCCGAAATTTTACCGGTAGCAGGGTGCTACTCGTAGCACACTCACCGGATTTTTAGTTATGAAGAATGAGTGTATACGTGAACTCTCTAAAGATTATCTTGAAACCATCGCTTCTGATTTTGAAAAAAAATGCCAATTTTCCACATTGCATAGGTGCTGTTGATGGCAAACACGTTCGTATAAAATGCCCGATAAGAAGTGGTTCCATGTTTTTTAATTACAAAGACTATTACTCTATAGTATTAATGGCAGTAGCTGATTCAAAATATCGTTTTGAGTATGTTAATATTGGAAGCTTTGGCAAAGATTGTGATCCCTCCATTTTCAAGCAATCTACTCTTTGGCAATCAATTCTGACAAACTCATTACAATTACCTGAAGAAAAGTGCCTACCGGGGACAGAATCTCCTAAAGTTCCTTACTACTTTGTTGGAGATGAAGCATTTGGTCTTCACACACATTTAATGAGGCCCTACGGTGGAACACACCTAACGCTTGAAAAGAGAATATTTAACTATCGTTTGTGTAGGGCTCGGCGTTATGTCGAGTGTGCCTTTGGTTGACGGACGGCTGCTCACCGGCATTTTGCCGGCACCGATCAGCGGTCGGCGTGTGTGCCAGGTCCCGTTCCCACATGTGGTTCACTATTGGAATTTGGACGACCGGTATAAAATCGGCCTTCCAAAATCGGTGTGTGTGCAATTAGCCTATCCACTGCCATTGTATCGCCGGCAGTATCGGGAAGTAGTGGCGTACGTGATTAAATACACGCTTGCACACGCACCGATTATTTGCCGACCATTCCATTCGACTGCTCTCACTTAATTCAGTGCGTGAAATTGTAGGTACATACTACGTTTAAAACTAGTTTTGGTAGTGCGTTTTAATTAAAGTGCAATGGGTGATTCAATTGACAATGATGTCCTTATTTCATTAGTGAAGGCAAGACCCGTTTTGTGAGATAAAACCTTGGATAAATTTAAAGACAGGAATCTTACCAGGGATGCATGGAGGGAAGTTTGCTGCGCTCTCAAAAACGATTTTGGGGTTTTGGAGGATAAGGAAAAAAAACGCATTTGGTAAGTAGTTTCCCGTATGTCATGTTTTATTCGTTCTGATCTCTTGTCACGATCACGACAACAAAGCAACTGATTGTTATACCGGTAAAAATCCGTCGAGTGTGCTAGCACCCTGCTACCGGTAAAATGTCGGCCGATTTTATACTGGCCGTTCAAATTCGGTGTGTGTGCAATTAGCCTAAGCCTAATTGCAGACACACCGATTTTGGACGACCGGTCGTCACAATTCCAATAGTGAACCACATGTGGGAACGGGACCTGGCACACACGCCGACCGGTGAGCAGCCGTCCGCTGCCACTGTATCGCCGGCAGTATCGGGAAGTAGTGGCGTACGTGATTAAATACACGCTTGCACACGCACCGATTTTTTGCCGACCATTCCATTCGACTGCTCTCGCTTAATTCAGTGCGTGAAATTGTAGGTACATACTACGTTTAAAACTAGTTTTGGTAGTGCGTTTTAATTAAAGTGCAATGGGTGATTTAATTGACAATGATGTCCTTATTTCATTAGTGGAGGCAAGACCCGTTTTGTGGGATAAAACCTTGGATAAATTTAAAGACAGAAATATTACCTGGGATGCATGGAGGGAAGTTTGCTGCGCTCTCAAAAACGATTTTGAGGTTTTGGAAGATAAGGAAAAAACGCATTTGGTGTCACGATCACGACAACAAAGCAACTGATTGTTAGACCGGTAAAAATCCGGTGAGTGTGCTAGCACCCTGCTACCGGTAAAATGTCGGCCGATTTTATACTGGCCGTTCAAAATCGGTGTGTGTGCAATTAGCCTAAAGCTTATGACCCTTAAATCTCCAAGATATATCTACGCGTCGATAAATTTGTGGAAGTCATTTACAAACCTGACGGTAAGCTAAATAATATAAAAAAATGTCTTCCAAATCTTTTATCAGTAGCTTCAAAACCCTGGCTTTATCCGTGCCTAATAATTAAATTGCCTCATAAGTTCGTGAAGACTATAAAATTATTGACTATACATTTTATTTGCTCGAGTTCATACAAAAATCCCATGCAAAGAACCACTTTCAGTTTTTTCAGAATTTTTCAATTTTCCGGCAACTTTTCCAATTTTTCTTAACATACCGGACTATACCGATCAATGAACCAAATCAAATTCTGCTCTTACCAAGGAACAGCATTTCATTTTTATTAAACACAGCGTACAAAAAGTATGAGGGCAAATTAGCGGCAGCTGATATGAAGATGCTTCGCATAATAGCAGGGGTAATAGAACTTGATCGCAAAGAAAATTCCAATATCCGAGGAAGCCTTCATATCAAAGAAAATGAATTTCGACCGGCTCAGTTGCTACTGTCATGTTCAAAGGAGATCCCCTTAGAACCTATGTCAAAACGCAATATCAATCAATGTTCCTATATAGTCGCGAAAAAGAAGCAGTCATAAGAACTCCTTCATCAAACAAATGCAACAACGGCAGCATTTGATTGGCATCAATGATGAAGTGTTTCCAAATCGGGAGGACTGCCGTTACTTGTTGAGGTCAAACCGGCGAACCCCACAGGCGGAACTGTAGGAATACAATGAAGTGGGAGGGTTGTGATCCCTTTCATCCAGATCATGACCTCGTTGTTAAAGAAAAGAGAGATAGTGATGGAGCATAGGTCAATAAACGAGGTGTTTATTTAAATTTGCCTCGCGTCAAAGAAAATGGAGCATGACCTGCTTATTTGGTACGAACCCCGTCAAAAAGTCAATCGCGTCAGCGACGAAGTGATTCGAAATCGGAAGCCCTCCGGATAGATTTTGAGGTCTAACCTTTTTGTCTCACATGCTGACCAGTATAGATGCAGTGAAGTGTGAGGGTTGTGATCACTTGAGTCCAGAAAAATACTCGACGTTTAAGAAGAAAGAAAGGAGAGAGTAGCTTTTCTTACAATATAAAGCACAAGTGATATGCGATTTTATTTGTCATATTTCAGCTCCTCGATCGTCCTCTGAAAATGTTTATCAAAACTGCGTGCTGTTTTCCTGAAAGAATTACCAAGATAGACTATGATAACATACTCATGGAGCTCTTAGACAGTGAAAAAGTAAGACATTAAAAAGATTATTTTCAATTTTGTATTACTCGTATCTTATTTTTAAAATAACTATTAGCTTAAATTCTCCCGGTTACATTTTAGGTGCACGTAAATCTGATGATAATGGAAGCACGAAATCAGGCTGAATTGCTTTATGCATTGCGCGAAATAATGCGCTACATGACATGATCTCATTTATAAAATAAACAATGTATTAACTGTTATACTAAAGCTAAAAATATAAAGCCATTGCTACTAGTTTTATATAAGTAAATAAAATATATTCTGACTTACTTATAACCCTGGTAAGTCTAAAGGTCTTGTATATAAGAACTGTTAACAGGTAAAACTACATAAATTGCTTCTACTGTAAAAAATATTGGCTTTCATTCGGAGGACTTCTAGTGTCGAACAATAATACATGAAATGAATTTAGTTCTGTATTGTAGTCAAAAAAATATCGCAATCAAATTGGAAATCCACACACCTTTTTTTAAAAAAAATTAACCGGCATTAAACTACCTTATGCGAATTATCAATTATATTTCACTCGAATTTTATCAACGATTTGTTTCTATTCTATGACTTAGTTAAAATAAAACACTTTTTAAACCAATTTGTGTTGCAGTAATTGTCATTGCGATTGTTTTTATTCCATTTATTTTTCAAATGTTAAGTAGATATTTTAACATCAAGTTTGTAAAATATCAGCAAACAAAGTTATTACATAATTTAGTTTTCATTGCAAAAACAGTTAACATTTTATTTGATACTAATGTAAAACGTGTTGACTGATTTTCTATTTAAGAGTTAATAAGAAATTATTGTTTTTAATGTTGTTATTGTAATATTTTGTTAATTAAAAAATATAAAATAAAAAAAATTTTGCAAATTTGTATTTATTTTATAACGAAAATGCAACAGTTAGTGGGATAATAACATGTAATCTGAAAAATGGAATCCAGGAATCTCCAAACCTGTGGATACCAAAAATGCATGGATAGGTTTTAATTTCTTCTTTTGGTAAAAGGATTTATGATAAATAGCCTTGCTGGGATTTATTTAAAGATTTTCCATATTGCACCAGTCTAGGGCTGTCTTAAGGGCGTTTTACTTGAGTGTTGTAACTTCGTTTGCATCTCTGCGCATAATAATGATGCCTATATCATCGACGTATCCAATTGTATTTATGCCTAAATTGCTCAATCTGTGGAGCAGGTCGTCAAAGAAAAATTACCACAGAAGGGGTGATAGCACTCCTTCCTGTGGCCAGCGCCTTACCGCTGATATTGATACTGAAGTCTTTCAACCATCGCTTTGATCAATTTTATAGTGGGTTGGTCTATAAATCTATGATGCAAAACGTTTGAGATGGAATCATATCCAGTGTTATCAAAAGCAGCATTCAGTTGGTTTGCCTTTCAGATATGCAAATTAACATAGATGTAGATTCATGCTGTTTACTAAGCATTCTCTGATGTGAACGTCGATAAACATTTCCATTGTTTTCAGAAAAAATGATGTCAAGCTTAACCTTATCCGGACTGAATAGTTTTCCTCCGGTATATGGTCATTTGATATGTCCTTAGTAAAGGACCCTGGGAAGTGAGCCTGAAGCAATATTTTCAGCGATCCTTCCGGATCGAGTATGATTGTACCATCTGGTTTGAATAACAATCCCGTGCAGTTTGATTGATCCTTTGAGAGTGCCTTTTGGAGGCGTGCCACTGCAGGAAGTTTTTCATGCTTCTCGCAGTTTTCAAGGCAGGAGGCTCTTTTAGATGTTCGCATCTCTTTGTCGTATATTGTCAGCAGGGATTTGTATTGTTCACATGCGCCGGTGCGTTTGACTTTGGTTAACAGTTTTCTCCTTCTCTTATAAATAGTCTCTAGTTTATCGTTGATACGCACCTTTTGACAACAGTGCGCTTTACCTCGCAACAACTTTTAAAGGAGAAGAGAATAATGTCGGTTAGCTGACATTGCGCACCTTCTGCGTCACTTGTTGTTAGTGGTGTTGGTGGCAACATGACAGATTTGACAGCTTAGTTTTCGCGATATGTTCTTCAGTTAGCAATCCTCTCCTCCTATCTAGGAGCCTTTTTAGGGTTCCGTAGCCAAATGGCAAAAAGCGGAACCCTTATAGATTCGTCATGTCTGTCTGTCTGTCCGGGAATGTCCCAGCCAATTTTTTTTCCGAAACTATAAGAGCTATACCCCCCCCCCCCCCCCCTCTAACTTCTAAAATAAGGGAATGATAAAACTAAAAAAAATATATGATGTACATTACAAACTTCCAACGAAAATTGGTTTGAATGAGATCCAGCAAGCAGTTTTTTTTAATACGTCATAAATCGTAAACCGCAATTTACCTTTCATTCAATCAACTCAAATATAAAAAGAAAAAGAAACATTTAATTTCATAATCATAAACCTTATGCGTAAACCGTGAACCATTAATTTCTAATAATAAATCTGTAATAGGTGCCTAAGTAAATAATAATTATTGCCCCTATTGTATAACACAACTGAACTTAGTTGAGTTGTCTTCAATACAACTCAACTTTCACACAACCAAACTATTTGTTCGTATTATGCAAGACAACCTTTTTCAGTTGTAATCGTGAAAGCAGTTGCATACACACAGACAACCACCGCCATCTTGGTTGTCTGTTGACAGTCAACTTTTCGCTTAAGGTTGTGTTTGGCAATACCGAATTTTGAATTACAACCAAGAGACAACTCAACTGTCTTACACAATAGGGGCAAATTCGCGAGGAACCCTTCATGGGCGAGTCCGACTCGCACTAGGCCGCTTTTTCTTTAATGATCTCAGTTACTTGGCTAACACAGATTTTAGAAGTCTCTCGCGCTTCATTAGAAGCTCTAAATGGTTTAGCGGGTAGAGGGAGAAACCCCACTGGTCCAAGTACCATCACAATGGACCTCACAGTGGTCTAAGCGTGTTGGCTATTAGCTGACAGCCAACTTAACCTAACGTAACCTCTCCAGTTAGCAAGTCTGCTGTCATAAAGGACTGTTCGGTGTTGCACCTTAGTTTGAATCTGATGTGCATATGATGCGATAAAGATGAATCATCAGACACGTGTCAGTCCTCTAAAATTTGAACAAATGGAGATGAGAGAGTAGATATTCTTAAAGTGACTCATCTCTTTTGTTGGTATCTCGGCTATCCACATTGGCGTCGCAACCGATGATAAGATATACCTTCTGATTCTCGCAGTACTGGACATGTGCTCCTACTGAGAAGGTAGGTATGTAGGTAATGTCTCCCTCTCTTACTTTTGATTTTCTGTCTGCGCTGCACTTTTACCTTAGTTCGCTCTGCGACCAGCTTACGCCTGAAGCGGTTTTGGCTGGTGGTACTGCTGTTGACACTGGTAACCTTTGCGGCTGCGCTATTGCATATTGTGCTAGTTTCCGAAATAGAGTCACTATGATGAGACAAAATCTCTTCGTTTCTCTTTTTCGGAGTCGATAAAACATCCCTAGTTTACGAGTGGCGTAATATATTCTCGGTATCGATATGAAGGAAAATGCGAATTCAATTTAAATTGTCTTTATTTTTCAATATAATTTCCCCTAACATCAATGCATTTGTTACATCTTGAGATAAGCTTTTTTAAACCCTCAAAAAAAAAAATTCCTGTTTCTCTGCAAAATACCCATTTATTGCCGACTTGAGTTCTTCATCATCCGAAAATCTTTTTCCACGAAGATATTTTTTCAAATCCGGAAACAGGAAATAATCACTAGGGGCAAGGTCTGGACTATAGGGTGGGTGTTGGATTTCTTCGAAACCACAATCTCGCGCAGCAGCCTTGGAAACTCGCGCCGTGTGAACAGGAGCGTTGTCATGAAGAAGCAACATACCCGCTGCGAGTTTACCCCGTCTTTTCTTTTTAATTTCCTCCCGCAAATTATGCAAAGTGGAAGCGTAGGATGTGGCGTTGATGGTTTCACCTTTTTTTGTACTCAATGAGCAAGATTCCCTTTGAGTCCCAAAAAACTGTGGCCATGAGCTTCCCGGCAGACGGAGTGACTTTGAACTTCTTCGGGTGGTCTGTTCCTTTTTTATGCCACTGCATGGACTCTTGTTTGCTTTCAGGGTCATAGTGGTGGACCCATGTTTCGTCCCCAGTAACAATTCGATCCATAACACCGTCCGCGTTCTCACTACACATCTCCAAAAGCTCTCTACAGCATGCGATTCTCACTTTTTTCTGAGGCGCTGTGAGCATTCGTGGCACCCACCTTGCACTGACCTTTCAAAGGTTAAGATGGTGATGAAGAATGGTGTGAATGGTACCAATTGAAAGCTTGGTGATCTCTGCCATCATTTTCACCTTTATTCAGGCATCCTCAAGAACAAGTTTTTTGACGTCTTTGATGCTTTCTCCCGTACAAGCAGTAGCCGGGCGCCGGAGCGGGGGTCGTCTTCAATGATCTCTCTGCCTCTCTTGAACTCACTTGGCCACTTTTGCAAAGTTGATAATGAAGGTGCGGAACCCTGGTAAACAGCCGCCATATCTTCATGAATAGTTTTTTGACTTTTTCCTTGCTTAGTGAGAAATTTAATTACAGCGCGATGCTCAATTTTCACCATCATCGTCTCAGTTGCCATTATGATTCTGTTTAACTAGAGATAAAACGCGAATTAATAATCACATTTATATGAAATTTTACATGAATGCCCTAAAATAATAGTATTACTTGATAAATAAGTCAATTTATATATACAACCACAGCTTCACCCCGATACCGAGAATATATTGAACGCCCCTCGTATGTTGCATTTTGAGAGGCATCATTCTATTTTTCTTTTCTTTTGTTGGATCAACTTAGATTCCCACGAGTATTCCCTTTAAAAAGAAAGCTATCTTGAAGTCGGAGGTCGCCTGGTGTCTGAAGTTCGCAAGTCAAAGACTTATGTCGTTTTCCATTGGCGCAAAAGTTGTAAGGGAGCGCAAAAAGTTGTTCTTTATCTGTATTATTTTTATGAATGAATTGATGTCTCAATAAAAACAGTGCGAGTCCATAAATGTAAAAATTCTGCAAGAGTTTGGCAGCTGCTGCGTTCTTAAAGAAAATTAACAGTCAGCATGCTGTCAATGTGTTTTTGTTTTGTTCCCGACCAGCAGGAAAATGGCGGGAGAGGGAGTGCGTAAAATGTTTGCAAATTATTTAATTTTTCACGCAGATATGTACAAATAACTATTTATTTCGCATTTAAAACATTGAAATGAATAGTTTTTATTATATAGGAATGCATAAGAGCAAAAAATCTGGTCTGATGATGATACGAAATTACTTGTATCCTTTCTGCTTTGTGTTCCATCTACACATCTACGAACGTTTCGAAACAGATAATTTCTTATGCTTGCGAATTTGTTCATTATTTGTTGAATCATTGGTTGAATCAGGCCATTTTATGTCTCTTTCTTGAACAGTAATTTGGTTATTTCAATAAAATAATTGAAAGCTGCTCCGTTCTTCCGGAGCTAAGAAAAACAAATGAAACAATGTAACATGTAAACAAGAATTGCACAAGCTTGTCAGAAAAGGAGAATTTCTGCAAAATTTCAAACATGACACATGTGCCTTCTACCAAGCATCAACAATATGAACAAGAAGAGAAAACAAACAAAATAGACAACAAGAAAAATTGCTCAAAGTTGATGACCTAGGGGCAAAGATGTCAGAAGAACTTCAAAGAAAACAAACATTTTTTATTTGTGTATTTTGCAAGTAGTCCATCCATGCTGTTGTTCACGGTCGTTGGTTCTATTGGGTACACTTCCACATGGTTACAATGAATTTGTTGGGACTACATTATCTTCTTCCGTCCCATCATCTCCTTGGGTTATAGGTACACAAGTTGTGTTAAACGCAACACGATGTAATGAATTCGCAAGACCTTCCGACGGTGGAAAATCGGCCTCATCAGTTGCCTGAATCTTGTCTTCAGAAACGAAAAAGGATTCTCAATATTGTTTTGCTAATTTTTTTGTTCCTGTAAGATTTCCGTCGTCCCTGTATCGACTCAGAAGAAATTCCCTTAAAAAGTAAACAACCTCGCATAAAAAATTGGTATTGAGCTCCACAATGTGCTGGTAAATCTTTACTGATGAAATATCCTAGCACCGTGGATTCTGCTTGGAGAACCGACAAACATAGTCAGCGATAAAAGATGGTTGACATATGTCGATATAATTTTATTGTAGATCCAAGATGTTCAACAAAATCCGATGTGCTGAGGAAACGGATATATTAGAGATATGTATTCGCAACTTCCCTATACAAATCCTTGCTTCCCACGAACATAAGAACAATATATACAGGGTAACCCAGTGAAGCAGTATAATCCTTTAAGGGGAAATTCCTGAAATTCCGCCGAAGAAAAAATAGTATGCCCCAAAAAGGGCCTTTTCATTACCACAAAAAAATGTCTAACAGATTTTAAGAGTATTTCAGTGGGTACATTGGTGCCATAGAAATAAGTAGATTTGAATGTTGCCCGGTATCTGTCTTATGCCTCCAAAACTTTCCTTCTATTTGTAAAATTTCGATCTTTGGAATTCGTCAATCAGGATGTCTGCAATTTCCCTTCTCACTCTGAAATGTTCCCGGAACTGGGACACAACTTTTATCCTTCATTTTTTTTTATTACAAAAGAATATTCATACCATAATTTTTTTATATTATTTTCACTGAATTTATTAAACACGTTCGACATTTTGCATCACTGCACAGGCATTACTTGTAAGTTGCGTAAACTGATCAATAAATCAGCATCAGTTGTGTTGCGCATCGGCATCGTAATTTGTGCAGTGATGCCCACGGATGCGCATTTTGTTGGCATTTCCGAATTCAATTCCCTTTGACGCAATATTATAAATCACGTTTATAAAGCAAACAATGTATTTATTGCTCATGTCATCAGCATAGGTATTGATACCGTTTCCGAATTTAGTCCAGCTTACAGTCCCAAGTGGTGGTGAATATTTACGATATTTTCTCCTCGTTACTGTAGAAATATGTATAGTGTATACATTCTCAACAAAAAACGCATGAAGCTTTTTTAGTAAGATTTATTTACGTAAAAAAAATTAGTAACCAATAGTTGCAATAATTGATGGCTAGTTGTTAGGTTTTTTAGTTTATTGTTTTTTGTTTGTTTCTGTTTTAATCGCTCAACAAATACATATGTATAATCAATATATATTGGTAACAGCATTTGGTCCAATAAATCACCTTCGCATCGGTTTTTTAAAGTTTGATATGAAATAATAATTTTTAGATATTTAGGTATGTATGTACTTATTTCAAAAAAAAAAAGAATATTTATATCTACGATTTCGTAACGATATTAAAAATATTATATAACAATTATAAAAAAAGTACATGGTTTTATAAATTTTAACTTTCTTGGTACCATTGTATTCTATTGATTATCTTAAGCTTCCAATTCAATGAACTGTAACAAATAGAACAAGTCATAAACAAATGTTATTTTTTTCTAATATTTTTATGACTTTTCTATACACAATTTATATACTAGTGTTGATTCCAATTAGTAAAAAGAAAATGTTTAAATAGTTTAACAATTTGTCTAACGAATCTACTCCTCCTTTATATTTCTGTTTATTAATTTGTGACATTATTTTGAAGGCAAAATACGATAATAATTATAACTGAAAAATACATAACGCGATAAATTACCCTATCTATACGACTAAATATTATAAACGACAAAAAATAAAAATAAATATCACTTACATAGCTACCTTTCTAATAAAATAATTATATTTTTCCTTTTTCAACAATTGATTGAAAGAGAAACAAATTCAATCTTGTGAGAAAGAGAAGCGAAAATAAATCGGAATAATGGAAAACTTGAGAATTTAAGCCTTTTCAATGACACCTTATATAACTGATCGTCTTGGTGAAGAGGTCAAGATTTTTTCTTTGGCCTTGTCTTGTTCTTCCTGGAAGAATATCTTTGTTATTACAATGTCGCCTGTACTTAATGTCTGCGAAGCAGCATCAGAACATTGAACCGCTTTCTGGTCAATAACACCACGAGATATTGGTGAAGTGTTGATTTCATTATTACAGTTGCAGTTTTTTAAGCTGAAATAGAAATAGAATAGATACAGTCCAACAATAACTCAGAGACACTTGCAATCAACAATCATAAAACATGTTTGTAAAAAGAAAATGTATAGCAAAGCAATTTCTCATATTAAAAAGTGCAGCTGTATAAAAAAAAACCCTTATTCTGTTTTTCAATATACTGCGCGAAATGACGCGTTGATCAAAACAACTTTTGACAGAAAGACGACAAAATTTGTTCCGAAACACTCCGGGGAGGTTTCGCTGCGTATTATTTTAAGTGAAATGGAAGAAGTGTTCAAAATTTAAAACAAAATAAATATAAATGTTTGCTTAGTTCAGTTGTTTGGTAATTTAGAAAGAAAATAACGAGGTTAGATTTTACTTTTATCAGAAATCAGAAATCTTTCACTTTCACTTTCTCCCCTTTCTCGATCAGTGCAACGAATTGTTGTCTAATGAAAAATAAATGGAAAAAAAACTAGAAAGAAACCGAATGAATTGCATGTACTTGTGGGCGCTTAGAAAAATGTTGGTCTGTTCATTAAAATTCGATAAACAATCAAATCTCATTTCAGGCTGACCTGAAACGTGTGGCTTCAATGGCGAAGTTTGCTTGCCTGAGAAGACACTGTTCTATATTCAAGTCCTAGTGGAGAAAACGATTTTCGGGAAAAATTAATGGAAAATAGACCAGCACGACGGAACAAGGAGTCTGATGATGGGTTTTGGCGAACCATGAAACAGTTATATGGTTGTTCGTTAAACAATTTAAATTATCTTTTTATTCATCAAACATAAAAAAAAACTCTTTCTGCAACTTTATTTGAAACAATGAACAAAACATCCGCCGGGCCCAAGTAACATCGTAAAAAGGTTTTTCCACTGCCTCACTTCTTGCGAACGTCTGACAAACATCCAAGAGTATCAATTGTCATAAGAGCTTCCACTTGCACAAGCAATAGCAGGTGGCAATGGTGCGATGGTCGTGTATTCACTAAGTGATTGGCAGGTCGTGCGTATGAATCCCGACCAGGGCCATGATTTTTATAAATTGAATACACACAACAAAAACAGATCTCCCTAAAGCAATTTAGGTGCCACCTGTTGAGAAAAACATCCCATCGCACCAAACTTCTTTCCTATCCTATTCTATTCTTTCATACAGTAAGCAGCACCCAGAAATAGTCAATGAATCATTTGCTGGCAGCTACTTACAGAAACAAACAAAAATACCTGCGCTGTGGTTTCCACTATAAGGGTACTGTGTATTACAGAAAAAAGAATAGCGCACGCAAATTATAAAAAAAAACAAGCAAAGAGTTAGAGAAACCTAAAACCCCCTGTATGGACCGTTATTGCCTAATATTTTTGTTTTAAAACAAAACCAACAAAGCCTTTCGATGATTTGTCTCCCTGCACGTCGTATACAAACTTTTTGTTCAGGTTCAGCGTGTTGCCGCTGGGAGCAAACCAGGAAAAAACTGGTTGTTGATAATAAAGCGAAAAGCCATTTGAAAAGTTTTTCGACCATACAAACTTTGTAGATCAAAATAATTTTTGTCTCGTCCAGAGCCAGAATGTACAGTACCTACTGTAATAAATGTGCGCCATTTTTCTGTTGCATTTTGTCAAGTATATGTATCTTTTAAATGTAAAATAGAAAAAAATCGCAGTGAAGCAACGTAGCAATTGTTTTTGTCCGTTGGAGGGAATTGAATAAAATAATTTCTAACGTTAAATATATGCAATCCAAAAATCAATGGCAATCGATCAACCGGTTCAGTTGAAACTTTATACGTAGTACTATTAACATGAGCTTAACCATGCGGAGAAACGGTTGAAAACTCTTTAACCCGTGAAGCTGCCAATGTTTGATTTGAAAAAGTAAGCTGACATAAGAACCTGCCATACAATTAGCCATATCCGTAGCGGGTACCCGCTGCAATGAATATTTAAGATTTTAAGATAACAGAAAAAAAACTACATATTTATTTATGAATGTAGGCTAAGGCGAAACAACGTTCGAAGGGCTCCGCTAGTCTGATACATAAAAGCTTGGTTAGAATGTAAGAGAGCAAATGACCTTGCCACGTCGAATCAATCGGTTCTCGTTCTATCACGTAGGGCGTGTAGATGGGGGATCACTTGGAATACCGTGTGTTGTTGGAACCTCTGACAAACATCCAAGAGTATAAAATTGTCATGAGAAGCTTCTCAAAATTTGCCGTTTGGATTCGACGTAAAACAGTAGGTCCCCTCCACTTCGCATGAAAGTGGTTGGAGAAGCTAGGCTCTAGGCCCTGTATGGGCCGTTAAGGCCTAATATGTATGTATGTAAGAGAGCTGTGTGTAATGGGAGATTCCACTGTTTATTTTAAATGGTCGCCTATGAATGCTTATTTTATTATGTTCCGAAATGGATATGTCGAGGGCATCTGAGTTTTATTACATTTGACACTCCGTTTCGGAATATCTGCCGAAAGGATAACTCAAAAGAGCTGAATAAATTGTACTATTTATAAATCAATTGAAAAAATTAAAACGTAAACTTACTTTTTAGACTTCTCTCGAATAATTTGAAGATTTTCTGTAGTTGCAATGTTAGATCCTAATTGCTCAGCAATTGTATTTGATGTGATAATCTTAGCGAAAAAAAAGATAATAATATAAAATTTACAAATATTTACAAAGAATAAAAGAATAAATATTTCCCCTGATTCCATGAAATAAATGTTTTTAAATACCTGATCACTAGGCAAAAGTGTTGCTGCGGACAGTATAGCTTCTAACTTATCTATTTTTGACAAACGATCCATAGAAGTGTCCGATAATATTTCATCCATCATCTGCATAGACTCCGTTAAACTCGGTGGCTCGGCATTCAAACGTGGTGAAAACGTTCCGGTCATTGAATTGTCCGATGGCACACTATCCAAGCTTGGGAAGTTTTCATTTTCCACATTCTCCTGGTCATCATCTGAGTCACTATGATCCCTAGAAATTTAAAACAAATTAATTAAGAATAAATAACCAATTCAAATAAATAACCTATTTTGGTTGTTAATATTTTCCATTTTCTCCAGCTTTTTGGCAACTTTGTAGAATCCTTTTAAGCGTTCTTTCTCATCTTCGGTTAAATCCATATATCTATAAAAAAATGTTTTATATGACATGGATAAATGTAGTTAATGCCTGAAAAAAAACAATTAAATATGTAGTATGTATTTTTTTTTTAAAGGAAATCCAAATCCCGTAGCACTCAGACTCGGTAACGGTCCATTGTACTACCAGGCAGAAATCCTCCTTTTGGTGTAGAGGCTGGAGAATGGGTGGTGTATGTTGTTGCTCCCCATGTAGATTGAAACTGCACCGCACGGGTCACAAGCCAACACACTAACCTCTATACCGTCGCCACCCTCAAGTATATGTATGGAAATGGGGTGCCACACACATATAAAAATAAAAATAGCTGTCACATATTCCGTTTACATGAGAGATTCAATCCGAATTGAATTCCAGAAACACACCTTATCATTCATCAGCGAACAGAAAAAAAGCATTTACACGCATACCTATGTTGAAGAATTTTTTAAAAGTAAGAGGTATATATATAAGAATATAGGTATGTATATAGAAAGAAAAGTATGTACATATGCAGGAATACATTCGAGAGTGTTATTTTAATCATTCGCGAGCGTTTGATTCTTTGTCAGAAAGCTATTGACTTTGTTCCATAAAAGTAATAATAATAATAATGCCATTGCTGGGGTATATTTTTTAATGCCATTTGGGTTAAAGTTTTTGTATGTGTGGCCTTAGATTGTCCAATAATTTTTTTTTGTAATTCCAGTTTTCGAAAGAACTATTTGTTGGTATTTTTGTTATGTATGAAGACCATTATCAAAAGCTCTTTTGCCGCTGATTTTGCATCCGCATCAGCTGTCTCGTTCCCTTTAATACCAGACTCGCCAGGAATCCAGATTATTTTTAGTGTCTCGCTGTTAGAAACGAGAATAATAATAATATTTAGTTAGGGTATATTAAGCGGCCCTTACAGGTCAATCGGTTGACATCATGCATCGTGTATTTGTGGATTGACGCTACCCCTTACACAGTTCAATCGATTGACGTGAAATTTTTAGTTTTTGTGAGTTTTCGGGGTGTACGGATGTGCGATGAGTGAAACGGACGATTGTATTGCACATTGCATAGAGTAAAAAGAAAAAATGTTGAGAAAAAAGAGAATTTGGATGAAGGAGTGGTTAAAAAAAAGCAATCAGTTCACACATGAAAATCATTTGAATGAATTGAAAATATCTGCACAGGACGATTATAAAAATTTTATGAGAATGGATAACTCCACTTACGAGGAATTGCTTAAAATAATTTCTCCTTTGATTATGAAAAAAGATACATGCATGCGTGAACCGATTTCCGTAAACCAGAGGTTTTCTACAACATTGCGATATCTTGCAACAGGGAATTCATTTGAGGATTTAATATTAACAGCTGCAATATCTGCAATATCAAATATAATAACTTCATATTGTTGCAATTTTTTTGTTTCGGTCGCTATAATCTTTCCTTTTGACATCCCATAAACTCGGTAATGACCAAATGTGTGTGACTCATACAGATACATTTTTACAAACACATGCTAGTGATTGATGTCATTCGATTGACCGTGTAAGGGCCGCTTTACACTGCGACCTATTGGTCTATTGTGTCCCTAGAAACGAGAAGGTCGCGTATGGTTTCGATAATTCCGATGCAGTTTGAGATGTTTTTCACAGCAGATATATTAGATAGACTATCGGCAAATATGACTGCCCTTTTTTGGGAGTATTTTATTGCCGTAAACTGCAGTAAATACAGATGTGTGTGACAATTGCGAATGCTGTGTGGGCATCTATGATTTGTAATTGTGTGCGATGCATAGGAAAAAAGCCTTGTAGATGTTGTAATTTGGTAAAGTAGCACAGTTCAGTGTTTGTCACGTAGCTTGGAAGGTTCCAGCGTGGTTGCTTATTTCTTTTACAGGAATAGCCAAATCTCTTACGGACGTGAGAGCGTTGCATAGAGTTGATTGAACTCTGGGTTCTTTCCCGTGCACATCGAATAAATAATGTTGAAAGTAAGAAAGTTGATTCTGTCAGCTAGTTGAGAAAGGGTGTTTTCATAAACGTCTGACTAACTAAGACCTGCGTTAGATGTGTTCATAAAATCAGATTTTTGATCGAACTAACATAGATGAATTGCAGAAAATATGTTCATAAACGTCATAAATGTCGTCAGCGTCTGGCAGATTGTGCATCCATATTTTTTTGACTGCAGAAAGTACGGGAGGTAAAAACAAAAATTGAAAGTGCGAAAAATGTAAGTTTTATTGGCAATATTTTAATAATTTTTTATTTACAACCAAATTCAACTTTTTTTTAAGGGAAGTAGAAGCTGCAGCGTGGATTATGGCGAAAACTAAGCTTTTAATTCAAAAAAGAATTCTGATGGAAAAAGAATTCAACTCTGGGAAAAAGAAAAAGATTTCTTTGTTTAGGACGATGCTATATGAAATGAAAAATGTTGATACATTCTTCTCCTTTGATGTCTTGGATATCGAAAAATCTGACGTTTATGAACATTCAGTGACTACTTAAAATTGTACTTAAGCAGGCCTGCTCACGTTCTGCAAAATAGGTGTGTTCAATAATGCAACAAAGAAGAAAGACGATTGTACTAGCGCAGATTTTCGACGTTCGACACCCAAACTCTTGCTTCTGCGTGTATGTTTTTGATGGGGGGTTGAGCGGAGGGCTCTCATACTTGTCCTGACGGCGCACAGTGTGACGAATCGCTGATTTAGCTTGATTTAATTTAAAAAAATATATGCACAAAATAAACAAAAACCGATTACTCTCAGAGAGTAAACCTCCTACTTAATGACTGTGCATTTTTTTTTTGTTGTAGCTTAGTGCAACAAAAAAAAAAATCATCTCAAACTTCAAATTGTGTATAATTTTTTTTATAAGGTCAATTTGAAGAGCAAGTCTTTATATCGTTTTTAATTGCTTCGCATACGTTTTATAGCTTTATAGCTTTTTTTTATTTTTTCTCAATAAGTAAACAGTCAATTGATATAAAAGAAAGTTTTTCTTAAATAATTAGAGATTTTGTTTAATATAAGAGATACATGAAAGTAGAATTTATAGATAAAATACGTGTTTTTTGTATTCATTAGAGGAAAAGTACAGTTGTTCAATGTTATTCAAGTTGGGGACCGTGTTTGTTCTAAAGCTTTGCATATACACTGCTAAAATGTGTTTCAACTTCTTGCGCACAGGTGCGACACTCATACTAAATTTTTCGTTTTTTGGGATACCCATCGAAATCACGAAGAAGCTAATTTTTCATGTTTGGATTTCTAAAGTCAAAATAAAGCGCTTAGATGCTGTTTTTGCTTTTGTTATGGGTTACTTTAGCCATATACTATTTTCTGAGGCTGCAACAAAGTCAATCAAATTAACCTTAAAAACTGAATGTTAAAGATTTGACGAGAGATGGGCCAAAAGTGGTCGGCATAGAAGAGCGCTTCGAAAATTCAAATTCTCTGTGGCTTAATAAAAATGTAACATTACCTTTACCTCAACATATCTCAGATGAAATAAATTCTTCATCTAGAGTAGGAAGACCGAAAAAAAGCTTTGATGAGTGCTGTGACAAAAGCAAGCAGAGAAAAGTTAAAACCATTTTAGATTCTTTTAGCGCCGAAGAAATTGCAATGGCTCATGAAAAAAGGCTTAGACAAAACGGAAAAATAAATACTGCTATTGCAGTAAAAAATTATCTGAAAGTTCTCCGAAACGAGGTTTGATTAAAGAAGCTAAGACAAAATGCTACCCAAATGATAAAACTGTGAGCGAAACTTCTGCAGAATGTGGAGTGCAAAGTTTAGTAAATCACTCCGTTGAGCGTTTCTGTTTAGCTCAAATAGACGTTTTAAGTTCCGTTGCTGACCTAAAACAACTATCCTTGGTAATAAAATGCGGCTGTGATGGTACTCAACAGAAATCATACAAACAGCAATTTTCTGCTGGTGATAATTCGGATGAACATCTTTTTTGTATCTCAATGTATCTCAAAACCCAGATGTATTTCTTTAAGGATGAAATTAAGCAAGTACTTTGGCAAAACCCTGCCCCATCATCAACCCGATATTGTCGACCAATAAAATTAAATTTTGCTAAGGAAACCACAGAACTGATCAAGTCAGAAGTAGAATCAATTCAAGATTAAATTAAAACCCTACTTCCTTAGAATTTAACATTGACAGTTTGCATATCATAATTAAACCGGTCTTTTTGTAAACTATGATTAGCGGAAAAATGTGTACTGCTTTATCATCTACAACATCTTCATCACAAACATTTGCGGTGCCAAACCCTCCGATATGAACAATTTAACTAATCTTTCAACTAGGCATGTAAACCAAGAAGCAATGTCCTTTGGATTAAGCCCTCTTCACTCATGGATACGATTTATGGAATGAATCCTTCACATAGCGTATAGATTAAATGTCAAGGTGTGGCAGGTAAGAGACCAAGGCAGTAAAGAAAAAGTCAAAGCCAGAAAAAAAAATAATACAAGACAAATTTAGAAGAGAAACAGGGTTATTGGTAGATATGCCAACTCAACAGTCAAAATACTAATGACGGAAACACGGCTAGAAGTTTTTTCGAGATGAGGAAAAGACTGCTCAAATTACAGGGATAGATAAAGAAATTATCAAGAAGTTTTATATCAACTTAGAAGCTCTTGGGTCTGGGTTCCCAATAGATGCAGATGCTTTTGAGAAGAATGTAAAAGAAACAAGGGAACTATGTATATCTTAAAAATTATGCCTGGTATTTTATGCCAGTAAATGTGCATAAGGGCCTGTTTCATGGAAACAAAATAATTCTACTTTTATACTTGCAATCGGACAACTTTCAGAAGAAGCGCAAGAGGCAAGAAACAAGGAAAATAGAAGGTTTAGGGAACTGTTAACTAGAAAAATATCACGTATAGATACAAATACTGACCTCTTAAATCTATTCCTTGTAACCTCAGATCCATTCTTAGCAGGTCTAAGTTGCTTTCCGAGAAGAAAGAAAAGTGTCATGGAACATGAAGTCTTGCAACTTTTAGATGTTCCAAATAATTTAAAAAAAAAATAAGCTGATATTTATGTATTGTTCTATCTTGAAATTTGTAGTCATGTTAAAAAAATTTGTTATATTCTATTCTGTGAATAATTTCAATTAAAAAAAAATAAAAAACCTGAACAAAAACATTTATTTGTGAGCGCTAATAATTTAACTCCGCTAAATCAGCGATTCGTCACACTGTGCGGCGGCGTGATAAGGTGTTGTTAAGATTTGAAGCTCTTCCCATAGATTTGCAGACCATAGTCAATTTTTGATAAGACAAAAGATTTAGTCACTTATAAATTTAGAGTATTGATATTAACTACTGTTTTTTGAAGATACAAATTTAATTATTAACTTTGGCAGTGAGCAGTGTCTAGTTCAATAATTGTATCTTCTTAATTTGTTGGTGTCAAATATGGTTGCACTACTGTATCACGTGATGAACAGCTTATCTACTAGCTTCAACTTAAGTTTTCGCTTGCGGAAAGTCTGGAATTAAAAGCAGCTCTCAGTATCACCCGTCTATTCTGACTTGTTGTTGCTTTGCTAACACTTCCTTTCTAGTTTTTTCCATAGTCCTTAAGATA
Organism: Portevinia maculata; assembly: GCA_949715645.1. Taxonomy (NCBI): domain Eukaryota; kingdom Metazoa; phylum Arthropoda; class Insecta; order Diptera; family Syrphidae; genus Portevinia; species Portevinia maculata. The sequence goes on along the minus strand of OX454526.1, from coordinate 309,928,856 downwards.
GCTATGAACAACAGTTGGTCCTCTTCCAATCTAATTGGCTATAAAACGGATAAATTTGCCTTGTTCCTGGTAAGCTCGAATTTGGTCCATTTCGTCCTTAGTTAATGGATTTTTTTACCCAGTTGTTGTTTCTATGAAATTATGTTCTAAACTAAAGTCCCTGGTACTTTTAATGCCTTTATATTTGGGGCGCAGTGGCTCAATGGTTAGTGTGTCGGACTACTAATCGAAAGGTCCCCGGTGCAATTCCCGCCGGGTCAAGTAACATCTTCAGTTTTTTGCGAACGTCTGACAAACATCCAAGAGTATCAATTGTCATGAGAATCATCTCAAATTTGCCGTTCGGATTCGGCGTAAAATTGTAGGTCCCTTCCACTTCGCAAAGAAAGCGGTTGGAGAAGCTAGGTTTTAGGCCCTCTATGGGCCGTTAACGCCTAATATTTATTTATTTGTTTTTTTATATTTGATTTAACAAAAAAAGGACTAATTTTATGACCTATTGGGAAAAGCATCATAAAAATTGTATTTATTTGCCTAATCCCATTTTTTTTTTACAACACAAACATAGTATAGCCTTCTTTCATATTGTATTTGGTTTTTACCATATTATCGAAAGGTTTTTTATTACAGTCCTTGATTATCTGTTTGAAAAAAAAGTGAGGGAACCCAAAGTGCATCAGTTATTCTTAGCGAGGATCAAACGTCCCTGTAACGAGCACTGATGTATGGGTAGAAGTTTTGGAGAAGAATGGGTATCGTATTAGTCCGAAAAAAACAGAATACTTGTACTGCCCGTTCTCTGATCCACTCCGACCTATTTCAGATATTTATTTGAATGGAAGAGTGATTCACGAGTGCGAACAGTTCAAATATCGGGGATCTATGATCCATAGCGAAGCAAGCTGTGATGCCGACATTAAGCATCGCGTAAGCATAGGGTGGATAAAGTTACGAGAAAACTCAGCCACCTTCTGTGATCGAAAAGCATTCCTAAGCTAAAAGGAAAGCGCTAATGTTGGACAGCGTACATAAAGTATAAGGGTAAATTAACGGCAGCTGAGATGAAGATGCTTCGCATGACAGCAGGAATAACAAAGATTGATCGAATAAGAAGTTTCAAGATCCGAAAAAGCCTTCACGTCAAAGAACCTTTTCAGTTGGCACTGTCATGTTCAAAGGAGAGATCCTACGAACCCTGTCAAAAAAGACCTGCCGTTATTTTCTGAGGTCGAACAGGCGAACCCCACAAGTTGACCAGCAGGGATGCGGTTAAGTGTTATGCAGTTTAGGACTATGATCTTATTAATCCTGATCATAGCCTCACCGTCATTAAGCGAGAAGAAGAACTGAAGGAAGAAGTGCGGGTGGGTTATTGAATAAGGGAGGGAGGTAGACTTTGGTGGAGCTGTAGCAGGTGTGTGTGTGATTAAAGTGGCAGTTCATGTTCTAGTGAACAACGGGATCGGAATTTGCTCCTTAAATATTTTTTTAGCGTCTGCAATTTTACATTACTATTTTTATTCTTTGGCGTTGAGGTACCGTTTGCACGTTTTTGAAGATAATGGATGTTTTTCGGAGCAGTATGGCAAGGGAAGATTGCAGTTCTCGCAAGCGGCTGAGGAGCTGGCGTTTGCGGCAGCGCATAGGATTAAGGAAGTATTCTTCTACTTTTACGTTATACCAGTCAATGTTGACAGTGCTGGGGCTGAAGCAACCAAAACGTCTACATCTTTACTTAAATTGTTGCAAAACCTTTTCTTTTGGAATATAAAATTATGTACGAATGGTTTTTGAAATACCGTTGTGCTAAAGGATAACAAAAGTATCTTCATATAGGCTGCATTTTCTGTCTGCCATATAGGCTGAGCAATAAATACAACTGTCTTTACACATCTTCACCATTTACATCATTATGTGTATCAACAGGTACTGTCGTAAACAATAAAAAAAATTATAACCCAAACCTCAGCTAATCATTTTAATTTTATTCATGCTGTGTAAAATAGTGGTGAACTGCGAGCGTTCGTAATTTCTGACCGCATCTTCTAATAAAATGCCCACACATCATTATTCATATCGTATGCCATAAAATTCCAAAAGGAAACCCCTTTCTTACCAATACCAAGTAACACCAATCGCCAACTATATTTCTGCAACAAGCACGCGGAAGTCCATACCTATCCACGAAAAGTTATAGTCCATCTAAACATAGTCAAATTATGTGACACTTTTTTTCTCTTCGTGACACATAAGAGTTTTGCAAAAAAAAAGTACAATTTTACCTTGGTTTTCACACAGCATCATCGTTGGCATATGCCAAAGATACACATTTACCCACCCTTGAAAAAAGGGTGCCAAACTTTTCAAATATTAATGAATGAAAACTAGACTTTTTTCCTTCTGTGGAGTTCTTATTGTTTTGCATTCGAATTACAGGTAGATTTCATATGTACATACACTCCGGGGGTCACTTGATATTTCAAAAACGATAAATTAGAGACAAGCATTAAACATTTCATTTCATCAAAAATGTGTTAAGAGACAACAAATTCCTTAAGTTATATTTTTGGGTAGTCTCTTATTTTTTTGGACGGGCTATACCAAAGTATCCTTTTTTTTTTTTATTGCCACACCGACAACTGTTTTTCCACGAAACCAAAACAACAACATCACAGAAATTCTCAGATATAGAGACAAGAAACACTGTTTATAACAACCTGAGTGCGGATCCGCTGCTTGAACTAACTATCCAACACTTTCGGAGTATCCGATATAAACCGAGTATCCGTCACTGTCCGGATAGTTTGGATACCGGATCCCTATCGGATATCTGGCTACCCAGAAGATTCAGTTATTGTTTGAAGCACTAATTTGATACAAGTTAACAAATACACGTGCAATAGAAACATGACCCAAATAATAGCTAAAAGCTAATACACGCACAGCTCAAATACACGTGTAAGCCGTTCACGTAGACAAGTGCAATAGGAGGCTCTACAAAAATTATTACCAAGTATATTTATACATACATATATGGAGATGTCTTACCGAAGTAATCGAATTTCCCTATTGCTCAACACAATGCTTTTGTTTGTTTGTCCCAGTTTTTGTTTTAGATCCGTTACCTCGCTGCTAATTTTCCGTTGTTTTTTGCGTATCTTCACCTCCGTAGGTTTAATTTGCATGAGTATTTGTTCGGTACACAGTTCAGAAAATAACTGTTGATTCTCGGTTCTTATTTGTCTAAAATATGTAAAAATATTTCAATATTATAAGCTGTGATATTTTTTACAATGAACGAACTTACCTTGCCAAATTTCCATACAACTGATCATTGATCAACACTAGGACATCACCTGCTGCATACAAAAGCATATCACGGGACAGCGGTCTGTTAGCCCAATATTTTTGATCACGTCGATAAACATTTTTAAGCTGATCTTTTATTGGATTTAATGGCGCGTTGTATAATTCGCAGAGTGAATTTAATGATATGTATTTCGCTTTATAAACTTGTTTACCGCTCTCCTGTAATTGTACAACGGCGTGGGCAGCTTGAGTATCAAATACATTTCTCAATAATACCCCAAACTGACTATACATATTAACTGAATCGTTGCGACAATCGTGAATTACTTTGATAACACAATCATGTTCAAGGAGATGTTTCAACCCACCGTCAGAAACCAGTTCTGGACAAGTAAGAACATCGAAAATAAACGCTTCTCCTCTTGTCGTTCCAATCTCAATCAACGTAATCTCTCCTTTTACTCCCAGGTTTATTCCCTCGCAGTCTACAGAAATAACAACACTTTGACTCTTCTGCGCAAATTTGAGAATCGCTTCAGTCACGAAGAGACTTTCTTTTATAGAGGAAATTACACGAGTATTTTGTAAAACCTTAATTTTCCATGTGTCTCCTACAAAATAGTTGTGACTAGGTGAATGAACCGGACTATATTGTTGAGTCTGCTGCTGTTGTTGTGGCACATATCCAACACCCGACTTGACATGTTCTCCGTGTGCAGCCAGCGATTGCTTGTCTTTTTCGAAGTTTTCAGCCAGAGTTCGAATAACTAAATTATTAATTCGCTGTTTTAGTGTTTGATTCTGGCTACTAACCCTTTCGGGTATCGATGGCTGTTGTGGGTGTGAACCACTGTGCAGATGGTTCAGTACATTCTGTACAACAGCAGTTCCGTAATAAGAGCTAGTTGAAGGACTGGGGCAATTTCTCTCGCAAAGATTTTCTATTTGCATTTCAGAGCCCATTACATAACTCTCAAATCCACTGTTAGCATCACTCCTATTCGATGACACACTACTTGCCGATAAATTCGTAACCGGCTCATTAAACTTAAAAGTTGGCGATATGCTATTATTATTGTAATTGCTGCTATAAATAACATTATTGCTTAGACTACGAAAAACTGGTGAGTGGATTCGCTGCTGAATAGGAGAAGGTGAACTAAGTTGAGAATTCATTTGATTGTTGTTGACTATATTGTTTATTGCATTGTACTGTTCCCGAGATTTTGCTTGAGCCTGCTGTATGTGCGAATCGGAGAGTTTTGGTTTTTGTAGCAGAGTGACTAGATTTGCTTGAATATTAAAACAATCCGAGAAAATGCGAAGGAACGTTGTTAGATCACCCGGTGTCTTGAACATCTTCAACCATTGCTCTTGGGGAAATTTCGAAGTAACAAGATGGAAAAGTTGATCGACAAGAATCGGACCCTTAACTTCTATGCATTGGGCAAAAAAATCCAACATTTGTTGAGTACCCTTTGTGTCAATATAAGTTTGAGGCAGATGTAAACGTTCTGATGCCGGAAGATCGTCCATATTTTCACAACCAACAATAATCACGTGATCATTTACAACTTTAAAAGTGTCAGGATGTTTTATAAGAAAATCTGTGAATTCCTTGATATGTTGACCTATAAAAAAAAAGTTGTTTTGTCTCTAGAATAGCAACAAATACAAAAAGTTTTTTTTACCTGAGATATGTCTTACTTGTGGCGACGCTTGACTTCTATGACCAAGAAGACTTTTTACTGGGACCTCAACACCTATACCGTATTGAAGCATTTTATTCTTGAAGTAATCTTTTGCCTCTTGTATATAGTCACGTCGACCACCGTAACTACCATTTGGATCATCGGTAGTTGTTTGATATGAGTTGACTTGAACATAATCGCCGTCAACCAAAAAAATTGAAGGATACTGCGCTAAAAACTTCTTTAAGCCTAAAATTAAGAATTGTAATAATAAAATTTCGTAAAATGATTGAAAAAAAATTTGTTTTATTTTAATACTCCAAAGTCTGCGGTTCTGTTGGGTTTCATATGCGACTGCTCTCGCACGGGTACACGTAATGCAATACATTCTATCCTTTTCTTTTAGGAATTTCTATTTTCTATTTATTATGTATGGCTAGATATCACGGTAGATCCATTATAAATGAATCTTTGAAATGAAAATTAAACTATGTAGTTACATAGCATCATCTTCTATTACCTGATTCCAGTGGTGATGAGCAAAGAGTAAACCGTGCCAAGGAGGCCAGATGGCGATTCAAACCAACTTTGAACGAGTTCCCTCAGCTGCCCAGGCAAATACCTGAAGGAAATCAAATGCCTTACCCCGGCATGGCAACTCTGCCGGGCGGCCCACCTTTTCCAGCCGTAACCTCTACAAAAACAAAACAACCCAAGGATAAAGAAAATGGTACGCTAAGGATTGAGATTTGACACTATTTGCAAAAATCATGGAACATTCACAATATTTTTGCCTCGCAGAGAATGAGGTCATCCTAACCAATGAGTAACAGCGTGAAGAATATGGCTAAAGACAATCACTTGGTTGTTAATAGACCACCTCGCGAAGCCATATCTCTTTCGTAAACGTGAAAACCAAATTCAGGAAAAAAAATTCAGTAATTTTTACATATCGTATGAATAATCATTGTAAATTCTAATAAAGTGTATATTTAAGTTAAAACAAACAAAAGCTATTGAGGAGTAAAAACTACCAAATTAGGGATAAAAAAAACCTGAGAAAGCAAAAAAAACATTAAAAACAGTTGACCAAAAAGGCTTTTTTGTATAATTTTGTTAGTAATTAATTGTTTTTATACCCTATTCTAAGGGTATATTAATTTTGACGCATAGTTTGTAACATACCTTAATATTGCCCGAAGACCCCTAAAAGTTACTATATTTATGATCAGCATCGATAGTAATGTCGATCTAGCCATGTCCGTCCGTCCGTCGGCAAAAATTAGGCCTTTAAACTGGGCCCAGAGAGCTCAAATTTTAACCATATACTCTCTAGGGTCCCGAAATAATCAAGTTTACGAATTTTTGAAATCCGCCCACAGACACGCCCACAAACTCAAAAAAACAAAATTTTGGAAAAAAAAACAAATTTTGAGCTAGAAAGCTGAATTTTTTTTTATATGATCTATGACTCCTAAAACTGCTCGGGATATACAATTTTCAAAATCCGCCCACTGACACGCCCACAAATAAATAAAACAATTTTATTGAAAAACCAAAATTTGAGCTAGGGAGCTGCAAAATTCGTCTCAATGATGTCTCCGAAATGTTCAATTGTTGAGAACGACGGTGAATTGATGTTGATGGCGCTTCACGCACACTTTCTGTCACAGCAGCAATATTCTCAGGTGTACGCACTGTTTTTGGCTTTTCACGCTTTGGTTTATCGATGAGGATGCCAGTTTCTTTCACTTTTTTCACAAGATAACGAACATACGGAGCTGACGGTGCTTCTCTTCTTCCAAAATTCGTACGCAATTTTCGCACACATTCTGCAACATTACCATGATTTTCAAAGTATTGTCGCAATATTTCCCAGCGTTGTTCAAGCACAACCATATTCGTTCAGCGGAAGGATAAAACTAATTATCTGTCAAATCAGACATGAGCTAAGTGTTACCATTCACGAAATATGCACTAGTTGAAAAAACGCGTTAGATGGCGGACCCTTTATATACTTTCTAGGGGGCCCTTTATGCTCATGTGTAAATATTTTCAAAATCCGCCCACTGACACGCCCACAATTAAAAAAAAAATTTTTTTTTTAAATTCAAAGTTTGAGCTAGGGAGCTGAAATTTTTAATATATACTCTCTAGCGGCCCTTTATGCTCATGTGTTAATTTTTTTAAACCGGCCTACTGACACGCCCACAATTAAATAAAACAATTTTATTGAAACACCCAAGTTTGAGCTAGGGAGCGTTTTTTTCTATAAAATCCTTTAAATGTTATATAACAAAATATGTAGAGCGTCCTTAACAATTCAAACATACTTAGACTTTTGTCACGCCCACTTATGAGGGATAGGAATAAGAATAGGGTATCCAACAGTTCGCCCAAGCGGACTGTAGCCCGTCCCTATGTTTGTTCGTTTGTGTTTAGTAGTAAGAAATGTATGTATAGAAGATTGTTCAGCTTAAATTATTTCCAAACCAAAATATTTGTTTACCACAAAAACGCGATCCTGAAGGCTTTACTTTAATTTTTTGTACACAATCCTATTATTTTGAAAACTATGGTTTTATTTACTACTGTTTTGATACTCCTTCTTAATTCTTGAACTTTTTTTTGTTAAAACTCGCTTAATTATACACTTTTTCGAATATTCGCGCAAAACACGTCTCCCGCCATACAAAGTCCCCAAAATGTTTCCCTTATTTCATTCTGCAGTAGATTTTTTCTTACTCTATAGCGTAAACGAAACAAAATATGACATACCAATAAGAGTAAAAGAGATGAATGTTTCAAAGAAGAACGAGGAGAACATGAAAGACGTCAAACATAAAATAAACCCTGGGTCTCTCTCACTAGCGAGCGGTCTGATAGAAGAGAGGACGCGATAACTATCAACTGTAGAGTTGAAGAAATATAGAAAGAAAAATCTGAAAGAAAATCCTGAATGAATAACATAATATACTTACAGGCGCTGGGCTGCCCAAGAAAATCAAAATAAAAACTGGATGAACTGAAACTCGTGGCTTCAATGGTACAGTGCATGATTGATTGCCTGAGAAGACGCTAGTCTAGGTTCGAATCCCAGTGGAAGTAAAATGGATTTTCGGGATAAAAGGAAAAAACACAGACCAGTACCATAGAAAAAAAGGAGTCTGATGATCGGTTGTGGCGAACCGTGAAACAGCGCTGTAACTCCAGCCGTCCACTTCACGTGGTAAGGATTGTAAGGAATATGGTTGTTCATTCAAAACAACTTAAAAATAAAATGAAGAAGTCAAGTGGTGGTGTGAGCGTAGTGCAAACCGTGCCCAGGGATGAAAGGTTGAGGGTCTATAATCAACCTCTAACGAGCTCCTACAGGTGCCTTGGTAGGGCCTGCGGTATTTAGTGCTGGGGTAAGCCGCAGTAGAACCGGCAATGCTGTGGTTGACGACTTATCACCGGCTTACTCGTGGGACTCAAAACTATAATGAACAAAAACCCCACAAAACAAAAGAACGAAAAACAAAAGGACAAAAACAACAAAGAACAACAGCATAGCGAAATCTTCTAATGCTAGATTACAAACGGATGAGGTAGCTAAACAAAGCGCGACTGACGACCAACTGAACTACAGAGTCAATGCCAGCTCGCAGTCCGTAAATTATTCGGACTTTATAAAACGGCATCCGTCAAAACAGTTCCCTCTGATGTGGAGAACTCGACAGGTACCGCAACAGCCAGTTGCAGTGGGATCGGAAAGATAGGCCCACGGTCCGGTGGGCGAGAGACATTTTGGCGGAGTAGAATCAGACAGGAAGTCATTGGCCGGTACCAATTTGTACTCCCTTTCACTCCTATGCAAAAGGAAATTTAAATGCAGGGGACCACTTATTTAAACTCCACATTAAATTCGTTTTTGGTAAGGCCATGCTTTTTTATAATTTACTTACGCTAAAGGGTTTTTCTGTAAATCCTACAGTTCCCTTATATTGCTAGGAACACAGCACAAGCATTTTGTAGTTTAACAGCAAGCAGCAAATAGCAATGGCGTATTTCATTGTATGCTTTTAGGTGCTACTTACTATTAAAAAGAATAGAGAGATGATTTGGTGTAGTTGTAGGGTTTTATTCCACGGGTGGTGTCTAAGTTGATTAGGGAGATTATGGTTTCATGTATTCAAAAAAAGTAATGGACTTGGCCGGGACTCGAACGCACGACCTTTCAATCAGTAAGCGAATACACTAATACAGCAGGATTGCCACCCGCTGCCACCCGAATGAGAAAGAAAGAAACACAAATAGATAATTTACACAACAGTGAAGAGAACAAAGAATAATACAATTTCAAAGTCATTCAAAATTTTTAATGACAGGACTAAATGAGGACTGGACTCTACAAAAAATCGAGAAATGAATATAAAAACAACAAAGAAGAGCGTGACTACATTCAAAATCAAATTAATAGTGCAATCGATTAAAAATAAATTTTGAAGTCAATAAAAAACTGAAATTAAGTGTTTTTTTTTTTCAAAGGAAAAAAAGAATTAAGTCCAATAAAACCAAAGCGATTAAGTTTAACAATTATTTTATTAGGAGTGTGCAAGAAATCAGAAATTCAGTGTAGAGTGTAAACTATGTTACTAATAGTCGAACTCGATTTGAACCATTAGATACAGATACAGTTGATTAGGGTTGGAGGGGGTTCTTTACCAGGAAAGATAAGGGGATGCCTCCGTACGATGAAGTGTAAGTTCCACACCGATTCAAAGGATGCCCTCAAGGAGAAGTACTCTTCCCGTCCTTTCATAGTCATTGACAGCCTTTAAGTCAGTCTTCAGAGACTATGAAGCTATGAAGCAATTGGGTATGCAGATGACCTGGCGATAATTATAGGTAGTAAGAATAGCAAGACCATAACTGGGGTCATGCAGATCAAGGTCAAATATCTTGGCGTCGTCCTCGATAAAAGACTCAACAGGAACGCGCACATCAAGTCTGCCAGAGCGTGTCACTAGATCCATGTGGACCAGTAGGGGACTCTTCGGCGTAACTTTGGGTCTAAGTCCCAAAATGATATACTGGCTGCATATCATGATGCTCAGACCTATAATAACATACGCGGCCTGGTGGACCGAAGTTCTTGAAGAGATAAAGGCAACCAAGCTATAAAAGCTACAGCGTATTGACTGTCTCGGTATTACATGTGCGATGCGCATTTGTCCAACGCAGCACTAGAGAATATTGTTGGGCTATCACATTTCCAAATCTTCATAAGGAAGTCGGCAGCTAGATGCGCTATTAAGCTGCAGCTAGAATACAAGCTTAAACCGTGTGACACCTAAAAATACTTGACCCAATTCCAAAAACGGACATGTTTTGCTCCATCCCGGAAACGATGGTAGGGGAGTAGTGTTTTGGAAGACTATTTGAGGTTGAAATATTGGACCGCGCAAACTAGGAAAAAGGATCAAAAATGGAAGCTGGATTTGGAGCTGGAGTTTTTGGACCTAACACTCACAAAGTATCGATGCCTATGGGAATGTGTCCCACTGTGTTCCAGGCAGAAATCCGTGCCATTGCGATCTGCGAAAGAATAAAACTTGAAAAGGTTATTAAGGGCGCCAGAATACACATATTGTCGGATAGTCAAGCTGCTCTTCACGAACTGTCGTCCAATTCACTGGGGTCCATGACAGTCAAGTGCTGCTACGATGCGCTGCAATCATTGGCCAGACACAACAAGGTCAAACTTGGTTGGGTACCTGGCCACGAATCTGCGGGCGAGCTAGTTAGGGCTGGCTCAGAGTCTGGACTGGACCAGCGCTCTAGGACTGATTATAAGTTTGTAGCACCAACTTTATCTAGACCCTTAAGAAAATGTTCGGGGACTCAGATAATCCAAACGATTAATCAGGCCTTATTCCTATAAGCAAATTCCTATACAAGATAAGGCAATGAGCTTCCTGTCAGACCATTGTGGCTTGAGATATGTGTGTAGGTCTTGTCTGGAGGAGGATGAATCCTCTGAACATCTTCTTTGGTTAAGAAAACGTATCTTCCACAGAGAAATACGTTCGCCAGGAGAGCTGAAATACTCTGCCACCAAGGACGTGCTGAACTTTATAAGGGAAGTTGTGCGTCTCTTGAAATAGTAAACCCTTTAGAAACTATACATAGATCTTTCAAGACGCACGCAGTATCAGTCATGTGGGCAATATTTATAAATAAACATAGGGACGGGCTACAGTCCGCTTGGGCGAACTGTTGGATACCCTATTCTTATTCCTATCCCTCATAAGTGGGCGTGACAAAAGTCTAAGTATGGTTGAATTGTTAAGAACGCTTTACATATTTTGTTATACAACATTTAAAGGATTTTATAAAAAAAAACGCTCCCTAGCTCAAACTTGGGTGTTTCAATAAAATTGTTTTATTTAATTGTGGGCGTGTCAGTAGGCGAATTTAAAAAAATTAACACATGAGCATAAAGCGCCCCTAGAGAGTATATATTATAAATTTCAGCTCCCTAGCTCACTTTGAATTTTCAAAAAAAAAAAAAAATAATAATAATTGTGGGCGTGCCAGTGGGCGGATTTTGAAAATATTTACACATAAGCATAAAGGGCCTATAGAGACTATATATTATAAATTTCAGCTCCCTAGCTCAAACTTTGGATTTTCAAAAAAATTGTTTTATTTATTTGTGGGCGTGTCAGTGGGCGGATTTTGAAAATATTTATACATGAGCTTAAAGGGCCCATATAGAGTATATATTAAACATTTCAGCTCCCTAGCTCAAATTTTGGTTTTTCAATAAAATTGTTTTATTTTTTTGTGGGCGTGGCAGTGGGCGGATTTTGAAAATTTTATATCCCGAGCAGTTTTAGGAGTCATAGATCATATATAAAAAATTTCAGCTTCCTAGCTCAAAATTCGATTTTTTCCAAAATTTTGTTTTTTTGAGTTTGTGGGCGTGTCTGTGGGCGGATTTCAAAAATTTGTAAACTTGATTATTTCGGGACCCTAGAGAGTATATGGTTAAAATTTCAGCTCTCTAGGTCCAGTTTAAAGGCCTAATTTTTGCCGACGGACGGACGGACGGACGGACATGGCAAGATCGACATTACTATCGATGCTGATCATAAATATAGTAACTTTTAGGGGTCTACGGGCAATATTAAGGTATGTTACAAACTATGCGTCAAAATTAATATACCCCTAGAATAGGGTATAAAAAGATGGGGTATGTTATTATAAATACATATAATTGCTTCAAAACATATTGAAAATAAAACGCAGATATTAAAGTTTATCAATGAACAGTCAGACAAGTTGGTGGTATCAAATTTTTTTAAAGAATTGCAAAATAGTTTTGTTTGCAGGTGATGGTCTGCTATTTATTTTTGACAGTAGGTACTATTGTATAAATAAATTGAAAGATCTAAAAAATATAAAAAATGATATGAATATGAACAAATTAAAATTAAATGTTAAACATAGGGACGGGCTACAGTCCGCTTGGGCGAACTGTTGGATACCCTATTCTTATTCCTATCCCTCATAAGTGGGCGTGACAAAAGTCTAAGTATGGTTAAATTGTTAAGAACGCTCTACATATTTTGTTATATAACATTTAAAGGATTTTATCAAAAAAAAACGCTCCCTAGCTCAAACTTGGGTGTTTCAATAAAATTGTTTTATTTAATTGTGGGCGTGTCAGTAGGCGGATTTAAAAAAAAATTAACACATGAGCATAAAGGGCCCCTAGAGAGTATATATTATAAATTTCAGCTCCCTAGCTCAAACTTTGGATTTTCAAAAAAATTGTTTTATTTATTTGTGGGCGTGTCAGTGGGCGGATTTTGAAAATATTTATACATGAGCTTAAAGGGCCCCTAGAGAGTATATATTATAAATTTCAGATCCCTAGCTCAAACTTTGGATTTTCAAAAAAAAAAAAATTATTTATTTGTGGGCGTGTCAGTGGGCGGATTTTGAAAATATTTATACATGAGCTTAAAGGGCCCCTAGAGAGTATATATTAAAAATTTCAGCTCCCTAGCTCAAATTTTGGTTTTTCAATAAAATTGTTTTATTTTTTTGTGGGCGTGGCAGTGGGCGGATTTTGAAAATTTTATATCCCGAGCAGTTTTAGGAGTCATAGATCATATATAAAAAATTTCAGCTTCCTAGCTCAAAATTCGATTTTTTCCAAAATTTTGTTTTTTTGAGTTTGTGGGCGTGTCTGTGGGCGGATTTCAAAAATTCGTAAACTTGATTATTTCGGGACCCTAGAGAGTATATGGTTAAAATTTCAGCTCTCTAGGTCCAGTTTAAAGGCCTAATTTTTGCCGACGGACGGACGGACGGACGGACGGACGGACGGACATGGCTAGATCGACATTACTATCGATGCTGATCATAAATATAGTAACTTTTAGGGGTCTACGGGCAATATTAAGGTATGTTACAAACTATGCGTCAAAATTAATATACCCCTAGAATAGGGTATAAAAATGACGAAGGAATGCAATTTGATGAGTTTGGGTGTTTTGATGAAACAAAATAATATTCGTTTGATAGCTTTGGTGCAAGCTTAGTTTCAAAAAAACATTTGAGTATATCTTGAAAAAAATAGCTATAGCCGGTTTTTTCGTAAATTGAAAGAAAACATGTATTCGAATGGTCATTGAAATATACAATACCATAATAAGGCCCCAGTGCGAACATTGTCCAAAAATATTGTTATTGGGTGCCGACGGATTGATAGAAAGATTAACAGAGATTACAAAGTTGCGCGTTATTTTAAAATGTAGCAGATATACATCCATACGTTATATGTTCATTTAAGTGGCTAAGTATAAAACAAAGACCAATATACGTACACTAAATTTTATATATAAAATTAAATATTGCCACTCATTCAGAATAAATATTAAGTTACTTCGTTAAAACTGCTTCCAACTTCTATAGTAACATCCAACAAAATCAAAGATGAGTTCTTTTTTGCATGGAAGTTAAGAAACCGGAATAGAATAAAACTTAACAGTGAAGAAAAATACCAATGCAACCGTCATCAAGTGAAGTGAATCACTGAAAACAACAACACAACATCACCGAATTCTTAAACCAAACGAAGGTTAGCGGAAATTTAATCCGATTTTTCTCCTCACAATATCGCATCAGCACAAGGAAAAATGTCTGTGGGTCTATCTATGGCATCACTACTAGATGATAACTAAAGGATATCTACAAAATTGGACTTAGGCAATCGGCGTTGAAATGTTTTCGATCGTAAGAACGAATTACAAGATGTCTGCAGAGCTTCAAACCGTTGCAAAACTAAAAAAGCGAATTTAAATATGCAACAAACGAATTTCTTGAAAGATAGGCAATCGTATATAATTATATATTCAACGTGGGTCTGGGTGAAGTGCCAAATTGTTTTTGAAGAAGTATATTTTTGCCTCTATTTAAAAAAGGAGACTTTAATGTGACTTGTTAATGATCATCTGCAACATTCTGGAGTCTGCGACATACCTGTAAAATCGTTTCTTTCTGGTAATAAAGTTGGCAGGTCGTCCAGGAAAGAAAATAGAGCAATAAATTGCCAATGCAAAACTCTGCTCGATCAAGCGCAAAATACAAAGTAAACGAGGCGGTAGTAAGGCCAATTATGTGCTATGCGGCTCAGGTCTGGGGTTTTCGTCAATACTATGAAGTCAAACCAACGACCATACCACGTCGAGTTAATCGGTTCTCGTCAGATCACCGCAATTAAACGACGTTGGGCGCGGTTAGTACGTAGATGGACCGTTTGAGAACAACCGCGTGTCGTTGGCCAGTCCCATCTACAGAGTTGAGGTAGATGGTATCACAATGGACCTAAATTGGTCTAAGTGTGTCGGCTTCTGCCGACAGCCACATAAACCTAACCTAACCTAACCTATGAAGTCAAACAGTTAATGAGATACTTTATCAAACAAATCTTCAGATTACCAGAAAATGTCCCTAACTACATGCTACACCTCGAACCATTACTTCCACCTTTATTCATGCACACAGTGAAGCTGCATTTCCAGTACATTTTAAAAGTCGTGTTACTTCCCAGCCAACGAATTCCGCAAAAAATTGCGAAGCACCTAATCCAGCAAAAGTTCAAATTTTTCAGTGAATAGTCTAGGTAAACCAGCGAACACGATATTGTGTTTGACCGAGGAAGTAATTTAATAGATATTAAATGGACGAAATTGCAGGTTTTTATATAGTAATCTTAAGTGAGCTTCAAAGTATCGACGCAGATCATTGATGAAGCGTTTTAAATGCACATAATTTATTGAATTATTCTATCTTAATTTAAGATTATTATGTTATCATATTGTTAATTCTCTCGTTCCTGGCTGACGGCAAAAATGTCAATGCCAATAATATTTTGTGAATTTTTGTAACTGAAACTTAAGAAGAAAAGTAAAGTAAAATAAAATACACTAAAATAAATTATTTTTTACTGCATGTCTGTCAATTCAATTATATATAAAATGAAAAAAATAAATGCTATTAAACAGAAAATTAATCCTAAGAGCAGGTGTTCAGCCACATAATTTGAGATCAAATAATAATTTTCACTTATACCTGTGCATTAATAAATAATATCAAAATGTTTTATTCTATAAAAGATTCAATAAACTATGTAGAACGTGAAACGAATAATAGCAAATTTAAAAAAGAAATCTTGAATTTGGTCAGAAAAAGAAACTTAAATGTGATATGTATTGTACGAACTAATTGTATAATTTGATCTTTATTTTTGATGTTGTTTGTAATACATTATTCAATTCAATTCATAGGTAAAAAAAACTTATCTTTCTAATATTTTCTCAGATGCACGTAACACCTGAAATAGAGGATGAGATTCTTATGGAAGATTATCACAAACCTGTTGTATGCAATAGTGAGTAAAGGCACAGCAATATAGGATGAGATTCTTTTGGAAGATATCACAAACCTGTTCGATGCAATAGTGAGTAAAGACTGACAAATAACAATCAATCAATACTAGTTACTGGAGTCTATCGGTCACCCGGTTCAAATGATCGAAAAATGGCTGAAGAAAGAAACTAGTACTATCAAGCATGCAGTTTTTATAAGCAGGCCATAAAAATATTGAATGGTTTAATGAATCAAACACTTACCTACGAGAAATTAAAATAGAATCGTGGTCGAAAATCTGTGCAGACAAATTGTGTCAGAGCTTATGAGAACAACAAACACTACTCAAACTCCGATCAACTTGGTTATAACTAACACAGGCACATCAACGCCAAACAAAACCCTAAACTAAAGATGAGGGATCAATCCAATTAAGTCTCAAAAGTCAAGTTGTAGAGAAAATTGGGGCAAACAAAATTGAGTGCTTAGAGTACAACAAATCGTCTTTCATAAACCAACTAAGATACTACTTAGGGTTAAGTAGTGAGGATCCTCATTTAAAAGGGAGAATTCAGCAAGACGTGTTAGTTCGATAGCCGACGGCAGAAGATACCGCCTTGTAAGGAAACAATATAAAACTAAGCTTGGTAGAGAAAGGAACGAGAAATTAGGAGATAGATTTCATTAATGAGTGCAATACACATATATAATGTCATGATAAAACCTCATTTCGGATATTGTTCATCAGTCTTATATCTTTACTGTGACAACATAGACATCAAGCTACAGGATATGCAAAACGGGCCATGAGAATTATTTTAAAATGTAATATGCGCTTCGTGGTTCAATAAAAAGCAAAGGTTTCAATGTTCAAAGTTAACATTTTTAAAATAAAAAATTTCCTTTTAAATCATTATTTCTGTATGAGTCACACACATTTGGTGAAGTCCGATTGACGAAAATTAAAGCAGGTTTGATTTTGCATGATGAACGTCATGCCATTGACGTGTAAGGGTTGGATTGACGTAATTACTTCATTGTGTTTTGTGTCGCAGAAGCGAAAACATGTTCGGAAAACTGAAGGACGATGAAGACCGAGCATTTGTATCGGAATTAATTGAAACGTATCGGTCATTACCGAGTTTATGGGATGTCAAAGGAAAAGATTATAGCGACCGAAACAAAAAAAAGGCAACAATATTAAGTTTTACTGCAAAAGTATAAAGAAAAGTATCCTGATGCATGATGTCGAGCGATTGACCGTGTAAGGGCCCCTTAAGAATGAATTCGTTAATTATAATTTGTTCTCGTAAACATTAGGTAAAGTTTAAACATGTATATAATTATGTATATTACTGAACTTCAATGGCAATATGTTTGCCAAATAAATATGTAATCAATTAATCAAAAAATACCGCAAGGTGACAAAGAATCTGGTACAGCTTGCAAACGATTGGGTAATACGCCACTGAAAGTGGCAGAAAGACTAAGCAGGTACTCGTATTAGGGTCCATCTCCCCCACATTCTGATGCGCCTCCGCCTATGACACACTGAAGTGGGTCACAGGCACAAAATAACCAGCTTCCGATGCAGGACTATATGGTTAGCAGAGAGAAAGAACGTACAAATGTAGCCAGAGGATACATAATACGCTTTTGTTTAACCGCCCCCACTCCTGAAAGAAGGCGATGAAGAGACGCATCCTTGTCGATTAAAAAAAAAAATTACCGTCTATTTTACAGATTTGCACATACATATTCCAGAAATGCAAAACTACTTATTGTTTTTCAATTTTCGTTCAAAGTTTCAAGATTTAGGTAGATACACTCGTCTCACTTGATAAGGAACAGGTATTTTCTTGATTTAATTTTACGATATTTTCTAAATTCCTCAATAATCTGGGAAAAACCAAATGCAATATGAAAGATGGCTATATTATAAAAAAAATTGGGATTAAGTAAATAAATTCAATTTTTATGATGCTTTTCCAATAAGGCCATAAAATTAGTCCTGTTCTTCGTCTCACTTGACAAGGAACATTAACTAAATCTACCTGTTATAATTTTAAATCAAATGTAAAGGTATTTAAAGTACCAGGGACATTAGTTCAAAACATAACTTCATAGAAGCAACAACTATGGGGTGGCGACGGTGTAGAGGTTAGTGTGTTGGCTTGTGACCCGTGCGGTGCAGGTTCAATCCCCATGGGGAACAACAACATACGCCACCCAATCACATGCCTCTACACCAAAAAGGAGGATTTCTGCCTGGTAGTACAATGGAACGTTACCGAGTCTGAGTGCTCTGGGATTTGGATTTCCTTTTTTCAAATTTAAAAAAAAAAAAAAAAAAAAAAATGGGTTAAAGCAATTTATTAACCAAGGAGGAAACACGAAGTCGAGCTTACAAGGAACAAAACAAATCTATCCGTTTTAACCCCGGTAAGATTGGAAGAGGACCAAATCTTGTTTACAGCTATCTTAAGGACCCTGAAAACAGTTGAAAACTGCAAAGGGTAAACAAAGCAACAAAGCAAGTCAATATCGACGGGCGATACTGAGAGCTGCTTCAAATTCAAGACAAGTAAATCAAGGCAAAAACTGGAGTTGAAGCTAGTAGATCAACTGTTCATCACGTGATACAGCAGGCCAACCATATTAGACACCAACAACAGTCACCGACTAGCTTTCGTAGCGTTCACTTCGTGTCGACTCTCCCTAGTGCTTGTGTTTTGACTTAGAGCTATTCCGTGAATAGACGATATATCTATCTCGCTCACTCCATAAATACTTTATTTTTTCTGTACCTGTCAAAGCCGCGTGTTTCAGTTTACGCCCGCAGATAGTGATAAATAAAAAAATCATGTCCCCGGGGCCAAACAAAACAATGCCCGGGAACCGATTTAGTGAGCTTGCTGATCTGCAGTCCTCTGAACCGCGCCCAAAAAGAAATAGACCCATAATCCAAGACGATTTTCCCTATCTTACTCCGATCCCTAACCTCAAAAACCCAAGATTCGTGCTGATCTCATCGAAGGAAAAGGATATACCACTCACTTCTATTAGCATTTTCGTATTAAGGAAAGCAATTGATGCCATTAGCACCGAATATGAAAATATATCGCAGCTAAGAGACGGCAACATACTCATCCTAACGAAATCACAAAACGATCGCAGATAAATTCCTACGTATAACCAATTTAGCAAAACAGTGTCCAGTCTCTGTAAGACTTTGCACTCAAGCCTCAACTCCTCCAAAGGTGTAGTATACGCGCCTTGTTTAATTAACATCAAAGAAGAAGAAATTATAACTGAGATGAAATCTCAAGGGGTAACTGACGTCTACAAATTCGCCAAACATATTGACGGCAACACTCGTCCGTCAGGTTTAATGTTATTTACCTTTGATCTTTACCAACTCCCTGCTTCAGTTGAAATTGGATGGTATAAAGCCAAAGTACAGGAATATATCCCCAACCCCATGCGATGCCAAAACTGCCAACTCCTCGGACACACAAAAAAAAGGTGTAATAAAAATAGTGCTTGCGCCACGTGCAATCTTACCCCACACAGTCCCACCGACTGTACAAGACTTATGTGCGCCAATTGCTTAGACCCTCACCCCTCCTCATCAAAAAATTGCCCAAAATATCTGCAAAACAAAGAAATTTTAAAAATTAAAACTCGTAATAAATGCTCTATGGCTGAAGCCATACGTATCTATAACCAAACAGGCCCCTCTTCACACACATCTTGCTCAACTTCATACTCCGAACAAGCCCAAAAAGCCACACAAAATGTTATTAAAAGAAACATCATTCTACCAAGCTCCTCCAAATTAGCAACCCCCAATGATAACAAGATCTCCCAATTAAAACCTGCCACCAAGGATATTATTACCCCCCAAATTACCATGGCATCCGCCGCAACCGCAATCACACCTACACCAATCCCACAAGCCCAAACTATTACTGAATTACACACCATACCAACAATACCAAATCAAAATAATACAACTAAAGCACAGTCCTCTACCATCTCAAACACCGCACTACTGCAAAGACCTCTTCCCAACCCACCATCAACCAGCAACATCAATACCCAAGTACAAAATTCACCCATTACTACACTTAGAAAAAAAATGTTAAAAGCTAATACGTATTATATGAACACATCCGATACGGATGATAATGCATAAATATAATAAAATGAACCCAAATAAAACGTCGTGGACACCACTGGCGGGGGTGGATGCAAGGGCAACTAATGCTGGCTGTCCTTGCCCCTATCCCGGCCAATGGGGCCCACGACTTACGAAACCTCAACAACCTAATACAAAACAATCACAATTAAAAATATTACAATGGAACATAAAAGGCTATATAAACAACTACGATGAACTTAATATCCTAATAAAAGAATATACCCCTTGTATTATATCTATCCAAGAAACTCACTGTGCTACCAACTTCAAACCAAATACACCAAAATCATATACAGGGTATTTCCACAACTTCCCTGCAAATTTAACATCCAAACAAGGAATCGGTTTCTTAATAAAAAACAACATCCCTCACAAACAAATAGTTGTCAATTCGAACATCTTAACACTAGCTGTAGAAATACAATTCCCACGCAAATTGACTATAGTTTGCATTTATTTACTCCCCGATCAAGTGTTCACGGACAACGACCTAGTCAGCATTCTTGGGCAAGTCCCTACTCCAGTAATAATCACCGGTGACGTCAACTCTTGGAGCTCGCTTTGGGGATCGCCCATCACTAATACCAGAGGAGCCATCATAGAAAAATTTGTATCGGACACAAACCTTATGATTTTAAATGATGGGTCTCCCACTCACTTTTCCACACACAACACCTTAACACACATCGATGTAACATGCTGTTCACCCGAATTATTCACAAATAGCTCTTGGCTAATCTTAGATGATCTTTATAATAGCGACCACTTTCCTATTATTTGCACGATCACTTCTGGTCCGACTTACCCTCAAACACCTATAAGTCTTAAATATAAAACTGATTTCGCTAATTGGGCTTCTTTCCATAAGCACACTATAGACTATTTATCAGTTTACAATCCGTCGACCAACATAAACAAAGAGGCTGCGCTGCTTCAGAAAGCAATTCGAACTGCTGCCAACAAAGCAATCCCTCAGAGTTCGCCCAAAGTCCCTAAACAAACTGTACCGTGGTTGACACAAGAGCTAAATATTCTCAGAAATCAAAAAGTCACAGCTTGGAGACGTTTTAGAAGATATCCCAACCAGGGGAATCTAATAATATACAAAAAAACCAACGCCATATTTCGCAGGGAACTAAAAACCAGCAAAGCAAAAAGCTTACAAAATTTCACCTCGTCTCTGAACCCTAACACATCCGGTAGTAGGATCTGGCATAACATCCGCTGTCTAACTGGCGACTACAATCAACAAACTATAAGAGCTCTAATAACTCCCTCTGGCCCCGTATCTACATCAGCTGACATTAGCTCCCACTTTGCCCTTACCTGGTCAAACTTGTCTAAGGATGCAAACTTCCACCCAAATTTCATCAGTAAGAAAAATGGTTCTCTTGGCACTTCCCTCCATAGTTATCCCATCTCTTCAGCAGCGAGACGCATTGAAGGTAACATTACACTAATAGAACTTGAATGCTGTCGCAACAAGCTCACAGGTAAAACGCCAAGTAGAGACAGAATATCGTACCCTATGCTCAAAAATCTCCCACCCTCAACGGTCTGCAGACTCCTGGCATTATACAATAACATCCTGAATGCAGGATACATTCCACAAAATTGGAAAATGGCAACAGTACTTCCTATACCAAAACCAAAGAAAAGTAAAGACACTGTCAACGGGTATCGACCAATTTCGCTTATTCCCTGTATGGCTAAGATACTTGAGAAAATTGTTGCTAAACGACTACTTTCGTTTATTTTATCAAAAAACCTCATCAGCCCAAATCAAGTAGCGTTTAAACCAGGCAAAGGTTGTGTGGATGCATTGCTGCATATCGACTTCTATATATCAAGCGCACTATCCGCTCGTAATCATGTCACAATTCTCGCACTAGACTTCGAAAAAGCGTTCGACAGAATAGGCATTCACGTAGTTCTCGACAAGCTTAAAATATGGGGTATCGGTCCCAAAATATATAACTTTGTCTATTCGTTTCTTACCAACAGAAAATTCTGTGTAAAAGCAAATAATTTGTATTCGACATCATATCCGCTTTTCAACGGCATCCCCCAAGGCTCGCCACTGTCGGTGGTACTATTTATTATCGCCTTCGACGACATTAGCAGACTAATAGACAAACACAAAACACTAGATCACTGCGCTTACGCAGATGACATATACATCTTGACTAAACACAATGATCTTGTAAAAACAAAAAACGCTTTACTTAATCTAATGAAAGAATATCAGTATGGTCTACCTATTCAGGTGCTAAACTCTCATTAGACAAATGTAAAACCATACATATTTGCCGAAAGACATCCTGCGGAAACTTAACTTTCAACTATAACAACATCAATATCGAAAGTGTTACTCATTTAACTATTCTTGGAGTAGTATTTAACAACAAATATAATTGGAAGCAGCATTGTCTAGAATTAAAAAAAAGCCTAGCTGCGAGGACTAACATTATCAACTTCTTGGCCAGTAAAAAATGTGACGCACATATAAACACCCTCTGTGAAATCTCGAGAGCTATAGTCTTGAGCAAAGTCGACTACGGTTTATTCCTCTATGGCAACAGCCCAAAATCTACGATCAACATCATAAAGGCCCCCTACCATCAAGCCGCTCGCAGGAGTATAAATGCGTTCCCTACAAGCCCCATTAAGAACATATTGGTGGAAGCTGGACTTCCAACTATAGAAGACCGGATCTTGGAGACAAAAGCAAAACTATGTGCCAAGCTTGCTTTCTCAAATGAATCAATTATCGACAAGGACCTTAATACTTGCACTAATAGGAAAAGCCCGAGGCGCATCCAATCAGCAATCTCAACAACCATAACATCCGCAAAACAGATGAGTGTTCCTACTGGCTCCTTATGTAAGTATGTGCAATTGTACCCACCATGGCACATTACGCCCACATCCTTTATCATGGAACTTGCAAAAGACTCTAAGGCAAGCTCAGCATCATCTTCATACCGCTCCATCTTCGCCGCTGTCACCACAGACCTAAGGTCTAGAGGTTGGACTTTTCTATTCACAGACGGATCAAAAATAAAAGACAGCACCTCGTTTGCTGCCACACACGAAAATGGCGACATACTTGCTATAGGAATATTATCGAAGAATGCATCCGTCTTCACCGCCGAGGCAACAGCTATCCTGAAAACCCTGGATTCAGCCACAAAGGCGCACGGCAAATTCGTCATAGGGACAGACAGTCTATCAGTTATAAACGCCGTACAAAATCCTAATAATAGCGCTGTAATCATTAACAAAATCAGAGATTGCCTCATTAGAATGCCTAATAAGTTTAAAATCATGTGGGTTCCTGGTCATGTTGGAATTAAAGGTAACGAATTTGCGGACAGCACTGCTAACCTTGCTCATCGCTCTCCGGTCTATAAAGTCGCCATCTACACCAAGCAAGACATTTTACGACTCATCAAAACCAAAATCAAACTAAAGCAACTTCTGGATTGGACTAATTATAACCACCATTACTCAAGAATAAACGCCGATAGATCGCATCCAACTTATCCCACCACTTCCTCTAAAACGATGAACACGACCTTTGTCCGATTACGATTAGGTCACACAGCGCTCACCCACGAACATCTCCCCAAGAAGGAAAATCCACCTATTTGCCCTTCATGCAACTTTTCCATCGATATAAACCATATCTTAGGCATAGGGGGATGCCTTGCCTCGATCCAAACTAACCAGCCGTTAGCCCGCTCACAGCACTCAATCTACGAAACCCTAAGATATCCCAGCCACGATAACATTGTAAAAATATTTAATCTTATATTAACATTTAAAAAAAAAAAATCAAACCAATAGAGCCGAAAGCCTCTGCAGCTAGTGCTCTCAATATTTAGCATGTAATTTAAATTATATGTTAATATATTTTAATAATAATAATAATAGACACCAACAAATGAAAAAGAAACTAACATTGAACGCAGAACGAAAGTCAGCGATTCATTTGTGAGCTGTGAAAATCCAGTTTTTACTAAATCGTCAAAGCCAACTGCTCCCCATATCATCACACCCCACAATGATATCCTGGGTAATGAGGGAGCGGAGAAGCCGGGAAGGAGTTATCAGAGATGCATCAATCCCTGGCCCTCAAATCTAATATAATCTCTGATCACCACAGTTGCACGAAAAATTATTATACTATGCAAATGCCCAACACTAATGAACGTCAGAATGAAATATATCGGCGGTTACTTGTTTCAACTTTGAACTGCAGGATCTGCAAAAAAAAAGGAACTAAAAGCCTCCTTAGATTTATCTCTAATCCTGGATAGTTCTAGTCAAGCAGCATTTTAGCGGTACAAAAAGTAGTTTCTTTCTGTTTTGCCTTTAGGCGTGGGAAGTAAGGTTCCCCAAAATGGACCCGAATTGCAGCTCTTAGTAGTAACAGTAAGTCAAACGGGAATTCATCAACCAATCTTACTACAAGCATAAAATGCAATATCTTGCAAGAGCACAAATTAAAGAACCTAAATACTGTAGTTTGACATAAAGCTCCAATTACGAGGTTCATGCGTTGACTCTTTGGACTTAAATGACGCGTTGACAATTTTTGTTGACCGTGTAAAGTAGGTTAAGTTATCTATCTTTACAGAAATACTTAATCTAGAGTATTGCACTTATTTATGTAAATATTAATATAAATATGTAGGTGTAAGAAAAAAAAATATAAATAATGCTGATGTATGTATGTTTGTACATACCTGACTGACTGCCACCTGCTATTTGCCGCATCTCTTTCGTAAATTCTTTTGCACCAAACTGACAACTTAGATCATGCACGGTACGGGGTTCACCTTTGTCCAATAATCTTTCAAGAAAGAATAAAAGGGTCATATTCCTTGCCATTTCATATTCCATAGACTCCATGTCAGAATTTAAATTTATTTTTTTCCTCCTTGCCTTGTTGAACTGTTGAAAGGGGGCTAAAAAAAAAAACATTGATGAGTAATCACCCCCAGACTCTTCTTTCGATTACAAGTAAAAATGTTCGTACCTCAACCAATGGTTGTTTAAGAAAATAAATTGTATCCACTACGCCTTCAAAACAATATTCTTTTAAGAAAACTAATTGAGACGATATTTGTAAGTTTGGTAGACGCAATGCATATATTTATGTTTGGTTAATAATTGTGACCAATAATGCAAATAGAATGCCGGATGTCGAAATAATGCCTTCTTTATATAAAAAATTATACAACTCTTACGAATCAGTAAAAGAAGGAATCATTTTTAAGACGGAAAAGCTTGTTTTTCCTACTCATCTATTAGCTTTGAAGCGGAAAAAAGGGGTTAATGAGGTGACGTCTTCGGTGAGAAACTCGTCGTCTTTCCCTAGGACCTGATTTGACACTGCATAAATATTTTAAGAAAATCCATCAGAGTTGGTTTGTGGTACGAAACACTAATAATGCTAGTTATGACAAAATTGCACTTCATGTAACTTTGAAGAAAACTCTTCGATTAACAGACAATGTTATGATAACTTGTTTAAACATCACACGATTCGACACCAGACACTCCAGGAATGCGAAAAGTTCTAAAAAAAAAAGTTTCGATTCAGATGCAAATTGCACGGACAAACGCCATGTTGAATTCCAATACCCTAATCATCCTAATAAGAATTAAGAAGAGTATGGCTATGTACCTACGCAGATATAGTAAACTAGCAAAACTCATCGAATTGTAGATAAATATTTCTGCATGGATGTATTCAGCGACATTGGGCACTTTTCGTCTTTATTAGGCGTTTTTCTTTTTTAGTCCCGAGCGGGGAACAGAGCGGGGCACGAGCGATCAGAGCTCGCTCCGAGCTGAACGTAACCTGAGCGCTCCGAGCTAATTAAGAAACAGAATTGAGCACTGAACTGTCATTAGATAATTTTTTTTTATTAATTTTCAAAATAGTCAGGTTTGCTTCTGAAATTGGTGTTTTTCAAGGATTGTTCCATTTAAATTATAATTTCTAGTAAATAAACTATGGAGAAAGCACAAATAATGAATGAAGTCAGCCGCGCTCAGCTTTTCGCTCGATGTGCTCGGTCATTTTTAATCGAGCTCATCGAGCGAGCCCTGAGTTAGCTCAGAGATAAAAAAGAAATACAAATTTTGTGCTCAGAGCGCTCCGAGCTAAAAAAGTAACACAGTTCTTTTTTTGACAGCTCAGTGCCCCGCTCGGAGCTAAAAAAGAAAAACGCCTTATATGAGGCGTTTTTCAAAGCGCTGAGCTGTCAAAAAAAAATCCGTGTTTTTATTTAGCACCAGGCGCTTTTCTTGTGTTTCTTTTTATGCTCAGAGCTCTCTGAATAAAATGACCGAGAAGTTGGAGTAAGAAGCGGCCAAAAATAAAGGAACAGATTTCGCAAAAGGATATCGGAGTTTTAACTGATTTTTTTTTGTAGGTAGAAGAAGGCATAAAAACAACGTTTGCACTAATTAAAGCTTAAGGAAACGCGTAAAAATCCGAAAAATTAAATTAAACGTTTTTAACCTCAATCTGCAATAAATTTCATTGTGAAAACATTCAGAAAATAGCATTCAATGCTATTAATTGTGGGTTCATGTATTAACTAGACTATAAGAGATTGAATGCGGATTCCATTCGAATCGAAATAAGATTGACTTAATGTAATCTTAGCAAATACCTATTGTAAAAAAATGATGTGAACGTTAGAATGAGCATTATGGATACTACTTCACCTATCATATACACCAACCCATGCAACCATTTTGACATTTTGTCAGTAGGTTCGTTCGCGTACTCTGTGTAGAAAAATGAAAACTGTCAAATCTCCAAAATCGAGAGAGAATACTCTTATTTCAAAGAAAAGTACGCGAACGCTTTTGTGTAAAAAGATGAAAAACGTCTTAGTTTGGCTTGAAAAGAAGCAACCGCTGTTTTTTTTGCTGGCGAACTCATAGGATTTCATTATTTGACAGTTTTCATTTTTTACCAGCTAAAATTCAATGAAAGAAAAATGAACGAAAGTACATCTTTCTTTCGTTCATCTTTTTACTATTTTCTCAGTACGCGACCGCGTTTGTGTAGTTTTGCACAAAGTTTATATAAATTTACGTTTGCATATTAGTTCGGAAAAAGACCTAGTGATAAATAAAATAAATTTGTATGGAAAAACCTAAAATTTGCAAATATTAGTTTTCTAACGTTAAAATTGACGCAGAACATATTCTAAAATTATAATAAACATTTCCACATCAACAGTTTTTCTAACTTCAAAATCTTTTTTGCAAAACCATACCTAGCCAAAATAAAATGATAGGAGAACAATAAAGGAAAAACAATTAAAATGGATGTTGGGGGTGATTTATCTGACATTGAATGTTATGCAATTCAATAAAATGATTTTCAATTAAAAAATAAACATGATTGCTAATCATATGACATTGAAGTGCTCAAGTGTAAGTCACAAATAAATAGGAGCGCTCTGAGCTTACTCCGCTTAGAGCGTACGTGCTCAGTGCTTCAAAAGAAAAACACCTATGGTTTAAATAAAAGCCCAACTATCATAATCGGAACGGTGCATAGGTAGTCCAAAACTAATTTCGATTTCCATAGCTGAATCCCTTTATTAAACGTCAGAAAATAATTGAGGGATACAATTTCAGTAATTTGCAGAAATCGTATGAAAATATCATTCGGATTATTAATAAAGTGTATATTAAGTTAAAAACGAAAGCCATTGAAGATTCATCAAAAATTAAAGCATCCTAGGGTGATAAGCTAATGACTGTAATGATTTTCCCCCTGCCCCACGTCATACATCTTAGAGTATCAACTGTCATGAGACACTTCTTCGAATTCACCTGCTTATTTCATATGGCATATTTCATTGCATGCTTTTCGGTGTCACTTGCTTTAGAAATAATAGAGAGATAGGAAAGAGGTTTGTTGCAAATATGCGAAAGTGTCTCCATCACATCATTAACGAAGTTTGGAGCACTGGTCTGGTAGAAACCAGGCTGTCCACGAGCTCCGACAAACTAGCTTGAACAGGGGCTCAACCCTTTTGAAAATTGCCGCTCAGAGAAGGAGGAAAGTCCAGGAAATCCGTTTGCCAAAGTACATCAACAATGCTTCTTGTGGATGACGAAAAAATACTACACTTTTGGCAGTACTATTGTGAAGGTCTTCTAAATGAACAACTTCATCGGATATTTTCCCGAGAGCCATTCTTAACAGCGAAGAAGTACACGACATTACTGTCGAAGTAGTTAGGAAGGTGCTCAAAGACTCCAAAAAGCGAAAAGCAGTTGGGCGGGACGAAAAACCCTCTGAGTTCTGGAAAAAAACATTAGACATCGGGTCCAAATTTCTCATGATTCTCATCTCCAAACTGATGAGAGCGATACATTGCGTATCCAGTGGAGGGAACATTTTCTTCTTCCTTTATACAAAAGAAAAGGCGCTACGCGAGACTGTGGCAGTAACCGTCAAACTGATATCCCACAGCATGAAGATCTTTGAGTGGGTATTAGATAACCGAATGCGGAAATTAATACGACTAGCTGACGACCAATGCGGGTTTGTTGCAGGTAAATCAACCACCGATGCAATCCAAAGTATAAAGAGCATGATGGAAAAACATAGTGATTACTTAAGGGATTTGCATATGGTATTGGTTGATTTTGAAAAAGATTTTGATAGACAATCTACTATTATGGATGGCGCTGAGGAGTTCCATAAACCTACGTACAGATGATCATCGACATGTATGAGGGAGTTAAGACCCGAGTAAGATGCCCCACTGGCGTCGCCGAGGATTTTTCGGTAAAAGTCGGTGTATACCAGGGAAAAGTGTTAGTTCCCTTGATATCTATTACATTCTTTGATTATCTGCTTGAAGGAAAAGTGACGGACCCCAAAGTGCATCAGTTATTATTTGCTGACGATGGAACCATCATCAGCGAGCAGGAAACATCACTGCAACGAGCACTTCATGTATGGGTGGAAGTTTTAGAAGGGGATGGGTATCGTAATATTAAAAAAAAGAAGACTTGTGCTGCCGGTTCTCTGATCCACTTCAACCTGTTCCAGACATGAATGAAGTGATTCCCAAGTGTGAAAAATTCAAATATCTGGGACCTATGACCAATAGCGAAGCAAGCTCAAGCTCAAGCTCAAAATCGGGAGGCGTGCCGTTATTTTCTGATCCCGAACCGGCGAACCCCACAGGCGGACTAGTAGGGATGCAGTTAAGTGGCAGGGTTATGTCCCCTTTTGTCCTGATCATAGCCTCACCCTCAATAGGGGAGAAAACGAAATAAAATGTATGTATAGAAAAATTTTCAACTTATGTTGGACAAAAAATCGATTATTTGTTTGATCTAAATTACTTTTTTTGATCTGAGATGTCATTCATGTTCGATTGGGCGCGAGAGATTGATTTTTTTTTATCTAGATCAATTTTCGCAAATCTCGACATATGACACTTGTCACTTTGAAGTTTGAAGTTTCTCGATGGCTCAGTATATGCACATCATGTGAATAGTTTAATCAAAAAGTTTATTTAGTGCTGTTATTTAGAAGTGTTTTCGTATCTTGGGTGATAATAGTTTATTTGTGGTGAAAATTACACCTTCGCGAAAGAGGAAGTGCGACTCTGCAAGAGAAGCGCCACGGTCTAGCAATACTTTTTTGGCAATAAATAAACCAAAAATGTTGGTATTTAATAACGCTGCCTTCTCTTCTACACAATGCGGGTGGCATTGGTGCGATGGTAGTGTATTCACTAACTGATTGGTAGGTCGTGCGTTCAAATCCCGGAAAGGGCCATGGTTTTTAATTGAATTCACATAAATAGAGATCTCTCCCTAGTAAGTAGCACTTAAAAATCATGCAATACAATACTTCATTGCTAGGTGCTGCTTACTGTTCAACAAAAAATGCATGCGCTGTGTTTAACACTATAAGGGCCCCTTTATCGTAAGCGAATTATAAAAAAATAAAAAATTAAATGTTTACTGATGTTGATCACTTTTGTCTATTTATTTAATTTGGACGAGGCTTTTTTGATTTAATTGGTTCGCTACGTTATATTTTTTTTTATTTATTTTATTAAATAAAAGGGTTGCTTACTTTTTGTATCGGATTTTTTTTCTTTGAATAAACAATTTCAGTTCAAACGAAAGGGGTAGTCTACGAGAGAGTGTCCAGCGATTATCACGTCATGACTTCAATTTATAATCGTGTAAAGTGGTGTAGGCACGAGTGTGTGCACAGAATTATTATCCACAGTAAAACAATTAATTTATTTAATGTACGTATATTTAATTATTGAATATTATAAAAACAATGAAACAACTAACTCGAAGAACAAACACGAATTCCTTCATTTTCTTTTTCTCTCTGGTGCCGTTCAACTTTTGTTTTGAATTTCTCGTTGTTGTTCGTTGCGACATCTATGATTAGTGTGTGGCTCCAAGGAAATGCTTTCTCGCGTAGCCAAAGTATTTCGAGGTCGCCACATGACTCCCCCTCCAGTGACGAAGTCACGATGAACTGGCAAATGTTACTTTTAGTTTCACAGCCGTTTTATTTTTATCCAATTGATTTTTGTTTTTCAGATTCTTCAGTGAAGTTGGATTTTTGTTGACATCTGGATGAACGTCTGGGATAAAATCGACATAGATGTGAGCTGGTTTCAAACGGTCTACCGAAACATTTAATTTTCTGCCATCTGCATTAATTGTGAAGAGTCGATTACTGATTCGGTGGATTATTGGATGTGGACCTGTGTATGGTTGTTGCAGTGGTTTCTTCACAGCATCGCAGCGTAGGAACACGTGTGTACATCTGTTTAAATCTGGTGACACAAACATTTTTTCTTTTGCATGGTTTGCAGTTGCTGTAGGACGGAATTTGCGCATCGCTTCTCGGTGTTTCTCAACGAAAATCTGTGGATCTGGAACAAAGTTATTATTCGTAAAGAACTCACCAGGAACTCTGAGATATGTTCCATAAAGCATCTCTGCTGCGGAGGCCTTGATGTCCTCTTTGTATGCCGTTCGCAATCCCAACAACACTGTCGGAAGAGCATCAATCCAGTTCGTTTTTTCATGGCACATCAGGGCGGCTTTCAGTGAACGATGCCAACGTTCAACAAGTCCA
Source organism: Portevinia maculata (assembly GCA_949715645.1). Taxonomy (NCBI): domain Eukaryota; kingdom Metazoa; phylum Arthropoda; class Insecta; order Diptera; family Syrphidae; genus Portevinia; species Portevinia maculata. The sequence goes on along the minus strand of OX454526.1, from coordinate 309,897,550 downwards.
TTTGAGGCTGGGTGGTAGGGTGATGTTCGTATCCTCACCGTTCCAATCATGTTGATCAGTGCGTTGAACAGTGCAGACTCAAATTGAGTTCCCTGGTCGGTGGTTAATGTTGTTGGCGAACCGAAACGAGCAACCCAGTGCGTATAAAACGCCGTGGCCACTGTGTCCGCATACATGTCCTGTAGAGGTACTGCTTCCACCCATCTACTGAAGCGATCGATCATAGTTAGGCAATACCTATTGCCTTTGCAGAGTGGCAGCACAATGAGGTCTATGTGGACATGCTGGAAACGGTGCTCTGGAACTGCAATTGAATCCGGGATAAGCCTCGTATGTCGATGAACTTTGGATCGTTGGCATTGGATGCAAGTGCGTGACCACTCCAATGCGTCTTTCCTGATGTTTGGCCAAACGTACTTCTCTCTGAGTTGTCGACTGGTTGTTCTTCCGCTTGGATGAGAAAGACCATGGATGGATTCAAAGGCCTTCCGTCGCAGGGAAGCTGGTAGATATGGTCGAATCATATTGTCGGAAACATCGCAGTAAATTTTAATTTCAGGTTCCAAAGTGAGTTTCTTTAACTTGAGCGATGAATTTTGTTGCTTCAGGATTGATTGAAGTTCCACATCGAGTAGCTGAGATAAATGAAGTTCTCTCAGATCAAATTGGATTGGCATGGTTATCGAATTGAGTCGCGATAATGCATCTGCTACTGAGTTGTCGTCGCCGGGTAGGTAAACAATGTCCGTAGTATACTGCGATATGTAGTCTAATTGCCTTAGACGACGTTGCGGGGCCTTGTCCGAATTCTGCTGGAACGCATATATGAGCGGCTTGTGATCCGTTTGCACGACAAAGTGTCGACCGTCCAAGATGTGTTTGAAGAATCGGATAGCTAGGTATATTGCCAGCAACTCGCGATCATATGTGCTGTAGCGACTTTGTGCAGGTGACAGTTTGCATGAAAACAGTCCGATCGGTTGATATTGGTTATTTTGTTTTTGTTCCAATTTGGCACCAACTGCGATATCAGAAGCATCCGTTGTTAGGACAAGTGTAGACTTCGGATCGATGTGGTTGAGTAGTGTAGCATGCTTGATACTGTCCTTGCATACATCGAAAGCTTCTTCCGCCAAAGGAGTCCAGGGAACGGGTCGTTTGTCGTTTTTCTTGGAGTCCCTGATGAGTCCATTCAACGGTGCTTGAATATGGGCACAATTAGGGATGTATCGTCGGTAGTAGTTAACGACTCCAAGAAAACGACGTAGTTCCATGATGTTGGATGGCTTTGGATAGTTCGATATGGCCTCAACTCTGGCTTCAGGTGGTCTGCATCCGGCTTGGTTGATTGTATGTCCAAGGTACGTAACCTCAGACTTCCCAAAAATGCACTTCCTGATGTTGATGATAAGTCTATGTTCGTGGAGACGTTGTAGAACTATACGGACGTGTTGGCGATGTTCTTCCTCTGAGTCGGATGCAATGAGGATGTCGTCAACGTAGCAAAAAACGAAATCTAGTCCACGTAGGACCATATCCATGTGCCTTTGGAAAGTCTGAGTTGCGTTTTTGAGTCCGAATGGCATGACTACAAACTCAAACAAACCAAAAGGCGTGGTCACCGCAGTTTTTTGGATGTCGTCAGGTGTCATCGGGATCTGGTAGTATGCCTTGTCTAGATCCAGTATCGAGAAGCAGTTTTTGTTGTTCAACTGTTCAGTAAAGTCCATGATGTGAGGAATGGGGTAGCTATCTGGTTGTGTTATGGAATTCAGACGACGGTAGTCACCGCAGCATCTCCAACCGCCAGTCTTTTTTTCAACAAGATGAATGGGGCTAGCCCAAGGACTGCTGGATAGACGGCAGTAACCCTTCTTTTGAAAATCCTCGAATTCAGCCTTGGCCTGTTTCAGCTTGTCGCCGGAGAGTCGTCGTGGTCGTTCGGACACTGGTTGGCCCGTGGTTACGATGCAGTGTTGCACGATGTTGACTCCTGATTTTGGATCAGGTGCGTTGTTGTTGGCCAGAACGAATTCGTTGACGAGATTTATGTATGGTTCAGGACCACTGATAGTCAGAAGTTTTGACAAATCACTGGTATGAATCTCGCCTTGCACCGTTAATGATGTTGTTTTGTCTATGACACGTCTGGCTTTCAAGTCAATGACAAGTCCGTAGTGTGCGAGCAAGTCTGCGCCAATTATTGCTGTTTTAACATCTGCAATAACGAACGGCCAAGTGATAGCTCGCCGGAGACCAAGGTTGAGTGTGATGATCTTCTCGCCGTAGGTGTGAATCGGTGAGTTATTCGCTGCCAGGAGTGTTATTTCCCCTCTGTTGTTTTTGCAGTCCCTGGAACGAGGTAAGACACATATAGTTGATCCAGAGTCGAGCAAAAACTTTTGGTTTGTCTCCTTGTCGAAGATGTAGAGGCGGTGTTCCTTGTGGAATCTTTGACTGTTGCCGTCCGCCTCTGAGGACAACAGCTCACTTAGTTTTTTGCTTTGTAGCTGCATGGTTTCTTACACTTCCGGGCATCGCTGCCGAATTTCTCATGGAAGAAACACATTCCGTTAGGAGTTGATGCTCTTGAGAGCGATCTGTTATTCGTTGACTGTGGTCGAGACCTGCCATGGCTGTGACTGGTTTTCAGTGATTGCATAGCCGTCATTAGAGTTGACAGAGTGGACTCGATGGAATTTAGTCTTCTGTTCAGATCACTTTCAGCGTTGGTGGATTGTGGTATAGGGTCATCTTCATGAACATCAGTGGAGAAAACAGCGTGGGCGGATGTGTTATCAACGATTTTGTCTGCGATTTCAGACAACGCAGTGAGGTCGATTCCGTGACTGGCAGAAAGTATTCCACGCACATGACTGGGCATTCGTGCCATCCATAGAGTGGACAACATGTCGTCTGGAACATTTGAACCAGCCAGTCTTCGCATTTCCCTGAGGAGACTTGATGGACGTCTGTCGCCAAGTTCAAGGGTCGTCATCAATCTGTTCAGTTGCCTCTCCTTAGACTCGGTGAACCTAGATATGACTTGTTTTTTAAAAGCAATGTACTTATCTGTGTCCGGTGGTTTCTGCACTAAGTCTGATACCTCATTCAGCACTTCTGGGTCCAGTCCAGCGATGATGGCGTTGAATCGGCTGTTGTCGCTGATGATCCGATTATTGTGGAATTGCGCTTCCACCTGTACAAACCATAGCGCTGGATTAATTTTCCAGAACGGAGGAATCCTCAGGTTTTTGAGAGCATTGATTTCCTGGATCTCCGCATCGGATGGAGTTGGTGGTCCTGAAGAAGCGCCTGCATTCGTCCTTGTGTTTTGTTCGCCTTGCATACTTATATAAATATATATACAAGTGCAAGAGATAAAGTGCGTAGTTGGTTCGGCTGTTGCCAATTAAATAAATTTTTAATTGTTGTGGATCACGTCGGGGTCACCACTGTAGGCACGAGTGTGTGCACAGAATTATTATCCACAGTAAAACAATTAATTTATTTAATGTACGTATATTTAATTATTGAATATTATAAAAACAATGAAACAACTAACTCGAAGAACAAACACGAATTCCTTCATTTTCTTTTTCTCTCTGGTGCCGTTCAACTTTTGTTTTGAATTTCTCGTTGTTGTTCGTTGCGACATCTATGATTAGTGTGTGGCTCCAAGGAAATGCTTTCTCGCGTAGCCAAAGTATTTCGAGGTCGCCACAGTGGCTTTAATTCAACACAAAAAAGTAACATCTGATTTAAAACGCACTGAAGGGACTCCGTTTATTGATATTTCTGTACTGTACTCTTCCAATCGCGCACTGCATTTATGAAATGTCAAATTCTTGTATTCCCTTTTGTTTGCTATTTTACAACTTGTCAAAAAGTTGGACGCAATATTTGTTGTTTTTTTTTTAATTTATCGACATTCTGATTGTAAACTTTAAATTTCAATAAATTCAATAAGCTAAATTAAGTGATCGATTGTGCTCGAATATCTGTGTATTCGTGTGTGAAGTTTTACCATTATTCAAGTTACAAATAAAGAAATAAACATGGATGACATTAAGTTGGCTAAGGTTAGTTGGCTCTCTTTTCTTCTAGAGAATTGCATTTTCAGTAATTAACTAGAGAAAGAAAAAAAGCAGTATATTGGAACATTTAAAGAATAACATAATAATTTAATTATGTATCTAGCGATTTTTTCAACAGGAAATAGCAACAGACCTGTGTTGGTTACACAAAAATGTTGACTTTATTTACGTTGGACATAATACCTATGTACAAATTTATATACCTGTTAAGAATTCCCTCCTTTTAAGAAAAAATTACAACTCTGATAACACTACCTTGCAGGATCAGGACAAGCTAAGGAACTCGAAAGATAAAAATATAACAATCCGGAAGAAATTTGAAGATTATGTTCAAGAAAGTTGACAGATGAAGATTGACGTCTCTTGAGTAGATAGATAAAAATCTGCCAAAAATTATGAACAAAACCAATTCCAGGACGGCACAACCATTGTCCGTGTTAACGCGGTCCAATATTTCAACCTCAAATACTCTTGAGATACCAACGAATGACCGAAGAACAAAATATCGAAAAAAAAAATTAAAATATGGAAAAATCTCGATAAACGGCTTCAATCCTGTAATAACCTGGATTTCCAATAAATAATGAACACAACTATTCGGTAGATAAAACAAAACTAAACTTATTTATTTAATACTTTGCAACCTTAATCAATATGATACAGTGTATCATCTACTGACAAGGTCGCCACATCCCTCCTATATTTTTAAGCTTCAGCTTCAACCCCGAATTCTTCGGTTCGGTGGTGTCTTCAACATCGTTGTAAGATTCGTTGATTGAGGGCTTCAAAATATCTTCATTATTTGTTGTTTCGATTTCAGTCTGAACCAGAACTGGTATTTTCTTTACATGGTTTAAATTTCGCCTAAAAGTTCTGCCGTCATCTCCTTGTACCATTACTTCATTTCGGTTCCGTTCAATCACCTTGAATTCTGTTGAATCGAAAGCTGTTGTTAGTTTGTTTTGTGGAATCAGATTACGAAGTAAGACTTTATCGCCAATGAAAATATCCCCTTCCTTTGCACCGCGAACTCTATCTCCTCTCTCCTTTCCTTTTTGTTTGTTTATCTTGTCTCTTGCCTCTGAATCTAAAATAGTTTCACTTACATCTTGTATAGAGGGAATTTTGTCTCTAATAGTCCTATTAAAAAGAAGCTCTGAAGGTGATTTCCCCGTTGTGCCATGTGGTGTCACGTTGTACATTAGAGTAAATTTCTGTACTTCTTTCCTATAGTCCGCCCCTTTCCCATGAGCTATTTGCAGTCGCTTCAAAATAGATTTATTCATATTTTCAACTTCGCCATTGGCCTGTGGACAGTAAGGAGGTGAAGTTATCAGATCAATGTTGTTCTTAACGCAAAAGCTCTTAAATTCATTACTCACAAACTGTACCATTATCTGCTTTTATAGATTTAGGATATCCCAATCTACAGAAAATTTCTTCCAAAATGGCAATTATTTCTGAAGATGTAATTTTTTTTACAAACTTAGTCTCTTCGTATCTTGAATAATAATCAATGATAACAAAAGCAAAATCGTAATTTGGTAATGGACCTAATAAATCCATTGCAAGACATTGCCAGGGTCCGTCCGGAAAAGCATGTCGCTGCATAGGCACAGGTGGAGTCGGCCTTGAAACTAACAGGCAATCGCGACAAAGTTTTACAAACGATTTCACTTCTCTGTCCATTAATGTCCGCCATACCTTTAACCGCAGTCTCCGCTTCATTGCTGTCTCTCCTGGATGGCCTTCGTGACCCAGTTCCAATACTCTGGATCGTAGTGGTTTTGGTATGACAAGTCTGGATCCACGTAGTAAAATGTTTCCCAAAGTACAAAGTTCAAATCGAAATGGAAACATCTTATTTTTACTACTGGCTGTCCAATCGTCTTTCTTCATATTTTCTACCGCTTCCATAATCTCTTGATCATTGGCGCTTTCTTTTACAATTTCACTTATTGTAAGTGCACGTGGTACCACATTTTCTATCAGTGCGCATACACTGTACTCACAATGCCTGTCGAAAGAATCCGTATCCTCAATCTTGCACAATCTTGACAATGAATCTGCAATATTCGACTTTCCTGCCTGAAAAATTACCTTAAATTTAAAGGATTGAAGTCGTAGAACCCATCTTTCGATTCTAGCAGGAGGTTTGGAGGTAGGCTTGAATATAGCCTCCAAAGGTTTGTGATCCGTTACAAGTTCAAATTCGATTCCTGCGAGGTAATAATAAAACCGTTCAACTGCCCAAACCAACGCCAAACTCTCTTTTTCAGTCTGGGAATATCTTCTTTCCACGGCAGAGAGACTTTTGCTGGCAAAAGAAATTACTTCAGGACATCCTTCATGAAACTGTAAAAGAACTGCTCCTAAAGCAACAGGGCTTGCATCAGCAACTAAACGAGTACGGTTCTTGGGGTTAAAATAAGCCAGAATCGGTATTTTCGCTAATGACTCTTTTAAACGCTTGAACGCATATTCTTCTTTCTCACCCCAGGTAAAAGGAATATCTTTTTTGATAAGCTTCCATAACGGTTCAGTTGTATCTGCCAAATCTGGAATAAACTTTCCTAAATAAGTGACAAGACCCAAAAAACTTCTTGTTTCTTCTTTTGTGTTTGGAGACCGAAATTCCAAGATTGTTTTAACTTTGTCGGGATCTGCACTTATTCCAGCCGTAGATAGTACATGGCCCAAGAACTTCAACTCATGAACTTTGAAACTGCACTTGTCCTTGTTGAGGGACACATTCATATCTTTGAAAATTTTCAACACTAACCTTAATTCTCTGTCATGTTCCTCCTCAGTGAGTCCAAAAACAATTATATCGTCCAAGTAATTCAGTGCATTTTGACAAGGAGCCAAGATATTTTCCATTGTCTTTTGGAATATCTCGGCAGCAGAATTTACTCCAAATAATAATCGTTTATACCGAAACAATCCTTTATGGGTAATGAATGTTGTTATTTCTCGACTGTCTTCAGTCAGCTCTAGTTGATGATATGCATTCTTAAGGTCTAAACGTGATAAAAACTGAGCACCTTTTAGTTTGGTCATGAGAGTGTCGAATGTAGGGAGTGGATAATTTTCTCTCAATATGGCTGCGTTTGCTCGGCGCATGTCTACGCACAAACGAATATCTCCGTCTTCCTTAAATACTAACACTATAGGTGAGATCCATGAACTTGGACCGTAAACAGGCTCGATGATTTCCTTTTCCAGTGCCTCTTTGAGTTTATATTCCACCTTTTCTTCCAAAGCTGACGGAATGCGGCGCAATGGTTGCTGCACCGGTTTAAAAGTTTTATCTATAGTTAATTGTACCTGTATCCCTTTCATCTTTGGAAAAACACGATTGTCTTCTAACTGATTTACGTCAACTCCTAATTTCAATACTTTTAATTTAAGTGCGGTATCACGCCCCAGGAGAGACTGTGTGCCATTTTTAATAACATAGAATGATGCCATCGCCTCATTGTGGTAGTCGACGCTTATGGGGGCCTCAAAAACAGCTCTTACCTCAAGCATCTCTTTAGCTGCGTATGCCCTGAACTGATTTTCCGATTCTGTTCGAACGTTAATCAATGTTGATGTTTGGCGCAAATTTTCCCAGTCTTCTTCTCCTATCAGGTTGAACCGTGATCCTGAGTCGATGAGCATTAAAAGTTTGCAATTTCCTATGAAACACATTATATTTCCACTTGAAGTTTCCACAAGGTCTTCTGTGACTTGGAAACAGTAATGCTCATCATGGTTATTACCTGATTTTTCTTTTTCTACAAACCTTATATTTGATGGCCCAAATCTTTTTTTCTTATGGACAAACCCATCATCAAAAGTGTTTTTCCGCTTGTCGGACTTTGTCCTACATTTCTTAGCAAAATGACCTAAAAAACCACAATTATTGCATTTGCTATTTTTAGCTGGACAGTTAACACTATTTGATAAATGACCCATTCGTCCACATCTCTGACATTCTTTATCTTCGTTTGGACCATTTTGTTTATGAGCAGGGTGGATGCTGTTGATCCCACTTGACGACGGAATAATAACCATCGACTCTGTCTGGCTTGCAATCTGCTCATGTACTTGGCACATCTCTAGCACCTCTTCTAAAGAGTGTTCCTTTTCTAATAAACGTTTCTTTAAATCTCTAGAAGCCCATGCGTCTATAACTTTATCTTTTATATTTATTTCAGAAACCTCTTGCTTTGTTTTACCAAAAGAGCATTTAGCTGCCTGATTGCGAAGCCGCAAAAGAAATTTATTGAAATTCTCCCCATCATCCGGCTTCAGCATTCTGAACAAATGTCTTTCAAACGTCGAATTTCTCTTTGGAGAAAAATATTCATTTAGCTTTCTTACCAATACCTTGAATACATCTTCAGCAGCAATATCATCCTTAGAAGTAGCACCATCAACTAATGCTCCAGGGATATTAAAAATGACCTCTTGCAACAGCGGTCCTCCTAGATGCAAAAGCTTATTTTTCTTTTTAATTGGATCGGTGATTTCTTCGGAATCCAAGTAAAGGAAAAATGAGCGATACCATTTTTCCCATTCTGACCTCATTAAAGACTTATCGATGGTCTCACAAAGAAAAGGTTTTATTCCTGAAGCGCTCATCATTTTCTCCTTTTTTTATTTAACAACTAACTGTAACACCAATCCTGCAATTTAATGCAATTAATTAAGCACCAATATATCCAATTGAATGGTCATACCTTTTGATTCTTTTATGGCAATTTAATGCCTTTGGTTAACAAATGAATGCAACCCCCAATCAATTTTTTTTTCCGATCGCAATTTAATGCCTTTGGTCAACAATTGAATGTAACCCCAATCAGATATTTTTTTTTTTTTTTTTGATTGCAATTTAATGCTTTTGGTCAACAATTGAATGTAACCCCAATCAAATATTTTTTTTTTCTTGATCGCAATTTAATGCTTTCGGTCAACAATTTAATGTAACCCTAGATCAGATTTGTTAAAATCGCCGAAATTCCTCTTTTTTCTGGAAAAAATATATTAATTTTCAGTTTTAACCTCGTCGCCAATTGTAATAACCTGGATTTCCAATAAATAATGAACACAACTATTCGGTAGATAAAACAAAAATAAACTTATTTATTATTTTTCCATAATCATCTCTCGCTATGACAACATAGATTTATTTATTAAATGCTTTGCAACCTTAATCAATATGATACAGTGTATCATCTACTGACAAGGTCGCCACAAATCCCAAAAAACGTTTTTAAAAACCTGGAAAATTCCAAAATCCTTTTTATTTGTGAGATATAATATGTAAAAATCGCATGTGTCAAAAATATAATTTATAAGAGCCAGTATGGCATGCTGGGAACCGAGCGTGCTCAGTGTTCTAATTTGTTTCTGAACCACACTTGTGCGCTCAGCTTTCGTTTGAAAAGAAATTGTATTACTTTCTACTCAAGAAAAACAACCTCGCTTTTTTGGTCCATTTAAAATGAATAGATCGACACAATCTTTATTCATAAAATGCTGCAATGCATGTCGCAATGTTGCTTATGAAATATTATATGCCACAATAAATTAAGAAATTGAACATCAAATTGGCTAAACTATTTCTGTTCAATTTCTCATTCAATTCACAGAAATGATACAAATTGTTCCTATGATGTTGAAGATTGATACAAATCAACTGAAGATTAATGTAAATCAACTCTTTATTAAGGGCGGTTTAGAGGTTAGTTAGTTAGGCTTTTGACCCGTGCGGTGCAGGTTCAATCCCCATGGGAAACAACAACATACGCCACCCATTCACAGGTCTCTACACCAAAAGGAGGATTTCTGCCTGATAGTACAATGGACCGTTACCGAGTCTGAGTGCTCTGGGATTTGTATTTCCTTTTAAAAAAAAATAAAATAAAAAGATAACTACTAAAATAACACACAAAACAAATAACAATTAATGAAAACTAAATTAACATGAACAATGATGATTAAATTTTATATTTTTCTTGACCACGACGTGTGACGATGAAATGGGTGTAAAGCGGCCCTTACCCTTACCCGGCACAAGTATCCTGATGCACAAAAACCGGATGTCACCAGAAAAATAAATACGTTGAGAACGAATTTTCGCGAGCTAAAACGTTTAAATGAATTAAACAAAAGCGCATCCGGTGTTGATAATTTCAGTGAACCAACTCTTTGGTATTTTAATGAAATTAGTTTCATTAAAGACAGCGAATCTCCGTGTTCATCTCGCAGTACAATTCAAGAATATATTGCAAGAGGAATATATGCAATACAATCGTCCGTTTCACTCATCCCACATCCGTACACCACGAAAACTCACAAAAACTAAAAATTTCACGTCAATCGATTGAACTGTGGTAGCGTCAATCCACACATACACGATGCATGATGTAAACCGATTGACCGTGTAAGGGCCGGTTAAGATGGAATGTGGATTGCAGCTACAGATGTAACCCACAAAATTGATGGATACATTTTTATTTTAGGTAGCATTGCCAGCAATACGAAACTATTATGCCACAACGTGTTTCAATGAATTTACTATGTATATTAATTGGTTGTAAGCGTCTGAGTAATATCCTCTCAAAGACTTTGGAAATTATTGGAAGAAGCGATATGTGTCTATAAGACTTCTTTTCATTAGGTCGTTTACCTGGTTTTAAAACCATAATGACTTCCGCGACATTCCATTGGCTCGGAAGTAATTGAATTCTTTTGCAGCTGTTAGGCTTTCAAGGTAATTATTGACTGCTTGGTTTTTAAAATCTCTAATAAACTTTGTTAGTAAGTTACACAGTCAATTTAAGCGCGCCTTATCTTGTGGAGCTCGAGTTTGTTGCAATTTTTTACGCGCTTTTCGTTTTGTCTTGACCATATCTATTATTTCCTGCGGGTATTTGACGCAGTTATAGTCGGACAATTTTTGCTGGTAAGGAGTGTTATTCCATGCGGCACTTTGCCCGGTATCGACGAAGTGGTCGACCGCTACTTCTACTTCATAAGGCGTCTTAAGCGATACACCCAGTTCCGTATTGTCTTGGACATCTTTTTTTGAAGCCTCCCCAGTTTGTTTTGCTGTTTGTAACCCTTGGCGCTTTTTCATTTTTTACAAGTGCCTCGGTTCTTTTTTAAAATGACCGGAAAATGATCAGAGGAAAGATCAAAACTTTCTTCAACTTTAACACGATGATGAATTTACTGCTCCACTTTTTACGTATTGCTATAACAGTAACAGGGGCCTGCCGCCGACTGCTCAGTCAATTTACTCTGAGCTCATAGAGCCCGCTCTGATAAAGCTCTGAACAAAAAAAAATACAGTTTGAACGCTCTGATGTGTCAGAGGATTAAACTCGACCTATTTTTTGACAACTCAGGCTCTGCTCTGAACAATTTTCAATTCAATAGTTTTTAGCTTTTTCAGTGCTTACCCGCCTCCTCCATTGTTTTAATTTAAACAATTACTTATGTTATTCTCATAGCTCATATGGATTTTATAAGCTGCTTAAATAAATTTAGCTGACGAGTTTTTTATCCGTTCGTATGTGAACAACTCGTTAACTAAAAGTACTTAAGCAAAAAATTCCTTCTCCGTGATTCTCAAAAAGCTAATGTCTTAAATTATTTCTAAAATACTGTTTTTTTCTCTACTTTTTTTATCGGGGTGCGAGACTTTCTACACTGCAGCACCCAGACTCAATACTGGTTCATGGTAGGGATGAATCTTATATTTACTTAATTACATATCTACTGTTGTTTTTTTAACTACTTATTAGTATATACAAGTATGTTCTTATGTATATTGTTTTTTTTACCCTTATAGTCGGTATTCTATAAATTCATTCTATAACATCGATCTTAACGAACATCGATGTTTTGAGTTCGATTATTATCGATTATAATAGATGAAATAAATTCAAGTATGTAATTATGTAGCTATATTGTTTTTTTTACCCTTATAGTCGGCATTCTATAAATTCATTCTATAACATCGATGTTTTGAGTTCGATTATTATCGATCATCGATGTTCAGCCATCCTTCTAAGAGAGGTTTGCAGCACCCACCAGATCAGCACCTGCTAACTGTTATGAGGATCCCGCGAAGCGTTCCACCCAGAGTGAAAATGATAGTAAATGGACATTTCGGAATTGGACCCAGGAAAAGTGTTGACTCATAAAACTATGCATCCATTTCTCCATTCCACTGCAAACAAAATTATATATTCCTTAACGCAACGCTAATTTTTATTTTGCACAGAATTATCAAAATTAAAAATTAATCATTTAAAATGAATTACCATAGCCACGCAATAGTTTTATATATCAATTAATTAATTGCATTTAGCTGACAAATTTATTCAGTCAAACCTATTGCAACGTTACATTTTTTTGTAACGACGTTATATTAATCCTCGACTCAAAAGTTATTGTGCGTTATTTTTTTAATCATGTTGTCATGTTGTCCAGACATACATAGGTAAATATAGTTCACTATAAAGAATTTTTTGTCTTAAAATTCTTTTTTGTTTAATACATTAAAACATGAGAATCACAGTCAGCAGAAGGCAGATTAGAAAAAGCCGTAGGCTACTGGTATTTAAGGGAAGGCCATTTTGTAATTCTTCGCATAACTCACTTATACCTCCACCTCCAAACATGGAATGTGCAATGTGCTTGTGAACTGTCATCAAATCGTTCCTTTAGGACGAATACATTTTTCTTCTAAGAGAGTCACTCGGTTCAATATTAATAAAAAAATCGTTCATTTTAGGACATTTCTTTCTTGGGCAACCACAGATGCAATCCATGATGATAAAAACTAGCCTGATTTAAAATTGTATTCAAGCTGCAGCTTAATGGCGCATCCAACAGCCATCTTCCTAATGAAGATTTGTAAGGGAGAGAGGCCAACTATAGCCTGTAGTGCTGCAGTTGGGCAGGTGCGAATCGCACCCATATTACCGAGACAGAAGTTGTTGGTATGGCTTGATTCTGGCACATGAAAAACGGAGTTAGAACAAGGGAGCGAGGGAAAATCTTGACATCTACGATTAAAGTGCGATCTCAAGGGTAAACATCTGGATTAAATTAACAAAATCTTACGTTCAAGTTGCAATCTTATGAATTTAAGGCACTTTTGAGGGCTTTTGAAGTACGCTGTTGAGAATTTTAGGACTTTCTAGAACATTCTATAGATTGATACATTTCCGGATGCTGGGAGATTCTTGAACCTTCTAGAAGGAATTGAAATAACTTTCTCATCTTAAATTGGAGTTTTTTAATGGATACAATTGTTTTTAAAGAGCTTCGATTGGACTTTTCAATGATTGTCTGTTATATGGGAAATTCAGATGATCTCAACCTGTTTTTAAAAATTAAAAGTTTAGAAGATTGACATCTGATTCAATCTTATCTAAGCTCTCTGGCAACCTAATAACACAAATGGATTTAGACTTAATCATAGTAAGTGTAACGCGGTCTCGTGTTACAAAAAATCTGCCAGTTTGTTGTTTGCCTATAATATTGAATCTAATTTTATTTGCCGGTTCTCAACTGTCAAAGACTTGGGTATATTACTTGACTCCTCTTTCTCGTTAAAAAGCCATTTTGGTTATTTATTCCCCAAAGCCAACTCGTGAGTAGGTTTCATTAAGCGCAATCGTAAGGATTTTAGAGACTCATACACTTACTATTATCTTTATTTACGTCTCTCGTTAGATCGCTTCTGGATTACGCAGATGTGATATGGGTTGAAAAGTTTCAAAGATGCTCTACGAAATATGTATTTCAACAAATGAGTTGGGATTTTTGCCCCGATTACAAAGCCAGATGCCAATTACTTGGGATAAAATGTAATGCTTGTGAGAGATTTACTATATTATCATATAAAGTGTTCATCGCTTCTTGCATTGGTTTAAAAATACTTTTTCGCTACATAAATGAGAGCAAGAATTTTCTTATTTCAAAGAGCGCACAAAACTAGATATGGCTATAATGAGCCCTTATCAAGATCTGTTAGGTATTTCAGTGAAGTGTCGTTAAAAGTTGATATTTTATGTCTTACTCGTGAACAATTTTTATCTAAAATTTTGTGCATACTATTTATTTGCAAATTCATACTTGGAGCGCGTTGCAGATATGTTACATACCTGTAAAATTGCTTGCAGATACATTAATCTAATAATAAAAAAAAATCTCGCCTGGCACCAATACAGTTTGACATTGTAAAGCGATTTTATTGTTCTAAGTTATTCCAATTTTCATTCCCCGTTCAATGCCATAAATATTTGTTCTTCTGTGAGCCTTATTTTATCCCGGTATTTGCGTCTTAACTCCTTAAAGACTGGTCATCTGCCTAAGAAAGGCTGGATCCTTTGCGCCTTTTTAAAATTACACAGAACATACAAAATTGGTTCACCAAGTTTGCCTTGCAATTTTGTTTGATGCTTAAAAAAGTCTCTATTTGTTTTTGTTAAGCGCAGCAAAGCACGCCGGGTACCTGTATTATATATAATAATTGTGCAGTCTACTCGAGCATTTTTATGATCCCGGCCTGCCTTTTTGTAGATTTTTTTTTGATCTTCCTTTTTCAACACCAGTGATCTTCAGTTGTACCAACCCACGGTCAAATGTTGACTTGTTCAAATATTAAAAAAGTCATGCTAGTCGGCTAATAAATGAACGCCTTCGAAGCCAACCAGATAAGCCTTATGAGATAGTCGACTTCTACATCCCCCGCCCCTTCAAATCCGCAAATTATAGGCGCTTAATCGTCTCTCCGAGATTCCTTATCGGTGAATATAAGTTAACAACGAAAAAATTCCCACTTTGTTCCCACGGATTGCGGACACCCGATACACCACAACGACAATAGCCAACACGCTCCACAATCATGCTGCTGAGCCAGCGTCTGGAGCAAGATGACACCACAGTAAAATCCCGCATTCCATCACGTAGCTGCCAGGGAAATTAGGTAATAAATTTTCTATGCTTGTCTAAGTAGTTCAGTAGTAATTTAGATTTTAATAAAGCAAGAGGCTTCTCCTCCAATAAAAAGATTTTTTCTTAAAGAAACAAATAAAAGTTTGTTTAATTGGCGCCCGAGCAGGGACCCACATAGTATCGCTTAAAGTAAAAGTTCATTAATAAATTCGCGAAGTAGCTACGAAGCAGTAAGTCGACCTCAAGTAGCTCGCCACGAAGTGATCGAAATATTTTTCCCGCGCAACAGTCATAAACTTAAGTCGGCCTTAAGTAGCCTGCCGTTTAGATTCTAATAAAGCAAGAGGCTTCTCCTCCAATAAAAAGATTTATTTTTTAAAGAAACAAATAAAAGTTTGTTTAATTTATACATTCCTTTTAACTTGAATACGAACAGGTATTTTTTGGTTTTAAATACTTCGATAATCTGAGAAAAACCAAATAAAAGGATATATAATGTTTATGTTGTAAAACAAATGGAGATTAAGTGGATAAATTCAATTTTTGTGCTGCTTTTCCCAATAAGGTCATTTAATTAGTCCTTTTTTCGTTCCACCTGTTTACGAACAGTAACTTATTCTACCTGTTATCATATTTCAAATCAAAGACTTTAAGAATACCAGGGAAATTACTTAAAAAAATAATTTCATAGAAACAACAACTATTGGTAACAAAAAATCATTAACTAAGAAGGAAAAGACCATATTCCTGGTAAGCTCAAATTTTTGATATTTCGTCCTTAGTTAATGAAGTCAAACAATTCATTTCATTTGAAATGTGTATAAATATACAAAAAGGTGCGACTATGTTATTTTAACCAGGTACATTTGAAAGTGAAAATAAAAATACTTTGTTTTATTCAAACTCCATTTTAAAATGCAATTAATACTAATCATAATAATCTACATTTTTACGATTCTTTTTTTCTGTTTTTGTGATTTTAGACATAGACTGATCAAAGAAGATGAGAAATTGCGATTCGAACCAATTCATATAAAAGCGAGAAGGGTTTCGAATGACCCAGTCGTGCACTTTATTTTTATTTTATATATTTTTTTGAGGCCATAGCCACTTGGTGTGTCCGACTCTCGCGTACTGAACTCTCCTCACGAAAGGCCACGAATACCATCCTGGAACCGCTCCTTCTTAAGAAAGCTTAATGTTGGCCAGCGATTGAGTATTGTTCTTACATATGGAATACGTTCACCAAACACTCAAAAAATATTCGACGTCGTCAGTATTCAAAGGCGTGCAGGTCGTCTAATTGATAACCCAGAAATGACATCACATCTTGAGGATTTCCTCAAATCATTGACTCAAAGTCATTCTTTGGATCCGTCCAAATAAAACTTTTTCATTCAAAAAGACGACCAACTGCCACTCTCTACTTCACCTAATGTGCCTTCTTGCGAGGTAATTGCCCTGACTCTGAAGTGCTGCATTCAGTTTTGGCTTGTGTACAACTGTCTGGCCTTCTACTTACAATCTTCCTATCTAAGAAGCTTAGACTTAGCCCCACTTTTTAAGCTCGAATAAGTCATTTTTCACTTTTTCACTTAATTTATTTACTTTTGCCATATTAACTAATACCAATGCTTTAGGGTTCCGAAATTGACACCAGTAAGCGAAAAAGTGAAACCAATCGTCAAAAACCTTTACGTAAATAATTTTGTTTTCACGCCGTCGTCCTTTGGAACTGAATGTTCAAGTGTGAAAGGGTAAAAACAAGCTCAAATTGGAAAATTCAATAAAGAGAGAAAGAGGAACAGAGCACGGTGTGCGATATTGGATTCAGCACGACGACGCGGCGATTTCACTTACTTAATGAGAATCGCTTTTTTTGTCGAGTGAATCGAAAATATAAAAGCATTGTATGACAGCAAATATTTATATCTGAGAAAAAGTGCGGATTTAATATGTGTTGATTTTGAAATACATGGTTTATATAGGCTGTTTCTTCTGATAAATTTCAGAAGCTCGCAAATTTTCGTTGGAGCGAATTTCTTCTGCTCGTACGCAGGAATTGTATGCGAGAATTAATTTAGTTTATGAAGATTTTTAAATCAAATACGGTTCCACAACGTTATAAATCTATTTTTATTTGATGAAATGACAACGACTTTTATTTCACTATCCAACGACCTTCTTTCAACCGTCTTTCTCGACCAAAAACGTTTAAAAATTTAGTACAAAGTTTCTTAGCCAAGAACTATTTAAAATAGTTATTCGAATTTGAGTTAGTGATGGCAATTAAATTCAATCGATTAGTATTAGTATTTTAATCTAGTTATATAAATATAATAATATAAGTTATATAAAAAGCAACTTAGGCTACATAAATTCAGAGGTTTTCTCTATTTTTGTATCAGTTTTATGATTTCTTATTAAGCAATAGGTCAAAGAATATCGATCTTCTAGGAGATTTAAATATAAAATATCAATGGGATTCTGTTGATGTAGAAAATTTCTTTCCACATTATCTGATTTTGGTGTCACTTCCTTGTTGTCTGATCCAATTCGCATAACTTCTAGTTCCTGTTTAGACCATATTTTACGTCTGCAAAGGAATAACTTTATTTTAAAACAGCAATTTACGACTTAAAATTAACCGATCACTATTTAATTAGTATTCAGTTCGATTATGAGATGGCTTACTTCTGTGGATTTCATAACGTAAATTATTCTACACTGCACAATGGGGACTGCCTTGATATTTCAATTCTGGGGTTAAGTTTATGAGGCAGGTGGCATTTGATTTATTTTTGTTACAAACGCATATTCCTAATTGCAGTGAAACGAAAATCAAAAACATTTAAGCGCATTAAACCGTGGTTATCCTTGCCACTTTGTGTATGTATCTGTTAAGAAACACCCTAAGCCGGGGCCAAGTAACACCTTAACCTTAACACCATTCGGATTGGGCTTAAAATTGTAGGTTTCTTCCACTTCGCACAAGCAAATGGAGAAGCTAGGTTTCGATGTAGTTTTTATGCAATGTCAACGGCCCTAACGCAATTTGCACGAATACGATATTGATGACGAATATTATGTCATCAGTCACGCAAACGTTGGATCGATAATTTTGTAGATGCATTTTGTTTTTTTTTCATACGTACTTAATTTTGGAGATAAGAATTCCTAAAGTTTTCCTCACATTAAGGGAATATTTTGTTGTTGTTTTACCAAAAAAGGGTCCTTAAAACCCGGGAATAGAATATTTTTCCAAAATATCCTTAGAAACCGCACAGTATTTCTGTCGAGAGGTATAAGCGTGCGCAATGCTATTTTTGTATGAGGTCCTTGGAACATTCATTCAACAACTCTGAGCAATGGAGTGAATGAAATTTTGAATCATAAAACGTCATAACGTTAATTTAAAAATACTAAGGACAATACAGTAATTACTAATCCTCTAGATGTAGCGAATACTTTTTATGATGTTTTTCAAAAGTTCCCAATGCTTTTTAGATAAATAACTAACATATCCATGATCAGTCCCTTCGGCACGACCTCTTTAATAAGGGTAGTTTCTGTTTTCTTGATTGCACTTGAAATTCACAAATTGGTTTGATCGCTCTAATCAACAAAATTCTGCTTTTTACGACTTAATTTCGAGCCATTTAATTATTTCGTTAATTAATTAATTAAAATATTTCGTTTTTAACTGCCGGTATAGTGTTAGAAAGCGTGTGTTTCCTGATTCATTAAAACAGCTATAGTAATTCTACTTCCAAAAAAAGGAAGTACTTTGGACCTGAACAACTATCGATCAGTGTTTTCCAAGGTATTTGAAAGGGGTATAAAGATCAGAATTATGTAATTTCTAAATAGATCGGAGTTTGAGAAACGCTAAATTTGTTGAAGATGTGTTAATAAAGTTCTGCAGTGAAATTTATGATTCAATTAATGAATATAATACGAGTACTTCAGCAGCTTTATAAAGGGTCTTTCATTAAAGACTTGGCAACTTCTTTTTTTTTAAATAAAATGCAACTACTTGAAATATCTCACAAAAAAAACTATTGGTTTGAATTACTATCAAAACATTTATGAATGGAATTCAACCACGGGAACGCTGTCGATACGTTGAAGTCTATTTTCTTTGACTCGGCGGCTAATAGACGGGTCCGATTCTCGAGATAACACGTTTACCGAACTGAGACTTCAATAACCCGCTGTGTGACTTGTGGCACCGTCTTGTTGAAACCACATATCACTGATGACCAATTCATGCAATTGTTCAAAGAAATAGCGTTCCAAAATGTCTCTATAACGAATACCATTTATCGTAACGTGACGGTCATTTTTATTGACGAAAAAACGGCACCATGGCGAAAACGGCATGAATACCACCACCAAACAGTGACTTTTTGCGGATGTCTGTCCAGTAACGCATATTTTGCTTATTGACGAAGCCGTTTAACCAAAAATGCGCTTCATCGCTGAAGATGATTTTGCGATGAAATTCTTCATTTCCTTCCATCATGTCCAGAGCCCAATTCGAAAACGTACGTCGCTTAATATGATCAAGTGGCTTTAGTTCTTGAGTCAGCTTGATCTTGGAAGTGTTAAGGCCAAGATCCTTACGCAAAATTCGCTATAATGTGGTATGGAAGAGACCCAATTCTTGAGAACACCTTGAAATTGAGTGTTTTGGCTGATTTGCGACGGACGCCCCTACAGCAGCAATATTCTCCACACTTCGGGCAAAACGTAGTCTCACTGGCACGGCAACATCAAGCAGCGAATATTCTGACTCAATTTTTTTTACTAGACCATGAATTGCTTGTCTACTGGGACTAGAATTACGTCCGAAAATTGACGTTAACGCTCTTAAAGTTGCGACCTCCGAATCGGACTTTCGATAGTAAATCTTAATTATTAAAAACTTTGTTCTTTCGTGTACTTCACCATGATGAAAATGTTTTTTTTTTACTGAATATTTTGAAATTGACAGTTCGGTAATCGGTTTAAAGGTGCGTTCACACTGAAAGTCGCTAATGAAAGACAATTTACATTCATGTAACTAAAGCCTTCGATATGGTTGACCATGAATTGTTACTGAGACAACATTTCAAAGCTGGATTCAGAGGCTTCGTTTAAGATGGGTTGTGTTCTTACTTAACAAATCGTAATCAAAAAACAAGGTTCAAAAATAATTCAAATTCAATATGTATTCCTCAAGGTTCTGTGTTAGGTCCGATTTTATTTTTGATACTCTTAAATTCAGTGTTTTTACAACAGTTCAAAGGTAAATTAACTGCATTTGCGGATGACACTGCTCTTTCTTATTCCAATAAAGATATTTTTAAAATGTTGCTAACATAAATCATGACTTAGATATTCTCCATCATTCGTCAACATTTCATAGGCTAGTTATTAGCAGAAAAATCAAATTCATGTTCTTTAATTTACTGGGGATGGAGCCTGAAGGCTTATCTTTAACGCATCATGCACCTTGCTGCTCAATGTTTTCACTTTCTTCGCCTATGTTTAGGTCTGATTTAATATAAAGTGATGCCTGTTTTGAAATAGAATGCGTTGATCACTTTAAATACGTAGGTGTTACACTAGATAAAAAGATTAGCTGAATTAAATATAAATCCCATTTAAAACTGTTTCTTAATAAAGCTGCCAGACAAATCTCTCACTTTATAGTCTTTACTGTCCTCAATCAATTTTAAAACTGGCTTATAGTGGCCTAGTGCAAACGAAGCTGCAGTATGGAATTTGCTGTTAGGGTGGTACCCACTCCCGTAAAATAAATTCGTTGCGTATTAAACAGAAGCATTTGATTCATAATTATCTAAGGAACCGTAGAAATTGTCCAATGATTTCAGATGTGAGATATTTTTGAGTAAAATTAAACAGTGGTTTCCTCTTAATAATTCAGAGATAGATAATGCTACTGGTCCCATACTTTAAATTACACTCTTTTCACTCGATTACGAACATATAGTTTCTTGATTTAATTTTAAGATTTTTTTTAAATCCTTTGATATTCTGGAAAAAAACAAATTGCCTTATAAAAGAAGGCTATATTGTGTTTTTGTTGTAAAAAAAAATTGGTATTAAGTGGATAAATTGAATTTTTATGATGTTTTCCCAATAAGGTCATACAATTAGTCCTTTGTTTCTTTTCACTTGATTACGAATAGTAACTAAGTCTACCTGTTATCATATTTTATATCAAATATAAAGGCATTAAGAGTACAAGAGACCTTAATTCAACACATAATTTCATATAAACAACAACTATGGGTAAAAAAATCATTAACTAACCAGGAACAAGGCAAATCTATTGTTCATAGTTATATTAAGGTAAGCAAAGCAACAACAAGTCAGGATCGAAGCGTGATACTTCATTTGTGAGCTTTGAAAATCCACTTCTACTGTGTCGTCAAAGCTAATTGCTCCCTATATCATTACACCGCCTCCTTCTATCCAAGGTTGTACCTTCCCCAAATCATGGAAATAATAATTATATCCATCAGTTCTGTCGAAGTTAATTTTTTTTCATCTGAAAAGACGACGGTATGCCACTCTCAACTCCACCTGATGTCACTTGTTGCAGCTTTAAGTATCACCAGTCGATCCTGCCTTATTGTTGCTCTGCCTATTTCCTCCTTAGCTAATGAATTTTATTTACCCATAGTTGTTGTTTCTATGAAATTAGGGTTGGAACTAAGGTCCCTGGTACTCTTAATGCATTTATATTTGATTTGAAATATGATAACGGGTAGATTTAGTTACTGTTCGTAAGCATTAATTACGACCTTTTTTGGATAAGCAGCACAAACATTGAATTTATCCACTTCCCTTTTTTTTACAACATAAACATAATATATCTTTCTTTCATAATGCATTTGATTTTTCCCAAATTAGCAAACGATTTAAAAAAAATATCGTAAAATAAACCAAAAAAAATACCTGCTCGTAATCAAGTGAAAAGGTGTGAATGTACACAGATTTCTTTTAACTATGAATTTTTGAAAAATGTTTACCCCAACACAAACCGTTTTTAAGTTTTCCTTTTTCTTTCATTGGTGCATTCGCCAGTTATTCTTATGAATAACAGAATGAACCTAACGATTTCATTAAAAATTTGCTAACTTTTTCAGTTAATTAATTAATGTTATTAAATTCGATCTAAGATGTATGTTTATGAAGCCATACGAGCTTAATTATATATAAAAACGTCAACGAAATTAAGCAAAGAAATAACGGAAAGTAATTAATCGATTCACAATTGCAGCAGAACCAGAATTGACACCCAGGTAGACTTTAAAAAAGTTTAATTGTGTGGCTTCATTGACCAAAAATATCATAAACTTAAAATTTATCAAAATAATCTGGAAATTCGTTGTAAAATATGATCTTTGGGTATTCTTCCTCTACTAATTCAACCTTTCCACTTGAGTTGTTTTTATACCCTTTTCTAAGGGTAGGTATTATAATTTTGAATCATTGTTTGTAACATACCTTAATATTGCTCATAGATTCGTAAAAGTATGGAATAGAATATAGTATCGTGATCAGCGTCGATAGTAATGTCGATCTGGACATGTCCGTCCGTCCAACGGCATTTATAGGCCCTATATTTCGAACTAGAAAGCTGACATTTGGAACATCTCTCTAGGGGCCCAAAATAATCAAGTGTCACAAATCACAATCCTTTAATGCTCATGTGTAAAGATTTTTAAAAATTTTTGTAACAACATTGTTTCTTCGATAAAATATTTAAAAAATCGTACGTGTATAACACAATATGTAGACCATATCCATACACCCAAAACTGACATTTTTGCCACTCCAATTTTTTTTGGGGAAATGCATAGGGTATCTTATAGTACGCCCAAGCGGGCTGTAGCCTTCCCTTATGTTTCTTTTTTTGTTCAGAGTAAAACGCTGAACAGAGCTCGAACATGTCGAGCATGCTCTGAACCGATCGTGCTCAGAGCGTTCTGAATTGATTATGAAACACAATTAAGCGGTGCAGGGAAATAAGTCCACGGGAACTAAGTCCACTGAGGGACTTAGTTCCCACTTAATGGGAAATAAAACCACTTTCGCGAAGTGGACTTAGTTCCCATGTTAAGTGGGAACTAAGTCCATTTTTTTATGGGAACTTAGTCCACATTCAAATATAAGAAGAGGGAACTAACATCCAACATTTAGAATTAAACAAAAAACTGTAAAGTGCAGTTAGTTATCACACTCTTTAAGCAAAGTCTTAAGCTTATCATCATAAAGCCAAGCTTTCAAAACCGTACCTCGCACCTACTCGAAATCAAACAGTGACCCCAAGCAGAGTGGTTGCAGGGGGGCAGCATGCCCCCCCATATGCATTACACTATTTATGGAATCTACTTGCGATTTCGTAACTAATCTCATAAACAGTGCAATGCATATGGGGCGGCATGCTGCCCCCCTGCAACCCCCCTGCTTGGGGTCACTGTTTGATTTGGAGTAGGTGCGAGGTCACGGTACCTATATTACTCTGTCTGAGTTAGAAGTTAATTTCTATTTTGTTAATAAAAATTGCAAAGTACCTACTTGAGTCTTTAATTTTATTTGTATTCTGTCGACAGTGAGAATTTACTTCACATTAAAAGGGAACTAAAACCACTCAGAGTTTTGGGAATTTATTTCCCACCTTACATGGGAACTAAGTCCACTTCGCGAAAGTGGTTTTATTTCCCACTAAGTGGGAACTAAGTCCCTCAGTGGACTTAGTTCCCGTGGACTTATTTCCCTGCACCCAATTAAGCACTTAGCCGCGTTTGATAAGCAATCATTTTTATTTTTTAAATAAAAATAATTCTACCATATTGCATTAGACCAGAAAAATAGGCCTCTGTCGCCATTCTCATTTTGTTTTACTTAATTTCCCTTCTTATCTGTGTTTATCTTTTTACACCGGCTGCTTAGTCAATTAATTCTGAGCTCATAGCGTGCACTCAGATCAAGTTGTGACAACTCACGCTCTGCTCTGAACTAAAAAAGAAAACTCCTTATACTGTACTGCATTCTTACTGCTCCGCCTGATCGGTTCGCTGGTTCAACCGCAAAAAGTATCCGCAGCTTACAGATGACTTTGGCCACGAGGGAGCAGTAAATGCTGGTGTCGTTAAATCTGTGTAATCCAGGGCCTGCCTATTTTTAAGATTCCACCACGTGCTTGTTCGTTGTAGATTGTTGTTTAATCTTCCTTTTACTACACTAGGCTCACTGAATGTTTAAAGTTGCGGACTCAGTGATTGGTCGTTGGGATACTGACCAAGCGGTTCGAAGCTGGAATCCCTACCAGGAACACCTAAAAGTTTGGTCACCGCCCAACCTCTTGCAAAGGGCTGATGAACATCCAAGTGTAGTTGTGGGCAAATAGTTTCGTAACTTAACAGTATGTACCTGTTTTTTGGTAAATAACAGTTATTTCAAATGACACTTAAGGATTCGGTATTGAATATCCGAATACAAAACAAACAGGTAGGTAAAGAACAGGAAGAGAAAATGTTATCAGTTACTCAGTAGGTATAGGTATTCAGTAGTGGTAAGCAAGAGGATAGGAATATACATACACCCGTATCGCAGATTTAGTTTACAAGGAAAAGTTCTTCAAAATATAGGTTTCATGGGGTGGGAGAAATCTTATGATATCATTTCGAATCTAACCTCTTTAACCCCATTTTGACAAAGTGAATTTTTCTTTTGTGTATGATAGTTTCTAAAGAATTCCCAAACTTCCACGACAATTACATACAAAAATGGAAAGTTGAAAATGTGCAAAGTTATTTAATGATGTCTTGAAGAAAAAAAATTACCAATAATGAATTAGGAAACAAAGTTACTTATATTTGTGTGCATATTTTACTTTTAATGACAAGAATGACAACATTTTGCAACCCTACTTTAACTAATACACATACAATCGTCCCCAATTTTCAAAGCATTGACTACGTCTGCGCCAGAACAGGGAAACAATTCTCTATCATAAAATGCAAATAATTTGACTTGCCAGTATCCTATAAGCGGTCAATTCTTTTAGTCCTGTCGAAAGAAGTTTTAGTTTGGTTTGTGAACAGCTTAAGCACCTCCTTTTTTTTGGTTTACGTAAAAACCTCTTGTCTGTCTCCTAAAAAGTTTAACTATTGCAATTTATTCACAAAAATTATGGATTTTACGAAATTTATGAATAAGTTTAATGAAATTGAACGTCAGCTGTCACCTACATCAGCACTACGCTTGAGTTTTGATAACATTTCCCCAGAAACTGATGAACTGGATGTAAATAAACGTCTATGGGGTGTTCCAGTCCCACCATTTGTTTCTGATAAAGTTGTTTCATGGATTGAAGAAGAGTTTCAAGACCCACCAATATACTATAATGGAAAGAGTGTGCAAAGAAAGGTTAGTGTTTTTTTTTTTAAGTGAAAATTATTTTTGGCGGTCATTACGCTTAATGCGTTTCATTTTACTTGTACGTCGAACTAAAAAACAAATCTACAATTAAGTATCGATTTTTAGCTCATCAAACAATTCAAAGTTTCTATATGTGTCTTGAAACAGAAATTATTTATGAATATTTTCATCTATCAATAAAATTTAGCTATCGCGGATGTGTTTGTCTGACGTCATCGGGAGTTGTTGTATTTTTGAAATCAGTAAAGTGAGCTTCTATATAAGTTACATTATAGGTATTAAAGGTTAGATTAGGTAAGTCATTTACAGACTTTCCAGAAAGTTCTTATTAATCTTGGAAAAAGTGCCTTCGTAGAATTTTATTTCTTAAGTGACAGGCTGAGTGGCAGTGACGGAGCAAGTGTGGGGTATTCTCATGTACACTTTCGTAACAGCATCCTCCGCACAGGTCAACTGTGCTGAATATCATCTTCTTTGCATGATAGCCCAGCATGGTGTGTTCGGTATAAAATGGCACAGTGACATAAGTCCCAAGTTTTTCTTTTGGGACTTACGTCCCTCTCAATCAGAACATGAGTTCCAGAATTTGTTGGTCGAAGATGGGACATAAATTCCACATTTTCGGAGAGATGTTATTAAGCAAAACGTCGTGGTTTCGATTAGGCATCCAACACCTTTTTCCCATTACACCTATAGTTGTTCTTTATGTTTAAGAAAATTGAACAAACAATTTGATAATACAATAATATTCGTTTATTTTTTCATATAACAAGAACTAAACGAACAAAACATTTCAATATAATCAAACCAAGTATTCCACAAAAAAATGCCGAAAAGTCGATAAAGCATTTGCCACAAAAATTAAAACATATCAATAAAAATGGAAAAAAAAATATAAACAAAAGATTTTTTTCAATTATCTTCCGGCAAAATAGGCATAATAATTCATTTTTACTAGCTATTGCTTCTTCGTTTATCTTCGCAATAAGGTAGTTTATAGTTTCGTTATTATAATCAGGAGAATTTCTTAGTTTTTATACCCTATTCTAAGGGAATATTAATTTTGACGCGAAGTTTGTAACATACCTCAATATTGCCCGTAGATCCCTAAAAGTTACTATATTCGTGATCAGCATCGATAGTAATGTCGATCTAGCCATGTCCGTCCGTCCGTATACAAAAATTAGGCATTTAAACTGAAGCTAGAAAGCTGACATTTTAACCATATACTCTCTGAGCGGCCGAAATAATCAAGTTTAAGAATTTTTAAATTCTTCTTCAGACACGCCCAAAAATTATACTCTCTAAGGGCCGTTTGGGCTCATGTTAAAATATTTTTAAAATTTTTGGAAATTTGGAATATTATATCTACTCTCTAGCCTTCATGCTCATGTGTAATCATTTTTAAAATGCTCCCACTGACACGCCGACCTTTTTAAAAATAACCGTTTTATTGAAGAAATCATTGGCAAAGTACGTAGGTAAATTCGTTTTGAACAATTCCTTTATATAAAATTTTCTACCATGCCCACTTTTAAGGGGCGTTTTTTACCAAAAACTTTGTTTTTCCAATACAGTCCTTTACTTAGATTTTCGTCACGCCCATTTAATGAGGGATCATTTACCTATGTTATAACTTATAATTATGTAATTAGTTGTTATGTTATTTTCTCAAATTCTCAAAAACTTCAATTTAATAATTTTCTTTTTTTCAATTTTCAAAAAAACTTTAAATTTTTCTGACTTATCATCAAATAACAACGAAGAAGATGTTTTGGACAACCCTTTGCAACAAAATAATAATAAACGTATTAACTGCGTCATTGCGAAGATAAATTATACCCTACATTATGAAAAATGAAAAGTTAAAATATGGCGCGATACTTGCTGTGTGCTCTTCCGGGTAAATTCTCTAAGCCTTTCAAAAAAAAAACCTTAGGTGGGACAATGAACAACATTTTTTTGGGACATTTTTAGTTTTATTTTCTCAAATTCTTAATTTTTTTTTTTAATTTTTCTGACTTATCATCAAATGATAACGAAGAAGATGTTTGGGACCACCTTGGGCAACAAAATAATAACAAAACTATAACCTGTGTTAATTGCGAAGATAAATTATTACCTACATAATGAAAAATGTATAAAATGGGTCAAAGCGATGCTAGAAAGTCACAGAGTAACTGCTTTGCCAGGAATGGCCTCAGTATCAGCCGCAGGGGGCTGCCCACAGGGAGGTGTACTATCACTCCTCCTGTAGTCTTTGGTCATAGATGACCGGTTCACAAATGCAGAACGCCCTTAAGCCCCAGATTGGTGCAACAGGAAAATCTTTCCGAAGAAGTCAAGTATCTTGGATCAATCCCAGACAAAAGACAGAACTGGGCTTCTCATCTTCTTCTTATTTTTCCTTTAATGGCGACGAGGCCATTATCAGGATTAAAGGGACCATAAGCTCCCACTTAACTACATCCCTACTAGTCCGCCTGTGGGGTTGGCTGGTTCGAACTCAGAAAATAGCGGCACGGATCTTGGAACTTCTTATTCGATCAATCTTCATCTCATACTTTTTGTACATCGTCCAACATTGTGAACCTTATATGAGCGCCGGGCGCACAGCTGCGGTGTAAAACTTTCCTTTTAGCTTAGGGGGCATTTTTTTGATCACAGAAGATTTCAGAGTTTTCCCCCACTTTATCTACCCTACGCTCACGGGATGCTTAATGTCGTCCTCACAGCTTGCTTCGGTACTGATTGTAGATGCCAGATATTTTAACTTTTTGCATCACTCTTCCATTCATATAAATGTCTGGAATAGTACGGAGTGGATCAGAGAACGGGCAGTACAAGTATTCTGTTTTCGTCGGAATAATACGATACCCATTCCACTCAAAAACGCCCACCCATACATCAAGTTATCGTTGCAGGGAGTTTGATCCTCGGTTATGATGGCTCCATCGTCAGCAAAGAATAACTGATGCACTTTGGGTTCCGTCACTTTTCCTTCAAGCAGATAATGAAGAACTGTATTAAATATCATTTTTCTATATATTATATATTTCTCTTGCGAACGTCTGACAAACGTTGACAAATTGTAGGGGTCTTCCTGTATCGGTCGTTAATGCCTGGTGTACACCGACTTTGTTGCGAACTCCTCGGCGACGCCAACGGGGCATCTTACTCATGCCTTTACTCCCTCATCTCCCTCATACATGCCCATGATCATCTGTACGTAGGTTTCTGGAACTCCTCGATATATTAGCGCAATCCATAACGGATCCCTTGGTTGTCTATCAAAGGCCTTTTCAAAATCAACCAACACCGTATGCAAATCCTTTAAGGAATCACGATGTTTGTCCATCATTATCCTTACACCTTGAATTGCATCGGTGCGTGGTTGATTTGCCTGCGACAAACCCGCACTGGTCTTCAGATATAATATCCGCTCAACGATCTGCATGGTATGGGACATCAGCTTGATTACTTCTTTTTACAGAACACTTTGCTTGAATTTGAGTGCACTTTGACCAAGCTTTGAATGCCGCTTTCCTCCCACTTATCACTGTTTAAGCTTCATCTTTCAACCACCATGGTTCTTTGCCGTGTTGTTAGTGTTCTTTTGAAGCCCCTAACTGTTTTGACTATC
Organism: Portevinia maculata; assembly: GCA_949715645.1. Classification (NCBI taxonomy): domain Eukaryota; kingdom Metazoa; phylum Arthropoda; class Insecta; order Diptera; family Syrphidae; genus Portevinia; species Portevinia maculata. Next base: position 309,868,384 of record OX454526.1, on the reverse strand, counting down.
CAAGCAAGGTCGTTGTAGGGAATTCCACATATCTTGTGCTTTGCACTCTGCATTGTCAACTTTGTTGGTGATGTGATAGAGTTAATTTTGCATATTGCATATGCTTCGCCTTTATTTTTGTCCAAGAGACGCGCCCGATTTGCGGTGCTTCGCCATTTCGTTTCCTGAACACATAAGATGTCAACTCGCCTTCTAACCATCATCTCTTCGAGCTCGTAGCTACGACCACTCATATTTCCAATGTTTCAACTCCTGACTCTTAAGTTTCGCGTAAGCTTATGGACTACTTTACTATCCCCCGGAAACCGAATAGCTGTGACTCGAGCATTTCTGCTCGTCCCAGAATTAGTACCATGATAAGTAGTGCCTGGTGGAGTAGTGCGTTTTCTATTAGCGTACATTTCCATAGTGGTATAGTTTAAACGACACGTACGTACTCCTATTGTTTCTTGTTTGATCTTTCTTTTACGACACCGGTGATCTCCAGTCGTGTCAACCCACGGATTTGCATGCACACTAGCGGCACAGCTTTAAGATGTTAACTGTGTGTCTAGGCTCACCTGGATGTTTAAATTGCCTCCGCAAATTGGTTGTGGCACTTAACTTTTCAAAATGACACTTTGTTTTGCAACTGGTGGCACTAAATATTTGTTTGCCGCGGCAACGCTGATTCTGACTAGTGATGGGATGAACTAACATCTGTTACCCTTAACGATTCTCCTTTCCAAAACGATCTTGGCACCATCTATATCGGGGTTGTATCGTCTCCCCCACTCGCCATCCTCGCCCTCAATAATCGGAAAAAAAATTCTCTTTCGAGCCCGGTATTAGCTCTTCCTTCCGGCTATATAAGAATCGATCACTATAAGAATCAGAAGTGGGAGAATTAAGGATTGATAGATCATGCATTTCGTCTTTCCAATAGACATTTTTATCCCATTTGCTTTGCCAAACTGAAGTAGCAGCTTATTGATTGATGTTTATTCCGAGGTACATAGATGAATGCCTTTACTACCCTCAAGTTCCTCCAAGCAACAGTGATATTTTGCCCTTTTCAGAGTACAGACCTTCGCTTTTTGGTTGATTGCATGTATAGTACATGGTTTTGTTCTCGTTAATTTTAGACCAGTCAGTTTCGCCAATTATTCAAACGACATTAAAGTCTCTACCTTGGTAAGATGGGAACAGACGATGATGTTGCTATTGTTGAGTAGTTCGAAGGATCTCTTGAATGTAGTCTCTTCTGTATTGAGCCTGCCTTTCACTATCTGCTCCAGAACAAGATTCAAAAGTCGCACGAAAGCGCATCTTGTCAATAGCCCGTGCAAGCTAATTTCCAAATTGCATATTGCACCACACACATGCTATCTAATGCCACGCGACACAACGTGATCTGTTTTGCAAAGCTACCGAATCCGGCCATCATCATGTGTATAAACTCTGACAATGAATACCATAATATATGACTTTATTTTCACCCGTACTGGGTTGGTGAATTGGTTCATGTGCCCTACATGTTGGTAGGCCGGTAGCCTTGTTGTTCTTTAAGTTTTTTTTTACTGAGTGGGAGGACCGTTTTTTTACTGGACGCGTGTCCTTATATAAATAGTTTTTATTTTCTTTGTTTTTTTTTTTTGGTGTGAGTTCAGTATCCGGATCTGTATCAAGTCCACTAAGGTGGTTAACGAGAACCAGAGGCCATTGTTTTTTGTCATTTTTACAACTTGCTAAGCTTTTTTCACTCCCTAACCCGAAATAAAGGGAAAAATTTATTTATGTCAACAGAGGGATCTCATCGAAAACTGTGAAGAGAGCTAAGGAAGCAAAATCTGAAACAATGGTGTGATCTCGAAAGCAAATCGCTTACTGGGGTTGTGCTTCGGGACTAACTCGACGCTAAATTTAAAATGTATGCAGATAAGATTATGTGCGCAGTGGCTCAGTGGTTACTGTGCTGGGCTACTAATCGAAAGGTCCCGGGTCAAATCTCGCCTGGGCGAAGTAGCACCTAAAGTTTTATCCACTGCTCCACATCCTGAGATGTCTGACAAATATCCAAGAGTATCAAATGTCATGAGAAGCTTCTCAAATTTGCAGTTCAGATTCGGCTTAAAGCTATAGGCACTGTATGGGCCGTTAATGCCTAATTTTTTTTGTGGTTAGAAAAAACAACGTAAAATAATGCTACTCATTATTTTAGCAGAAGTTGGAAAGTAAGTCCCCATAAAATTAAATAACTGCATTTTTTTTGTTCCTTCAGCGAAGCCGCGCTGTGTACACATCAATGTCAAAGTTACTATTGATACGAATTAAGCACTTTCTACGAATTTCGAAATTCGTTGCAAATATTTCCCTACGAAAAGCCTAACATAGCTTTTGGAGTTCGTACGGAAATTCCACTTTTGTGATAGAGATATGTATAGAAGTTTTAAATCTAAAATATGTCAATAAAAATAATAGAATTAAATTATTGAATTAGAAGTAAAATCAATATCCTTTCTCTAGGTGGAGAGCGTCCGCATGATTGATCGTTACAATTCAAAAAATCCAATTATCGGAACGCTGTATCTGACGGCGACGCACTTGATATTTGTTGAGCCAGATACTAACAAGGAAACATGGGTGAGTAATGATAACATACGTATGTATTAATTGAATCTAAATTTAGACAAAATGTGTTAAAGAATCAATGCCCAATGCTACGATTGATTCTAACATAAGGGACAGCCAAGCCAAATTTATATTTAAATAATCCCTTTAAAAATCACCCTTCTTAAAATTATGGGGTTTTTCATTGATGAAAAGATTTGATCTTTCGCTCACAATTGCATATCTAGAAGCGATCTTTTTCGGTTTTGCATGATTGATTGAAGAAAAAGAACAATTATAGAATTACTCCTAAAAAGAAAGAGGCGATCATGTGTAACCGCCAAAGCGAGGGAAATCTCGATTTGATTTGTTAAAGTATTAATTAATTTTCCATTAACGGTTTTTTAGAAAACCAAAAACAATATTTACAACAGGGGTTAAGTTATTTGAAAACAAAAATTGATATTTTACTAGAAATATGTAGAAGAAATCTGCATACTCAGATTTTTGAATTATTTTTTTATAATATTTTTATATTTTTTTTATATAACAGTTGTTAAAATTTATAAAAAAAATACGTTACTTTCCTTAAAAATGGATCTTATGATTTGGATGAATTTTGGGGTTATTATTAACTGCATTAAATGTAAGAAAATGGCATACTCAGATTTTCGTAAAACTCGAATAACGGTACATTAGAAAAATAGCTATATCTCAAAAACTAATCAAGCTCATTTTATTATTTTGAACAAATTCGCATACTTAGATTCTCAAAAAAAGTTATAAAGCATTAATTCATATAACAGTTTCTGAATACATATTTTTAAAATTTCACTTTTCTCAAAAACGGCCTTAACGATATTTTTCTCTTGGATTGAAAGTAAGAAAATGCCATACTCAGTTCTTACCAAAAGTCTAATATAATATCTTTAAAACCAGTAAAGAGATTTTATGGAGGTTTGAGATTTGAGCTGAAACTAAGATTAAGAACATAGTTGCATACGTACTCAAAAGTTTTAAAATAAATCTATATTGATATACTTTTATCGTTTTTCTTGAAATTTCGTTATTTAATTTGCTTCATGCAGACACATTAAAATCGGAAGCCATTACGACCAAAAAAAAGACCGTTCAACCACAAAGTCAATTACCAATATGTCTGCTTCAACCTAAAATTAAGTATATGAATCCGCCTAATTTTGTTCTGCTTAGAAATAAATCTATGCCGTCACGTTACAAAATGAAAATGTTACATCTTTTACATTCAAATATTTTAAAACAAGAATACCATCAGGTTTATTTTACAATCATAAGGTTTGGATAAGTGTCGAGCACATATCTTTCATAAAAAAATTTACATATATCAAACGTGATTATGCATGTTGTGCATGCGTCATACCACTCTAAAATGCGACTTTACTTTATTACCCATTTCTAGCCTCTGGTGACAAAGCGAGAAAGTTATTGTACAGGTGTTTATATAAATCGGCGTCCATTGACTGTCATTTATGCTTTGGTTCTAGATAACATTTTCTGGGAATAGGTAAAATATATAAGTGGGTTTGCGAATTAATTTTTTTAAATTGAAGAAGTGAGGGCCTCAATGTTCTATCAGGTTTTTCAATTAGTACATAACAATTTTGTATTTAAATAAAACACAGAATAATCGATATATCGGTCTGAAATGCAATGAAAAGCTGTAGTGCACATGTTAAATTTAAAAAAAAAATTCGATCATATGACGTTTGCAGCGATCGATTCTTTGGAATCTAACTTTGCACTTTTTTGAAAAATTACGATCCAATCGCTTGAATCAAGTTGAATGGTAACATTGCCTAAGGGGAGAAATCACGCATCTAGCCAATTTTCCATTTATGTAAGTCTAGAGACACATTAAATATCTCGAAACTGTTCCACAAGTGTACATGCAAATCCGTGGGATAAAACGCTCCTGTCATCATCGGTGCTTTTAAATGAAGATCAAACAATAATCAACAATTGGAGCATGCACCTGTCGAAATCGGAAAAAAGCTTAGGTGTGCCTTGAAACTCGTGGATCACACAAATGCAACACCACCAGCATTTGAGTGGCCTCAGTTATGAAGTGAACTGAATCCGAAAGGCCTGCCAATATTTATTAAGGTCGAACCGCCGAACCCCTAATGCGGACCACTAGTTTTTTTTTTTTTTTTTTTATAATTCGCTTACGCTAAAGGGGCTTTGTTGTTTCTGTATATGTACAGTACCCTTATAGTGTTAAACACAGCGCATGCATTTTTTATTGAACGTAAGCTGCACCTAGCAATGTAGTATTCTATTGCATGATTTTAGGTGCTACTTACTATTCGAAAGAATAGGAGGATAGGAAAGAAGTTTTTGGTGCTTAGTATTTTTTTTTCTCCACGGGTGGCGCCTAAATTGCTTAGGGAGATCTCTATTTATGTGAATTCAATTAAAAATCATGGCCCTTGCCGGGATTCGAACGCACGACCCGCCAATCAATTAGTGAATACACTACCATCGCACCAATGCCACTAGCAATGTAGGAAGGGGGGGGGGGGGGGGTATGATACATTTAATCCTGATCATAGCTTCACCGTGAAGGAAGAAGACGGTTCAATCCACACCACGGTCACTTTTTGTGGATACAATGGAGTCTCTTGACGCACATGTGGGTTTGTTGCTGTCCAATGAAGGTGATTTTTCGATGAAATTCAGTAATTTTCTTAATTAATTTCGGTAATGTTTTTTAAATATTGTTAAACGTAGCTCGTTCGTGAACTTCACCATAATAAAAATGTTAACCTTGACTGAAGTTTTGACATTGGCAGATCATAAAAGGATGTGTTTCTATTAAAATGCAAAACTGTTATGTCTCTATAGAAAAACCCTTTATTATTAAGTGATTTGTGTAGGATGGGGTCACTTAACCACGAAACTCAATTAAATGTTAGTGCTGTTGTTTTTTTGTGCCACCGGTGACATCCAGTCTCGTCGCGTTCGGATTCGGCTTAAAATTGTTCCACTTCGCATGTAAAATGGTTGGAGAAGCTAATGTTGATGCCTAATTTTTATTTATTCTATTTTTATAAATAACTAGCTGACCCGGCAAACGTTGTTTTGCCCTATAAATTATTTCTAGTGAATACTTTCGTAGGGAAATGAAAAAACTTATTGTAAGTGTGTTGGGATGTGGTCTATGACTTAAAGAGGAATTGAGCGCTGTGGACGTTTTGTCCCTTTCAGAACATTAGCGGATATTGGAGTATGGTGTGTATCAGCAATGAACTCAAGATTATTATTTCTTCTTCAAATCACGATTTGTCGCGTCGCTGTACGGTCGCCAACAATGGGTCAACAACAGGTGCATGAAATCCACGCATGTGCTCTACAGCTGGTGTTTTATCAAGATTGATGACAATAGAGTGATTGTCAGTTTTTAATTTGTAAATATTTTTGTTTGGAAGCAAATAAGTTGAAAAGTTTTCTAAACAAACATATTAGATATCTAAATACAATTGAACAGCGTTTTTAGTCAACATATCAACTGTTTTTATACCCTATTCTAAGGTTATATTAATTTTGACGCGAAGTTTGAACCATACCATAATATTGCCCGTAGACCCGTAAAAGTTACTATATTTATGATCAGCATCGATAGTAATGTCGATCATGTCCGTTCGTCTGTCGGCAAAAATTGGGCCTTTAAACATATATACTCTCCAGGTCCCCGAAATAATCAAGTTAAAGAATTTTTTAAATCCGCCCACAAACTCAAAAAAAAAAAACAAATTTATCGAAAAAATCGAATTTTTAGCTAGAAAGCTTAAATTTGTTATGATCTTTGAGTCATAAAACTGCTCGGGAGATACAATTTCAAAAATCAGCCCACTGACACGCCCACAATTAAATAAAACAATTTTATTGGAAAGTCAAAGTTTGAGCTAGGAAACTGAAATTTATTATATAGACGCTCTAGGTGTCTGCTGGGAATAAGAATAGGATATCCAAAAGTTCGCCAAGCGGACTGTAGCCCGTCCCTATGTTAATTGTTTGTTTTGCTTTAACATACTTTCTCACGGTTTTTGTCTATTATTTGTTACTTTTTACCCTTTAATAGCTTCTGTTTGCACTTTCATATACAGTTCATTAACAATCACAATGATGATTCCATACGATTTGTGAAAATTTCTAAAATGTTATCATTCAATTTGTTTCTGTTGTTTAAGACGGGGATTCCGCACTTCAGAAAGAGATAGCATGGTGAAAATGTCTATAGAGCATCCAGCTCGCCGACGATGCGTCTGGAATATGGTGAATTGAGGTTATTGTAGCCGCAACGTGCACTCCACCGCTCATAAAGTAAATTTGTAAAAATTTATGTGTTTCATTCGGCATTGGCAGCAAAGAGCCCACTTTGTGATAACCTTGGCCTTTGATTTTGAATGTTGAATGGAATTTTTGACCATTTGCAGCATTAATTTTAACTATTTCTGTTGCTCCAAACGATGTCATTTGGAAACATGAATTAAATTTTCGAATTGACTTCAGGAACAGGTTAGAATCTGGATCCATACCGATAAGTAAGCCGTTCAATCCAATTGTCTTTGTTGATTTCGTTCAGCTCGTGCCTCTTGTGGTTGTGATTCACAAAATTGTGCCATTCTCATACGCACATCTGCATTATCTTGTTGGACTCGTTCGTCTGATCTTTGGGCTCTTCTATTTCGCATGTCTGTCGTTCTATTCGGCCCAAATTGGTCCCTTTGCGTCTTGCTGGCATTGTTTACTACACACATAAATAGATTAAATTGAAGTACTTAATGATGGAAAACAGTATACTGTTCTTTATTTGGTTGTTTGATTTTTTTGTTTAAACCCGTACTGAGAAAATACCTTTCCAACAAAGTATAAATCATCAAAATCGGTTCGGCCAATCTCGAGTTATGGGATTACATCGCTTCGGACACTTTCTTTTATATATATAGATAATAATAACCTTCTCTCTAATACTGGAAAAGTCTATAATATTTTGTTCTTATTCCGTCCGTATGTGCGTCTGTAACAGGGCCTCCCGCCCCATCGGGTGGATTGATTTCAATCAAATTTCGTATTAGGGGTTTTTTATCGAATATCTCGCGGCGAGTTTTTTTGCCATCAGTAACGGTACCTGCCATAAAGAAATTTAATATGGTAGTTTATACTATAACTTCCAAGAACAAATTTGCATACTCAGATTAAAAAACATATTGCTATTTTTTATTATTATCTTTTATTATCAAGTAATTTAAATTCACTGTTCTCTTTAGATTGCATAATACAAAAATAAATACTTATAATAATAGAGTATCTTTATGCTAATATTAAACTGCTATTAAATGAATACCTACTAAGATAAAATTCTAATAAATCACATTAATTATTAGCTTCTCGGAGACATCTAGGTTTAGGTTCACTGTAACCATAATAAGCCCTATGAATTCTCATAGTAAAATGTGATGTGTCTGCCTGGTAGTACAATGGACCAGTATTGAGTCTGAGTGCTTCAGTGTAGAAAGTCTCGCACCCCGACAAAAAAAGAAAGAAAAAAACCCCTATGAATGGGTACATAAAATATATGAAGATACCCGAGTGCCCCCGACGGAGAATAAAAACCATTTGTGGTAAAAGAGAGGGCCAATCAACATGTCAGGTAATCAAAACCCTCACAAACATTATAAACAAGTATTTCCTCTGGGTAGATAAAAGTGAAAGTAGTTTACATCTAGAATCATATGAAGGCATTTTAATATTCCAACGAAGTCGTCTTACTGAGACTCTAGTCAAACACTTTTGAATCCCCTCGATTCTGACGGAATGAACTTCATACAAGGGATTCTAGACAATGCTGCAGTACTCGAGGTGAGATCGAGCGAATGCAACAAAACAGGCATTTGGGACTATAAGGACCTTGAAATTCCTTGGAATTTCTCAATATAAATCGTTTTATGTTGCCTTTAGCAGCTAGAAACTCAATATGTTCAGTAAAATTAAGTGTTTGATCAAACATAATACCAAGGTGCTTTTTTGATCATATAATGTGTAACGGAATATTACCAATCATATACGGGAAAGGAATTGTGGACAGATTTCGACAAAAAGTAAGGCTTCGACATTTAGATACCTAAGTGCAGGTCATTGCACCAATTCTCTATCAAGATCATCTTGTAAAAGTCTACTATCTAACACCGATGATATTTGACGAAAAATCTTCAAATCATCGGCAAACACCAAACATTGAGTTAATAAATTACAGGAAGAGTAAGGGGCCAAGATGAATACCTTGAGGTACACCCGAAGTAACTTGAACCGGCGTTGACCGAAATTTGTTTATGCGTGCAAGCTGAATACCGTAAAATATGTTCTTGCCGTAAGTTACACGATCGAAGCCTTGGAAAAGTCAATATATATGACATCATACTGAAAACCTTTCTCCAACCCGTTTAAAACGTAATTACAGACAATTGAGAGATTACTTGAAGTTGATTTACCAGCCACAAAACCGTGCTGAAATGGATAGATTTTTTTCTTGAGGGTAGGTGCAAGTTTATCAGGCACTAACAGATTGGGCGATAATTTAAGATATCATGTCTGTGACCAGATTTAAGGATAGTTGTAATTAAAGAATTTTTCCAGACCTTGAGAAAATCCCCATTTTCAATGTATTGATTAAATACTAAACAGAGAGGTAAAGCAAACGAGTAAGAAGAGTTACGAAGAATAATTGGCGGAATTCCATCAACACCAGGATTAGTATCAGACTTTCTATTTAAAGTAAATAATAATAAAATAATTCATAAAACCTTGCCAGATTCATAGGAAAGTGCTGATTCCACTTCAAAAGAAGAAAATTCGAATCTGGCAAGGTTTTATGAATTATTTGACAGTGAGCTATCGTTAAAAATAGAAGATCCGGAGGAAGTGTAGACCGATTTTAAATAGGTATGAAGAAGTTTCGTTATCATGAGTCATAATTCTTGGAATACTAAGTGATTGTTTTTTTATTATTGATATTCATACTTCCAAAAACATTTGCTATTGTTCCTTAAACTTGACTCGACAAATAGAACATACTGTCTATGCAGAAACTTATTTATCCTGGGGTCAACGATATTGGATATAAATCTCAGGATGATTTTTGTTTTTCCGAAACTGCTTATAGGTCTTATTTCTCCAATTGAAAAGATTTATAACTCCTTAATTGAACCAAATAGGTTAAGTGCCAATTTCGAATTTTACTTCCACACTAATATCAAGCCCTAAGTCAACGTAAACTAAATCAAGTAAATTATTAAAGACATAATGACAATAATTCAGCTGTTTAATATCAAGCTGGGCAAGCGTGTCAACAACTTCTTATTCGAATCTAAGTTAACATTTGATAGAATAAGCCTAGGTTTATTGTAATCAACAGGCATTATTATAGACAAATGAAGTGATAAACCTCTCACTTTACTGCATTCCTACTGGTCTGCCGTGGGCTTCACTTCAATAAACACCGGCAGGCCTCTCGGTTTTGGATTACTTTTTTAATGAGGCCATCCAGGAGTTTTAAGGCCTGCCTTTTTTAACAATTTCGACACGTGTGTGCTCCTGTTATTGATTATTGTGCGATCGACCTTTAACGACACCGACCGGTGATCTGCAGTCGTATTAACCTACGAATTTGCATCCACAGTTTTTGAGAAGTTTCAAGATGTTAAATGTGTCGCTGGGCTCACCTGAATGTTAAAATTGCCCAGATGTGATTTCTCCTCTTGATCGCCTTTTACGATAATGGCGTTTTTTTTAGGGTGCTGTAGTGACATTTTTAGCCTCCTGCCATAAATTTTACATACAGACACTCTCCGCAAGTGTGCATGCAAATCCTAAACTACGGCAGGCCTCCCGGTTTCGGATCACTTCCGTCACTGGGGCCAATCAAGTGCTATGTTGTTGCATTTGGCAGGTGACCTATAACCTGTCAGTACTTTTTTTTTTTTAAATCTCAACACGTTTCCTATTATTGTATGCTTATTGTATTATCTTACTTTTACGACACCGAACCATTCGTTTAAAAAAAATTAACAAGCGTACGGTTGCAATAGCAAGTCCCTCAACCCTTATAATATGTATTTGTAATGGAAGTCTGTTTCTATATAGAATTATAGATTAAATGTGGAATAACTCGAATGACTTCCCAGTAGATGATTGAAACAACGTGGTAAGACAGGCAGGCACGAATGCCATAGGTATTGCCAAAAGGTACTGTGTTCCAGGCAGGGCACGAATGCCATAGGGATCTGCCAGAAAGAATGAAAACACAATAGTTGAGAGTCTAAAAGAATCTATTTTATTCTTACAAATACTATGCCTTATATACTAAATTTTCCCTCCCAGCATTACCGAAACACATTGATACGGAAATCAGTCGCGTGCCCTAAAATTAAATCAATGTCAACATACTCATCCACATTGTACTCATTTAATCGTCACCCAAAGCATAGATCGTGCAATTCATCGCTCCAGTTACAATGTCAGTGTAATCGCCAGATGTTCTATCCATACTTTCTGTATGCGATACCCGACACTGTAGTGTGGCAATGAAATCCGATTGTTATGTCAGTGGGTCAGTGGTGTTTATGAGCCGCTTGACTTGGACTGCCTTACATAATGTAAGCACAAAGTAGGAAGTGATATTTGAGTTTTTGTGTGCATTGTTATGCAGTACAATGTAGGAGTATGGAATTATGTTGTGGGTTCATTACATATTAATGCATACCTCATAATTGCTAATTTAACTTAACTAACAATTTTTCCAGGTACTTCACATGCACATTGCCAATGTGGAGAAACTTCCTCTAAGTACAACTGGTTCACCACTATTAATACGGTGCAAAACTTTTCTCTCAGTAACCTTCGTGGTTCCAAAAGACTCAGAATGTCATGATGTTTACACATCGTTAATGAAACTGTTCCAACCGGGTAAGTTACATATTTTAAAAACGTAATAAGCGTTCAGCATGTTTTTTCTGTATAGTTTCCATCAACAAGCTTTATTGCTTCAACTACTCTCCCACTAAGGACGACTTTCCTAAAACAGCCGGATGGGATTTCTTTAAGCTTGAGAGCGAATATAAGCGAATGCGCATTCCTAACGACAAATGGACTCAAAGTTCACTGAACCAAAACTATGAGCTATGTGATACCTATCCGAGACAAGTTTATGTTCCTTTAGAAGCTACCACAGCTATGTTGATGGGAAGTTCTCGTTTTAGATCAAAAGGACGGTTACCAGCTTTAACTTATTTGCACTCCAATAAGGTAAGTACATCCTATTAAATATTTTTGTTATGGTTTTTGGACTCCTGGATAAACACAAAGTATTTTAATATATTTGCAGATTGAAGGTAATGTATAAAATACCGGCATTCAATAGAATAACGAAGAAAATTAGGCAATGTGTTATATGATGATTTTTCCAAATTATCATACACTTTCTTTATGCCTAACATAAACTCGGTATTCTATAGAATAGAGAAATGAAATATTTCGGACGCGGTTTAAATTCATACCATCCGATAAAATAAGTCTCCGGGGTATAATTTTATTTTGCAAAATAAATTAAATGACTTTTTAATGCAATCTCCTTGTGTTAAAGCCCACAAGTTAAAGTTATAAATTAAACCCCAATAGCGACGCACTGAGCCTACATGTGTGGCCAAAAGCCGCCTGGTGTATGAGTCAAAGAGATGTCCAGAATTTGAAACCCTTCGAATTCGCGAAGCGGGCCACCCAAAAAAATCTAAACACACATAACAATGTATTAATTTTTTCATTCCATGGCAAACAAAATAACATATATATTCAGCATTCCCTCAGCACCCTATTCTAAGGGTATATTATCTTTGACGCATAGTTTGTAACATACCTTAATATTGCCCGTAGACCCCTAAAAGTTACTATATTTATGATCAGCATGGATAGTAATGTCGATCTAGCCATGTGCGTCCGTCCGTCGGTCCGTCCGTCCTTTTGTCGGAAAAAACTGGACCTAGAGAGCTAAAATTTTAACCATATACTTTCTAGGGTCCCGAAATAATCAAGTTTAAGAATTTTCGAAATCCGCCCACAGACACGCCCACAAACTCAAAAAACAAATTTATCGAAAAAATCGAATTTTGAGCTAGAAAGCTGAAATTTTTTATGTTCTATGACTCCTAAAACTGATCGGGAGATAAAATTTTTAAAATCCGCCCACTGACACGCCCACAAATAAATAAAACAATTTTATTGAGAAGTCAAAGTTTGAGCTAGGGAGCTGAAATTTTACTCTCTAGGGGCCCTTTATGCTCATGTGTAAATATTTTTAAAATTCGCCCACTGACATGCGCACAATTTAAAAAAAACCTTGTTTTGAAAATCCAAAGTTTGAGCTAGGGAGCTGAAATTTATAATATACGAGGGCGGGTCAATAAGTCCGTGACTTTTGGAATAAAACACAGATTTTTTGATAAAAAAAATCTTTATTTTTCAACGTAGTCTCCCTTGAGCTCTATAAACTTTGTCCAACGCTTCTCCAATTTTTTTATCCCTTCCAAAAAAAATGATTTGTCGAGGTCCTCAAAATAGGCCTTTATTTGCGAGATGACTTCATCATTGGAGTCAAATCTTTTTCCACCAAGCCATTTCTTCAGGTTTGGGAACAAGAAGTAGTCGCTCGGAGCCAAATCTGGAGAATAGGGTGGATGAGGGAGCAATTCATAGCCCAATTCATGGTGTTTTGCCATGGCAACTGCACATGTGTGCACCCTTGCATTGTCTTGGTGGAAAAGAACTTTTTTCTTGGCCAAATGAGGTCGGTTTTTTTTCAAATCGTCATTGAATCGGTCCAATAAGTTGGCATAATATTCCCCATTGATTGTTTTTCCCTTTTGAAGGTAGTCAATGTGGATTATCCCGCGTGCATCCCAAAAAACAGTCGCCATAACTTTATTGGCTGACAAACCCACCTTGGCCTTCTTTGGCGCCGATTCACCCTTAGATACCCCCTGTTTTGACTGTTGTTTGGTCTCTGGTGTGTTGTGATGGATCCATGTTTCGTCCACGGTTACAAAACGGCGCAAAAACTCCTCCATATTGCGATTAAACAACGCCAAACCTTCCTGTGAAGTTGTTACACGATTGCGATTGTGGTCGACTGTGAGCAAACGCGGCACCCATCTTGCGGAAAGCTTTCTCATGCCCAAGTGATCATTCAAAATTGAAACCACTGAGCCATGCGAGATCCCTACGGCTTCCACAATCTCTCGCACTTTCAATCTTCGGTCGGCCAACACCATATCGTGAATTTTTTCGATTGTTTCGGGTGTAGAGACCTCAACTGGGCGTCCAGGACGTTCGGCATCTTCAGTGCTTGTACGGCCACAACGAAATTCAGTAAACCACTTTTTTACCATTGAAATCGATGGTGCAGAGTCCCCATAGTATTTTTCAAGCTTAGCCTTGGTCTCGGTAATGGTTTTTTTTCGCAAGAAATAATGCTTAATAAGCACACGAAATTCACTTTTTTCCATTTTCTCCTCAAATTAGTGAGTAGTCTGATAAAAATAGCTGTCAAACACAAACTAACTGACGCAGCAAGTTTAAATTTTGACAGGAGTCAACTGACAGATGCTTGTTGACAGGAGTAGTGTTGCCGTTTCAGTAAAGAGGTCAGAAATTCAAAAAGTCACGGACTTATTGACCCGCCCTCGTATACTCTCTAGGAGCCCTTTATGCTCATGCGTTTTTCAAATCCGCCTACTGACACGCCCACAAACAAATAAAACAATTTTATTAGAAAACCAAAGCGAAGCGGAGAAAAACGTGCAGTCCCTTTAAACAACCTTTTGTAAATGGGGATGAGTATGGGGCTGGAGAAAGGAACAGGGAGGGCAAGATTGCCGGGTACCTACGCTAGTTTATATATAAAAACCTTAAGATCTCCTGTTTAAAAATAAACCAGCTATATATATTTTCTGCAATTGCCGCTTTTGGAATGAAAAAAACCGTATCCATATCATATCGGAAGCTAGGCCAATGTAAAATTGTTGGAAGTTTGGCAGCCTAACTGCGCGTGTATTATCACACAAACACTATATTTGAATTGCAATTAATTCTTGCCCAGTGTCAACTCTTTCACCTTCTCCCTTTTCTCACTCAGTCCAACGAATTGTTGGCTAATGAATCCTATGGGGAAATTAAAAAGAAACCGAATGAACATACGTGTAGGCGCTTTAGGCATAGCTGAAACTGTGGTCTCGATGGTAGAGTGTGTAGTGTGCTTGCCTGAGAATCTTGTCTTAGTTGGAGCCCCATTGGGAAAAAAGGTATTTAAAAGAAATGATTTTATTTAGACTAGGTCATTACCACAACAAAAGGAGTTGAATATCGCTTGTGACAAGCCGTGAAACAGCGCTCTAACTCCAGCCCCCACTTCATGTCGTAGCAACCGCAAGTTGTTGTTGTTCATTCAACCGTAAAGCGGTTTGTATGTGTTAAGTCTCCGTTTTGAAGTCTTCAGGTAATTAAAGAATCGGTGCGTGCGCGTCGTATTTATTATCATTTATGTTAGCTAGGTTAAACAGATTTGCAAATGGGTCTATTAGTTTAAATATATTTGCTCTTGGGTTAAGTAATTTGCTAAAGGGTAATACGAGGGCGGGTCAATAAGTCCGTGACTTTTGGAATAAAACACAGATTTTTTGATAAAAAAATAATTTTATTTTTCAACGTAGTCTCCCTTGAGCTCTATAAACTTTATCCAACGCTTCTCCAATTTTTTTTATCCCTTCCAAAAAAAATGATTTGTCGAGGTCCTCAAAATAGGCCTTTATTTGCGAGATGACTTCATCATTGGAGTCAAATCTTTTTCCACCAAGCCATTTCTTCAGGTTTGGGAACAAGAAGTAGTCGCTCGGAGCCAAATCTGGAGAAAATGGTGGATGAGTGAGCAATTCATAGCCCAATTCATGGTTTTTTGCCATGGCAACTGCACATGTGTGCACCCTTGCATTGTCTTGGTGGAAAAGAACTTTTTTCTTGGCCAAATGAGGTCGGTTTTTTTTTCAAATCGCCATTGAATCGGTCCAATAAGTTGGCATAATATTCCCCATTGATTGTTCTTCCCTTTTGAAGGTAGTCAATGTGGATTATCCCGCGTGCATCCCAAAAAACAGTCGCCATAACTTTATTGGCTGACAAACCCACCTTGGCCTTCTTTGGCGCCGATTCACCCTTAGAAACCCACTGTTTTGACTGTTGTTTGGTCTCTGGTGTGTTGTGATGGATCCATGTTTCGTCCACGGTTACAAAACGGCGCAAAAACTCCTCCATATTGCGATTAAACAACGCCAAACCTTCCTGTGAAGTTGTTACACGATTGCGTTTGTGGTCGACTGTGAGCAAACGCGGCACCCATCTTCCGGAAAGCTTTCTCATGCCCAAGTGATCATTCAAAATTGAAACCACTGAGCCATGCGAGATCCCTACGGCTTCCACAATCTCTCGCACTTTCAATCATCGGTCGGCCAACACCATATCGTGAATTTTTTCGATTGTTTCGGGTGTAGAGACCTCAACTGGGCGTCCAGGACGTTCGGCATCTTCAGTGCTTGTACGGCCACAACGAAATTCAGTAAACCACTTTTTTTACCATTGAAATCGATGGTGCAGAGTCCCCATAGTATTTTTCAAGCTTAGCCTTGGTCTCGGTAATGGTTTTTTTTTCGCAAGAAATAATGCTTACTAAGCACACGAAATTCACTTTTTTCCATTTTCTCCTCAAATTAGTGAGTAGTCTGATAAAAATAGCTGTCAAACACAAACTAACTGACGCAGCAAGTTTAAATTTTGACAGGAGTCAACTGACAGATGCCTGTTGACAGGAGCAGTGTTGCCGTTTCAGTAAAGAGGTCAGAAATTCAAAAAGTCACGGACTTATTGACCCGCCCTCGTATATGCTGCGTTCAATGGTGGTTTCTTTTTCATTTGTTGGTGTCCATCACACGATGAAGAGAGTGTTGAGTCAAAACGATTGTGTATTGCCAATAAAACTACACGACCAGGAGACTCAGCGCCATTCAAAGTTCCGTCAACCAGAAAGATATTAAAATTCGGGGAAAAATCTCGCTGTCATTAATATAGGTAATTGATTTGTTTCAGTTAGTGCGAAGATGTAGAAGGGAAGCTCGTGTGAGCTAAGAAACACAGTCGAAGTTTTGGATCGAAGTCCTCTACCGTTTTAGTAGGTTAGGCAGATGGATGCCCTTGTGACGGGTGTCACGGCTCACTTAGTTTTGGGTATATTGCGTCCATTTTGGGATTCTTTAAAATTTGCTGGGAACCTGAACAAGAGAAAACAGAAACCGCTGTTTAACAGCTCAGTATATAATTGGCTTTAGTAGAACCACCCGGATTCATGTGTGAATCTCAGAAGATTCAGCCAGATCCTCCAGCTCCTCAAAGAAGTAGCTGCCAAGAATCTTCAATGTTTTTGTTCTAAGGGCAGTGCATTCGCATAGCAGGTGGCGTATAGATTCTATTTCTTCAACGTCCCTGCAGCTCCTGCAGAAGTAGCTGTGTTTGATTCTTCTTTCGCTCTTCTTTCGTGGCCATTTTATTACTCCATTCGCTTCTTTCGGGGATTCTGATATCGAATCTCGGTTGGGAGACGAGGGTGTGGGGTAAGTATTATGCGGCTACTTTCTTTTTCGATGCACTCCATCGTGTGTCTACGGAGGCATGTCCGTATGGTTTAAAAGACCACAGTCCCAACTCTCTGAGTCTGATGGCCGTTTTAATCGCCTTGCTGCTACAGTAAATGTTCAGGGGTGTGAGATTAAGTAAAACCTCCATAGCTGCAGCGGGTGTGGTGCTTAAGGACTCCGTTATCCCGATGCAGGCTGTCCTTTGGATTTCGGTGAGGCTTGAGAGATAGCACTTCTTTTCGGTAGCCTTCCGCCATACCTCTGCGCCATATGTAAGAATGGGCCTCACCACCGTTGTGTACAACCAGTGTACCACATATGGTTTGAATCCCCATGTACCTATTGCCGAACGTTCGTCTCCATGCATATAATGCCACATATGCTTTTCTAACCCGACCCTCTATGTTTTCCTTCCAGATGAGTTTGGAGTCTAGGATGACGCCCAGGTACCTTGCTGTCTTATACATTTGCAGGTCCACTCCACCCATACTTGCTGGTTTAAAGGCAGGTAATGCTCTTCTTCTTGTGAACAGCAGGATTTCTGTCTTCGATGGGTCTACCCCTCAGTCCTCTGCCCGCAACCCAGTTGTAAACAAGTAATAGTGCGTAGCTGAGTCACTCACTGTGAACTGGGATGAATTTGCCTACGACTAAGATTGTTACATCGTCGGCATAAGCGCTCACAATGAAGCCTTCCCGCTCCAGTATCTTTAATAGCTGGTCTATTACCAGTAGCCCTAGCCATATGCGTGGAGAGGGGACGCCGCCTTGCGGTGTTCCCCTGCTATGTTTACCCTCGATGCACATGTCTCCTAGGTAAGACTTAATCCGCCGTTGTCCTAACATAAGACCAATCCAGTCGCAGAGACTGCCATTGAGATGGGCCCTTCTTAGGCTGTGCAGAATCGCGTCAGCCTCAATGTTGTTGAAGGTATCAGTAGCCTATAGTATACTATAATGTAGTGCGGTATCTGTAGATTTGCCCTTCATGTATGCGTGCTGCGATTTCGCGAGGTAGTTGTCGCCTATAATATCTCTTACATACAGACCATTGTTTTAAGCAGGAAGGAGGACAGACTAATAGGTCTATAGTCCTTTGGTGATAAATATTACCCTCACCTCACGCCATGCCTTCGGAACATAGCATAGCCTTAGACAGCTTGAGTAGATCCATCTCAGCCTTGGGGTAGTAGCTTCTCTACTCCTGGAGCTTTGAAGTGGGCAAACGAGTTGATTGCCCAAGCTATTTTTCTCTCGTTAATTGTATCTACATCCATTCCCTGTCTCGTGCCCTGTGTAACTGTATCGTGTACATCAGTGCATTCTGGGAAATGAGTTTCTGTCAGTGCCACCAGCGTTTGCTCGTGTGATTCTGTCCAGCTACCATCGTTCTTTTTTAAATCTCGAATGCACAAAAAACTGGAAAGACTATCTCGAAAATGAAAAGTGAATTCGAGATTTTTTTTTAGTTTTTAAATTAAGTTTTTTTCATAATTTCTTCGTGGAAGGCAAAATCAAATGTAATACTTTTATAAATAATTGTAAGTACATAAACATCTTCATTGTTGTCAATCAAAAAAACCTAAACACGTTTATGTAGAACATCAATTTAATAAAAAATATTTTTTTGCGTGCCTTTGCATATGGGACATGACCGCGTCGATTTTGTTTCTTTTATAAATAATTAATTTAAAAACAATTTAGTAAAAATAAAAATATAAAAATATAAATATAAATAATCACATAAATTTGTTGCTTTGTACGGGGTTGTTGTAACAAAAAAGAAACTGATTGACTTCGATGTATGATTGCCTTTAAATATGTGAAATATAGTCCACTTGCAAATTTATGTTTTGGAAATACCCTGTCACCGTTCCGTGATGAGTGAATTATCTTTCTCTATAAGCTACAACGAAGACCGCTTTACTATATCGAAATTGAACAAATATAAAGATTTCTTATATAGAAACAGTCGAATATAAAAGGATCTTCATTACCTGTTTGTTTTATTTTGTGTTTTCTTATTTCATTGATACATATATTTTATATATTTAACCTTTGAGTTTTTAATTAGCATACTTAATATTTTTTACTTTTTCTGCTGTCATATTTTTTTGTTTGAGATAGCTTATCAACCTTTGTATAAGACATTATTCTGTTCCTTTTGTTTGGATAATATATCTATATAAAAAAAAAATAATATTTATTTATAAACTTCTTTTTGATTTCAACCATCAAACAAGGATTAAGATGGCGTTGCGAGATAAAATGATGAACAGCTCTGACATTTGTTTGTTAAATCGAGCATAGTAAAATCAACATACAATAGGTGCCGGGCTTATGTTTTTGTGTTCGTCTTTTATGCGTTCACGCATCATTAATACGATTGAGTTGAAAATGTGTGCAGCTTAATTAGGCACTAGGGTGTAAGTTTCTCACATAGTACCATCAACATTGGCTAAACTATGCGCACCAATGAGAATTGTAATTACAATTAATTAGGCAATGAGCATAGCCACTTTGCACTACACATTTCAAATTCGATTATTCGCACCGTGCGGTTGTTATTTCTGCGAAAATTTGTGAAATTTTTTAATGGACTTTGAGAAAAAAATTGAAAAAAATAATAATAATAAATAATAACATTTTGCTAAAAATCATTTTGTTCAGCTAGTGTTTTAAGGTAAATTGACTTCGCAGGCATAGACAATCACAAATTCATTCAAATGTTTCTTAGCGAGACTAGAGAACTTAGTTTTGATATACGAGGATTTCAATATTGTAAAGTTCTCAGTGAATAATAAGAAGGTAAAATCGACAGATCTACTTCACGTGCGAACTACACTGATGACCAGCGAGCGACGGATAATGAAAATAGCAGTATGTATTGACATGTCCTAATCACGTTCGAGAGACGACTGAAAATGTACGACAAGCGAATGCATTCAGAATGCGACGAGTTCGTGCACATCAAACAAAACACCAGCGAGCATGCCATAATGAACATGGCCGATAGCGCCGACGCGGTGTTCCTATGAACCTGGAACGAGCGGCATTCCATTACGATCCGGAAATAAATTACAGTGCGGACAGATCAGTAACGATTGGAGAAATGTCAGTCGTTTGTCCGCATTGTGAGGATTGAAATTCAGCGGCGAAACTACTGGATTGTGTTGTGCAGGTGGAAAAGTGAAATCGCCAAAATTGGACTCGCCACCAGAGCCGTTACGCTCGTAAGTTTCTGAAACCGGATGTGATTCTACCCATTTCCCATTGGAACACGTGTTTGAAACACACAGGACTTACGATTAGCTACAATATTCCTTGATACTTTGGCAGGGTGAGGACGGCTACCATTTGAACATCAAAATGTTATGTCGTATGTTAGATTCACCTGTAACCCTCAATGGATCGAAATCAAGAAGGAACTGCAACCTGGCCAAGCACCAGTTGACAGACATGACATCACTGCCAGAGTTTTTAAACAAAAATTAAAATATCTGATGGATTTCATCGTAAAGCACCGTGTTTATGGCCAAGTTTATTGTTGAATGTACTCCGTTAAATGGCCAAAGTGTGGTCTGCTTCATGCGCACATTTTGGTTTGGATGAAATCGATTCCATCGACGAAATCGTTTCAGCATCGAAAAAAAACACCAGTTGAACGACATCCAAATGTATTTGCTTCAGATGCTCTGGGTCGCATCACTGTGCGTTCAAATAACGACAAATGTTACCATCTTCGATTGTTATTGGTGAATGTTCGTAGTCCAACGTCGTTTCAACAACTGAGAACCGTTAATGGGCATCTATGTGCGACTTACTGTGAGGCGTGTCAACTCCTTCAGTTGCTTGAGGACGATTCGCATTGTGACAATATGCTCAAAGATTCAGAGTCATATCTTCATCACTGCATCAAATTCGCACATTGTTTGCAATTTTCATATCCACATGTCTACCTTCAAATCCGAACGGTTTGTGGATCAAATATAAGGACGACATGTCTGAGGATGTTTTGCATCGTGTGCGTTGATACAGCGGAAATTTACAATGAGGCATTGATCATGTGTTTATTGATGGCGAATAAAGTGTTGTCGTGTTTGGGCATGATATCGCCCAATGCATTTGACCATGAATTACAAAGAGAACGACAATACGACACCTAAGCATTAGCCGAAGCAGTTCTTACAAATATTCCGAGATTGAATAAACAACAAAAGATTGCGTACGACTCTGATCGAAGCTGCGAATATTAACTGGTGGCATTTACGTTCTTAATTTCATTACTTTTGGCGTGGATTCGATCGCAACATAAAGTTGCCCTAGCATTTCATAAAATGTCATTGGATGCACTGGAGAGTACGTTGAAAGATCTTCATGCCAATCAAAACATTTTTAGTGGATCTGTTTTCCGGTGATTTTCGTCAGACGCTTAAAGTTATTCCACGATCAACAGCAGGTGACGAACTGCAAGCATGCTTGAAATCATCAAATATGTGGCGGCATGTGAAGACCCTCCGATTGAAGACTAACATGCGAATGTCTTTGCAACAAGATCGAACTGCAGATGTGTTTTCGAAGCAATTCTTTGACATTGGTAATGGGAAAATCGCAGTTGACATTGCGACCGGATTCATCACATTGCCAACTGATTTCTACCAGTTGACCGAATGGAAGGAATAGCTCATTCATCAAGTTTCTCCGAACGAATTGCAGAACTTCAAAAATTATAATTGGCTGAGCTAACGAACCATATTGGCGGCAAAAAACAAAGATGTCGATGATCTCAACGCGAACATTCAAAATTTCCTTCCCTGAGAGTTGTTTTTCTTCAAATCGGTTGACACAGTTATCAACTATTTCACCGAATTTTCGAATTCGCTGGAATTGCGCGGAATACCACCTCATGACTTGCAATTGAAAGTAGGCTCACTCATCATCATGGTGCGTAACATTAATCAACCTCTTTTTTGTCGTGGTGTGAGACTTTCTACACTGGAGCACTCAGACTCAATACTTTTCCATTGTACTACAAGGAAGACACACCACTTTTGCTGTGTAAATTTACTCGTTTTCCTAAGAAAGACGAGCAGGCGCTTCAATGATAAGAAGCTTAGATTTACAGCACTGAACACCTCAGCACCAAATACCTGCCACCTGATACGAGCAAAAGCAGGACAATCACCCAAGCAGTGTCATCACTTTCTCCACAGGCTTCGCAGTTGGTGGCATCGCATAGGCCTGGCACCTTAAGATGCTTGGCAAAAGCGTAATGGCCCGTAAGAACGCCAGTAGTCTGTCTGGAGTCTTTTCTGTTGAGAGACAACACGAATGCCGCAGATTTTTTGCAGACGTCGTTGGGGAGAATTCGTTTAGTCTGCCCTCACCCTGTAGAGTCACGCCATCTGCGATTGTGTTCATATGCAACCCAACCGTCTATGGGAGCCCTGACCTAGGACGAAGCCAGACATATCGCCGCTTCAGGTCCAGAAAAGTCCTCCTCTGAGCCCTGTGTAACAAGTTCATCGGAGATCTCATTTCCCGTGATCCCGTTTTGACCCGGGACTCTGACAAGTCGTGAATTCAGCCTTCCGACCGAATTCAGAGTGATCTTGTATTGACGAACATTAAGTCCATGGACATTCCTTTAGAATAGGATAAGTCTCTGTTTGGAAGACTGACGCATGTTTGCCTAACGAGAAGAAAAGTCTATAATGTTGTCGCTCTCCATAAAAAAAACACCAGCACCAGATCCTTGACTGGTTTTTGAGCCATCCGTAAAGATTCGACTGCATTCCTTCCCAGGCTCCGAGTCTGGCCAGAGCCAGTCCTGAACACGAGGAAATTCGACAAGTAAAAAACATTGAATTTATTTGAATTACGAACGAGTTTATCACTAAACGAAACTCAAACCTTAAACGGTGCGGTCGATGTTATTGATCTCAATGAATTGGAGTCGCTTATGAAGAGTAACAATCAAATTAATTTTAGGTCGTACGAAGTTCACCGGGTCAGCTAGTCCAGTGAATAAAAAAGATTTGCATTATAGACACACCACCAAATTTAATTTTCGCAAGCACTTTTGCACAAAAGAGCCACAGTGCGACGCGTGGAAGCTGTAATCGCAGGAAAAGGTGACTTCAAAATATTAACAAATTATGTTTTAATTGTTCCTTTTTTTATTTTGATAAAAAGATATGGTAATTTAATAATGTTGTTTTTATGTTCTTAATACGAAATTATAATACATAAAAAATAAGTACAAGATCGAAAGAATTTTTTTTTCTTATTAAATTAATTTAATCTTGAAAATTGCAGAACTTTATTTAAAAAAAAGAGGAAATGCTTGGGCGAACAGTTAGATACCCAATTCCTATTCCTATCCTCCAAAAAGTGGGCGCCGCAAAAATCTATGTATGGGTGAATTGTTAACAAAGATATTGTCTACATATTTTGTTATACACAACTGTTTTGTACGTTTTTTTTTATTTTTTATATTATAATTAACGCGCATTAAACTTAAATTGAACGGTCCGAAAGGTAGTTTCTAATCCATTGAAGAACAGAACAGGCTGGACAAATGCGGTTTTCCATCGTCTCGGAAAGAGCCCTGAAGAATAGGATCGATAGAAAAGAGCTTACGTGGTGGTTTTGCCAGCGTGGAAGAACACCTCTTCAGAACGATAATGGAAATGCCATCTGGAACAGCGGATTTGTGTACATCAGGATCTTGAAGAACTCTTGTTACTAGTCGAGTGCGAAAGTGGATTGGTCCCATGAAAAATTCTACACGCTCGAGTACAGGGGGAGATAAGGCACAGTTTGGGAGCGTTGAGGTGGCTGCAAAATGCCGAATTCTTAATGTTTTTAACAAACGACCAAAAGTTTATACTACCTGTGGGACTGTACAGGATTGTTTGCCTCATATTTTGGTCGTAAGAGAATTTGACACGATTATTGTGAACATTGCAGTCATTTATGGCTCGTTTAAACTTGTTTCGGTTTTCCTTGGATGGGTTGGCCTTATATAACCGAAAGCTTACCTCTTTTGAAATGATAGCTTCCTTACAGTTCGTGCCAAAGAACGCGTTGACCTTCGGTTTAATACCTTTTGTGGAATTATATTTGTGATCATATCAGCAGCAGCATCCACGTTGCCATCGTGTAATTCTTCTCATTTGGCTTTCTTGTGTTACCAAACAATTCTTTTAGGAATTATTTTTTTAAAAATGTGGTTATAGGACGAGAAATATGCTGATTTGATACAATGGTCTGACGAACCTACAGGTTGTCTGTAGTGGTTGTCTAGTAATGGAGTCAAACAGAGCATTTAAATCATTGTACGAGTTTCTGTCCATATTGGGGCTTCTGAAAATAAAGCAGAAGTGAATCAGTTGCATACGGACATGAAATTTTGGCCAAATGAAATTTAGTTCCGGGTTAGTTCATTGGCCATCTGTGTTTCGCTCAGTGCCAAACACCTTCATGGGCGTAAAAAGAAAAAAAAATCTTTCTTAACCCACTGATGTTGCTCACATCCACTTTAAAGTTCCTACACATTACAAAAGACAAACATACATCATAGGGAAAGGTTACAGTCCGCTTGAGTGAACTGTTGGATACACTATTCCTATTCGGCTATTCCTTATAAAGTGAGCGAGGCAAATATTTAAGTATGGGTGAATTGTTAAGATTGATGTACCTACATATTATTTTGTTATACAACATTTAAAGCAGTTTATCGAAAAAATAAGTTTTTGTTAAAAAAAAACGCCCTTTTAAAATGGGCATGGCAGAAAACTTTATACAAAGGCATTAAGGGTCCCTAGGGAGTATAGATTATAAATTTCAGCTTCCTAGTTAAAACTAACTGTTTTTTTTTTAATTGTGGGCGTGTCAGTTGGCGGATTTTAAAGATCTTAAAACATGGGCATTAAGGCGGGCCTCTAGAGAGTATATACTATAAATTTCAGCTTCAAAGCTCAAACTTTGAATTCTCGACAAAACTGTTTTTTTTTGTAAATTGTAGGCGTGACAATTAAAAATTTCAGCCTTCAAAACTCGGGTTTTCAATAAATTTGTTTTTCGGGATTGTGGGCGTGTCAGTGGATGCATTTTAAAAATTCTTCACTTGAATATTTCGGGCCCCTAGAGAGGTCGGACATGGCTATATCGACATTACTATCGATGCTAATCACGAATATAGTAAGGTCTACGAGCAATATTAAGGCACCTATGTTACAAACTATGAGTCCAATTAATATACCCTTAGAATAGGGTATAAAATAGCACAAACTCCGACGCTGTTTTGATCCACAAACAAAATCAAAAGCAACACGACCCGCTTTCCGCCAGATGCGTTCTCTTCCCTACATTAACAAGTGCACGCATTAACATACGACACTTGCAATAGTCAAGAAAAGCAGCAGCAAATGAAAGGGAGTGTGGGACTATGGGAATGCCCTAACGCTTTTGCACTTTTTAAGGCGTGTCAGTAGGCGGATTTTAAAAATATTTACACTTGAGCACCTTCACCTACAAATTCACGCTGATACTCTTGGATGTTTGTCAGACTTTTACGAGATGTGTGGCAGTGGAAAAAATCTTTAGGTGTTACTGTAATCTACTGTGTATTTAAATTTCAGACGAATATATTTTTAAGTATTTATATGGTTGTATGTAAATATAACTCTTTAATTATTGATAACATTGCTCATCATACTAGGCATCAATATGCCGCTGCAGTCAACCACTCTCGGGATTTAGTGCCCGTTGCCTGGAAGATGAACAAATGCTTGAGGCTATACGAAAGACAAATCCAAACACCGATTACATGTATGTCGTCGACACGAGACCCAGAGTTAGTTCTTTTAATACAAATTCACAAGCTTCCCTTGATTAAGTATATTTGATAGATAAACGCAATGGCAAATAGGGCTGCCGGTAAAGGATATGAAAATGAGGCATTCTATGAGAACATCAAATTCCATTTTCTTGGCATCGAAAATATTCATGTGCAAAGGACCAGCTTACAAAAACTTATTGAAACATGTGAACAAAAATCGCCAACGATGAGTGGATTTTTAAGTTCATTGGAATCATCCGGTTGGTTAAAGCACATACGCTCAATATTAGATACATCCAGGTGAGTAGATTTGCTTAAATTTGTATGACTTTTTATGCATTACTTATAAAGTTGGTTTTCATTTGAGTAATTAAAAGATGTTTTGTTAATTTGATTCATTAAAAGTGATATTAAGCCTAATAAAATACTCCAATTTACTTATCTATCTACTATGATTTTCAGTTTTATTGCCAATGCAGTGGACAAGAATGTTTCTGTTGTTGTTCACTGCTCCGATGGTTGGGATCGGACAGCACAGGTGTGCTCACTTGCTTCTCTCATGTTGGATCCCTACTATAGAACAATAAAAGGCTTTCAGGTACGATATGAATAAATTATTCAAATACTTTCAAACATGTTTGTTTTAGGCTCTAATTGAAAAAGATTGGCTTGCTTTTGGTCACAAATTCAGCGAACGCTGTGGACACATTCAAACTGATCCCAAAGAAGTCTCACCTATCTTTACACAATTCCTTGATTGCACTTGGCAGCTTATGAATCAAAGGAACGATGCATTTGAATTTAATGAACGATTCCTTCTCATATTACACGATCATGTACATTCGTGTCAATTTGGAACGTTTATAGGAAACTGCGAAAAAGATCGTTTAGATTTAAAGCTATTAGAAAGAACATTTTCTTTATGGGGATTTATGGCAAACCATTTAAACGAGTATATCAATCCATTGTACAAACCAGACGTAGATGAAACTATAAAAGCCAATTTGGCCCCACAATGCATTAAGTGAGTTAGCAGTCATGTCTGATTTATAACTAATTTAAGTATTCGATGTATAAATAGATTCTGGCGTGGAATGTACAGCCGATTTGAGAGTGGTGTACATCCCCGTGAGCCATTGAATGATATGTTGCTAGTCAGCAAAGACCATTGTACATCTTTGGAGGACCATGTACAGCACTTATCCAAGGTAGTATTATATTTAATTTTACCTTAGTTGATTATTTATGCATTTTACCCTCAGAGGATAGCTAGTTTTAAAAACTACATCTCAAAGTCCGCTAAAAAGCTACAAGATGCAACTTCCAAGTCAAAAGATGCTTCTACCGCCGAAATTAATGATAACAAGTAAATAATTTATTTTATGTTGTTTGGTTTTTGTAGTGTTTTTTTCTTAGATATAATTATGATAAAAAAATGAGTGAACTCTCGGCAGCTGATGATGATCATCCTCTTAAATCGGCGGAAATGTCTTTCTCGAATTTGTCTGTAAGGCTCTCTAAGTGAAAATTATATCTAAAATATATATATTGAATTTTTTACTAGCTAAGCGAAGAAGCTGATCAAAATAAACTCTTAGAAGAAATTAACTCAGTTGCTGTTGACTGGAAATCTCTCAGAAATGTAACAGCGTGTTCCTGTTCTACCCCCTTCGATCAGTTTAGCAAGAAAGTAATGAAGCCATTGAAAATAAAAATAAAATGATATATATTATTTCTTATTTAACAGAGCCACTGCTGGAAATGCGGAGACGTCTTTTGTCCTCGCTGCATAGATAAATCAATTCCTTTGCCAGGCCAAGAAAGTGGAAAACCAGTCCCAGTTTGTCGAACTTGTTTTAGTCTAATACAAAAGAATAGTCCATAATTTTTTGAAGAATAAAATAAACTAGAAAGGAAGATTTTATATACCAGAACTGCTTAAGATAATTAATTTTATTTCTGCAGTTTGCATTCACAAGGAATATTTTCTAAAAAAAGTTACGATTATGTATGTAATTAATTAAAATAAACGTATAACTGCTTACTTAATATATAGGAGCTTTGTAAACTAATCAAATATGATTGATGTCTGTATGTATATTTATAGTGTTCTTTACGTTGTTTGATTAATAATTTATACTTTTTAAGTTTATTTATTTAAGCAAAAAATGATTGCACATGTTCAAAACCGTTTCCTGTTAATGTTTCATGTAATAAGAATTTGCATTCCGTTCTAAAATCGGTGCTGTAGGGAATAATCAAATATTTGAAGAAAAAAATATTTGAAACAAAAGACATGTTATATGGAATATAAACTATTATTACCAGCTTAAAAAAAAGTCTTTGATTTATCAGGCTCACTGAAATATCTACCCCAATGAAATGATAGAGGTACTCGTAGCTGCCGTCAAAAGGATTTCGTTCGATCGTTTTCATTATTTCTGTATATGTACTTGATTTGACTCCAGTATTTTAATTTGATAAGTGCGCCGAGATGATCCCAGAAAATTGTGTCAGGTTCAAATCTTCAGATCCATTGTTTATATACATAAAATACAAGCGGATGGTACCCTGGGCATTGTATATAGAGTTTATAGTAGTCTCATCAACGCGAATTTGAAAACGGCAAACTCCATAGAGGCGGGAGCAAAACTGGTGGCGTTTGAAGGTTTGTGTCTTAAATTTAGCTGTGTCTCTTTATTGAATCATTCTGATATTATGTAAGTATTTATTTTTCTGTGTAACAGCCGAATACTTTTGATGATTTGTATTGTTGCGTCGCTTCGGCAAATAGTATGTAGGATGAGAGGGATATGATGGAAAAATTAGAAATCTGGCTTTGTCGTCCGCGAGTAGAATGTATGATGAAAGAGGCGATTCGTTTGAAAGGAAAAATTGAATAAAAGCTAATTTCGGTATTTTCCATCAAAAAAGGAATTATGAATTCATGAATTTTTAGACTTTTGCTATTTTCGCTGCATCTCGTTCAAAAATGTACCGATTTATATCATTTTTTCAATATTTGATTCGGAAATATTCAATTTGTGTTGTATCAGCCGTTATTCAAAGAAATAGTTGTTGGATAGGTATATTTATCTACTAGCGAATTGATGACCTACATTAATATTGAGGCAGGTCACCTGTCGTTTTGCAGTTTTTTGTAATATATTTGTGATCAGCATCGATAGTAATGTGTATCTACTATGTCCGTCCGTTCGTCCGTCAACCCGTCGGCAAAAATTAATTCATTTACACTGGAGCTAGAAAGCTGAAATTTAAACCATATACTCTATAGACCCGAAATAATAAATTTTAAAAAAATGTTAAATTCGCCCACTGACACGCCCACAATTTCAAAAGAACAAATTTGTGAGCTAGAAAGCTGAAATGTTGAATATATGTATTGTCTTAAGGCGCCCAAAATGCTGTGGGGGTTAACATCGCACCGTCGCCTCGGCAAGTAGCATGTATGATGAGGTGGATGGTGGAAGGGACGAAAAGTTTTGAAATGAAAAATTTCATAAAATCTGATTTCAGTCTTTTTCCTCAAATAAGAAATTTTGAGTTTATCGCTTTTTAGACTGTTACTATTTTGGCTATATCTTGTCGAAAAATGTTCCGATTTGTATCATTTCTTTTGTAATTGATTCAAAAATATTCAATCTAATTTATAAAGAAATGACATGTTACTTTGTGTCAGTATTGCGCCATGCTGAACCACCACTTATGGGTTAATAGTTAATAGGTTTCTACCTATACGATCAATATTTATTTTATTTAAATTTTATTATTTATTTATTATCTTCTTAAGACGATTGGAGTTGGGCTTTTCGATTTTTGAAGTCTTTGACCGCCTTCCTAAATTCGTCGACAGTAATGTCGTGTAGTTTTTCAGTGTTAGAAACGGCTCTCGGAAAATATATCCTAGGCCATTGTTCAATTAGAAGTTTTTCGTCATCCACAAGAAGCAGCCCTTGAGCATTGTTGATGAACTTTGGCGAACGGATTTCCTTCTCTCAGCGGCAAATTTTGAAAATTGTCGTGTTCCTTTATGGATGCGAAGTGAATCAGTTTTGGAGACTAATTATTTAAATACTGTAAAAAGTTTTCTGGATGTTCTTAAATTGAAAAAAAAAACCTTCAATGTAATTCCTATAACAGCTTGCAGAAGTATCTTCAGATGGAAAACAATATTTCGCCGGAACATTAAATGTTTTGCATTATTTACCTTAGTCTTTGTATATATAGACCTATTTCCGTTCAAGCTGCTTTGCTGGACTTCGTGGACAGCCTGGTTTCTACCAGCAGCCGAGGAAGAATTTTCTTCTAACTACCGATACAGACCCTCCACAAACTTCATCTTTTGAGCGCACTTTCTCTTTGCGAGCCCCTTGTAAAATCTGCATTCCGATTGACCTTTTTCATCTCCATAATTAGTGGAGTACTTTGACTAAGCTTTGAAAGACACTTTTTTGTCAATAATTAGTAATTACTGCTTTATCTTCATCTGCCGACCAAAATATTTCTTTGCCATATTGACAGCTTTATTGATGCAGATAATTTTGCATAATTTGCAATAAATGCTTGACTTTTTTTTGTCCAGATTGTACCATTTGATTCTCACAAACACTTTTGTTTGTTTAGTTCTGTTCGTCCCCGACGCCATAAAAATTTCTGGCAGAAGGAGGCGGTTTTGTTGGGCGATTGCCTCTTCCAGGATCACTTTGCAATCTTTAACGCAAACGTGCTACCAAATGGCAATCAATCTGGGTTTCGTTTCCGCCACTGCTGTAAGTGACCAGGTGACGGCTTTGTTTGAGAACGATAAGACCTTATGACTTGCACATGCTTAGGATACCTTCGCCCGGAAAGTTCCTGGTGCCGTATCCCAGTCCTCCATGGCAGTTCTCATAGTCTTCGTTTGACTAACCGACATTACCGTTCAAATCTCCGCCAAAGAACAAAAGTCCTGTAGTAGAACACCTTGAAAGCTTTTGTCCTAACGTCCAAGAAACGCGCCCGATTTCTGGTGTTTTGCGGGATGATATTTTCCTGGGATAGACTCACAAAAATTAAAACTCTGGACACCTCTTCGACTCACAAAAAAGGATATTCTGAAGGAGGGATATTTCAACCGTGGAAATTATAAAAAGGACTATAAACTACAGTAATTATTACTAATTTTTGGAGTTTAAGGGTCAACCGCTAGTGCCTACCTACTCCACACACCCATCAACGCAAACAACTTAGAGCATTCTTCAATAGAATATCTTCTTATGCAGTGTTTAAATATTTCTCCAGCCTTTATGCATAAATCCTTATTCATAAAACAGTGTAAAAAACATATAAGTTATGCACAGTTTGTGTCGATTAAAGTATCAAAATGCGGAGACGTCTTTTGTCCTCGCTGCATAGATAAATCAATTCCTTTGCCAGGCCAAGAAAGTGGAAAACCAGTCCCAGTTTGTCGAACTTGTTTTAGTCTAATACAAAAGAATAGTCCATAATTTTTTGAAGAATAAAATAAACTAGAAAGGAAGATTTTATATACCAGAACTGCTTAAGATAATTAATTTTATTTCTGCAGTTTGCATTCACAAGGAATATTTTCTAAAAAAAGTTACGATTATGTATGTAATTAATTAAAATAAACGTATAACTGCTTACTTAATATATAGGAGCTTTGTAAACTAATCAAATATGATTGATGTCTGTATGTATATTTATAGTGTTCTTTACGTTGTTTGATTAATAATTTATACTTTTTAAGTTTATTTATTTAAGCAAAAAATGATTGCACATGTTCAAAACCGTTTCCTGTTAATGTTTCATGTAATAAGAATTTGCATTCCGTTCTAAAATCGGTGCTGTAGGGAATAATCAAATATTTGAAGAAAAAAATATTTGAAACAAAAGACATGTTATATGGAATATAAACTATTATTACCAGCTTAAAAAAAAGTCTTTGATTTATCAGGCTCACTGAAATATCTACCCCAATGAAATGATAGAGGTACTCGTAGCTGCCGTCAAAAGGATTTCGTTCGATCGTTTTCATTATTTCTGTATATGTACTTGATTTGACTCCAGTATTTTAATTTGATAAGTGCGCCGAGATGATCCCAGAAAATTGTGTCAGGTTCAAATCTTCAGATCCATTGTTTATATACATAAAATACAAGCGGATGGTACCCTGGGCATTGTATATAGAGTTTATAGTAGTCTCATCAACGCGAATTTGAAAACGGCAAACTCCATAGAGGCGGGAGCAAAACTGGTGGCGTTTGAAGGTTTGTGTCTTAAATTTAGCTGTGTCTCTTTATTGAATCATT
The DNA here is from genome assembly GCA_949715645.1 of Portevinia maculata. Taxonomy (NCBI): domain Eukaryota; kingdom Metazoa; phylum Arthropoda; class Insecta; order Diptera; family Syrphidae; genus Portevinia; species Portevinia maculata. The sequence goes on along the minus strand of OX454526.1, from coordinate 309,835,850 downwards.
CTGATATTATGTAAGTATTTATTTTTCTGTGTAACAGCCGAATACTTTTGATGATTTGTATTGTTGCGTCGCTTCGGCAAATAGTATGTAGGATGAGAGGGATATGATGGAAAAATTAGAAATCTGGCTTTGTCGTCCGCGAGTAGAATGTATGATGAAAGAGGCGATTCGTTTGAAAGGAAAAATTGAATAAAAGCTAATTTCGGTATTTTCCATCAAAAAAGGAATTATGAATTCATGAATTTTTAGACTTTTGCTATTTTCACTGCATCTCGTTCAAAAATGTACCGATTTATATCATTTTTTCAATATTTGATTCGGAAATATTCAATTTGTGTTGTATCAGCCGTTATTCAAAGAAATAGTTGTTGGATAGGTATATTTATCTACTAGCGAATTGATGACCTACATTAATATTGAGGCAGGTCACCTGTCGTTTTGCAGTTTTTTGTAATATATTTGTGATCAGCATCGATAGTAATGTGTATCTACTATGTCCGTCCGTCCGTCCGTCAACCCGTCGGCAAAAATTAATTCATTTACACTGGAGCTAGAAAGCTGAAATTTAAACCATATACTCTCTATAGACCCGAAATAATAAATTTTAAAAAAATGTTAAATTCGCCCACAATTTCAAAAGAACAAATTTGTGAGCTAGAAAGCTGAAATGTTGAATATATGTATTGTCTTAAGGCGCCCAAAATGCTGTGGGGGTTAACATCGCACCGTCGCCTCGGCAAGTAGCATGTATGATGAGGTGGATGGTGGAAGGGACGAAAAGTTTTGAAATGAAAAATTTCATAAAATCTGATTTCAGTCTTTTTCCTCAAATAAGAAATTTTGAGTTTATCGCTTTTTAGACTGTTACTATTTTGGCTATATCTTGTCGAAAAATGTTCCGATTTGTATCATTTCTTTTGTAATTGATTCAAAAATATTCAATCTAATTTATAAAGAAATGACATGTTACTTTGTGTCAGTATTGCGCCATGCTGAACCACCACTTATGGGTTAATAGTTAATAGGTTTCTACCTATACGATCAATATTTATTTTATTTAAATTTTATTATTTATTTATTATCTTCTTAAGACGATTGGAGTTGGGCTTTTCGATTTTTGAAGTCTTTGACCGCCTTCCTAAATTCGTCGACAGTAATGTCGTGTAGTTTTTCAGTGTTAGAAACGGCTCTCGGAAAATATATCCTAGGCCATTGTTCAATTAGAAGTTTTTCGTCATCCACAAGAAGCAGCCCTTGAGCATTGTTGATGAACTTTGGCGAACGGATTTCCTTCTCTCAGCGGCAAATTTTGAAAATTGTCGTGTTCCTTTATGGATGCGAAGTGAATCAGTTTTGGAGACTAATTATTTAAATACTGTAAAAGGTTTTCTGGATGTTCTTAAATTGAAAAAAAAAAACCTTCAATGTAATTCCTATAACAGCTTGCAGAAGTATCTTCAGATGGAAAACAATATTTCGCCGGAACATTAAATGTTTTGCATTATTTACCTTAGTCTTTGTATATATAGACCTATTTCCGTTCAAGCTGCTTTGCTGGACTTCGTGGACAGCCTGGTTTCTACCAGCAGCCGAGGAAGAATTTTCTTCTAACTACCGATACAGACCCTCCACAAACTTCATCTTTTGAGCGCACTTTCTCTTTGCGAGCCCCTTGTAAAATCTGCATTCCGATTGACCTTTTTCATCTCCATAATTAGTGGAGTACTTTGACTAAGCTTTGAAAGACACTTTTTTGTCAATAATTAGTAATTACTGCTTTATCTTCATCTGCCGACCAAAATATTTCTTTGCCATATTGACAGCTTTATTGATGCAGATAATTTTGCATAATTTGCAATAAATGCTTGACTTTTTTTTGTCCAGATTGTACCATTTGATTCTCACAAACACTTTTGTTTGTTTAGTTCTGTTCGTCCCCGACGCCATAAAAATTTCTGGCAGAAGGAGGCGGTTTTGTTGGGCGATTGCCTCTTCCAGGATCACTTTGCAATCTTTAACGCAAACGTGCTACCAAATGGCAATCAATCTGGGTTTCGTTTCCGCCACTGCTGTAAGTGACCAGGTGACGGCTTTGTTTGAGAACGATAAGACCTTATGACTTGCACATGCTTAGGATACCTTCACCCGGAAAGTTCCTGGTGCCGTATCCCAGTCCTCCATGGCAGTTCTCATAGTCTTCGTTTGACTAACCGACATTACCGTTCAAATCTCCGCCAAAGAACAAAAGTCCTGTAGTAGAACACCTTGAAAGCTTTTGTCCTAACGTCCAAGAAACGCGCCCGATTTCTGGTGTTTTGCGGGATGATATTTTCCTGGGATAGACTCACAAAAATTAAAACTCTGGACACCTCTTCGACTCACAAAAAAGGATATTCTGAAGGAGGGATATTTCAACCGTGGAAATTATAAAAAGGACTATAAACTACAGTAATTATTACTAATTTTTGGAGTTTAAGGGTCAACCGCTAGTGCCTACCTACTCCACACACCCATCAACGCAAACAACTTAGAGCATTCTTCAATAGAATATCTTCTTATGCAGTGTTTAAATATTTCTCCAGCCTTTATGCATAAATCCTTATTCATAAAACAGTGTAAAAAACATATAAGTTATGCACAGTTTGTGTCGATTAAAGTATCAAAAAGAATACATTAATCAATTACATTTAGCTTTTTTTTTTTTTTTTTTATAATTTGCTTACGCTAAAGGGATTTTTTTCTGTTGTTACAGTATCCTTATAATGCTAAGAACACAGTGTAGCTACTTGGTATTAGAAAGAATAGAGAGATAGGAAAGCAGTGTTTGGGTGCAGTTGTAGGGGTTTTCTCCACGGGTGGTGTCTAAGTTACTTAGGGAGATTACGATTTCATGTATTCCGTATAAAGTAATGGACTTGGCCGGGATTCGAACGCACGACCTTCCATTCCGTAAGCGAATACACTACTACTGCACCATTGCCACCCGCATATGTGTCGCTGTCCAAACTGTCGAAATCAATTGTTTGTGGAAAACCAAATGAAAAAATTCAGCTTATACATAATATTCGGAAAGTTATTTGTGCAAGATAATGCAATCGCAATATGCACATAATATGATTTTTGATACCGATTATGAATGAATGAATACCAACCCCTGACCTACCGCAAACTTCCATCAAAACCAACAACTAATATACCATCCATATATTGCACCCCTCTCACCTACACATCATATCCCCATCATGAGAAGTAAAAAAAAAAAAATCGATAAATAAACGACAAACCACACTTATGAAAAACTTCCATTAAAAACAACAAATAATTTACCAACCATATCCCGCACCCCTCTCACCAACACATCATATCCCCATCATGAGAAGTAAACAAAATCAATTCGATAAATGAGGAGAATGGAAGACAACAAAAATAACTACGAATATGCATATTCAAAGGCATACTAGCATTTTGTAGAAAAGGTTCTACAATATGGTTGTATAAATGTAGTTTTTTTTTAATGACATACTTAAGTCGTAAGATGGTGTGTAAGTCGAATACTCGAAGTGAGACTACTATAGAACTCTATATACAAAGACATGGCTGATAAAAAAATGATATTAAGACTCATTTTAAATCTCTTGGATGGCATAAACTTGGAAAGCATCAAAAAAAAGGCGGAAAGAAAAGTCCGAAAAAAAGGAAAATATATTTGTTGTCTCTTAAGAATTGGAGAGTGATGGCCAGACATATTCCAAAAAACAGAACGTTTTACAAAACAATTCATGAATTTCCAGATGACATCATTCCCGTATGTCCAGGTCAACATTTAAGGTACCTTTTCAGTTAATTCCGTATTTGATTTTTAAGTTAAAAATGAATTGTATTAGGTTGTGGAGAATGAACTAAATCCATTTTGGAAAAAAAATAATTTCGGTCGGCCTAAAACTGGTTTGAGGCTAGCACTATACCTAACTATTTGGAAGCTTAACTGTTCGTTTAGGAAAATCAGTAATTTGTTTAATGTTGCTAAAGGAGCAGCTTTCAAATATTTTATTGAAATAACCAAATTTGCAAGCATAAGAAATAATCCGTTTCGAAACGTTCTTGGATGTGTAGATGGAACACAAAGCCGAAAGGATACAAGCAATTTCGTATCATCATCAGACCACATTTTTGCTCTTGTTGCATTACTATATAATACAAATTATTCATTTTAATGTTTTAAATGCGAAATAAATAGTTATTTCTATATCTGCGTGGTAAATTAAATAATTTGCAAAAATGTAACTTACTTCCCCCCCCCCCCCCCCCCCCCCCGCCCTTTTCCAGCAGCTCGGCAACAACACTAAAAAACAGCAATTTTTTTTCCAGTCTCGCAAATCGTGTGCTCATAGCATAATGTACAGACTTGGGTTGATGTTCTGCTGTCTTCAGGATAAATAAGGCTCCTGTTAGGTAAAAGTAGATTTATATTTATCGTTAAATAATGCTTCCATTAAGCAATCTTATTTACATTGCTGAGGAGTGTAAACTTTCGGTTGGAATTTATTCACGATAGGTATAAGTATGATTTTTCGTATCGACGTAGTACAATCAGGGTCCAGCTAAAATAAAAAGGATCGGACGATAGCGGTCTTAATATCAATAAACATGATCGTTTTCATCTTACGTGATCTGGCCCCAGGCCTATAGCGATTTAATTTTTAGCAAATAGCGTTTTCATTCAGCAATTGGATAAACATTGGCGACAAGGCATGATAACCTTGAATACTTTACCAATTTTATGTCGTATGCCACTGCCGTCAAGAAGTTGTAAGAATTAACCACACTTCGGAGGAATTGCTTGTCTCCGATAAATTCGATCATACCACTTATCTCCACACATGAGTTAACTAAATAAATTGATTGAATACTTAAAAAAAACGCGCTGATCCTTTTGTTTTTCTTTATTTTTTATTTAAATACAAACAAAGGGCTAATCATGCTCAATTTCCTTCTCATAATTTTCTTTAATATCCAATTTCAGTTGGCATTATTCTCAAAATCACAGGGACACTGGTACAGGGTAAAATCCCAACTTCAGTCACAACAGCTGTTACCAATTCTGGCGGAGTTATATCGTAGTTCAAGTTCAGAGGCGATAGTTTATTTTGTGCCTGCCAATTCATTAGACGACACTTATCGTTCATAATTAGGTCATCTGGGTTTCCCAATTCATTGTATACTATTGCGTCGGTTTGAAATCTTTCGCTGAATTTGTGCGTTTCACAGCAAACTAATACGGGAACATTAAACGACCGGGCTACTAGCGCAACTTGAGCGGTACCAGTGCGTGCCATTACATATCCATTAGATAGGAGGGCATGAGCGCCAAGCAATATTTTGGTTACTTCAGGCATAATGAAACCAACTGCATTTATAAGAACATAAGTACAAGGAATTTCCTTCGCACTAAGACGTCGAAGGAGTTCTTGGCCTTCCGAAAATGGTCTAGAATCTACGACAATCACACGAAAATCTACGTGCCGGCGATAAGCTTCTTCCAAAATGTAATTTATGAGTGAAGAGCTGAAATGAACAAAATTGTATTAAAACTTATTGTTAAGGAAAGATAAATAATATGGCTTACCATCCGAATGTGAGAATTACATCGCCATTTGAGATTTTGTTTTGAACCGATCTGCTTATAGCCTCTGCTGCTTTTCCAATTTGATTTTCAATGTATGTGTCGACAAAGTGGCAAAGGTGCTCCTTAAGCTAAAAATTGAATAAGGGTAAAAAATAATGACCGCATTCTAAAACCAGTCATTTCTTGATCAACGGTGCTTTTCAGCTTATAATCAGCCCAGTAGAAATTCCTAAGCTAAAGTCACTTTCAGTCGAAACTCGCATTACGCTGGAGGTATCAGTTTTGGAACAAAATAAATTAAGCATTCAGACGAGTTATGACATAAATTCAGGTGTTTTAAGTGTGAACAACTTTCTGAAAAATTTAATATAATTTTTAAAGTGCTACCTAAAGTGCTACAAAAACAAAACGTAATAACTTTTTTTTCTGCAGAATTTTACAAGCATCATGTGGTCTGTGCCGCTCAGCTCCCCTAATTCCTCGAAGAAGTATTCTCCTAGAAACCTCTTACGACCCTCGCACTCACACAGTATGTGCGTTATGTCTTCCTCGGCTTGTAGATCACCACAGAACCTGCATGTATCCACATCTATACTCTATCCAACAAAAATTGTCAGTACAGGCCTTATGGAGGAGCTTTTTTTCTACCAGTGGTGCCTGTAGATACTCTCACGGCACTCAAACGCAAGAATTGCCACTGAAATAAAAACCAAACCACTGTCATACCAAGGAATTGTTGTTGTAATTTTCCTAAAATTCGCATACAACCCACCACAACCAGTCTCCCACACAGCCGAATGGGAATGAGCATGATCGTCTTGTGTTCGCTTGCTATTATCATCCACCAAAATAAGCAGTGTGTGTGACTGAAGCACATCAGAAGAGTATTCCATCTCTACATTAAGGCATATCATTAAGGGTTTTTCTATGGATTTTGTTAAAGAACTTTCGGTTTTGGTGCTTTTGAGAACGAATTATTACATGGGGTGTTCGTGTTGCCATTCGGTTTTCACTTGATTGTATTTGTATTGTACAGCTGCACAAGTGCAGTTTTTTTTACCATCTGTTTAGGTATATGACATTGCGTCGTGGTTATATAATTTTGTATTCTTATTGCCTGATTGTGTCTACCTTTCACAATATACATATAGCGGAAAGGACTGGGAAATGTTTTTAGAAAATATTACTGATTGAGTTTATGTCGCAAACTGTTTAAATAAAAAAAAAACATAAATACATCACAATACATACATAATGAGATGAAAGCATTATGTTTGTATGATGTCTTTGTTTTTGCGATGAATGACGCCTGTTTTGCCAATGAATACGGCAGTTCCCCAAAAGGAAGATCTCAAGTTAGGTAGGGATGCAATCATACAATGGGTTGCTTGAAATCGTTAAACGTTACAAGGCCAAGTATGAAACATACGAGTACGTCATGAATGAAATGGCTCAAAATGCGTGACATAAAGTGCTTCGCTTGCCGCCTTATCACTGTGACCTTAATCCAATAGAATTGGTTTGGGCTCAAGTGAAATGGTTTGTAGCAAGCCAAAACAAGTCATTTAAAATGGCTGAAATAAGAGACTTCCTAACGACAGGACTTACAAGGGTTGATGAGGAAAAATGGCATCGATGTCATCGATGCATCCAACACGTTGAACAGGTTGTTGAGCCAAATATGTGGGAAATGGACGTTTTTGCCGAGGAAGAAAAGGAAAAAGATAAACGGAATTTATTCCGTTCCGCAATATTTTTATTTTAAATTGGAAGATGGTTACCCTAATAGAATTGCTCTCCGAGTTATGGCCAATTATCATACACACTAAGGCAACCCTGTGAGAGCTTTAAAGAGGGACCGATTTATGTAAGTCATTGCAACCAGACTGAGAGACAAACATCCTATCTTCCCTGTACTGACAATTTTTGTTGGAAAGAGTAAACCACTCTAAGCCGTCTAGCATGCTTCCTTAGGAGACAGTGCCCCGACATAATCTCAACTATTATTCTAAGCTGTTCCCTAAAACTCCAACCAAACTCAGGACGATACAAAAGGTAGAGGAAGCTGTTCAAGACCTGAACAGTGCCATTACTAGCTGTTTTGAACTGACGTGCCGAATAAACAAAACTCCTGGCAGAACGCCGGTTCCCTGGTGGAACTCGGAACTGCGGAAAATCCGAAGAGAAGCTAGAAAACTTCTAATTAGGTCACTCAAGACTTATTTGGAGGAAGACTGGAATCTCTACCGATCGAAGCAGAAGGAATATAAGAGGTTAAATCGGGTATCGAAAAGTGCTTCTTGTAGGAATTTCTGCGAAAAGATTGAAACACTAGGTGAAACTAGTAGGGTGGTTAAAGTTCTGAAAAAGGGCAAACCAGTCAAACTGGAATCACTTAGAAAACTTGATGGCACATTCACTGAGACGAAGGCGGAGACTCTTAGTCATCTGCTGGAGTCTCACTTTCCGGGTAACGAGATTACAATTGGTTCACAACCCGCCCCGACTACCGAGACTGTGAGTGAGCCAAGAGAAACAACTCGGCGTAGCTGGTATACTGCGAAGGCCGTGGTAACGGACGAGGACATTAAATACGCTTTTACGTCTTTTGACGGCTTCAAGTCACCTGGTACGGACGAAATATACCCAGCCATGCTGCAACAATGTACAAACCAGTTGCTGCCGACTATGAAGAAAACCTTCACCTCTGTCCTAGCACTGGAATACAAAATTTATTTATAATGCATTTATACCAAAAATTGGCAGAAGCGACTACTCACTCTCCAAGAGCTTCAGATCAATCAGTCTGACTTCCTTCTTGCTGAAAAGCATGGAAAGGCTGGTCACTATCTCAGATGCAACATGCCTATCAACGCGGAAAATCCTGCGAGACTGCGCTCCAAAATCTAGTTGGTACTAGTACTCAGCCAATGAAGCAAAGTATCTGGGAGTAATCCTGGACAGCAAACTTCTTTGGGCCAAGCATGTTGAGCTGAAGACTGGCGCCGTCGGTTTTCTGGCAGTGCAAGGCTGTCCTTCGACTCCTGTCTTATGGATATGCCGTCTGATGCAATGACACCGGAACTACGGCTGAAGCGCAACTATGAAGTCGACTTTCCTCGTGTTCAGCAATGGCTCTGGCCAGGCTCTGAGCCTGGAAAGGAATGCAGTCGAATCTTCACGGATGGCTCCAAAACCGATCAAGGATCTGGTGCTGTTGTATTCATGTAGACCGACAACATTAGACTTTTCTTCTCGTTAGGCAAACATGCGTCAGTCTTCCAAACGGCTTCCTAATAGCCATAGACTATGTTGCGAGGAACAGGTGGAGGGGGCGAAGTATCTGCGACTGTAGCGACAGTCAGGCTACGCTTAAGGCCGTGCTCAACCCCTTAACCACCTCCAAAATAGTCCGTCAATGCAAAATCTCTCTGAATTCGGTCGGAAAGGTGAATTCACTTAGAATGGTCTGGGTCCCGGGTCATAACCGGATCACGGGAAATGAGATCTCCGATGAACTTGCTAGACAGGGCTCAGAGGGGGACTTCTCAGGACCAGCGATTTGTCTGCGTCCTCGGTCAGGGCTTCCATTGACGGTTGAGTTTCATATGAACACAATCGCCGTTGGCATGACTCTCCAGGGTGCAGACAGACTAAGCAAATTCTCCCCGACGTCTGTAGGAAATCCGCGGCATTCTTGTTGCCTCTCAACAGAAAGGACTGCAGACAGACTACTGGCCTTCTTACGGGACACTACGCTTTTGCCAAACACCTTAAGGTGCTAGGCCTAAGCGACACCACCAACTGCGAAGCCTGAGGAGAAAGCGACGATACTGCGGAACATTTCCTCTGTGATTGTCCTGCTTTTTGCTCGTATCAGGTGGCAGGTATTTGGTGCGGATATGGTGAGTGCTGTAAACCTAAGCTCCTTATCGTTGAAGCGCCTACTTGTTTCTCTTAGGAAAACGAGTAAATTCTCACAGTAAAATGTAATGTGTCTGCCTGGTAGTACAATGGACCAGTATTGAGTCTGAGTGCTCCAGTGTAGAAAGTCTCGCACGACGAAAAAAAAATGCGGCCAAAGTGCTTTAGCCACCCATCTAAATTTTGCCATCTAAGATCAGCCATTTTTAAGATTTTCTGATTTATTATTCCCTTGATCACGTCAAGGGGTGGTTTAATGTCCACACCCCCATTATTCTCCAGTTCCCCTCATTTTCTCGCTAGCTCATCGGCTTGATCATTCCCCTATATACCGCTATGTCCCGGTACCCAGCACAGTCTTACTCGGTACCGTCTGCATACTGCTTTTACCATTGTGTGGCAGTTTCTGACTGTCTCAGAATTGATGTTAACAGATTCTAGCGCCTTAAGTGTCGCCTGACTGTCGATGTAGATGGCGATATCCCTTAAGGACATTGATCCCATGCTTGGGATACCGAAAAGAGGATTTGGATAATGCAGCGGTACCATGATTTGCAGTCTTTCATTTCCGTCCGAAGGAAATTTAGGCAGGAGTTTGGCGGCACTCGTCCGAGTAAATGGACCAATATGAGGCTAGTAAACATGTTTGCCGAATCTGGAATCATCGCACGAAGACCGTACCGAGATCCCTTTGTTCGGGTTCAAGACACAATCGCGGCTGTAGCATAGTCAGGTAAATCCAAGCGTTTCGACTCCAATTTTATCGGCGCAAATGGGAGTTAGCAGACGGTCATTACAACGAATAATTCATACTGACTTGAATGACATGAAACTTGTTTCCGTACAATGTCCAAATTGCAAGCAAGTTAAACCCTCTGGATTTGCCTATTCGCCTGGAATTTTGCCAAAAAATGATTGAATGACCGAAGAAGACAACAGCTTGATAAATTGTTTGTTTATGTCTGATGAGGTTCATTTTTTTGATCTAAGTGGAGTGAATCAAATCCAGAAATACTCCATGAGACGGTACTGCACCCAGAACGAATCACTGTGTGGTGCACAGCTTCATCAAGGTGCATTGTGGGGCCATACTTCTTTGAAGAAAATTGTGTAACAGTAACTGTCAATGGGAACCGTTATTTAAAGATGTTTAAGGCATTTTTTTACCCAGAACTGCGTCGAAGAAGTACCCTTTTCAACAGATTTTGGTTCCAGCAAGATGGAGCAATTGCAATTACCAAACAAATTAATATCCAGAAACTTCACTTTCCGCTGGCCTCCAAGGTCACTTGACCTGACTGCACCAGGCTTTTTTGTGGGGTTGTGTCAAGCAAGAGGTGTACAAAACGAAACCAAGGTGTCGCATATGCGCGGATGAGCATGGAGGTTATTTACGGTCTATCATCTTCAAAAACAATTAGTTATTTAAAATAAAATTGAATTTTTCTATACAAAAATAAATAAATGAAATACATTGGTTAAAAAAAAGTTATTTGAATTTATTATTTTTGCACAAATGGTGCGCCAGCCTATAGTATGCCTCGTGTTAACCACTTGCTGTTTTCATTCTAAACAAAACAAAGAACTGAACTAAACAACTACAAATTACAATTTGTGTTCGTTTTATTGCTTTCAATTTTGAACACTTCTAGTTCACTTAAAATAATCCGCAGCAATTCCTTGTCGGAGAGCTTAGGAAGAAATTTGCGGTGTATCTGAACGAATACCTCGATAGTGCTGAATGTTAGAGTATGATTAAAAAAGGGTTAAAAAATAAATAAAGTCGGTTCATATCTTCCGGTCGCGCATGCCTGTTCCCGAATGTTATAGCACAAATTCGTGTGTATTAGAACCACCGAAATTAATGTTTAAATATGATTTAAATCCATCAGCAGCTTTCAGTCTTGCATTGCCTTCAAAGTTAATGATATTTTGAAAATAACAAATAAAGATAGACCACAGTTCGAGGAAAGAAATACTAACAACTTACATGTTTTTATTTTTTGTTTTTTTAATTGAGTACAATTTTTAAAGTTTAAATGTTGACAAGTCAAAAAAGATAAAAATTATCGTAAAAATATAATTCTTTCCAAATTTCGGCACACTTTAGAGCATATGCGAGTAACATATCTATATGGTGCCCTCCAGTAAACATAATTTCTTTTTCAATTTACATTAAGGAAAGCAACCCTATCCCGTTGCCCCATGTTGACAATGCATCATTTGCGATTTGTCTCTACTTTTTTTCTAATTTTCAGCTGATTGCAAGTAAGTCAGTCAGCAATTTATTGGAATCCAATAGTTATTACATACATACATACATAATGAGATGAAAGCATTATGTTTGTATGATGTCTTTGTTTTTGCGATGAATGACGCCTGTTTTGCCAATGAATACGGCAGTTCCCCAAAAGGAAGATCTCAAGTTAGGTAGGGATGCAATCATACAATGGGTTGCTTGAAATCGTTAAACGTTACAAGGCCAAGTATGAAACATACGAGTACGTCATGAATGAAATGGCTCAAAATGCGTGACATAAAGTGCTTCGCTTGCCGCCTTATCACTGTGACCTTAATCCAATAGAATTGGTTTGGGCTCAAGTGAAATGGTTTGTAGCAAGCCAAAACAAGTCATTTAAAATGGCTGAAATAAGAGACTTCCTAACGACAGGACTTACAAGGGTTGATGAGGAAAAATGGCATCGATGTCATCGATGCATCCAACACGTTGAACAGGTTGTTGAGCCAAATATGTGGGAAATGGACGTTTTTGCCGAGGAAGAAAAGGAAAAAGATAAACGGAATTTATTCCGTTCCGCAATATTTTTATTTTAAATTGGAAGATGGTTACCCTAATAGAATTGCTCTCCGAGTTATGGCCAATTATCATACACACTAAGGCAATCCTGTGAGAGCTTTAAAGAGGGACCGATTTATGTAAGTCATTGCAACCAGACTGAGAGACAAACATCCTATCTTCCCTGTACTGACAATTTTTGTTGGAAAGAGTAAACCACTCTAAGCCGTCTAGCATGCTTCCTTAGGAGACAGTGCCCCGACATAATCTCAACTATTATTCTAAGCTGTTCCCTAAAACTCCAACCAAACTCAGGACGATACAAAAGGTAGAGGAAGCTGTTCAAGACCTGAACAGTGCCATTACTAGCTGTTTTGAACTGACGTGCCGAATAAACAAAACTCCTGGCAGAACGCCGGTTCCCTGGTGGAACTCGGAACTGCGGAAAATCCGAAGAGAAGCTAGAAAACTTCTAATTAGGTCACTCAAGACTTATTTGGAGGAAGACTGGAATCTCTACCGATCGAAGCAGAAGGAATATAAGAGGTTAAATCGGGTATCGAAAAGTGCTTCTTGTAGGAATTTCTGCGAAAAGATTGAAACACTAGGTGAAACTAGTAGGGTGGTTAAAGTTCTGAAAAAGGGCAAACCAGTCAAACTGGAATCACTTAGAAAACTTGATGGCACATTCACTGAGACGAAGGCGGAGACTCTTAGTCATCTGCTGGAGTCTCACTTTCCGGGTAACGAGATTACAATTGGTTCACAACCCGCCCCGACTACCGAGACTGTGAGTGAGCCAAGAGAAACAACTCGGCGTAGCTGGTATACTGCGAAGGCCGTGGTAACGGACGAGGACATTAAATACGCTTTTACGTCTTTTGACGGCTTCAAGTCACCTGGTACGGACGAAATATACCCAGCCATGCTGCAACAATGTACAAACCAGTTGCTGCCGACTATGAAGAAAACCTTCACCTCTGTCCTAGCACTGGAATACAAAATTTATTTATAATGCATTTATACCAAAAATTGGCAGAAGCGACTACTCACTCTCCAAGAGCTTCAGATCAATCAGTCTGACTTCCTTCTTGCTGAAAAGCATGGAAAGGCTGGTCACTATCTCAGATGCAACATGCCTATCAACGCGGAAAATCCTGCGAGACTGCGCTCCAAAATCTAGTTGGTACTAGTACTCAGCCAATGAAGCAAAGTATCTGGGAGTAATCCTGGACAGCAAACTTCTTTGGTCCAAGCATGTTGAGCTGAAGACTGGCGCCGTCGGTTTTCTGGCAGTGCAAGGCTGTCCTTCGACTCCTGTCTTATGGATATGCCGTCTGATGCAATGACACCGGAACTACGGCTGAAGCGCAACTATGAAGTCGACTTTCCTCGTGTTCAGCAATGGCTCTGGCCAGGCTCTGAGCCTGGAAAGGAATGCAGTCGAATCTTCACGGATGGCTCCAAAACCGATCAAGGATCTGGTGCTGTTGTATTCATGTAGACCGACAACATTAGACTTTTCTTCTCGTTAGGCAAACATGCGTCAGTCTTCCAAACGGCTTCCTAATAGCCATAGACTATGTTGCGAGGAACAGGTGGAGGGGGCGAAGTATCTGCGACTGTAGCGACAGTCAGGCTACGCTCAAGGCCGTGCTCAACCCCTTAACCACCTCCAAAATAGTCCGTCAATGCAAAATCTCTCTGAATTCGGTCGGAAAGGTGAATTCACTTCGAATGGTCTGGGTCCCGGGTCATAACCGGATCACGGGAAATGAGATCTCCGATGAACTTGCTAGACAGGGCTCAGAGGGGGACTTCTCAGGACCAGCGATTTGTCTGCGTCCTCGGTCAGGGCTTCCATTGACGGTTGAGTTTCATATGAACACAATCGCCGTTGGCATGACTCTCCAGGGTGCAGACAGACTAAGCAAATTCTCCCCGACGTCTGTAGGAAATCCGCGGCATTCTTGTTGCCTCTCAACAGAAAGGACTGCAGACAGACTACTGGCCTTCTTACGGGACACTACGCTTTTGATAAACACCTTAAGGTGCTAGGCCTAAGCGACACCACCAACTGCGAAGCCTGAGGAGAAAGCGACGATACTGCGGAACATTTCCTCTGTGATTGTCCTGCTTTTTGCTCGTATCAGGTGGCAGGTATTTGGTGCGGATATGGTGAGTGCTGTAAACCTAAGCTCCTTATCGTTGAAGCGCCTTCTTGTTTCTCTTAGGAAAACGAGTAAATTCTCACAGTAAAATGTAATGTGTCTGCCTGGTAGTACAATGGACCAGTATTGAGTCTGAGTGCTCCAGTGTAGAAAGTCTCGCACGACGAAAAAAAAATGCGGCCAAAGTGCTTTAGCCACCCATCTAAATTTTGCCATCTAAGATCAGCCATTTTTAAGATTTTCTGATTTATTATTCCCTTGATCACGTCAAGGGGTGGTTTAATGTCCACACCCCCATTATTCTCCAGTTCCCCTCATTTTCTCGCTAGCTCATCGGCTTGATCATTCCCCTATATACCGCTATGTCCCGGTACCCAGCACAGTCTTACTCGGTACCGTCTGCATACTGCTTTTACCATTGTGTGGCAGTTTCTGACTGTCTCAGAATTGATGTTAACAGATTCTAGCGCCTTAAGTGTCGCCTGACTGTCGATGTAGATGGCGATATCCCTTAAGGACATTGATCCCATGCTTGGGATACCGAAAAGAGGATTTGGATAATGCAGCGGTACCATGATTTGCAGTCTTTCATTTCCGTCCGAAGGAAATTTAGGCAGGAGTTTGGCGGCACTCGTCCGAGTAAATGGACCAATATGAGGCTAGTAAACATGTTTGCCGAATCTGGAATCATCGCACGAAGACCGTACCGAGATCCCTTTGTTCGGGTTCAAGACACAATCGCGGCTGTAGCATAGTCAGGTAAATCCAAGCGTTTCGACTCCAATTTTATCGGCGCAAATGGGAGTTAGCAGACGGTCATTACAACGAATAATTCATACTGACTTGAATGACATGAAACTTGTTTCCGTACAATGTCCAAATTGCAAGCAAGTTAAACCCTCTGGATTTGCCTATTCGCCTGGAATTTTGCCAAAAAATGATTGAATGACCGAAGAAGACAACAGCTTGATAAATTGTTTGTTTATGTCTGATGAGGTTCATTTTTTTGATCTAAGTGGAGTGAATCAAATCCAGAAATACTCCATGAGACGGTACTGCACCCAGAACGAATCACTGTGTGGTGCACAGCTTCATCAAGGTGCATTGTGGGGCCATACTTCTTTGAAGAAAATTGTGTAACAGTAACTGTCAATGGGAACCGTTATTTAAAGATGTTTAAGGAATTTTTTTACCCAGAACTGCGTCGAAGAAGTACCCTTTTCAACAGATTTTGGTTCCAGCAAGATGGAGCAATTGCAATTACCAAACAAATTAATATCCAGAAACTTCACTTTCCGCTGGCCTCCAAGGTCACTTGACCTGACTGCACCAGGCTTTTTTGTGGGGTTGTGTCAAGCAAGAGGTGTACAAAACGAAACCAAGGTGTCGCATATGCGCGGATGAGCATGGAGGTTATTTACGGTCTATCATCTTCAAAAACAATTAGTTATTTAAAATAAAATTGAATTTTTCTATACAAAAATAAATAAATGAAATACATTGGTTAAAAAAAAGTTATTTGAATTTATTATTTTTGCACAAATGGTGCGCCAGCCTATAGTATGCCTCGTGTTAACCACTTGCTGTTTTCATTCTAAACAAAACAAAGAACTGAACTAAACAACTACAAATTACAATTTGTGTTCGTTTTATTGCTTTCAATTTTGAACACTTCTAGTTCACTTAAAATAATCCGCAGCAATTCCTTGTCGGAGAGCTTAGGAAGAAATTTGCGGTGTATCTGAACGAATACCTCGATAGTGCTGAATGTTAGAGTATGATTAAAAAAGGGTTAAAAAATAAATAAAGTCGGTTCCTATCTTCCGGTCGCGCATGCCTGTTCCCGAATGTTATAGCACAAATTCGTGTGTATTAGAACCACCGAAATTAATGTTTAAATATGATTTAAATCCATCAGCAGCTTTCAGTCTTGCATTGCCTTCAAAGTTAATGATATTTTGAAAATAACAAATAAAGATAGACCACAGTTCGAGGAAAGAAATACTAACAACTTACATGTTTTTATTTTTTGTTTTTTTAATTGAGTACAATTTTTAAAGTTTAAATGTTGACAAGTCAAAAAAGATAAAAATTATCGTAAAAATATAATTCTTTCCAAATTTCGGCACACTTTAGAGCATATGCGAGTAACATATCTATATGGTGCCCTCCAGTAAACATAATTTCTTTTTCAATTTACATTAAGGAAAGCAACCCTATCCCGTTGCCCCATGTTGACAATGCATCATTTGCGATTTGTCTCTACTTTTTTTCTAATTTTCAGCTGATTGCAAGTAAGTCAGTCAGCAATTTATTGGAATCCAATAGTTATTACACCTTTTTTATCCAAACAAGTCGTATCATTTAACTATTTTTTCGTATTATATAACTAAGTCGTTGAAAAAAAAGAATCTTAGTTAGTGAAAGAAAGTAAGACTAAAAATTAGTCAAAAAAAAAAAAACAAGTGGAATGAGTGCGACCCAGGAGCTCCACACGATCAACTTCCTAGCGTGATATGAATAGGAAATTAAGAGTAAAGGGATGAATAGGTTTGAAATACAAAAAAAACATGCATGCATTTTTTCAGCGGATCTGCTAGTAATATATAAAAATAAATAAAGCAGTATGCGAAAACTTTAAAAAATTAATATTATTCGATTCATCTCCCCATTCATTACTATTATTGATTATTTATTATTATTTTTACCATTGCAATAAACTATTGCCAGTGGCAACACTGCCAGCGTGCTATCAGGAGTTCCGTTACTGAAGTGCTGGGTTTCACTAGGCGACCACAACGAAACCCTTAGTTCGATGAGGAATGCCGCCGGGCACATGCAGCCAAGAACGAAGCCTACCAATTAATGCTGCAGACAAGAACCAGAGCGGCTGAGAGTGCTGCCCGCGAGCTCTACGGGCAAAAAAGAAGGGAGGAACTCCGACTTCTCAGAAGGAAAAAGAAGGAGCACGAGAAGCGAGGGGTCGAATCAATTGAGGGACGCTACTGCAGAGGTAATGTTCGAAAGTTCTACCAAAGGGTAAAACGATCCACCCAAGTATACAAGGCCCGAACAGAAGCCTGCAGAGATGAGCATTGGAATACAGTAGTAGATTCACAGTCGGTGCTGAGGATTTTTAAAGAACACTTCTGCAAACTGTTAAACGGCGGAGAAACTGAGGAATAAGCCTCCTGAATGTCGTATATAAGATCTTGTCGGCTGTTTTTTTTTTTTTTTTTTTTATAATTTGCTTACGCTAAAGGGATTTTTTCTGTTGTTACAGTACCCTTATAATGCTAAGAACACAGTGTAAGCTACTTGGTTTTAGAAAGAATAGAGAGATAGGACAGAAGTGTTTGGGTGCAGTTGTAGGGTTTTTCTCCACGGGTGGTGTCTAAGTTACTTAGGGAGATTACGATTTCATGTATTCGGTATAAAGTAATGGACTTGGCTGGGATTCGAACGCACGACCTTCCATTCCGTAAGCGAATACACTACTACTGCAACATTGCCACCCGCTGTATTGTGTGAACGCCTAAAACCCTTCGCCAACAACCTGATCGGCTTATATCAGTGTGGTTTTAGGCCAGGAAAGTCAACCATCGACCAAATTTTCACACTCCGACAGATCTTGGAAAAAACCCAGGAATTTTAGATCGATACACACCATCTTCTAATTGAGTTTAAAGTCGCCTATGATAGCGTATATAGGGACGAGTTATACAAAGCCAAGTCAAGTTTTGGCATCCCCGCCAAACTCGTCCGTTTGTGCAGGATGACGATGAAGAAATCTCGCTGCTCAGTCAAAGTCGGCAATAACACCACCGAGCCATTTGATGTCGAAACAGGACTACTCCCAAACGTCTTCAGCAACCAAATAACAGGTAAATGTATATATCCTGGTGATTGCTGCAATCGAATGTCTCTAAGACTTTCAACACAGCTTGCTGTTTACATACTTCCTATGATGTGTTGATGACAGTTTATTCTCGTCGGCTTTGTTCAAGTTGGCCTTGTAACGAAACTCAACTATTTCATTAACTAACCGACGAGGATCAACTTTCCTCAACGCAAAATAATAAGAATTTCAATTGGTCACATTAATCATATCCTATAAATACTCACTTCAGGTTCGGGTTGGTCGACTGACAGTTGAGTTAAGACATGTTTAATATGTTTGTATGCATTCCACACTGACACCGCCAATGGACGACACTTGTGCAAATGATCAACTGCAATTTTAATGGTGGCTTCCAAGCTTCTTGCAAATTCGAAGCGAAGAATCACTCTTGCCAATCGCTGTTTCTTCAGGCTAAGAAGGCATCTAAGAAGTAAAGCCCTCTCTTATAGAACCAAGGAGATATTATATAACACCTTAATCATCCCGGTTCTGCTGTATGGTGCAGAAACATGGACACTGTCAAAAGCGGAAGAAAACCTTCTGGGATGCTTTGAGAGAAAGATTCTTCGAGTGATATTCGGTCCAGTTTGTGACGATGGAGTGTGGAGAAGATTCAACGACGAACTATACGTGCTATAAAGCGACGCTGACCTGGTCAAAAAGCTAAAAATACAACGGCTAAGATGGCTGGGACACCTGGAGCGTGTGGACAACAACGCACCAGCCCTACGAGTCTTTGAATCCACCCGTGAGGGTCAACTCAGCAGAGGAAGACCCCACCTTAGGTGGCGCCCATAATTGGAGAACGACATTAAAATATGTAAAAATAATGGTAATACATACTTACAATTAAGTATTGCACATTTTTTAAAGCTAAAAGTCGGTTCTATCATACTGTTTTTAAATCAAGTGATTTCCATGAATATTTTTTGAAAAAAAACTAATATAAAAACAACTATGGCACATTGTTTTATGGTTATTAAACTACAGCTAGGAAAAAATCAATATTTCTCAGCACTACATTTTGAAAAATCGATTTTGAACAATTTTGCGATGCAAATACCCGTGCAGTGGTTGCTCAGGCAAGTACACTCCGCCATCGAAGCTAGAAGTTCACCTCTCAGCTCTGTCTGAATGGCATTTAATAAATATCATTAATTCAAAAATATGTGTTAAACCAAGAAAACTTTTAGCCAAAAAACTCAATGGAACGAGTTTTTGTACAGTTGCGTTAACAGATGCGCAAATAGCGGCTTTATCCCCAGTATTGCAAGCAATAAAATGTTGCTGTTTTTTAACGTATGAATTCGAGCACTCCTGTGGTACATTTCCCAAAAAAAAACGCTATATGGAGATTTGCATTCCTTTACAAGTTTGATGAGTAGACGTTTTAGTTAAAAGAAACTACTCCCAAACGTCTTCAGCAACCAAATAACAGGTAAATGTATATATCCTGGTGATTGCTGCAATCGAATGTCTCTAAGACTTTCAACACAGCTTGCTGTTTACATACTTCCTATGATGTGTTGATGACAGTTGATTCTCGTCGGCTTTGTTCAAGTTGGCCTTGTAACGAAACTCAACTATTTCATTAACTAACCGACGAGGATCAACTTTCCTCAACGCAAAATAATAAGAATTTCAATTGGTCACATTAATCATATCCTATAAATACTCACTTCAGGTTCGGGTTGGTCGACTGACAGTTGAGTTAAGACATGTTTAATATGTTTGTATGCATTCCACACTGACACCGCCAATGGACGACACTTGTGCAAATGATCAACTGCAATTTTAATGGTGGCTTCCAAGCTTCTTGCAAATTCCTTTCTTGCAGGTGTTTCATAGTCTTCAATTACCTTAATACGGAACAAGAAACTAATAATTAAAACTTTGTTGAAAAACTATTATTTACCGTCTTTACAGCGCTCAAAAATGAGATGCAACGTGCGTTTGATCCCACGATGTTTCGCTTTGAATACTGCTCTCCCAATTTTACTATAATTGGATGAATGTGCGAGTTATTTATAAACAAGTTTAGATCTGTTCGACAGTTCTCTAAATGATTAAAGAGTTTGACTTTGCAGTCTTTTGTCTTTGTTATGGGTGACTTTTCATTTCGCCCAGCTACTTCTTCTTTACGCTGTCCTGTTGTTTTTTTGTCGTAGACTAGTGAGTTCATGGATTTGGAAACTGGCTTTGTGAGAACAGCATCTGCCTTAGCTGCCCGTTGGGCTTCCTGTATAGCCCGGCGCTCTGCCTTGGTAAAAGCAGCCCTGTTCTGTAATAGGAGAATCCTTTTTGATATTAAGGTTTTTATAAAAAAAAAAATCAAAAAAACACTTACATCTTTTGCACCGCCATGATCCGCACCTTCAGATACGTCAAGGCCTGACACCTTCTTCGTGACTGATGCAATATTTGCTGTTGAAGTAGATACTACTTTAGACTTTTGTTTTGATGGCTTTTCGATTTCCTTTTTGTTCCCATGTTTTGGGATCTCCGAGTCATTTGGGATATGGTTAGCCCGAACAGCGTTTACATTAAGCAGGGGTGCAATTGATTTTGAGCTGCCGTCCTTGTTCTTCTGTTTAGCTTGCTGTTTTGCTAATTTTTTTGCTTCCCTTTCCGCCAAAATGTCTTCTCTAGACTTCTCCGTCGACGCTGGCCCGCCAACTGTTGTCTGCACCATGACGGTCGTATTCTTCATTAAATGTGGTTTTTCTTTGTCCGTCGTAGCAACCCCTTCAGAAATGAAGCTTGAAGAGCTTAGTATATCTTTTAAAGGAGATCCAACCGTGGAGTTTGTGCTTGCCACTGTCCTTAAACACGATTGGTCCGACACATCGACTTTTAATGTCGCTTTACCATCAATAATCGTATTTTCAGATTGAGTTAAATTAGCTACCAATTTTGCTTGAAAAGTCTTCGACACCAAATTTTCTACTTTTGATGCGTTCTTTTTACGATTGCGATTACGTTTGCGTTTGTTTTTTTCGTTATTTTTGCCCTTTGCAGTTGTTGTTTTCTAAATAATTGAAATTACAAATATGATATATGTATATGCGCAAATAAAAAACAAAGGTTTAGGTGCACCAGAAGAAAGTTAATCAAAACAGTATGCAGCGAAGGAATAAATAAAATAAAGCAAACATTCCTGAAGGAAACTATAAGCTGCAAACAAATTTAACTCGAATGTACCTCGGATTCTTTTCCATTTAGCATTGCAAGAGTTTCTGGATGGTCAAGTAAAAGGAAAAATTATTCAAATTTTTATTTGAACAGGACGACACATCGACAAAGTTGATCAGTCAGTAATAGACGAGTGATTATTTTCGTTGAGATATATACAGACAATGTTGTGAATGCTAGGATTTCATTTTAATATTAACACATAATTTTACCTTTCTTGGGACTAATAAAAATTCAGAAGAATTTGAAATATCCAATGAAGTTGTGAAAATAAAAAAGTGTTCTTGAAGTAATGAGGTGGTGGGAGGTCGGGTCAGGCTGACGTCTGTCTGATGAGTTGAATCAAAGGCTGCATCCAGTGAATTTTTAAGTTCTTGCACACGTACCCTTCAAGCAAAATCGCTGACCCAACTTTTCCCGTCATTTTCGGATCCGCGATATATGAGGCGTTCCACGCACACATTTGTAAATTGACTGCAACTACATTGCCAATAAGAAGAAGAGCGAGAGTCGAGAGTAGTTATTTGTAATGGCGATTCGTTCATCTGTCACTGACACTCTCTCTGGCTGTAGCTGCAGATATAATTTTCTTTGAAAGGTAAACTAAAATTGAATTTATTATTGCACACAATTATTTGCTTAATTAAACTTTGTTTAAATTTAGATATATCAAAACCAAAAAAAATAGCAACCGGTGAAGGCGAAACTACCAATTGTGGGCCGCATTTCGATGATTTAAACGCTACCGGCACAAATTCATGCTGAAAGTAAGTAACATACATATGTATAGATAACATGCACATTTATTTGATTCATTTATTTTGCAGGAGAAGGAGAAATGGTTGCAGGTATACAAAATGCAAAAATGTATTGTTTTTAAGAAATAAAATAAACATGAACAAACATTTCTGATTTTTATTTTAGCGATACTCGATTCTCGTTTCTCTTCTTATCTAGCCTCGATTTGTGCGAAAAGAAGCAATTTTGACGACGGTGGAAGTGGACTCTTCTGCAACTCATCAAGCGAAAAAAATCCGAAAAAAGCTGAAAAAAAATAAGGAAAAGTGGTGAAAAGTTTAGTGAAACCCATCAAAAGCGATAAATTTAATTGCAATTGTCCCAATAACAAGTGGAATTGACGTTTTTAACTGATCTCCAATTGCATAAACTTTCGTGCATAATTAATTAATAGATCGTCGACGCCATTTTTAATTCACGGCATCACGCTGGACTTGGAAACGTCGAGACTTACCATCCTCACACAGGTGCTACGCGTTGTAAGAAGTCATAAAAAATTCTTTTTACTGTCACAAAGGTTTTTTTCAAAACCACGTCACACCAGCGACGTTAAACAGGACCAAACTTTGTGCGCAGTGCACGCACGGTAAACTCCGTAATAGTGATGCGGAAAAAACCAAAAATGGCACTAAACTATAAAACTAAAAACAACGAATCAATGAGCAGTGATTCAGCATTCATCTTAAATAGCCCCAGGGGAATCCGAGCGGCACAAATCCTCACAAAGCTTAAAACAAAAATTCAAGACGAGTCGGAGCCAAATCGGAGCGCGACAAACAAAATGGTGTCGGCACAAGTCCTTGACCAAGGGCATCAAGCAGAAGAACAAAATGGCGAACCTATGGACAGCCAAAGTGAAGCCCAACAATGGACCACTGTGAAACGTGGAAGGCAGTCCCCGAACAAAGATGAAACCAGCATAAACAGCATAAACACCAATAAGGGTACAATCGACACAAATAGATTCACAGCTCTGGGAGAATTCCATTTGAACGGAGGCGGCAACAATCCAGACAGACAGTCCAAGTATGCGAGACTGATACCGGAACAAACAACAGAAGCAGAGATAGCGGCGTCATCAAGGGGAAGCGGTAGTAACTCCAACACCAGCAACAAAGCGACATCAGACAACAACATTAACGCAGAAGGAGGCACGGGAACTAACATGACAGGGAGAAATGGTAAGTTTTGTCCGCCGATTATATTGATTAATACGAACGTAAGAGATCTGGTCACGGACCTTAGAGCAAAAAAAAACTTAGACTTTAGATTTAAAATTGTGAATCTGAGAGGTGGGAGGAGCAAACTGTTCGTAGACAACGCGGTGATCCACAGGGAGCTGATGGAGGTTGCCCGGAAAAGTGATGTGGTGCAGGGGTACTCATTTACTCTAAAAGAGAATAGAACACAGAACCTAATTCTGAGGGGGTTAACAAGTCACTTCTCAGCGGAGGAGGTACAGCAGGAGATGGAGTCATTGACTCCAAATACAATCGAAAAAGTGTCGCCCTTCGAGACCATAAGGTCTAAGAGAGAAGGGCTCAAGTACGACCTCTTCTTAGTACGCCTGAAACCTGGCCAACAGGCCATTGACACTGCCAAAATAAAATACATTTTTAACACAAAAGTTAGCTGGGAGAAGCCAAGGGGAAATTTAGGTGCCCTGCAATGCAGAAGGTGCCAACAATTTGGCCATTTGGCAAAAAATTGCGCAAATAACTACAAATGCGTTAAGTGCGATAATGCCCACAACCCAGGCGAATGCCAGCTCGTTAAGAGCGACAACACAAAGGCGTTTTGTGTCAATTGTGGCAAAGATCACCCCGCCAATTACCGGGGATGTGAGGCATACCTCAGATACACGGAGGCAAAAAATAGGCAAATGAGAGAGGCCAAAAATAAGAAAGAAAGCGCGAGGGTAATCTCAAAACGTATCGCACTAGGCGGTTTGGTTTCCCCCAGGGTCACCTATGCAAGTCACTTCCAAACTCAAAACCAATCACCAATGCCCAATCCCATCATGGGTACACAAAACGGGAACTACATCAATCAATTCTGGGACCTCTCCAAAGATCTCTTTGGAGTAGAGGTATCAGAGCTGTTAAGCAAGGTGGAGTCATTTGTCAAAAATATTAATAACGCGGGGTCGATACAGCAAAAGAGGTTAGCATACCTGGATCTGCTTAACCAAATAATGCTATCCAAATAATGCAATTAAAAATCCTCACTTTCAACATTTCGTCCCTTGTAGAGAATAGTAGGAGGATAGAACTTTTGAAAATCCTCCTAGCAAACAACAGCTCAGTCGCCTTCATTCAGGAGACACACCTCCACAGTAAACATGTGGTACACTTAGACTCATACAATTTCATCCGAAACGACTTTAACCAAGGGGTAGGCATAGCAATTAAAAAAAATATCAAATACACTCTAGTCACACCCCAAAATCTGACATTTCCAAATGTGTTTCTCTCTATCAATCTAACCATAAACAACCGCCGCAATTCCATACTATTAGGTTCTATTTATATCCCCCCGAACAGCCATCAGGCCGCTGTACAAGAGGAGCTAATAAAAATCAATATCCTAGCAGAATCATACGACGGGGCCATATTGGGAGGAGACCTGAATGCGAGACACCCAAACTGGGGAGACGGAAAACAGAATCAAAACGGTAGGACGCTAGCCAACTGGCTGAGCTCCAGCAATTCAGGGTTAACGCTCCTCACGCCCACTACCCCTACATTCCCGTTAAGTTCAGGATTCCTAGACCATTTCCTGATCTCGCCTCAATTGGTGAACAGCCACACCCCAAACCTCTCAATAAAAACCCTCCCGACCTTTACGGCTCACTTCCCAGTTGAGTTAACAATTAAGATTGAGGACGCAATTTTGACATTGGTGGAATCGTACTCCTCCATGTCCTTTAAGAGAACCAACTGGGCAAATTTCAGAGCAGATATAGACTTAACACTAGCACGTCGAACACCCCAACAAACTGCCTCAATGACAAACGAGGAAATAGATGAGTATATTGATATTCTCAACAGGGCAATAAAAAACTCAATGGAAATACACTCCTCTAGAGTAGAATTCCGGGTACAAAAGTACAAACATCTCCCAGATGACATAAAAGTCCTTTTCAGGACTAAACATCTATGGCAAAAACAGCTGAAAAGCATTTTTCACAGGTGTTATAACAGGATAAACAGAGCGTACAAAGAACTAGCTACAAGAATATCATTACTCCAAAAAATAATCAAGGAAAAAGTTAGGATTTGGCTTAATGCAGAAATAGGAAAAAAGCTGTCCAAAATCGTACCAGGACCACACGCATTCAAAGAATTATTCAAATTCACAGGTAAAGCCAGAAAGTTCGGTTGTAATCAGTTATCATTGGGTGGCCGCAAGGTGACAGAAGAATCGGAAATAGTACAGGCATTTAAAGACTACTACACAGAAATCTACAGAGAAGTAGTCCCTTCATTTGACCCGACTCTGAGTAACATGGTGGAAACAGCGGTACATCAACTCAGATCAGAACGACCGAACCACATATTTCTATTCGATGACACCAACTCCGCATTAAACCCAATGGCGGGGCACATGTTCACCACAACGCTAGAAGTAACCCAAATACTCAAGAGTATCAATGGTAAAAAATCAACAGGCCCGGATAACGTGCCGAATTTTATCCTAAAAAAACTCTCCCCCATAGCCATCAAATATATTGTTATTCTAATAAACAACTGCATGAACAATGGGTATTTCCCCACCGCCTGGAAAATAGCAAAAATCCTTCCAATAATAAAGAAACCAAATGACTACACTCTGGGTAACTTCAGGCCTATATCCCTGTTGTCAAACATGGGGAAAATACTAGAAAGATTCATTATTGAAAAGTTAGACCAACACACAGAAAACAATATAGAATTCATCTCTGACTCACAATACGGTTTTCGTAAAGGACTCTCAACAGTCCACGCAATGTTGAATATACATAATGATGTAACCCTTAGCCTAAGGGAAAAAAACTGTACTATGACATGCTCTTTAGACATAGAAAAGGCATTCGATAGTGTGTGGATGAATGGCCTAATATACAAAATCAGTCAACTGGATTACCCTCCCAATTTGGTCGCGATTCTGGACAGCTTTCTCACTAACCGCTCCTTTTTTACACAAATTCAACAAACAAAATCAGAAAAATCCACAATCAGAAGTGGAGTCCCACAGGGATCCATTTTGGGCCCAAAGCTATATAGTCTATTCCTATATGATTTCCCCTTCACTTACTTCAAAAACAACAGAGTGGTGTCAAAGGCCATATTATACGCAGACGATACACTGGTTTACGCAAGCGCGGAATACCCAACGATGGCCATACAAAACCTGAAGGAACACTTAGAAATCATAAACACCTTTTATAAAAAATGGGGTATAAAAATTAACAAGGACAAATCACAAGCAATTTGTTTCAGAAACGCAAGCGGGAAGGGGAGAACAGGGGTAACTGGCGAGTGCAGAAACATAACACTTACACTAGAAGGTAGTACAATAGTTTTTAAAAATGACCTGAAATACCTGGGGGTGTCCTTCACCAGCCTTCTCAAATTTAACAAACATGCTAGGGCCACAAAAGAAAAAGCGAAAAAAGTGACCAACATGCTAATGCCCTACCTCAAGCACAACATGCTCAGCAAGAAATCAAAATTGTTATTTTACAAGACACTCATCAAACCCATTTTGATCTATGCCTTCCCAGTGTGGTTCACCATCTCTCCAACAGTAGCTAAAGAACTCGAAACCTTCGAAAGAAGGGTTCTGCGTCTCTGTATCAACAAAAACTTTGAAAACAGAAATAAAAGATATTCCAACAAGTATGTCTATAACGAATCAAACACAATCCCACTAATAAAATATGCAGTGGGGTTGATGCAAAAAACACTTAATAAATTCAATCACTCTGAAAACGACCTAATTAAAGAAATTTACAACACTCACACCAACTTAATCGGGCCTGGGACACCATACCCCTCACCAATAAGCCTTATCTGGGAGGACCTCAACTCAGCTCCCGACACAATCCCCTTTTACCAAAAAGTTACACCGGGACAAAATCGCGGATAAAAGCAACCTCGCATCAATCCCACAACTCAGATCACAGAATTGAATCAAAAAAGATTTCTATTTTTTTTTACTACTCAAAAAGAAAAAAAAAAAAACCCATCAATTTAACAAAAACTTCAGTAAAAACAATAATCGGTTGACAAAATTCACTACTTTATTAATATCTATGTATAATATCAATATTATAATACTAACACATACATAATACTCATTATTCACTAAGAAAAAAGTATTCAATAAGTAAAAACTATCAATAAACTTTGCTTTCGCAAAACTAAAAATAAAAAGACCAAACAAACAGGTCAACAAATGATAATTAAAGAATCAAAATCAAAATCATATCGATTAAACAACCAGAACATCTAACTTGCAATATGTCTAGGTTTTCAAATATCTACCAAACAGTCACAAGAGAACTTTCGTTCGCATTGGTATACCCGTATACCTATAAATTGTAAACAGTAGAATGTATATAGTTAGGGTAGTTCATAAGAAAACGATGACACTGTAGTCAGATGAAACAAATATATAGCTCCGAGAGCAAGAGCTAATAACAAATGTAAATCAAAGCCAAGGGGCATTTAATATGTAACAAAAAACTAAAAGAGATGGCAATACTTGAAAGCCTCCAGACATAAAGAAAAACGAAACAAAATGTGAATAGAATTAAGTACATAAATGTGTAAGAAACGGAGATATAAGACTCAATAAAAATTCATTCATTCATTCATTCATTCCTCGATTTGTGCCTTTTTTTGGATCAGTTTTGGATTCGTTTTTTGCTGACCAAAGCGAACTCAATCTGTCACAATACATACACATGTGAGTCCGCGGCTATTACAATTTCCATACTAATTGGACCCGTATGCGGAGCCGTATGCGGAGTAGTCCATATGTCATTGACTCCGTTTGCGGACGTATAACGGAGTCTCTTGCTTGAAGGGTAGGTACACTAGTAGTTCATTAAAGAAACGCTGACTCAACTTTTGCCATCATTTTTGGATCCGCGATATAAGGCGCATTTGTAATGGGCCATTTACACGTTCACACATTCCTAACATGTAAGATTAAAGGGATGCTAAATACTAAATATCCGTGTGACTGAAAGGGACAGCATTACCTAACATGCAAAAAAACGTGACACGTATTCAGGTCGGCCATCTTGTTTACGTGGTAGGAATTACGGAAAAGCTATGCATGTCGATATTTTTATAGCGATGGCTTACGAAATTTCGATTTCCTATAAAACAAAATGGGCGCTACTATCATATGCTTTAATTGCCATAATACATTTTTGACATTTCTCTGCTTCACATCGCCGATTGTACCTACTCAAGATGGAAAACACTATTAATACGGCAGCCTTTACGAGATCCATGTTTTTATTTATTTTTTAATTCTACCACAACAAAACCGATGAAAATAAATTTGTTTGTTTACATGTGATCTGTCAAATCTCCATAATAATGTTATAGCAAGTTAAAGTAAGTGATCTCACTCTTACACCTTATTAGCATTGACTGCGGATAAACGGATCTCTCTTTTCGGTTTTGTTGCAAAAATGCGCGTGCGTGATGGTGTAAATGCGCTATAAGTTGAAGTAACTATATTACCAATAGACCATTTCACCAAGCTATCTCTCTCTGAAGTGCCCAATCCCTTTCTTAAAAGTCAAAAGCAAATTGAATGATAAAATTGCAGAAATTTACACAAATCGTATGGAATAATCATTGTGATTATTAATGGAGTGAATATTAAAGTGAAAACAGAATCTATTGAAGGGTAAAAAGTAATAAATTATAGAGAAAAAACGTGAGAAAGTATGTTAAAGCAATGAAAACAGTTAATATGTTGACCAAAAACGCTGTTCAATTATATTTAGAAGTATGAAATGTATGTTTAGAAAACTATTCAACTTATTTGCTTCCAAACAAAAATATTTTGTTGCCACAACGCGATTGTCACGGTTTCACTTTTATTTTTTGTACAGAATCGTAATATATTGTTAACTTTTTCGTATTCCAAAATTGTGTTTGGATACTCCTTCTTAGTTCAGAAATTTTTTTTTTGTTAAAATTGACTTTGTTATAAACTTTTTAGTAAATATTCGCGAAGAACGTATTTTCCGCCATGCAAATTCGCCATTGATTTTCAATAGTTTCTCGATATATTTTCAGGAAAATGGATTCATTTAAATATGCGAAGAAGTTGGAAGCAGTAAATAGAAAGAACTGTACTGCAAAATTGGCTTTATTTGCAACTTTCAGGTGATGGCTACGAAGGAGCGGTGGCTTCGTGGGAGTGAGGGGTTAAAGTCAGTCTTCTTGAAGATAAAGGTAATCCAAATACCAAAGTATTTGTATTTGTATTTTGTATTTTACAGAGAGAAAATTCTGATCATTTTTCAAACGGCTGGTCAATGAATTTGGCAAAGACCTATATGGACCCGATAATCATCTCGGACCCAAGTTTGGCGCGTTTGCTGGAAGTGCATACTCAGACTCGTCCAGTAATCATATCAGGCCTTTTGCAATTTATTAAGACATATAAATTACAAGATGCACGCGAGCGTTAATAAATAAACTGTGACAAATATCTGCAGCAAATCTTTGGTTATCTACGAATGAAGTTTGCTGATCAGCAAAGCGTTTGAACCCACTGCTTCATGCCCAGATATAGTTGGGATCAATAAGTTTTTTGATAAACGAATTTCCAAATAAGCACTTATGAAAATGTAGTAGTAATACGCGTTCAAAGCCTCAAAGGATTGTTCACAACGAGCGCGGCTTGCGCGAACGAAAGATAAGGCAAACTGCGGAAATTGCTACTTTTAATGCAAAAACAGGGTCCAGCATGGTTGTCAAATGTCAAATTTGTTTCCATGAACAATAACACTCTTGCACGATTTGTCGAAGTTTAGTCACAATCCACAACATTTCGTCGCGTTCCATCTACCGAAGACTTAAAAAATCGTTTGATCCTTAACCTAGAAATCCGAACATCATAAGGATTTGCTTATAGTTTCCAGTTGAAATTCGTCGCGACCAAAAAATTGTGTCATGTGAATGAAGTGTTTAAGTTTTACAACAATCGGTCGGACACGGGTAATTGGTCGCTTTCATATAAATGGTCCTTAAGTTTTCAATTGAAGCATATAACTTAAAAAACGAATTCTTAAAAAAAATCATAGCAATCGAAATAAAAATATTCTGTAAAAAGAATTTATCAAAATTTTCATTCGGAAAAGTTTTTCTATTCAACTTTTGAGTAATTTACAGAAATTATACAAACATTCATATGATTTAATTTCTTTACTTTTCTGTTTTGTAATACCAGTGGTGTAGTCGACATATCAGTTCCTCAATGAACTTCCCTGTTGCCTGCATTCTGCCATCCAGGAAATTGCTGGAACGGAATCTAGATCTTTCAACGTATACTCACTTCATTCTTGTTATGACATTTATATAGATAAATTTGTGAATTAGGTACGAATAAAATGCATTTTCACGGAAATTTGTTCTACTCAGTTTTACAAAGTAAATAAAAAAAAATCTTAAGAGCGCAACGCGGACTAAACAATTTAAAATTATGTGTCTTCTGCTAAATGTATTTGTCACCACTTGTATCTGTTTGTCGGCACTCGCTAATGATTACTCACAAGCCAGCGATGAGATCCGGAGTGTTAAAAAGGACCTACAAATTTTAGCCACTGCGGAAGCTGTTCACCAGCTTTCCCCAAGAAATCTATCTCAGTATGAAAATCTTACCAATAATGAAGACACTCGAGGAAAAAACTCGGTCAGCGAAATTAGAATTAAGATGTTTCAAAAAAACCACGATACAGAAATCTCAGAGTCATTCAAAATAGGATTTTATTTCTTCATTGCGTTGAGTGTTACTGCGATGATGTTCATATTGATAAAAATATACAGGTTGTATTATTTTCCCAAAATGCGTTCCGCCCAGCAAGTATTTTTTTTTTTATAGAATGAGACTATCCCGAGCCGAGCGAAAGTATGGTGTCCATGGTGACCGCACTACACAGGAGCTAACACCGCTTCCAATGGCGATCGAAGATGATAGTGATAACGATGATCATACACTTTTCGATATAAATAGACAGATTACAGTGTCTTGATCGAACTAAGGGCCGAATATCTTCCTAGTTATATACTTTATAACTAAGCAATTTTTCAGCAAATTTAGATTATATGGTGAACCACTTGTTATGAATTTTGTTAAAAAATTCGCTTAATTAATGAATGATAAAAATTCGGAAGATCGGTTTTTGTGTATTCGTAACAAGTACCTTTGTGATATGTATTAGGAAATAAATCAGAACATTCAAAATTTCGTAGAGTTCTAAGTAAAAAATAGTATATTTTCTAAAGGTTTTGTTTTACTTTTCCGTTAACGTTGTGGAGTTGAAATGAAGTTCTTTCGCACTATGGGACATCTCTTATCTTCCACTGATTTTCCATGGTTCAACATGATGCGGTTGTTTCATTTTTATCAAATGGATCAAAACCCTTTCACTTTACTGCATTCCTACTGGTCCACCTAAGGGGTTCTCGGGTTTGACCTCAATGAATATGGGTAGTCCTCCGGTTTCGGATCACTTCAAAACTGAGGCCCAAGGCCGTAACCAACAAAATATTTCGGAAGGCGAATTTAAAAAAAATAAAAAAATACACATTAACGGGAGGGCCTAAAACCTAGTTTCTTCAACTCGTTGATTGTGCGAAGTGAAGGGGACCTACAATTTTAAGCCGAATACGAACGGCAAATTTGTGATGCTTCTATGACAATTGATATTCTTGGATGTTTCTCAGACGTTCGCAAGAGGTGGAGCAGAGGAAAAACTTTTTTTAGATGCTATTTGGCCCCGTCGGGATGAACCTGATACCTTTATATTGGTAGTCCTACACACTAACCTCTGCGTCACAGATAACCTATACCTATGTATTGCTGCGTGCTGTATTAAATCAAAGCTGAAACCATTTAACAAAATTTGACATAGGTAGGTAGGTACATACTTTGTAAAAAATGTAATACGGATGTGATGATATAGGTATATGGCTATTACATTAGTGAATTGAGTTATTAATGCAAAGTAAGAATGATTGATAATAAATGGTTTACTATTATATACTATACTTTTAAATTAAAATATATGCCTTAATTTGTTTCCATAGAAGATTTTGTCATATACAAGGCAAAAATATTTATTTACTTACTGAGTCTTCAATATTTTTAGTTAAGTTTCGCTTCAACATGTACGGCGTTACCACAACTCACTCTGAAAATATATCAACAAATGCCTTTAATGACCAGCAGGGCAAAAATGACCACAATGGTCATTGTGGTCACGTAGTCTAATATACTACCTTGACAGCGCTGAATTTTGGTCATGACAGATAATCTTGTCATTTGGCTGTGGTCATTTGAATGCCAACTCGGCATACAGTCTAATCTTACCTTGAGTCTTCAATATTTTTATTTAAGTAGGGCGTTGCGAAAGGAAGCAGGCTGCTTTTTTCCATGAGTTATGAAGTCGCCTTCGTGGAAGTTTAAAGGGCAAATATCTGCGTTGGGCTTAATATTTTCTGGTTTCATAATTTGCATCATTTTTTTTTCTTTTTCACCGGGCTTCTGGAAATCTTAATTTGTTGTAGGAAATTATGAGTAAACAGAGTACTTCGCGACAACGTCTTACTCAATTGCAACGCCATTAACCAGCGAAATTAGAAGTGAAATCCTTAAAAGCCTAAAAAAAGGGCCGCCGAGCAAAAGCCCGTGGGTCAATTTTTGAAAGAGCCCACAAAATATATTTGCATATTCAGCCCGCAAATTATGCGGGCTCATTGTGTTTTTTTACCTCTTCCTCTCGATCATAATATTTTTAAAATCAATCAAAACCCTTACATGCAATATTTGTTCCCCCTTAAAAGGGCGTGATGTAATTATTCACTACATTCACCTCTCCCCTCTTTTTTTTAAACCAAGCAAAATCTTTTATTTTTTGTTTGTCCATCCTAAAAAGAACGATTTTATTTACCATATTCATTTTTATCACAATGGACCTAAATTGGTCTAAGTGTGTCGGCTTCTGCCGACAGCCACCTAACCTAACCTAACATATTCATCACTTACTCTCTTTTATTGAAATTGAATTTTTTCTCTTAACGAATTTTGTGTCGTCCTAAAAAGAACGATTTTTATTTGCACAACAATCGCTAACCACTATCAAGAAAGTCCGGAAAGCCCACACACTAAAAGCCCGTTGATCAAATTATAAAACCGTCCGGAGGACCATAAGCCCGCAAAATTTATTTTCACATTTAGCCCGCATATTTTTGAAAACCAATCAAAACTCACAAGACTTTTTTGTTATTATAAGCAATAATTTAGAATGTAAAGGGTATGATGCAATTATATACCACATTCAGTTCTTTCCTTTTGTTTTGAAACCAAGCAAAATCTCTTAAACATTTTTTGTTCAACCTAAAAAGAATGGTTTTATTCTCCATATTCACCACTTCCCCTCAATTGAAATTGAATTATATCTTTCATTGCATTTTTTGTCGACAAATCCGTGGGTTTACACGACTAAATAATAATGGAGCATGTACGTGTCGAACTCGTTTAATAGAAAATGCTCTACCCCGTTAGGCACTACTTATCATGGTACCAATCCTAGGACGAGCAGGAATGCTCGGATCAGAGCTATTCGGTTTCCAAGGGATAGCAAAGTAGTGCTTAATAACAAAATTCTACAAAAAAAAGAGAAAATGTTTGTAAATGGCTGCATCAAGAGCTGTACAAGCGTTCTTGGTCAACATGTTCAGTGTTCACTGTTTTTATTGTTTTTTTTTTTACTTAAACAACATATTTCTCAGGTTTTTTTCTCTATAATTTGGTACTAAAATACCAAACACTTAATGGGCCATTTACACGGTCACACATTCGTAACATGTAAGATTAAAGGGTTGCTAAATACTAAATATCCGTGTGACTGAAAGGGACAGCATTACCTAACAAGCAAAAAAACGTGACACGTATTCAGGTCGGCCATCTTGTTTACGTGGTAGGAATTATGGGAAAGCTATGCATGTTGATATTTTTATAGCGATGAGTTACGAAATTTCGATTTCCTATAAAACAAAATGGGCGCTGCTATCATATGTTTTAATCGCCATAATACATTTTTGACAGTTCTCTGCTTCACATCGCCGAATGTACCTACTCAAGATTTCAATATTTTGCTTCGTTATGGATGGTCCAATTTTGTGAAGCAACTCTTCAAATTGGGAAGCAGTCATTCTCAAATACTTGAGGAAAAGTTGTGTATCATTTGTTTCGCATATAGATCCAAAAATGGATACAAATGCTCCATCAAGCATTCTGTTCCTTAGGTAAGGATGCACCCAATACTTCCTCTTCGTTTTCCTTTTTACCCGACTGGTTACACATTTATTTTCCACTTCATCATCGCTACTATCGAAAACGATATCTATTAATACGGCAGCTTTTACGAGATCCATGTTTTTATTTATTTTTTAATTCTACCACAACAAAACCGATGAAAATAAATTTGTTTGTTTACATGTGATCTGTCAAATCTCCATAATAATGTTAAAGCAAGTTAAATTCAACTGCTAGGTAAGTGATCTCACTCTTACACCTTATTAGCATTGACTGCGGATAAACGGATCTCTCTTTTCGGTTTTGTTGCAAAAATGCGCGTGCGTGATGGTGTAAATGCGCTATAAACTTGCTAAAATCAGCTACTAGGTTTATCTGCAAGCGGTTGTAATTGTGAATAGGCCAGAATCCAAATGTCAATTTCCTGACACTAGTCTCCATCTTTGAACATTTGAAGTCTGTGGAGTTCGATCAGATTATTTCTTTTTTAATATCCAGAGAAAATTTATTGTAGGTATTAATTCAATCTGTGCGAAAAGCTATTTAAAAAATCAGTTGGGCGAATCAAATTTAATGTTTTTTTAAAAGGCAAAAATAAAAACTAAGAAGACAAGTGAAAACTTTCAATTAATTTACATTTGTTGTCACATAATAACCTTTGTCAAACATATTTTTATCTCGGTCACTCGTGCATACAATCAGTGTGCGACAACAACTGCTATAGTTATTGCTTATTCTGCTAAAGTGAAGTCGAACTAAAATTTCTTCAAGAAAATTAAATCCTAATTGTAGGTGGTTAAGAATATTTTTTTAGATAAAATAAATTTTTGAAAACATAAAATAAAGCAACATATTAAACTGGGTTAGTTAATATCTAAAAAGATACTGCTGCATACAAATACAAGTCACTCTCGAAGGCCATTTTTGATTAATCAAAAAAAATCGCAGTTTTACTATTTCTTTGTTTTGCTGCTGGTGCGACTTTCGACAACTGGTAATTTCTGATTGATTAAAAATTTAAAAATTGAATATAGCTTGTAAATTTATATAATCATATAATGTAGGTACTAATATTGTGAGGTAAATGAATTGAGAACCTGCTGTATGTACATACGTAAAAACGTAGGTACTCATCAGACACCCTCAAGGATGTACATAATCTGTATAAAAAAAAAAGATTTAATTTTATTTTAATGCCTTGTAAATTAATGACCAGTTCTCAAATTGTTCGATGATATTAACTCATGGAAAGAAAAATAAATTTGAAACATATTAAAACAAAAGGAATGCAATAAATTAACGTAATAATTTATTATGCCGTTATAGGATCAGCACCAAAAAACGATTTATTTGAGTCGTGTCTATCGCTTCCAAATTAATTAATCTCAATAACATATCTTAAACTTCGATGTTAGATATAAACTCGGGGGCAAGCTATAATCATTTAATTTTATCAATACTAACATATATCTAAAAATAAAATAATTATAAAATTGTCCTATTACTTTTCCAGACTAAATATGTCCCGACAATCTTCCTACGGGACCGGACTAAAACATACTAATCTAGAAGAAATATGGACAGATCTCGAGCAAGGTATAATACATATATTCCAACCCGTGCGCGGCTTACCTGGTCGGCGTTACATGCAACTATACACTTATGTCTACGATTACTGTACTAGTGTAAACCCAACGAGCAGTCGCTCCACATCGTCGTCGTCAAATTCTGGAAACAACAAATCGAACAAAAAGAATGCCATTACTATGCCAACTGGTGGGGCGCAGCTAGTTGGTCAAGAACTATATAAAAGGCTGCGAAAGTTTTTGGAAAATTATTTAACGCAGTTGTTGGTCGACTTTGACTTGATTGATGAGGCTGTACTGCAATTTTATACAAAACAGTGGGTTGCTTATCAGTTTTCAAGCACTGTTTTGAATGGAATTTGTGCCTATCTCAACCGACATTGGGTTAAGCGTGAATGTGAGGAGGGTAGGAAAGATATATATGAAATATACAGACTAGCATTGGTTACGTGGAAAAATCATCTATTCAAGGACCTTAATAAACAAGTTACTAATGCAGTGTTGAAACTTATTGAAAAAGAGCGCAATGGGGAGAGCATCAATAGGGGCTTGGTATCTGGTGTTATCAATTGCTACGTGGAACTGGGCCTGAACGAAGATGATGATCCAATAGCGGGGAAAGGAAACAATTTGCTTGTATACAAAGAGAGTTTTGAGAACAAATTTATTGAAGATACTGAAAGGTATTATACAAGAGAAAGCGTTGAGTTTCTACGCGAAAATTCAGTTACAGAGTACATGAAACGTATTGAACAGCGTTTAAACGAAGAAAAGAAACGAGTTCAGATGTACCTACATGAGAGTACTCATGATCGTTTAGTTAGCACATGCGAACGTGTGCTCATTCAAAAGCATTTAGAAATCTTCCGCGCCGAGTTCCAGAATCTATTGAATTCTGATAAAAATACCGATTTGCGGCGAATGTATTCGCATGTAGCTAGAATACCCGAGGGATTAGTTGAACTAAAGGCGATACTTGAAGAACATATCTACAATCAGGGAATGTCTGCGATTGAGAAATGTGGCAACACTGAGGCGAGTAATGATCCAAAGACCTATGTTCAGACCATTCTCGAGGTGCATAAGAAATACAACGCATTGGTATTGACTGCTTTTAATAATGACAATGGCTTTGTTGCAGCTCTCGATAAGGCCTGCGGCAAGTTTATCAATACTAATGTTGTAACTATTGCAAACAGTGCTAGCAAGAGTCCCGAATTACTTGCTAAATATTGCGATTTGTTGCTTAAGAAATCGAGCAAAAATCCCGAAGAGACTGAACTCGAAGACAACTTAAACCAGGTAATGGTAGTGTTCAAATACATTGAGGATAAGGATGTTTTTCAAAAATTCTATTCAAAAATGCTAGCCAAACGCTTGGTGAACCACACTTCTGCGTCAGATGATGCAGAGGCATCAATGATATCCAAATTGAAGCAAACATGTGGCTACGAATACACAATCAAGTTACAGAGAATGTTTCAAGATATTGGGGTCTCCAAAGACCTTAACGATAATTTCAAGAAACATTTGCAGCTTACAAATACACCGACTGAGATTGATTTTAGCATCGAAGTGCTTTCGAGTGGATCTTGGCCATTCAATCAGAGTAGTTCTTTCCTGCTTCCCTCCGAGTTGGAACGCTCTGTTCAGAGATTCAATAATTTTTATGCGGCGCGTCATTCTGGTCGTAAACTTAACTGGCTTTATCATATGTGCAAGGGGGAGCTGGTCACAAATTGTTTCAAAAACAAATACACACTTCAGGCCAGCACCTTTCAAATGGCAGTCTTGCTGCAATTCAATGACCAGACAAAGTTTACTGTTCAACAACTTGGTCAGAACACTGAGATTCAACAAGAAAACCTGATTCAGGTTTTGCAAATTCTTTTGAAAGCCAAACTTCTTACCTCTACAGATGATGAAGCCAATATTACCGCTGCTAGTATTGTAGAGCTATTTTCGGGCTACAAAAATAAAAAATATCGCATCAACATTAATCAACCGCTAAAAACAGAACTGCGCGTGGAGCAAGAAGCCGTCCACAAACACATCGAAGAAGATCGCAAATTACTTATTCAAGCTGCAATTGTGCGCATCATGAAGATGCGCAAGAAGCTGAATCATACACAATTGATTGGTGAGGTTCTTAATCAATTGTCGACGAGATTTAAGCCCAAGGTACCAGTGATTAAGAAATGCATTGACATCTTAATAGAGAAAGAATATTTGGAGCGAATGGAAGGACAAAAAGATACATACAGCTATTTGGCGTAATTATTTTTTAATATATAATATAAATAATCTGTTTTATTTTAAATTTAAACTGTAGCTCTTTTATTATAATAAAAAAAAATATATTTACGCTATTAAATTTTAATATAAATATATATATATATATGTACGTAGTTATGTAAAAGTAAGTAAAATCACATGTGTAAAACAAGAAATAATTTTCAAAAACAATGAAAATAAAGATAAATAAAAGATATTTGGAAGGAGAAGACAAATTAAGGAAAGTTGTTGGTTCCCTGGTTGGATGTTATACTTTTCTTCACAGGTCTCTAATAAAAATTAAGCCTTTGCGGAACATAGTAGATCTGTAAAATGACCCATGTGAATTCTATCACGACTTACTAAGACCAACAGTTTGGGACAATTGTGTTCACATATGCATTCCAGTTCTTAACTTATTGAACCACTGCGCCGACTTAGAAACCAAAGCTTCATGCGGGTCGTCCCAGAAGTCTCTTCTGCCGGTCCCAAAAGTGATATACTTACGTAGTGGGCGGCAATCCAATCGGTTCGATGAGTAAAGGGACTGTACCTTTTTCTCGGAATGGCTTTGTCCGCTCATGCATCTTCGTTGCTCCGCTTAGGGTAGGTGCTTCTTACTTAACGACCTCCCGAACCGTGGAGAGTCTCTGCCTAAGGCACTGCACCTTTTCATCCTCCGCGATCCCGGGCACGCTGCTTCCAGTTGTCCATGACAAGCGCTCCGGCATCTGCGATGGCTTGGTCTTTAAAACTTGGGTTCGGTCTTTGTTGTCCTCTCGAACCTGCGGGTTGGGAGTCGAGATCCTCTTCGCTGGAGCAAAGCTCTCCTTTCTTCGCCGGATCTCCACTAAGGTGTCATTTGTGGAGTTGATGTTTACTCCGAGGTAGGTGAGCTCCCTTACTACCTCGAAGTTGCTGCTATAAACAGTGACGTTTTGTCCTAATCGGTGGTCAGATGTTAGTTTGTTTGTTTGTTGAAAGCAAGTCCTTCGGTTTGTAATCGTTGATTTTAAGGCCGGCCAATTTTGCCAGTTCTTCAATTGCCATAAAAGCCCAATAGTTGGAAAAATCTGTTGAATCTGTGCCTTACGTATTGATCACTGCCCTGCGTACTATCTGCTCCAGAACAATATTGAAGAAGTCACATGACAGCTCATCCCCTTGCCAGAATCCGGTACAGGTTTGTAATAGTTCGGAAGAACAGTGTTTTCTAGCGTCACGCGACACGACTGGATCATTTTTGCCGGGATCCCGAATTCGGCATAGCAAAGTAGAGCTCCTGGCGATTAATGCTGTTATGTGCGCCTTTAAAGTCGATAAAAAGATGGTGGGTCTCCAGTTGAAATTCATTCGTCTCTTCCAGGATTTGCCTTGGTGTGAAGATTTGGTCTATTGTTGATCTTACGTGCCGATTTGTGTATTGCTGAACGGCTTCAGAAGTTCACACAGTACGTTGGATAGGATATTATATGCGACATTTAGCAGAAATATTCCTCGATAGTTCTTGCAAGACATAGGGTCGCCTTTTTGTGGACCCATACTTGGTTCATGGTTTGATGCATGTGCCCCACCAAAACATCACCTCCGTAATTGAAAAGCTCAACTGGGAAACCATCAGAGCCAGTAGCCTTGGTGTTTTTTAGCTTTTTACAGCTATGCTAACCTCTTCAACACTGGGTGGTGGAACCGGTTCTTCGTTAACTGGAAGTGTGTTCTCTCCTTGCCCTATCACTTGCTTGACCTTTTTAAAAAACTTCTGGACGTAATTTCGATCGTTAGACTCCATGATCTCTATGAGATGGAAGACTGCGTATGCCCTCTTCTTTCTACGCAGGATCTTCTTCTCCTCTGTTTTCCTGGCTCGATACTCTTCCCTTGCTGCCCTAGTTTTGCGCTTGTACATGTGCACGTTCTATCACCATTTTTGGTGAGCGCACTCTGGCGTCTGTGGGTGGTGGGTGCAACGTTGAGGACGTTTCCCGTGCAGGGAAACTAAGATCATCAGCCCCCAAAAATCAGTGGATCTTGAACGAGGCCACTTAGGGATGAAGTCACATTAAGGCAATGAGTGAGTAAGCCCCAGCCACTCATTTAACATTTTAAAACTATCCCGCAAGTATGCATGAAAATCCCGGGGTAAATACGACTGAAGATCACCGGTCGGTGTCGTAAAATGAAAATCAAATAATAAGGGAGGTAGGTTTCCAAATAACAAAAAACGAGGCCGGCCCAAAAATTCAACAACACCATGATTTGATTGACGTCAGTGATTCGAGGCCTGCCGATATTCATTGAAGTCGAAACTGCGAGTCACATACAGGCTTACCAGTAGAGATGAATTGAAAAGGGAGGGTTGTGCTCAATTTGATTTTGATCACGTCCCCGCCGTTAAGGAATGAAGACTACCTATAAGCCGCCCGAAGACTCATAGACCCAAAGGAAAAACAGCTTTTGGTACATGGAAAACGTTTTTGGACGGGCTATACCTTCTGTTCAAAACTCGTTTTTTCAGTGCTTTCTGATTTCATATAATTGTTCTTTTTTTATGGCGGTTCAGGTAGAGGGAGCTTTGCTGCTTTGATCCTCACAATATCTATAGTTTATAGTACTTTGCTTTTGTCTTAATGACTTTATATTTTGATATCGCAGCGAGAAAGAAACGAAGCTTTTTTTTGGCACGTCGATTCCGGACGTTCATTCTCGAGAATCCTCTTTGAATGATTATACTATTGGATGTTTGCCATCTTTAAAATATTCCTTAAGTGTTGCAAGGGGGGTTTGAACATGAGACCACTCGGTCAGTAGTCCAACACTTTAACCGGACTCCAAATTTGAATTTCCTGCAAGTTTTAGTAATCCAGTCATAGCAACTGTATATACAATGTAATCGGTAATCTTTTGTATTAATTTAACTTATTGATTCAACGCATCTAGTGGGCACATAATTACTTGATTTCAGATAATTAAGAAATTTGACTGTTCCGCTTTTGGTTTTGCAAATGATAAGTTTTTGTGATAAGTAGTAGATAATTTATAATTAGTTTTTTTTATTGAAATAAAATGAATGTTCATTTATAGTTTGGGTTTTAAAAATGAATTCATGTCGATTGAGATCTAAAATACTTCCATGATCTAGCTTAAATTTAAAGCCTGGGCCTGGGTGCAGAAAAGTCACTATGTAAAAACATTTAAACAATTTTTTTAAAGATGCCAAGTTTTAGGGTGCCTAATTTACCAATTCAATTCTATAGTATGGTCATTCCACGTGAAAAACAAGCATAATTTGATCCAATTAGCGACTAGATCTAACATGAATTATTGTTTACAATCTAAAAATCAAGCTACAATCGCTGCTTAAAAAAACTAAACTAGTCATTAATGACCGACGTCAAAAAATTGTTTAAATGCACCAGACTAAGAAAAAAAACAACATCACTTCGGAGATATGGCGACAAGTTTAAGCTCAAGTAGCTATTCTTCTTCTTCTAAAAGAATTGTTTTTGTTTGGAAACGCATCCGCTTTGTATTTTTAATTATACCACTAGTGAGTAGATTTTTTCCTTGTCCGACTCCTGGTAATGTTGACCACAATCGTTTCAGTCGGACTACAGCAATCGAATTAAAATCAAATTTTTGTCCGTTGTCAAATTTTCGTAAGATTATTTTTGGAATTTTTTCCACAAGAACACTGGCACAGCCACGTTTTTGGGGAGATGAATCAGTGTCGCTTGGGGGATAGTCAGTTGATTCTGTTGATTTTCTAAAAAAGGAAAAACAAAATACATTTATATAATACATAGTGACACTGTAAATAAAAAATGGTAAACAAAGGGGAAACTTATTAAATAAGTAATCCTTTTACAAGTTGTCGGATTAGTTTTCTTAAATACCCCGCTCAACTAAAATAACAATTTATCACATTTTTTTTTTTTTTATTTAAGCGAACTTCCGATAACTTATAAAACGACCCGTAATAAATTTTGTGGACTCAGTGATTAGTGTGTTGGGCTACTAATCGAAAGGTCCCCGTT
The DNA here is from genome assembly GCA_949715645.1 of Portevinia maculata. NCBI lineage: Eukaryota > Metazoa > Arthropoda > Insecta > Diptera > Syrphidae > Portevinia > Portevinia maculata. Next base: position 309,792,992 of record OX454526.1, on the reverse strand, counting down.
TCCAATCCCGCCGGGGCCAAGTAACACAAAGTTTTCTTCCACTGCCCCAACTCTTCCGACCGTTAATTAATTGTCATGAGAAGCTTCTCAAATTTGCCTTTCAGATTCAGCTTAAAATTGATGTCCCTTCCACTTCTCAGAAGCAAGTGGTTATATAACCTAGGTTTAAGGACCTGTATGGGCTGTTCATGCCTAATATTTAATAAATTTTAGGCTTCAGTTTGCAAAATTTTTGAGTATAGTAAGATTAGCGAAGTTGACTGTACCTAAGACGTCGTCTATTTTCCAATTTAAACAATCGTGTCTGTGACTAGCGGGGCATTAAAAAAAAATAAAAATATACTTCGTGTGACTGTTAAGAATAACAAGTTCCCACTTTCATAAACAAATGTTTACCAAACATCCTGAAGCATTTAATGCTGCTTTACCTTTTGTTGTAACTATATTTGTTTATTGTGGGGGCTGGTGCAGGATAAATTTTATCAGGATCTTCGGGGTGGGCTCCGTAATCTTTTCCATGTAACCAATTCTCATAGCGCTCAGGTTGAAATCTTTTTACGAAAGTTTCCATGGAAATTTTAACCATATCCTTTCGACAATGGCAAATAGTGGCTCTTTTTCCATATTCAATCCATCTCTTGGTGGCAAAGTTCGTTGATTCAGCCCCATTGAATCCGTGATTGAAACCAGCATGATACCCAAATGGAAAAGTTATCATTATCTCTCCTGCTTCTTGTGTAACTTTGTTAAATGGTATTTTATTTTGTCGTAATACCTGTGGGCTTATCAATGTCATTTTATGCCTCAGATGAGCATTGCAGCTTTGGTAATTTTCATAGAAAATGCGATTTACAAGCTTCTCCAGCCGCTTTCCGTAAGCAGGTGGAATCACATACCATGTTTTAGGAGCCCCGAAATGTAAGTAATTAATAGAATACAAATCCATATCCTCGGTGTGCCAAGCAAATGTACTCTTCCACATTCCGAAGTAGAGGTAAGCAGTGTTAACACCATCTATTTCGATGCCATAGTCTTTGTTTACATAATCTAAAATAGTCTCCAACTTATCAATGTTCCATGTTCTAATATCAGAGTCGGTCAGTGAACCCTTTACATCAGCTGCATAAAGTGGTGCTATGTATGTGACATTTTTCCAATATTTTCTTTCTAGATCATCATAATCAAAATGTTTTGGGGTCTGATATCGTTCTGATTCGGCAAGCTCTTTGAATTGGCGGAGCGTCATCGTTCGTTTTTGGACATTTATTTGCTGATATTCGCCTTGTTTTCCTATAACATATCCATGCAGTATAATTTTATGGGAGTACAGCCGAAAACGCTTGCTCACCTGAAACCACTTGGCAGATAGGGGTCGGTATTGTCATATTTATTTCTTCGATTGAATAGCCGGATTTCCGAGGTACCCATTCAGCTGGTGGAATTACTTTAGCGAGGCCTGCGTGATGAGCACCACGTTCTTCCATATAATCGACGTACGCAGAAAAGTTTTGAAACTCCTCGTAAGTCGGCCGGAAAGTCATTATGCGGGTATTTTTTTTGCCTTCGTTGTTAGACTCTGACGAATGAATTGACATTATTCATTTGTGATGTTTAAACGTTAAAATAGAATTCTATTTTAATTAAATAATTCTATTATCAGTCAGCTGAAAATCTTAATAAAATATATAATCTTTGTTTGTTTTGCAGAGAAATATTTATTATTTTGGCATTTCACTTCCTTCAAGTGTAGGGTATGTATCGAGATTTTTAAAATATTTCTCAATTTCAGTTCGTTTCCAAGAAACATTACGTTTTTTCAATGGACGAGTTCAGAACCCTTAACTTTAGCTTTTTCGTAAGAAATTAAAAAAAAGTCAAATGCACACCAACTAGTTATTATACTATATTATTATATAACATGAGTTAAATACTTAATAAATAAAACTTATCAAAAATATCATCACATTTCAAAGTTGTACAACTCGACAACCTTCTGTACGGAAGTCATAAATAACTCAAAAATAAAAAAAATATTAAAAAAACCCATATAATCGATGTACGCAGAACAGTTTTGAAACTCCTCATAAGTCGGCCGGAAAGTCATTATTCGTGTGTTTTTTTTGGCTTCGTTATTAGACAATGACGAATTGACATTATTCATTTGTGATGTTTAAAAGTTAAAATAGAATTCTATTTTAATTAAATAATTCTATTATAAGTCAGTTGAAAATCTTCAAAAAAATATGATCTTTGTTTGTTTTGCAGAAAAATATTTATTATTTTGGAATTTCACTTCCTTCAAGTGTAGGGTATGTATCGAGTTTCTTGAAAGACTTCTCATTTTCAGTTCGTTTCCAAGAAACATTGGTTTTCAAATGGACGAGTTCAGAACCCTTAACTTTAGCTTCTTCGTACGAAATCAAAAAAAGGCAAATGCACACCAACCAGCTAGTTATTTTAGATGAATTAGATATAGCCGTAACATGAGCTAAATGCTTAATAAATAAAACTTATCAAAAATATCAACACATTTTAAAGTTGTACTGGATTTCGACATCCTACTGTACGGAAGTCATAAATATCTCAATAAAACCTTGAACTTTGTCAATAAAATATTAAACTCTTTAGAACTATGGCGCACTGTGCAAAAGTGCTTGCAAAATTTAATTTTCGTGTGTGCTTAAAATCCAAAACTAATTTATTAACTGGATAAGGAAATATTGGAAGCTTCAAATGCCGAAGGAAATTTTAAAATCGGTCGAAGGTTTCGGATGATGCAGGTAGTCAAAGTGTTCTTATTTTTAAAAACAAGAAAAAAATATTTGTTTTAGGAAAAGTTTTTGAGTTTCGGCGTTAAAATCTAAAAACCTTGTTTAGAAATTATATTTTTTTGTTATTTGAGCTTGTAAAAAGGACCATTTGCATGACAATTATGATAAAAAAAAATTTTAATTGCAAAATTTTAAGATTTTTGAAAAGCTGTTGTTGGCTTATTTTTTTGACTTTGAGTTGAGTTATAAAAAATCCTTTAAGAGTCTTTGGCCTAAACTCAACGGAAATTTAATATTTGACTATTTCTGAAACATTTACTAAGTTATTTTAAATCAGCTGAAAGTTTTTGCCTATTTGCGGTTTAGAGAGATTTAATTAAAGAAGGTTTTTTTTTTCATTTATGGCTATTTTTTATTATATCCTTAAAAATGCAAGTGGTCATAAAAACATTATTTTACATGTAAAAATGTATTCATAACTACATATAATAAATATTTTATATTCCTTCGGTCTTTTTTTACTTTTGTTACAATGCAAGTGGGGCTGTGATGGATAATCTGAGCAAAGTGCTTATAAACAAAAAATAGTAACACATGATGGTGTGGAAGTAGTTATTTTTCTACACCACGAACTATTTTTAACGATAATTGACGGAAAATGTTGAATGAAATCACTGAAACAAAGTCGACACGGTCATGTCCCATTTGCAAAAGAACGCAAAAAAACTTCAACAATGAAGACCAGTCAACAAATGACGAGCATAATTACGAATATGGAATATCTCCATTACTTGCCAGATGCATGGAATTCATTTTGAAACTTGCATATACAAAAAGGAAATTTCGTGAGGAAATGGGACTCGTTGTGGATAAAACAAAAAAAGGATTTGCAAACACTAACGATGGAAATACATCGAAACGATTTTTTGCAGAACCAGATGTAACAGCTCTTATAACTGGAGTCAATATGGAGGTGATAAGAAGGCTTCAAGTAATACTTAACTTTCTAAGCTGCACAGAAAATGTTGACGGTTCAAAGTTTGGAGTTTATGCAATGGAAACAACAAATTTATTGAAAGAAAAGTATCCAGAATAGCAACTTATGTACACCTACACTTCATAAAATGTAGGCTTATGGCCAAAGATAATGGAGTTTCAGTCGTTACCAATCGGGGAACTGTCAGAAGAAGCTCGGAAATAGAAAAATAAAGACTACAAAAAGTATAGGTACTAAAATATCTGCGGCAGAATGAAGACCTATTTAACATGCTTCTTCGCTAAGGCATGTACGATACTCTCCGGAAATGATTAGTTTATTAGAAATTAAATCGGACTTTGACGAAAGTTTAAAAGAAATATAGTTTTTTGTTTTTTATTTATTTTTACTTATTAATTTATTTATTCACTGTTAAACTTAAAATATATTATTAACATGAAATCTGGAACACCCTGTAAAGCATTTTCTTAAATTTTATTATTTTATAGCACTTTACATACTTTCTCTATACCTTGACTTAAAAATACCACTGAAGTAGTGTATTTTCACTCTAATGTAGAGCAAAATAATAACAAAAAACAGTGTTTGTTACACATGCAGAAATATTCAAAAAATGTATAGTTTGTTTACTTTTATGCACCACTGTGACTTTGTTTGACTTTAAGACACCTTGATTTTACTTCAGTTATTTACTATTGACATTTTTTGAGGTAAAATCTTATTTCCATTTCCTATTGGGAGAAAGTCGTATTTCAGCAGAAAACTCTGAAACACCCTGCAAATATTTTTTCTTAAAATTCACAAAATGTATAGCTTTGGAAATTTCCTTCAAGCTGAACAATTGTATCGAATTGTATAAAACTGTATTTGTGTACTTGAGCAAAGTCAAATGTATCGAAAAACGTACAATCGTATCGACTTTTGTAACCCAGATAAGGTCCGCGTCGCAAAAATCAGCAATTTTTATCAGATTATTGAAAATTTCAAAGCCGGCCGTTGCAGGTAAAAGGGTTCCGCATAGATGTAAGGGCAACTGTTTTAACTGGTTGTAAGGAAGGAGAAACAGTGATCATATTGTTTTCGGTTCTAGTACTTACATTTTTAACAATTTGGTGGGTCCCCGTGCTGTGAAGAAAGATGCATATTGAGGAGAAAACTCTTTGTTAGGAAAAAGTTTTCGTTTCATACAAATATCTTAGCGAGTACCTCAAGGTCAAGATGCTCAATGCATTTTACTTACCTGTGCCTTGATCTTCATTGCGGATCTACGCCTGGAAGATATATGTCTATGGTGACGTTTCAACTGTCAAAGTGGAATTGCAAAAATTTTCGAAGCTCCGTATTTTTTTTTTCAAATTAAATTATAAATCCAAGTAACTTCCTAAGAAAAACCACGTAAAAACACTCATTTAATCACTTTGAACTAACACCGCAAATTGCTCGTTAAATTTACTCAAGTAAATAAGCTCAAAAAGGAAAACAAAAAATAAAAAAAAAAGTTTTCTCCGTGTTGCATCGAAATCAAATTGCGTTACAACGATTTGCCGATGAACCGCAAGCGATACTTATTTGAAATTTCTCCTGAACAAAACACTACCAACAAAAAGATTTCTCATCTAAAAGCAGCAAATATGGGAATAGGCGATTTATCAGTTGCTGATCTAAAAACTATCTTAAATGAGAGTCTCGAAGAAAAGCTTAAAGATCTAGTCACAAAAAATGACTTGTTGGTGCTCTCGAACGAGATAGTTTCTTTGAAGACACTTAACACCCAACTCAGCAGAAAACTCACTTTAATGACAGAAAGATGCGATTTGCTTGAAACCCAATTGGAAATTCTCTCACGGAAATCAAACGATAAGTCTATTGTGGTACACCTTCCTTTAGACACAGAAACCGATGCAATCCAATTAGCTAAACAGACTTGCAAGGGGCTTCTGAAGTTAAATGAAGACGAAGAAATCCAATTTAAGAGCTCCAGACAAATACGCAACAACAACACTGAAAGAGCAACTGTTATCATCGAACTTCCAACAGCGGCGATCACCGATAAACTTATTACCTCCGCGCACACGCTCAAAGGCTCCGGAATAAGTATATTTCGCGAGCAATCACTTTTATCAAGAAGAAAAAGAAAAACACTAATAGAAATAAAAAAACAAACTGCGGCAGATAAATCCAAACGCCAGAATTTTCGTTAAAGGAGACAACAAATTGCAAATCAACAATCAACTTTTTGTTTATCAAATTTCACGAGGTTTAGTTGTCAAATCAGCAACGGACATGTCACTCATTAGTGAACTATTTGGTGACAGTGGTTACGAATACTTTGACTGCAGCGAGGGAGCAAGGTTGGCCGTGGTTCCAAGCTCTTCTTCCGCTTTTGGCCTCCAACCGCAGCGAGCGCCATTTGGAAATCAGAGTTCACACCATGTTAGGGATAAAACACAATAGGTAAATTCTGTCGTCTGCCATAACACAACTATTTTTCAAAAATTAAATATATGCTCGTATAATACGACTACCTCGTATAACTGGTCTCAAAAGTAAGCTTTTACATTCCGATTTTTTTAAATATTTACACCAATTTGATGTTATAATTCTTATAGAAACTTTTATTGAAGAAAAGAATCAAAACGAATTTCTAAAATATTTCAAAGACTTTAAAGTAATGTTTACACCCGCGATAAGATCTAATTTGCATGGAAGAGCCAGTGGGGGTATTCTATATGGGATTAAAAAATCTTTATGGGGTAATCTTATTAATTTTAAAATTATTGAATCTAAAATTTTTTTTTCATATGGTTAGCAACAACCTAAACTATTATATTATTCCTATTTATTTAAATTGCAATCATTGGCTTAGCGACTTCGATGAACTAGTGGAATTTATGAATAACACTTCTCTTGACCATGTGTTAATCGTCGGTGATTTAAATGCTAGGATTGGTGAATATCAAAATTCTTCCGCCAATATTTTACGAGCACGAGTTGCACTGGCCGAGAGTAGATGTTCTAAGGATAAAATTTATAACCGCAACGGGGGAGTTTAACAGAATTTTTTGAAGTTTTCGGTCTATTTGTTTTGAATGGGTCTTCTATTAGTGATGCATGTGGCGAATTCACTTTTGTTAGCGGGCAGGGACAATCCGTGATTGACTTTGCTGCGATTTCAGGGGGCTGGCTGAACATTATCGATGACTTTGAAGTTGCACTAGTCAACTACTCGGCTCATTTTCCAATTGTAATTAAAATTCAGCTAAAGGAGTTAAACCAGCAAGCTACACCTTCTAGTTTTAATAAGCTGAAGTGGTCGGAGAACAATGCAACCGTCTATAGAAGCCTCCTTTCTCGGCACTTACTATCTCTGCCCCAACAATCCGCAGTCTCGTCTGAAGTGGTATGTGAAAGTATAGAACGGGTTATAAAGACCTCAGCCCCTTTTGCGTTGAAGAGTACACACACTTTTGTAGCTAAAAATGTATGGTTTGATAAGGATTGCAGAAATCTCCGTAAACTTTCGTTCGTTTACTTAAAACTGTTTAGAACGACCAATTCTCAATTTTTCAAAAACATCTATCTTCGCGTTAATAATGATTTTAAAAAAATGTGCTCAGTTAAGAAAATCACCTATTTAAAAAACGTGGCTAAGAAATTGGAAAACTGCACTAACTCAAAGATATTTTGGGAGACAGTGCGCAATCTTGGTGGGCGCAATCAGGGTATGAAGTTCTCTTTAGAAGCTGAGACGTTAGCAGCTCATTTTAAAACTCTACTCTCAGCTGATGAAGACCTTCATACCTTTGATTACGCGCTACCTGATACTAGAGTCAACGAGCTGGATTTAGAATTCTCATTGCCCGAATTGGAAGTAACGCTCCAAAGATTGAAAAACAGCAAGGCTCCTGGCCTAGACGGCATACCAGTCGAGTTTTATAAAAACAGCACTATTGATTTTAAAAACTACCTCGTGTCTTTCTATAACAAAGTGTACAATGATGGATGTGTTCCTAACAGTTTCAACGAATCTGTAATTTTTGCCATTTTTAAAAAAGGTGATGCTAACGCTGCGGAAAATTATAGAGGTATTTCAATTTTAAATTCAATAAGAAAAACTTTCACTGCAATCCTATATGAAAGGCTCTCAAAATGGATTGAGGATAACAGTCTTTTGAGCATCTTTCAAGCCGGTTTCCGCCCAGGTTTTTCAACCATGGATCATATCTTGGCCATTTCAAGCATTGCTCAACAATTTATAGATAGAAAAAAGAAACTATACACTTGCTTTGTTGATTTTAAAGCTGCATTCGATAAAGTCAATAGACAAGCTTTAATATACAAACTTTCTTGCATTGGTTTGTCAAGAAAGTTTATCGAAGTGTATGCAAGTCTTATTTCGTCAACAAATGCAAGGGTATGGGACGGTTTCACATTTTCAAATCGATTTGATACAATTACAGGTGTTCCTCAGGGTTGTATCCTCAGCCCATTATTATTTGCCCTGTTCATAGATGATGTCTGCGAGCTTCTTCCGGGTGGAGTTAATTTTGCTAACATTATAATCAAAGTCCTGTTGTACGCGGACGATCTAGTTATGCTTGCTGATAATCCTTTCACGCTTCAATTGCAAATAAACCGTCTAAGTTCATTTTGCGAGTCTTGGGGCTTGCAAATTAATACCCAAAAAACCAAGATTGTTATATTTGAAAAGAGACAATCAAGAAGGCGAGCGGAAGAAAAATGGTCTCTAAACAATACACACATTGAGGTTTTACAAGAGTTTAAATATTTGGGTGTCCTCTTGACCTACAATTTAAGCTATCTAAAGCACTCCAAAGAAAAAAGCAACGAAGCTAAATTGGCTCTTAATATAATGTGACCAAAGTACAAAGTTTTCAACGCGACAGTAAATGCATGCATGGCATATGGCGTCCAACCATAGGCGCCCCCAGGATTTTTCCCAGGGGGGGGCAGACAAAATATTTTGATGAAATTTTTAAGGCAATTTTAAATTTCATTGACAATTGATTTAATTTTTTTATGGAACCTACTCACCTTTTTTTCTTTTATGATAATAATTAATACTAAAATAACGCTCATTAAAAATTTATTTTTATTGTTTTGAAAACAGGAATTGCAGTTTTCGTGGTTTTTTACCAAAACGATCTATAATTTTATTATAAAAATCCGTATCTTCTTGTATTAAATTTTTGTGAATGTTCATCATGCACAACGCATCAAGCCTTTCATCGCTCATTTTTGACCTAAGCCAAGTTTTTACCTTCCTCAATGTACTGAAAGATCGCTCTGCTGTACATGTAGTGGCGGGAATGGAAAGTCCTATAGAAAGTGCTGCGAAAACCGAAGGAAAAAATTCTTCCGCATTTTTCAACACATCACATACATTGGTATATTGAGTTTGGTCAAAATTCATCTTATTGTAGTTAAACCACATAACGGACTCGGCAGAAAAATTATCCAGAAAGGATCCATATTTACCAGTTATCTTTTGGACAATCGAATTGAAATTGGATGAGTCCATGCTTTGCATATTTTTAGGAGATAACTGAAATATTGCGTATGCGGGCTCATTTTCTTCTGAAAACCGCTCTTTAAGGGACATTATCAGAGAATCCAAGTAAGGAACGAGAATTGATATTCTAAAATAATTTTCTGGTGAAGTCGAAGGAATATTCGATCGGTGAGTTTGTTTCTTTACAATTCTTGGGCAGCTCAATTCAATACCGGATTCATTTAAACATTTTTGAATTGTTTCCCAAAGCGTTTTGAAGGAATTCTCAGCATTCTCCCGATCTTCTTCAAAATGCTTGTTTAAGATAGTGATGTGCTCTTTCACACTTAATAAATTCTGGTCAACTCCCTGTAAAATATTTGCGACTGGTTCAAGTATCGATGAGTAATGAGCCATTATAAACAAGCAGACTAAAAAACTCGAATTAGAGCACGAGTAATACAGTTGAAGGGCACGTTGTTTTGTAACACGGTTTCCCTCGACCGCCAGTTTTTGCAGTGCTTCCATTACAACGAGTATGTTTTCCCTGAATACTCGTATACTTTTGTATTTTGCTGTCCATCTTGTTTCACAGAACAGGGGGATGCTGGGAATACATTTTCTTCGCAAAGGACTTTCCCGGAAAAAAGTAATTATTTCTTTTATCGTCCCAACAGCATTTCTGATCTCGGACACTTCGCTTACATCATTTATCACTAAATTTAATTTGTGGGAGCTGCAGTGGAAAAAATTTGCCTTTGGGTACAAATCTTGTATTCTTTTCCTTACCCCACTCAATTTTCCAGCCATGGTGGAGCACCCATCATAAGCTTGTCCAACCAAATTTGACAAGTTCAACCCGAAATTTGTTAGTGACGATGAAATTGTGTTCGCTATGGTAGCAGCATCCATACTTTCTAGAGTTACAAAACCTACAAAATCTTCGCGCACTTGGAATTCACCTGTTGGCATTTTATGGACAAATCGTATTCCCAATGACAGATGTTCTGTGCCGGATATATCGCTTGATTCGTCCGCTATTACAGAAAAAAATCGATTTTTGTTGACGTCTTCAATTATTTTTTCTCTTAAAATGTCATTGCCAATTTCAATTAACTCATTTTGAGTGCGGTGAGAGATGTACGTTGCGTTAGCTGGTGAATGGAGCAGATGATCTTTCAAAATTAAGTCTCCAGCATCTTCTCTAAAATGCAGCAAGTTGTTAAAAACTGCAGTTTCATCTGTCTTACCCCTTAAGGAAATATTGTTTGTGGCACAAAACACGATTGTTTTAACTATCGGTAAGATTTTATTCCTGTTTGTTTCGATTTGTTTTTCTATCGAAGTGTTGATCAGTTGGTCAACACTTTTGGCCTTGTTGTCTAAAACTTTGCAAAATTCGTTAACTTTTTCTGTAGATTCAGAGTGCCACTTTGATTTCAAATGTTGTTTCGTATGTTCATGGAAGTCTTTGTACCTACTAAATTCTTTCAGAATAAAGCCACCTTGAAACCCGCGATCAACTTTTGGCCTAAAAAGAACACAATAGCGGCAAAGAACACCTCTTAATTTGGCAGAATATGATATAAATGGGTAATCAGTTAGCCACTGATATCGAAATACCCGAGGTCCATCTGTGTCATTCTTAAAATCATATGATTTTGGTGGAATCCATGGTTCTCTCAAGGCCTTCAAAATTTGATCATCGGGTATTTTTGAGTGGTTTACGAAATTTCCAATGTCATATTCATGGTATATTATGTTCGTCGAAGAAGATGCCTTCGGCTCTTTTGGCTTTTCATTGCTTATCTTCGAAGATGCTTTCTGCTCTGGCTTCTCGGTATTAGCAGTTTCATCTTCTACGAGCCGGGGTCGTTTAAAGAAGTTTCTTATGTCCATTTTAATGTTGGTTAAAAAAGTACTAAAAATTAAAAGATAAGAATATTATCCAAACTAAAAATGATATTCAGATAGCCAGATAGCATAATATTTTTATCCTGATCGCAGTAGAACTCGTGTGTGTATAAGCTTGCGATTTGTATATTAGAACTTTACCAGTAAATGCGTCAGACATAAACACAATCACAATTTACATCCACCCGAGTTATATTGAGACACATAATTTCTAATAATAGTGCTGTTTTTTCGTAAGGATTTATACGCTGTTATGAACATGTTAAATCCAACAACACCCTTAGGACAGATGAATTCAATTCCTTAGCAGGGTTTTCAGTTTCGAGATTTGGCGAATTATATTCAAACTGGCGATTTGAAATTTGGTCGGTATAAGATGCAACTAAAAGCTAGAGCGAGTAGGTATAAGATGCAACAAAAAGCTAGAGCGAGTAGGTAGGGTTTAGGCAAGAGGGGCAATTTTCTAAAAAATTGACTTAAGACAGAAAAAAAATTATTTAAAAACAAAGGTAAGACCTGCAATGCCATGCTTTACTTTTTTGGAAAGCCAGAATTCTCTGCTTTAATCCCAGTTTTAAATTAAGTTGTGTTAGTAAATAATTTTTGAAAAAAATATTTTCAAACCCGAAATTTTGAAAAAAAAATTCAAACTAATTTTTTAATTAATAAAAGCATTGATTTTTTATTCAAAAACAGAATATCGGATGCTCATAGGTCTTCTACTTTTTGAGAAAACTAAAAATAACAAAAACCACTTTTTTACGAAACATCTTTATTTTTATTTCTTACGTGACTGGACTCTCAGGTGAATTAACGAATGAAAGGATTAACCTTGTTTTTATTATTTTTTAAATATCAAGTATAGGCCGTCCCAAAGTAAGTGAAAATTTCTTGCGCAGGTCTCTTCACATCAGCGATTTTATTCTCTTAGCGACAACAAAACTACTTTTCCAACCAGAACTACCTACAGCTAAAAAAACATAGGGGCGGGCTACAGTCCGCTTGGGCGCACTGTTGGATACCCTATTCTTATTCCTATCCCTCATAAGTGGGCGTGACAAAATATTAAACGATTTTATCGAAAAAATGAAGCTTTTGTAAATAAAAACGCTCCCTAGCTCAAACTTTGGTTTTTCAATACAATTGTTTTATTTAATTATGGGCGTGTCAGTAGGCGGACTTAAAAAAAATTTAAGCATGAGCATAAAGGGCACCTAGAGAGTATATACTATAAATTTCAGCTCCCTAGCTCAATCTTTGGACTTTCAAAAATTAAAAAAAAAAAAATTGTGGGCGTGTCAGTAGGCGGATTTTGAAAATATTTACACATGAGCATAAAGGGCCCCTAGAGAATATATATTATAAATTTCAGCTCCCTACCTCAAATTTTGGTTTTTCAATAAAATTGTTTTATTTAATTGTGGGCGTGTCAGTGGGCGGATTTTGAAAATTTTATGTCATAATAAGTTTTATGGGCCATGGATCATATATAAAAAATTTCAGCTCTCTAGCTCAAAATTCGATTTTTTCCAAAATTTTGTTTTTTTGAGTTTGTGGGCGTGTCTGTGGGCGGATTTCAAAAATTCTTAAACTTGATTATTTCGGGACCCTAGAGAGTATATGGTTAAAATTTCAGCTCTCTAGGTCCAGTTTAAAGGCCTAATTTTTGCCGACGGACGGACGGACGGACGGACGGACATGGCTAGATCGACATTACTATCGATGCTGATCATAAATATAGTAAATTTTAGGGGTCTACGCCCTACGGGCGATATTAAGGTATGTTAAATTGTGGGCGAATTTTGAAAATTTTAGTTTTCTTGACCCTTAACCCAACCTACTCTAAGCTTCTTGGTGCATCTTATACCGATCACCCTGTATATTTGTCTTTTTTCTAACTTTCAGTACCCACCGCACAGATGAAAATTTATTGAAGAATTTCCAACATAAAATTTCCAAATATAAATATAAACACACAATAAAAAAAAATAATATGGATAGGTACATATGAGTATATGTACAAGTACATAACATGTAAATTTCTTGATGCAAAAATTACGAGTTGCTCGATTTTATTTTGTGTTTAAGATTTTTGAATATTCTGCTTTTTTTAACCTGACAACCCTGGTCCTTAGGGGTAAGGATTTATATTCATTTTAATGCAAACAGCATTATTTGATTCAAAGAATAATTAAATTTAATAATATGTTCTGAACTTACTCAATTGAAAACACTGAATGAAAATAAATATAAATTGAAAACACTGGATTAATTAGCTAAATGTATGAAAGCGTGTTGCTTTAAACCACTTTAGTGAACGACTGAGCTTAAATTATTTTACTCTAAAATGAAGATAGATGCACAAGCACAATACTCAGTAAAATCTAACGGCATCCTTGAGCGGCGCGAGAAAATCATTTCTCATTGACCACCAGGTGCACTTGGGACCGACCAAGCAAATCACAACCGTAGCACAATATTCAGTAAAATCTAACGGTATCCTGAAGCGGCGCGAGAAAAACATTTCTCATTGACTACCTGCTGTACTTGAGACCGCAGCAGAATTTAGGGCCTCGACCAAGAAATAATTGCAACAACAAAACCATCTCCGCAACTGATAGTCCAGTTGGCAAAAAAAAAACAATCGTACCTAATGCAAAAATATTCTGATCTATAAATTCGTATTTAAAAAAGTGACTGTAAGTGGTATTCTTGAGATACTTTTTAACTGTTATACCGAGAACAACTCAACGCTCTTAAAAGTTTTGACAGCCTTTTCTATAGGAAATTTAATTACATATCTTTCTATTTTGCAAAGAATATTTTTTCGTATGACTTAAAAGTTTACAGTTAAAGAGATACATAGGTATAGGCGGTTCGATACCTCACAGTTGCTAGCGGTTGGCTACATCCCGTTTCCCTAATTGTAGCATCTAAATCGTATGCTTTGACATCCATCCATAGGTATATGAACAAATTTTCAACATGAAATTAAAAATGTAATCCATTTTTATAATCAGTAAACAATGTTCATTGTACCTATACAAGGGTTGGCGAAACAATAGAACTTAGAATTTACTAGACCAAAGTCCAGAGTCAGGCGTGGGGCATCCTATGGAAATTGACAAAAAAGTGAAAAAATTACCAATTAGTCAAAATTCCCTATTAACAACTAATAAAATGTTAGTAGACAAAAGTCGTAGCTCAGAGCCAGGGGGGGGCAAGTGCCCCCCCTTGCCCCCCCCTGCGGACGCCTATGCGTCCAACCCGTCGGATACACACACTTCGAAGCTTTTGAAACTGTACAAAGGAACTTTTTTAAGAGGATATTTCGTTTGCCTAACTCAACACCCAACTACGCCATATATGTAGAGACAGGAATAGTCCCTATATATATACAAAATTTGAAGGCAAATGCGAACTTCATTACTAGAGTGATGAAAACAAGTGAAACTTGTCTTCACAAAATCATCTTAAGAAAATTACTTCGAGTGAATGCTTCCCCGTTTAAAAACTGGAACGAACTAGCTTTATCTTACGAAACAAGTTTAAACTTAACAGAAACTAATGTGACCGATTGGCAGGCTCAGTTTTCTGATGTGATTGCTAAGGTGGATCACAAAATGTTTCTGGATAACCTTTCCAGAGCATCTTCATCTACTTCAAGAGCTATTTATAGTCATTTAAACCATGAACTGCCCTCGGAAGTCTCTTACTTTAGTAATCAATTTTCAGCCTCGGTTATAAGTATTATTTTTAGAGCAAGAGTTGAAATTTTAAATTTGAACTTTATACCTCATCGTTCAGACTTGCCCCAGCTATGTGATCTATGTAACGGAAGAGTGAATGAAGATATATACCATTTCGTTGCTGCTTGTCCTATTCTACAAGAAATTCGCCGGTTGCATTTTCGGGAAAGTTTTATATCTTTGGACAAACTTTTTGAAATTTTAAATGGAGCAATGGGCTGGCTCAGCCTCTTTAAATATTGCCAACATGCTCTTTCTTACCGTAACAGTTTCACATATTAAACTTAGTCGATTACCCACTTATTGCAGTTTTGACCAAATTTTATACCTAACTATTTATTGTTTTGTTGCTGATCATACTAAATTTGATAATATCTCTTTTGTGTTTCAAATCACGTTAAAATTGATAATATTGTATAAACAGCTATTTCTAACCAAATTGTGTATTATCTTGGGTTTCAAATCATGTTAAAATTGATAAAATTTTGTATAAACAGCTAATCAAATTAACAAAATTGTATAATATTTTGTGTTTCAAATCACGTTAAAATTGATAGCATTGTTTTATATAATAATATTTCTTCATATCTTTTGTTAAACATTTTTTTTTTTCTTTTTTCCTTTTCTTTATATTTTAAAATTTTTCCTTTTTATTATTTCTTTTATTTTTAAATCATATTATGAAATGTCATCTCAGGCAGACGGCAGTATTGCCATGTCCTTATTCTTAAGTATACCAATTTGATAACTTTATGATGAAAAAATAAAGAATCTATCTATCTATCTATCTATCTATATGTCTATGGAGGATAAGTCTGCTTTTAAAGAGAAATTTGCGGTTTCATACAAATATCATTGCAAGTACCTACGTCAAGAATTAAAAATGCATCTTACTACTTCCTCGTTGCAAAATGCTCAAAGGTTTACTTGATCCCAATTCGGGGAACAACGGAAGTGAACCTTGGCTAGCAAAAGCTTTGGTGCCCCAATTGAATAGATACATCTGATTAACACTGCTGACTAGCGGAAAACTCCGCGGGAGTTTATTCACGTTATGGGCCCATACAACCCGCTGATCCGCCGATGCTTCGTTTCCAACGTTGAGCATTATAGAAAACAATATCTATTAAGGTGGTCCATAACAAACGGATTCGTGAGCTTCGACGAATAAAATAGGTTTATTTTCTACTTTTCTGTCCGACGGCGTATTGCACACATTCAAAAATTGAACTTCACACATTCTACAATATAAGCTCACGTTGTTTTCATTACCTTCAAAAGCCTAATGGCCTAATGTTTGCATGACTGATGTGGAGTCAATAGTTGGCGAGCTAAGGGCATTTATGGCTGCTTGACTATGCGTGAATATATGGATGTTGTCACGTTCAATATCAGATGTATTAATGTGGTTGGCGCATTCTTGAATAGCGTGGAGCTCTGCTTAAAATATGCTTTGGCTTTTTGCAATAGGTATTGTAATGCTAGTGTTTGGTCCGTGAATTCAGGCTCCCATAACCTAATCCTTTTTAGAATAATGTGTTTAAGGACCAATCTGAGTTCAAGATCCTCTGGTTGGGTTTTTAAGTGCCAACAACTGAGTTCAAGTACCTTTCTTAAGTAGTTTTCAAGGTCATTAGTGAGAAATAAAAGATTTGTAGGTAATTTTCGTTTAGGGTGATGCAAGCGTTGAATCTCTATCTCTTTGTAGTTTCCTAGAAGTTTCTTCGCTTGTCACAGACCTTGGAAGTTAAGAAAGGTGCTGACCCTTATTTCTTTCTCCAGTTTCCTGAACTCCTCGCGTATAGTGTGGTCTCCTATACCGCGGAATGGTTCAGGTCCTATAAAGTGTTCCGCTCTCCTTTTCTTTCCAGAGAATCCACTGACTCGATACCTACAATGCCAAGGTGGCCAGGCACCCCGCAGATGGTTACTCGGTTATTTTTGTGTAGTATGTTTACTGTTCAGTCTGTGTGGGCATTCCCCTACGAGTTTTAACTTAATGACGTAGGCGTCAAGTGCCTTAATGGCTTTCTTTTTATAATGTGCACGCACTCAAGAGATTCTTTTAGTACCCCTATATAATGTTATAGCTACACAGCGCGGGCGTTAAGAAATTATGATAATAAGATAGGGAGAGATGCCGATGCACGTTGGTTTGAAATGTTTGTACGAGTAGACTACAATATGAAGGAAAAATGGTGCGGTGAAGAGCATTCCACATTCGTGTTATGCGGCTAAGGAAAGATTCTTTGTATCTCACTGTACGACCGAATAGATACTTAATGTGAGCTAATGCGCATTCCTGTCATGGCGGGTATTGCGGTTGAAATGTTCTAAGGGTGGAATGCAGCTGGTTATTTTGTTTGAGTACTTATGGTGGAAACATCGATAAAAGAGCTATAGACATGAGACATTGCAATAATGAAGAAGAGAGTCAAACGTTTCCGCGATATCCCCGATCGTCAATAAGTTTTATCGCTCGTTTTTGTGTTCTCTTTAGTAGCTCCAAATATATGGACATTTTTGGCGAAATCGAATACGAGGTCATTCCAACGAGGTTGTCATTAACACACATACCGAAAATGGAAAGCCGTTCGGTTTCAGCGATGCAAGTGCCATTTACGGATACTAGCAGGGTGCATTAAATTCCAATCTATTTGTCAAACACCACTGAGTTATGCTGTCCAGATATCAATTTAATGAGCTTAACATACGTTGCCGTTCCAGTTCAACACCCGAAGATTGAGGAGCGTGAACCGAGAAACGAATATGAGAAGCTGAGGGTATTGTCATCAGCGAAGGATTGGATTGGATCAGAGGTAACAGACAGGAGAACATGAGAAAGAGAGCCAGAGATAACACACAGCCTTGGTTAGCAGCAGCATTCATTTGGTGAGTTGCAGATTTCAAGCCGTCCAAAATAACTTAAATTGAACGGTCCGAAAGATAATTTCTAATCCATTGAAGAAAAGTATCATCGATTCCAAATTCACGCGTTTTCGACAAGAGAGCTCGGTGTCAAACTTTGTCAAATGCCTTCGAAATATCAAGATTTGTTGCATTTTTTTAAAATTTTTCTCGAGCTTAATCCAAACGCACCTGTGTATGGCTCATATTTCTGCCTAAAAGATGCTGGGACATTTGCTCATGGATTCGAAGTGTTAAGTTTCTGTCCCAAACACTTCTGCACCAGTCCCTTCATTGGTTCTCGAGCCGTCTGTGTATCACTTTTTTGTGTGGTTGCTCAGTCTATTAGTTATGTATTCACACAAATTGCCCTAGAAACATTTGAATTATTTTTTTACTAAGCTGATAAGAAGTAGTAAAGTATTACCGCATGTGTATGAATCGTAGTATAATGTGAGGAGCCACTTGATTTTTATTTTCAGCTGATACGAAATCTTACTGCCTAATCTCATGTGTATGAGTCATTAAGAATTTATAATTTTTTATCGGATAAGAAATTTTTTTTCATTTATTTATAATGAACAGCATTTGTAAAAAAAAATTTAAAACAATCATCTGCTTTCTGACTTTAGCAAATTCATGGTCGCCTGGTATTTCACAATAGAATTCATACTACAAAATACACAATAAAGATAACACCTGTCCTATATATATATATTATTGATTGATTTTAGATTATTGGTAATTGATTTTCAAGACTAAAACCCTTAGTATTGTGTTTTTGACAGTTCACTTCTGGTCTGAACGATAGATTTTCTTCCATTTGTGCAGCACACAAATCAGGCTAAGAACTTTATTTCAACCCTCTCTCACAGTCAGATTCTCCGGCTCATTCATTCAATAAAAACCTAACATACCAATTTTGAATTTCTTATATAAACATCCCCCCATTTAAGGTGAGAAGATAATTTCAATTCCTTCTAGAATGCTGTAGAAGGTTCTATGCGTGAAGTCATCCCCCATGACTCAGATTCCCTGATGCCCAATATCAGATGACTTGTTAGATATATAACTAAAATAAATATAATAAATAAAATAAATAAAAAAAATAAAATAAAAAAAATAAAAAATAAATAAAATGAATAAAATATATGTCAAAACCAAGATTTACATCTTTAAGCCCACATCATTGAAACCCGAATTGACGAAAATTAACCAAGATAACTTGAAACGCAAAAAATGTGTTTGAAAACTCAAAAAGGTCACTAAATTTTCAATAATATCCTCGAAAACGTAACCTGTATGGAGTAATCCATTTGAATTAAAAATTTAGAATACGATAGGAAATAGTACTGTCTAAACATATGTCTATGAGTCATTCTTAATATATTTTCTCCTGGTAAGAAATATATAATTTTTCTATTTAGCTCAAAATAAATCCTACTGTCTGACATTTAAAATTCATAATTTTGTTCAGTTGATAAGATAGAAATATTTTTTTGATTTAAATTGAATACTATCAATTTGCTTAGGCTAGCGCCAACTAAAAATTTTTTTTTAAACAACCATCTGCTATCTGTCTTTAGCAGGTTCATGATTATCTTTTATTACTGATTTTCTATTATTGATAATCGCCTCACATAAAGCTACCATTTATCGGATAATTTATGGACTAAAGTCCTCAGAAAGAAATTTTCGAAACTCTCTCCCCCACATGTTAGCAGATTCCTCCCAATCTTATCATTCCTTATCCTTTCTTATCTATATAAATTGAACTTTGATCAGAGCCACCCAAGCTACATCTCAAAAAAAGGTCATTAAATTCTCAATAGAAGATTATTTAAATTTGTTTTATATACATCCTATGTGTGATGTCGATCTTATCTATTTAAATTAAAAAAAAAAATTAAACACCCGAGCCACCTTCCCAAAAGGGTCCTTAAATTCTCAATAATGTAGTTAAAACCCTTAACAAATGTCCTTGAAATCAGTTGTTGATCCTTGAGAACCCAAACAAAGGTCCTTGAACTAATATTGGTCCCTTAACACAGACTATTATCCTTGAAAAACCCAAAAAAGGTCATTTACAACAGATGTTGATTCTTGAAAACTCCCCCAAAAGTACCTGGAACACAGATAATGATCTTTAAAAAATAAAAAATAAAATCCTTAAACTCACAATAATGTCCTTGAAAACCCCCAAAAAGGTCCTGCAAATGGATTGTGATCGTTGAACACAAGATTTTTATCCTTAAAACAAGATTTTGATCCTAAGAAAGGACCTTTGATCCTGATCCATTAAAACCATCGTCCTGCGCCAGTTTGCTTGTACCGGAACCTTCCTAAATATACTACTCATGGTATATCACAATGGACCACATATTGTTCTAAGTGTAACGTTACCTAACCATTATCACGATACTCCTGCATAATGTGGTTACTGTCGATGAATTTGATATCGAAACTTTCATTTCTGTTTTCATTCTGAGAAACGAAATAAAACTACAATCCCAACATTGCCTTCGCAATTTGATGCAGATGTTTTCCTTCCCATATTCCATATGTATCAGCTCCCGCTTTTTGCTGTTGTTTGTGAAAGCCTAAAATTGATATGCCTTGTCCTGATCGCCTGATCCAGCTCAAATTCTGGTGACCCTCTATTGTCCATTTCGAGTTCGCAAATAATCATTTGCATGACAAAAATCCAAGCCTAATTGGTCTAGTGTAAATTTGGTTAATATTTTTTTGATTCATAATGTACCTAAGCAATAACTTAATTTGAATTTTCTTTATTAAATTAAATTAATTAAACTATACAATATACAATCCTTAAAGTTTATCAAGACCTTACATTATTTTGATAAAATGCCATAGAGTTATCAATAAAGTAGAATACAACATCATGTTTAATACTATGAATTTATATGTATATGTTTATAAATAAATAAAAATGTGTACAAAATTCGACATTTTAACCTCAGTTATGGTTATACAGTTTTTGCATTAACTGTCACATCTGTTGTAGTTGCCTTTTAACAATTCATATAATTCGCCGCTTTTTAAAATATTTCATAAATATAGCTACAAAAATAGAAACAGAAATATGAATACATTTAGTAAAACAAATAATAATGACTTTCAGTTCTTAATGTAATGTTATCGAAAACTAAAGTTTTCAAAAAAATTAAATAATACGAAAAGCTATACATAAAATATGTGGAGTATCAGAAAGAGTTCCGAAATCACCTGTGTAAAATTGCCTTTAGTTTGAGCTTTTAGTGTAATTTGTGATTTGCTGGTAGATCTTCGGATCGTATACAGCGGCCTCTATAGCAAATTTCCGTTTCCGATACATCACTTTTGGTTGATGTCGATGTTGCATACACCACTGATGCCATAAGATTCTTATGGAAAACATTAGAGTTTCCACTTTGCGCTGCCTCCGTAGGTTCAGTAGAATTGTATGCTATACTCTCTGGAGAAGTACGAACCCGCTGTATATTTGTGTATTCATATTTATAGGGCTGGACAAAATCGATAGTGCCTTGATCTGTTTCACTAGCGTTCTCTTCAACAGTAAATAGTTCACTGAGTTGTTTTCGAACTTCTGCAAAATCACTTGGCTGACTCTCGAGATCTTCTACATTCCAAAGATGGTCGACACGTCGTGTTATGCTTTCAGGTTCATTTTCCAGAGGCATATTTTCTGGATGACTCGTGGCAAGTGGTTCGTTTGAAGATTCCGTCGTAACTTCAAGATCTGACGTAGGATTTAAAGTTATAGTGTCGGTAGCGACTTCAGTTTCTAACACTGTAGATATTGTTGTAGACATTGAGTCGTCTTTAGCAGATGTGCTCGTATAGTCCTCTTGACGGGGTATTATTGAGTCAGTAGCTTTTTCCATTGTTCCTGTATAGAGTGAGTTAAAAAACTGTGTGCCAATGTTCTGGGACTCTGCTGTCTCGAAGCTTTCACCAGCATTTATATTGCTGTTCTTCCATTTACTGCGTCTGTCTGACCGAGTGTCTGTTTTTTGAGACTCAAAAAAAGTACCATCAGTTGACTTTTTGCTGGACTCCTTTCCAATGTCGGACATCACCTCTTCTAGTAAATCGGCAAACGATTTTTCACTCCTATGGTATACGACATACGAGTTACATAAGTAGGGTTTATATAATCAATTTTGAACTTACTTTTTTGAACTAATAACTGACTGCTCATCTGGAACCGCGGAAGATACATGAGTATTGGCTGTTGGTCCGAAGCCGGCAGATATATTGAACATATAGGAATCTGATTTTTCAGTTTCAGGATAAGCGGTTACGATTTCTGGTTCATTTTCAAAGTTCTTCCTGATAGGCTGCTCCTCCTTTTTGGTTAAAGGTTGGAAGTTATTGACTGACTTCTCAGAAAGAGACGGTGACCATTGCGATTCCTGAGGCTCCAGGTGGAACTGAGACTTAATACGTTGTTTGCGCTGTGCCATCTATATTGGGAAATATTGTCAAATTTTTAGTGCACGACTTTAAGGGCGATATATAAAATACCTCATCCTGATAAAGATCTTGATTGAATCTATTCAACCGCTGGTAGTTGTTTTTCTCTGGTTCTGGTTCTGGTTCATCAACATTCTCTTGGGCTGGAGTAGTTGTTGTGGAGGCTGGGTGCGGTCGCCGGGTACGAGCCCGAACCTTGATAATCCTTCTTGGAGGCGCTCTGGTTCGAACCTGTTTCAAAAAATTAAACAAATGAATTAAGGTGAATTGTGGTTGATGGCGCAATTCGTAGCGGAACTTACCGTGTATGGCTCCTCATTCGCTTTTGTAGATGGCGTGACGATCGTTGTAGATGACTCTGTTGTTGTTGATGTCGTCTTTATTCTTGGACCCCTTCTTATGAATGGTGTTCTTCGGGTGGTAGCTTGCGGCTCTTCTGTGGTTGACGATGAAGAATATATGGGACTAATTTCATTTCTGAGAACAGCTTCAGTAGGGACTATCTCTTCTTCGTTGGGGAAGTAACCCGGACCATAATTGTTTTGTGGATATTCTTGATATTGCTGCGCTATTTGCATTGGTTCAACCAAGCCATCAAAGCTTTGATTTGAGCTCGGTGTCACTGTGTAAATTTGCTGCGATTCAGAAGCTGGTCTATCTGTTGTTGGGGGAACTGGAGCTGTTGTCTTTGTAGATGGCTTGAAGACCGGATAGTTCTGATTGAGGACATCGCGTTGGTACTCTAAGTCATTGCTGTCTCCCTTTTTTACACCAGCTCCTTGTTTTCTGTTCTTTATACGTAGCGACTGACGTTCTTCGTGAGTCGGATTGTAACGAACACGGTTCGGATTACGAATTATTGATGATCGAGATTGAGTCGAAGGGCGTTCTGTTGTTGATGTAGAGGAAGTGGTAATATTTCTACCAGAGTAAGGCCTTCGAATTCGATTTATTGGGCGACGTGTTGAATAATCGGAACTAGAATATGAGACTGATTGAGAAACCTTTGAGACAACGGGTTTTTTGATTCGGTTAATAGGACGCCTTGTAGGTCTACTTGGCGGTGATGATGTTGTTGCTTCAACTTGAACTGTTGTTTCGCTTTCCGTACCACTTAACCGATCCTTTTCTATAAGACCATTGACAAGGCCTGGTAGATTTGGAGTAAGCGGTGGCAATTCCGAAGGAAGTTGATAGGGATTCGGTTCAAACTCTACCTCCGATGTGTCTTGAGTAGAGATCGCATTTTTGTTGCTGTAAACAAAGCTGGGCTTGTGATTGTCAGGAACGGATTTTCCTTCCGAATGGCCTATAACGACCTCTTGCTGAGGTGTTGTTTGAGTATCGCGATCTCTGGAAAATTCGAAAACTTGTTCGCTGGGAGGAACTGTGTTACTACTTTCCTCATATAATGGCGTTGTTTGAGTAGGGTGGTAGAAAGTTACCCTGTGTCGTTGGGGTTCTGACTTCGGAGTGGTCGTCGTAAAGTATTTCGGCGTTGACGATGGAATTCTGACCTCATGGTCATAGTTAACAGATACGGGTGTATATGTTACTGTGTCGACAGATGGACGGGATGTGGTTGTAGGGAAGGAAGGACGTTTACGGAAAGCATCTTGCTGACGGAAATACTGCTTCATACGATACTCTTCATTGGCTCCTTTTTGTGGCTCGTGCTGATCCTGAATTGCAGGCCGTGTTGTGAACTGATCTTCACTAACGCCAGAGCTATGATATACCTGTCCACGGGTACTTTGAAAATCGATTTGAGGACTGGTTGGGTAGGCCTGAGTAAAGTAAGTCCGCGGAGGAACTGTTGAAGTACTTGTCATTGAAGTAGTTGTTGTTGTACTAGTACTTGTTGCTGGGGGAATAGTTCTGATTGGTTGAACTTTATAAAAATCCTCGGTGACAATATTGTTAGGAATAGGCTTAAATTGTGCATACTGCGATTCTGGTATTTTTTGTTCATAATTTGGTTTATCACGGTCTTGTTTATTAATCTTTGGCGAGGTCACCTCTTGGATAGCCTCAGGGAAATATTTTTTTGGGGTAGATATTTCTGAATATTTGTGACCTCTATTAGGTGCCAAAGGTTGTCGTTGGGTTGTGATCTCATAAGGAAAACGACCTCTGTTGAATTTTGGAACATCGCTAGCTATCTCTGGATAGTATTCTCTTTGAGTGGTGGACTTTAATCCTTGTGTGGTTTCGAGTTGAATCCTAGGCGTTGTACTGGGTAATTGTTGTACCTCATTTTGAATGGGTGTTATGAAAACATTTTGATTTGGCGAAGCCTGATTTGAGACTCTAATATTGCTCTGACCTCTGACGTTGTTATACATCTCTCTTTGTTGTGTTGGTGGAGGGGATGGATTTTTCGACCCTCTGACATTATTGTAAGCCTCAATTTGTGGTAGTGATGGCCGATTGGTGGCTCCTATATCGTTATAGGTTTCTCGCTGCCTGTTTATTACTATAGATCCAACATGAGGTTCTGGCAAGAGAATTTTATTAAAACCAACCGGAGTTCGGTAGCTTAAAGGAGCTACGAAAAAAGATATATCTCCAAGATTACTATTTTGAGCAATTTGTGAGAGGTATGGTAGCTCAAATTTAGCATAACCGCTTGGAGTCTGCATACCTGCAGGCCCAACAAAAACAGATGGAGCTTGCGGTGTGGGTGCATCTAAAACAGCAATAGTCTTAGCGTTTCTCAGTGCATTGACAACATCTGTCTGAGAAGCTCTGCTTGATAATTTTAATAAAAACATTGCCAAAGGTGGTTGATGTGCTTTTGGCTTAGGTTTTGGCGTGGTGAACTGCTGACTGAAGAAATTTTGAAACGGCGCTGCCGGCCTAAGTGTAGTCGTGGTAGGTCTAGATGTAGTACTTGTTTTGTAAGGGTTAGGGTCTAATGGCTGAAGAGATTCGGGAGTGTAAAAGTTATTTATTTGATAAGGGTTTACTTGTTGCACATTAGGCCCTATATTGTATTTGGAGCTATCGAAGCTGGGATTTTCATTCCTCTGTGGGTTGAAGAGTGTATCGTAGGGTACATATAAAAGTTGTACTTCCTCATCTTGCTGAGTGTTTATAGAAGGTTCTGCAGATGGCAGTGGTGATTGGAATCGTGGTTGATATTTTAATGAAGTTGGGGATTGGACATCAAATGCTTGCTCCTGGATCGGAAAAGCTGATGATGGTTCTGGTGTTGAGATAAAGCTTTTTTGATTAGGAATTGGGTTTAGCTCTTGGAATGCTTGTTTTGCATGTTCACCAATAAAGTTTTGTTGAATCGGCTTAGGATGTTGCTGAAGAAGGCTCTGCTGCGGACGCTGTGCTGGATGAAACTCTGGCGGGAAAACTTGCTTTTGGGTAAACAATGGGGAATGCAATAGAGATTGAGGTCCGCCAAAGTTGGAATGTTGAATTTGATAACCTGTCTGGACATTTTGAAGATTATCTTGGTTTCTGATACCATCACGATTAAATGGCATTTCAAATTTGAAGAATGACTGCGATGTTGGTTGCTGAGAATGAAGGTTTAATTTTTGTTGCTGAATAGGTTGCTGTTGATGTAACTGCTGTTGGTGGTGCAGTGGTTCAGGATCTAGATTCTGTGTTTGAGGCTGGGGAAAGCGCTGATAATGAAATGGAAATCCAAACGGTTGAGCTGGTGAAGGAGCTGGTGTGTGATGATTCTTTTGTAGTTCTGAAAATGCAGCATTTGGCGGAAAGTTTTGTTGATAGGTGATTACACGTCCTGCACGATCTTTGGTGTCAACTGGTTGTGCAACTGGTACCCAATCATATGTTTCAGATCCTAGGCCAGTTGCTTCTAATTGCCGTGACCATTTGTCAGCTGCTGTAGTTGAATGAGTTACCAGCCATAGGCAGCTAGTTAAAAGTTGAATCTTAAGATTCATTATGGGGCCTGTAATATTAAAGAATGGATGTTAAGATTACTTAATTATATTTTACTCTATTCAATTTATGACCGAATATAGACTAATAAGCTTGCACAACCTATAAACATTTATAAATTGGTGGGTACAAAGCCATCACTTAAGTGTATCAAAACAAAACAAAAACGTGACTTGTGTTATATATTTTTACACATCTAGTACTATCATTAAAGAGTTGTCATTTATCGGTATTGCATTACAGACTATTTTGTATATTTTCATTCAATGCACTTAGATTTTGGTAATAACTGTTTGGTTGCAAGCTGTAATTACCTTAACAAATTTGGGGTTAATGAAATGTAGAGCTATTCAGTTTTGTAATTCTTAACTTTAGCTGAATAGTACAGAACAGATTATTGGAGATTTTTAAGATTTTGGTTTTGAAGGACGCGAAGCAGGTAAAATACACGATTACAAGCATTTAATTGTTACAAAATGTTTGGGTTTTAACGAAACAGTACATCGGGTTATTATTATAAACATTTTCTTGGCAGTGACAAAAGATATAGATCAAAGTTGACATTTACGCAGAGTAGGTACCTACTGGTAAATTTGGCATACCATGAAGTGAATCACATAACGGAGTAAGTACGTGCGACCCAGTTTTGCAATAAGTTGTTTCTCTTTGTAATCATTGAATCCAATATCGACGAGAAATCATGGAATCCAATATCTTCTTAGGAATATATAATATGAAAGCAAACGAGTGGAAGACTAAATTTAAATGAAAGGCAGAGCTTTTGTTCAAAAATATATTTTCCGGAAACATCGTATATATCGTTAAGACTATAGGAACAGGCAGCTATTATGCTTCCGCGATTTTTGTCATTAAAAGAAGAAATCTGCAGTCAAATGAAATTTTTTGGGACATTTACACTTAGTCTATGATTTAAGGCGCTTGGAATTATCTAACGATTTGGGCAGTGAAAAACAGATTTCGGGTTCATTGCTGAAACTAGTTCCTTTTTCTTAGCCGTCCAATACACTTCATATATTTGCAAGTAAAATATATATATGAAGGTTCTGAAATCTATCGGCCCCGGTGTGATTTGAACCTGAGACCCAACACACTAACAACTGAGCCAGTGCGCCCAAATTCGCAACTCGATTTACTTCATTAAATTTTAAATTAATCTCCTACTGAATAAAAGAAAGCCATTTTACTTTTTAGGTATAACTTGTACAAATAGTCTTAGTATTATTATAACCAACGAGCTTCAACAAATCTTTATTCATGGAATTGGTTTAACAAATCTGGAACAAATTAATGTGCGTGGATTTAATAAGACAAAATTATGAAATCTTACATTTAGGCGTTCCACTCAGTGTCAAGCTACATGGCAAATGAAATTCACAGTGTATTCGCTCGTAAACGTATGTTGAAATATTGTTTTATAGCTGTTATACGATAATAACGAAGTTCACACTAGGGAATAAAATGCACTCAACCAGCATGACGAAACAGCAACAGCTAAAGTAGGTACTTTGGCTAGAAGCCAACGTTACTGCTGATTCACTATATCAATCATGATTATCACACACCTTATAATATATGTATATTGTAGGTACTATCAAATATATCTTACAGAAATAGAAAGTAATTTTCAGAAATTCAATTTCATTTCTTGTATTCACAAATAGAATGTAGGTACATAATGTGTGTTGTATTCATAGTTGTACACTTTACTACTTGACATCGGCTGCCCCTGACAGAGTCATATACAGTTCAGTGGGCATAACTCGCCTTTCTTTCTTACATTAATTGCATTCGCTGGTAAGTTTCTTAATATGTGTAGGCACATTATGTACTTTAAATATAATTTGAATACACAAAATAGAGACGTCAAAGCCTTACTTAAGTTTGATCGCAAATTTATTGTGAATGTGAGTAGAAGATGAAGTGTACGGACAGTAATATAAACAGAAAGGAACTTTCTCTAAGGTTGATATGGAACAGTGTCTACAAAGCACATGCAAAACGTGTGTATTTATAGTGCAAGCGTCATGTTTAGGGCTTACCTCTCTTAGCGACCAAGGACTCATGCTAGTAAAATGTCCTTTGTAGATAAAGGTTTTTCGAAGTAATAAAGTAGTCGAGCAAAACCAGAAGTAGAATTATGTTGAGTAGATAATTTTGCTAAGCAATAGGTGCGTTTCTATGAGAAATGTATCCACAGCAGTGCTCGAATTCACACGTTAAACAACAACAACATTGTATCGCCAGCAATACTGGGGATAGCTGTCGATAACATCCACAGTATTGTTGCTTGGATACATGCTGCAATGCAAATACATAAAATAATTGTGCTGCAAACCAAAACTTAATGGCTGAAAAGGAGTAGGTACCATAAAACTCGAGAGCACACAAACTTATGACATAGAGTAATGTTAAGGAAATTATGAATTATTTTTATTTCCAGAGGTAGGTACCTCTGACGGTAGAAAAAGGCGGGTAACAGAAAATAATGTAAACGGAACCATGAGTGACTGAGAACGTAATTTATACAATATGTAGGTATAGTCTGTCTAATATAAAGAGACATAGCTTTCCATGTAAAAAACAGGTTTTCTTATGGACCTTTGTGTCTCTTGATATTTAACAGACTATACCAACTCACCTATGTGTACAGTACGAGCATGTACGGGTCTAGCAGACGACTTCATGAGCTAATGGCAAGCACAGAAGAGGTGTACACAATATAACATACTCCGCATACTAATCCTTTAACAATGGACAAGGTCGTTAAAATAACGCCACTCTACTCGCAGCTTTAGCATGTGTAGATGCATACACACATGTAGGTATTTAGTTGAAGAATTTCATCTTAGTATTTGAATGCATAAAAACTGAGTGAAGATTTATTCCATCAAGCATGACAGATGAACAAGATAGTCAACTTACCGTGATGGAGAATTGCGAAAAGTATAACATATAAAAAACTTATACCTATCTTTACTAATCAGAGGATAAGAGTTTGCTTTTTATTCAAGCAAAGAGAAAATGCGGACCTATTCGTCATAACCTTTCATTAAAGCTTAATACCTACCAAGTTCCAGCCAATGAACTTAACGTTGACGGAACTTGTCTTTAAGTTTTACTTTCTTTTCGTGAACCGCATCGACGGTGTTTTGTTCTTTATTCTTGGATTCCATTTTCCTTGTATGTACATATCTACATGCATATAGGTAGGACTTTTGATTTTTAAATTCTGTGTAGGGCGGTGACCCAATTATTTGCCGTATCTTTCCTTCTGCGAAATGAAAGTGATAATGGATTGGAATTTTTTTTTATTATTTCGATCATTCAGACTCGAGTTAACATAAATCCAACCTTGATCTGTAGAAGTTCATGGGTGATGCACGTAGAGAAATAGGTGTTTCTCTTGTGTGGACATTAGCTTGAGCAATGAACTGAGACAGCCAAAGCAGGTGGCAGAAGACGGCGCGCGTGAAGATAAAGCGTAATGCTATGCAGTTGATGTTGTTTTTAGAGTGTTGTAAAAGTGCAATTGAAAATTACTTTCTCTTCTTTGAAATCGATGGCGACTTCAGTTATAGCAATGAAAAATAACAGGAAAAACGCTCGGTATGTTGGCTTGTATAAAATTATGCTTTGTTGGTTTTTCTTACTACATATTAGTCAAGGAGATATTAATGTGATACCTACATTACACTACGATTTTTAGGTTTCATACATACATATTATGTACATTCGAGTGGGTACCTACGTACAAAAATGAGTTGTGTCACTCAAGCAGTTTAATTTTTTGACCAGCAACATGCTATTTAAGGAATTTAAGTGATACCTAAGCATTATGTTATGGGAGGGTTATCATCCCTCTTTTGTCACAAATGCCAACCATATTTGGAAACGGTTTTGCGATATCAGAGATAGCCGAGAGGTTACCAGTCACCTCATAGAAAGATAATGTCAGAATATGGAGATCTGCAATGCAAAACGAAAGCAAAAAGGGAAGAGCATCGATCAGGTAGAGGCGAGGAGAAGGAGATCATACCTATATTTATATAATGTAAGTACATACATATCTAATCTTTTTATACCCTATTCTAAGGGTATATTAATTTTGACGCATAGTTTGTAACATACCTTAATATTGCCGTAGACCCCTAAAAATTACTATATTTATGATCAGCATCGATAATAATGTCGATCTAGCCATGTCTGTCCGTCCGTCCGCCGTCCGCCGTCCGTCCGTCGGCAAAAATTAGGCCTTTAAACTGGGCCCTAGAGAGCTGAAACCATATACTCTCTAGGGTCCCGAAACAATCAAGTTTACGAATTTTTGAAATTCGCCCACAGACACGCCCACAAACTCAAAAAAACAAAATTTTCGAAAAAATCGAATTTTGAGCTAGAAAGCTAAAATTTTTTATATATGATCTCCTATGACTCCTAAAACTGCTCGGGAGATAACATTTTCAAAATCCGCCCACTGACACGCCCACAATTAAATAAAACAATTTCATTGAAAAACCAAAATTTGAGCTATAATATATACTCTCTAGGTGCCCTTTAAGCTCATGTGTAAATATTTTCAAAATCCGCCTACTGACACGCCCACAATGTACAAAAATAACTTTTTTTGAAAAACCAAAGTTTGAGTTAGGGAGCGTTTTTTTTTACAAAAGCTTCGTTTTTTTTTTTTTGATAAAAACCTTTAAATGTTATATATAACAAAATATGTAGAGCGTTCTTAACAATTCAACCATACTTAGACTTTTGTCACGCCCACTTATGAGGGATAGGAATAAGATTAGGGTATCCAATAGTTCGCCCAAGCGGACTGTAGCCCGTCCCTATGTTTATAACTAGTTAATATAGGTATTAACATATGACACGTATTAGCGTGACTCCCGGCCCAGCAGATTGACAACAGACCAAATGTTCAGACAGACACAAATTCTGGAAAATATAAACGAATTTCATGTCGAGGCCCATTGTCTATTCAGCCACATATAATCGGCCCTAGCGAGGTATCCGTCGGAACGGAAAATTCTCCGATCTAATTAGAATCGGAGAATTTAGGCTTCGAATACCTGTTCGGAAGAATACCTCGAAGCAAAAATCCTCCGATTCGTATCAGATCGGAGAATTTTTCGTTCCGACGGATACCTACCTCGCTAGGGTCGAATAGCATTCATTGAAAGGAGCTCTACGCTATCATGTGACTTCTTCCGTCTTTCAGTCGCGGCTCAGACTTGCCACTTAGATCTCATCGCTCAGCCGGCCGCCGCTCATTGTGTTGCTGTAGCCTTAAAGATCCGACTAAGAATTACTCTAGGAAACTGTTGATGTACATACTTGGGTTTGGCGATAGGAGTGAACAAAAGTGTCATATCTGAATCACTGATCCTGCCAGTTCCGCTGCATGGCACTAAGCGCTGGAAAGAGAGCTGATACTGGGATTATTTCGAAAGAAAAATACTCTGTCGGATATTTGGTCCTATGACCGAGGAGGACGAATGAAAGAAAATATACCTACAACCGCAAACTCTATGGCTGGTCCTGTACCATTAACAAAATTAGAATGAAGCTTTAATTTGTAGTAGCTTTCACTCATATTAAAGGGACATTAAATATGACAGCTGGAATCACATTAAAGAAGTAACAAAGAATTAATCAGTTTTTTTTTAAATTATATACCTACATATTTGCAATTGTTACCATCGATTTAATTCTGAGCCTGTATGTTGGTATTGTAGGTATGTGTACAGTATAAACATATAGGTATGCAAACATAAAGTATGCATAGCATACCGATAGGTAGGTATGTGGTTCAAATCCGGGTATTACACATGAATTCGTGAATTTGTGATTAGCCTTGAAAGCAAACGGATCATATAATTAAATTAAATGAATTAAGCATTTCAAGTTGGGCATATGTAGGACGTATTGACTGACATCCAGAAAGAGATTAAATATTTGTTTTTAAGACAAACCTTAATAGGGGAACAAACTTATTAACCAATATTATCAAGAATTAAAAAAATCGTAAAGCTTTACTTAATTACATACGCGGGGCGTTCAATATATTCTCGGTATCGATATGAAGGAAAATGCGAATTCAATTTAAATTGTCTTCATTTTTCAATATAATTTCCCCTACATCAATGCATTTGTTACATCTTGAGATAAGCTTTTTTAAACCCTCAAAAAAATAAATTTCCTCTTTCTCTGCAAAATACCCATTTATTGCCGACTTGAGTTCTTCATCATCCGAAAATCTTTTTCCACGAAGACATTTTTTCAAATCCGGAAACAGGAAATAATCACTAGGGGCAAGGTCTGGACAATAGGGTGGGTGTTGGATTTCTTCGAAACCACAATCTCGCGCAGCAGCCTTGGAAACTCGCGCCGTGTGAACAGGAGTGTTGTCATGAAGAAGCAACACACCCGCTGCTAGTTTACCCCGTCTTTTCTTTTTAATTTCCTCCCGCAAATTATACAAAGTGGCAGCGTAGGATGTGGCGTTGACGGTTTCACCTTTTTTTTGTACTCAATGAGCAAGATTCCCTTTGAGTCCCAAAAAACTGTGGCCATGAGCTTCCCGGCAGACGGAGTGACTTTGAACTTCTTCGGGTGGTCTGTTCCTTTTTTATGCCACTGCATGGACTCTTGTTTGCTTTCAGGGTCATAGTGGTGGACCCATGTTTCGTCCCCAGTAACAATTCGATCCATAGCACCGTCCGCGTTCTCACTACACATCTCCAAAAGCTCTCTACAGCATGCAATTCTCACTTTTTTCTGAGGCGCTGTGAGCATTCGTGGCACCCACCTTGCACTGACCTTTGAAAGGTTATGATGGTCATGAAGAATGGTGTGAATGGTACCAATTGAAAGCTTGGTGATCTCTGCCATCATTTTTACCTTTATTCGGGCATCCTCAAGAACAAGTTTTTCGACTTCTTTGATGCTTTCTCCCGTACAAGCAGTAGCCGGGGCGCCGGAGCGGGGGTCGTCTTCAATGCCTTCTCTGCCTCTCTTGAACTCACTTGACCACTTTTTCACAGTCGATAATGAAGGTGCGGAACCCTGGTAAACAGCCAACATCTCTTCATGAATAGTTTTTTGACTTTTTCCTTGCTTAGTGAGAATATCTCGGGTTTTTTTTAGCCCAAACTCGCAAGATTAAAATTTTGTGTTACAAATCGTTAAACAACTTAAATTAAATTCATTGTGATTTTTTTCTATCTAAATTCTCTTACGGGAATTATAATCTCAATAAGGTTGAACCAATCATGTAAGATATATATTTGATTTAACTACCAAATTCATTTTCTTCTGCGTTAACAGCGAAGTAAGGATCAGGGTTAATGTAACCAAAACTCTCCCACTTTACTATCTTCCTACTGGTTCGCCGGATTGACATCAATAAACATTAGGAGGGCTCTCGGGTTCAAATCGCTTTTTTACTGAGGCCAATCAAATGCTGGTGTTTTTGCATTTATATGATTCAGACGTTTTTAGGCCTGTCTCTTTTTTGCCATTTCGGGCGCATCCGTCTTTTATTGATTATTGTTTGATTTTAAGACACCGGTGTTCTCCAGTTGTGTCAAGAAGAGCAGCTCTTAGCTGAACCCTCCGACGAGAAAGTCGAGGAAAACAAGGTGAGGAAAAAGAAACAAATCTCCAGGTCTGCTAAAGAGGAGGGAATTTAAGAAGGTTAAATACATCTATGAGATTCTTACCGCCAAGAAAAGATCTTCTCTTACCGAGAAGGAGATAGCCTCACTAGAATAGGCGAGAGGAGCTCTAACACAGGACATTCTTACGAGGCCCCCCTAACCGAGGACAAGGACAGCTGTCTAAGACATGGCGGAGGGACGACGTTGTCAAGACGGACCCAAAGCCAAAAAACACCCGCAGTACGTAAGGAGGTTAAGCCATTCCTAAAGGAGCCTAGCAACAAGCCGGGCTTGCCTCGAAGTGAAGAGGTCCTCGGAAGACGCATTGAATACTCCCAAGCAGGCCAACAGGTAACAATGGCCACGGCAAGCCCCAAAAGGTTATCCAGCGCGTGGGGCACCTGCCAAGGTAGAAGAAGTCCCTAGAAGGGCGAAAAGAAGAATAGTTAACCCCGAAACGGGGGTACGTAAGAACGAGATACTCCGCGCCCTAGAAGCATAAAACCCCCAGATCCCTTTGTAGGGATGGGAAATTGTAAACGTGGAGGAACACAAAACAGTGCCAGTGGTTATATCATCGTCTTCGACGAACCACCAGGGCTGCTGAAAAAGAGATGCAGATGGCGTGGAAGATAGTCCAAATCAACCTCCACCACAGTTAAGTCGCCTCAGACAACTTGAGGCTGGTCCTGGAAAGGGAGCAGCTGGACCTGGTCATAGATCACCATAGATCAATAACGATCGCGTGATGGGACTTGGGTCAAACAAATTTAACACCTTTTACAGAAATGACAGAGGAAAGTTGAGATCGTGTATCGTGGCAAACAAAAACCTTCATGTTATAATGTTGTCCAATTTCAGCATAGGTGACCTGACGGTAGTGGAGGTTAGAGGGAAGGACGCGAGCTGTACCGCGGCGTCCGTTACGTTCCCCATAATGGAACTAAATCTGTCCCCTCGGATTCGGCAAGGATGCTAGTACCAAACGTCCGAAAAAGGTAAGAAAAAGTTCAAGGCGGTGACGTTAATGCCACCATACCCTTTGGGGCAGCTCAGATACCAATGCAAGGCTTTGTTTGATTTCGTACTATGTTCCAACCTTCTCGTATGTTACCGGGATGATCTCACCTTAATAACAGCGAGTAGAAAGAAAGTATCAGACGCTACCTTTGTACCTCAAAGCAGTTCAGTTCAAGTCACGAACTGGAGAGTGTACAGCAAAGCATCGCTTTCCGATCACTGGATACTTCTTGATATACAAATTTACTCTCAGGCTAGGGAAGCTTTCAGGAATCCAAGAAAAGCAAAAAAAAAAAAATAAATATTAGGCATTAACGGCAAATAGAGGGCCAACAACCTAGCTTCTCCAACCACTTTCTTTGCGAAGTGGAAGGGACCTACAATTTTACGCCGAATCCGAACCGCAAATTTGAGAAGCTTCTCATGACAATTGATACTCTTGGATGTTTGTCAGACGGTCGCAAGAGGTGGGGCAGTGGACAAAACTCAAGATGTTATTTGGCCCCGTCGGGAATTGAAGCGGGGACCTTTCGATTAGTAGTCCGACATCCTAACCATTGAGCCACTGCGCCCGAAGAAAAGCAAACTGAGTCAGGTTAAATATAGACCTACACTTGCTGAAGAACGTCTGCCCAGTGAAAAAGCTCAACACTGCAACGTCTTTCTTAGAGCTGCTCTCTAAATCCTTTGAAAAATCCTGCCCAGCCAGGTGAACAAATGGAAAGAACCGCTCTCCCTGGTGGAACTCCAAGATCGCGCAGCTCATGGAAGCATCAAGGTCTAGATGGAACCTCGCTAAAGAGGGACCAATCGAATGGACGACCTACAAGCAGAGCGTTAAACTTCCCAAAAAGGAGATGAGATTCGCCAAGAAAAATTCGTTGAGCAGCTTCTGCGAGTCAATCGAATCTACGCCCGAGGGTTCGTGGCTTGGGAAAGTCCTAGCAAAGCACCAATACCGATGTCCTCGCTAAGAAAGATCCACGGTATTTGGATTGAGTCGCACGGCTGGCTGTACTGACAGAAACCCATTTCCTAGAA
This sequence comes from Portevinia maculata, assembly GCA_949715645.1. Lineage (NCBI taxonomy): Eukaryota > Metazoa > Arthropoda > Insecta > Diptera > Syrphidae > Portevinia > Portevinia maculata. The sequence continues at coordinate 309,756,969 of OX454526.1, read as the reverse complement.
TGCGCCGACGTGCTTAGAGTATACGATATACAGTGCCGCTCACTTGAATAGAACCCCCTTCGTAGATAATAAAACTAACTATAAATGCAGTCATCAAGATGCGCTGCTTTGATATTTTTTCAACTCTCAAAACACCTTCTCTCTGAACAAGATAATGCATTGGAAATATTTCGTTACAAAGTTATTGTAGAATTACTGTGAAAAAGTGGTTTCATATTGGTTCATTTGAATAGAACCCCCCCATATAATAAAACTAATACTACATGCAAGCCAAGGCAGGTAGCTATGTAAAAATGTTCTCTAATATATTTTAGTTATTTGTAAATAATTACAGTCAAAATGGGACGTGGTAAATCATTGGCCGCGGATGAGAAAGCTAAAATCAAAGCTTATCGCGAGTGTGACTTGTCTATTCACCAAATAGCTAAAAAAATGCAGCGAAGCCGCAAGGTAATATAAAAATTTCTAGGCAGTGAGTCTAACTATGGTAAAAACATGAAAGGGCGAACTGTTTGTGCCGTTACCGATGCTGACAAAAGAGCAATTTTGGGACTCGCGTCAAATTCTCACGATTCCGTAGTCAAAATAAAAGAAAAAAGTGGTGTTATAGCTAGTGTTTCTACGGTAAGGCGGGTTATTTTAAAGGCTAAACACTTTAAGCGTTTAAAGTTAAAAAAAAACGCCGCTTAGCCCGTCCGTAAGGAACAACGTCTTTGTTTCTGTCGCGCTAACATGACCTGGAGTAATTAATGGAACCGTGTTGTTTTCTGCTATGAAAAAAAAATAATTCTGAGGTCCTGACGGATTTAACTACTACGTCCATGATTTGCGAAAAGAGGAGCATCAATTGGATCGATTACACAGCCGAGTGGGCGGTGTTATGGTTTGGGGAGCCATAACGTACTATGGCACTTTAGAATTGCAGTTTCTGACTCCTCGTAAGAATGCGCAATCTTAAATTCGCGTACTCAAAAAGGTTTTAACTTCCATGAATGGGCTGTTTGGTGACTTGCCGTGGAAACTTACAACAGGATAATGCACCAATACACAACGCGAGAGTGGTAAAACTTTACCTTGAGCGTCAAAATGTCTCAATTTTTGGCTGGCCACCATACTCCGATTTGAACATCATCGAAAATGTTTGGGGATGGCTTGTTCGGCAGGTCTACGAATCAGGCAATCAATATTCAAATAAAACTGAACTTATAGAAGCAATTAAATGTAGCTGGGCCACCATTTCATTGGATTATATCAAGAAACTGTATGATCCTCTGCCTAACAGAGCTTTTGAGGTTATTTATAACCAGGGTGGAAGCACCCATTACTAATTTTTGTTATGTTGTTCTTAAATTTAATTAAAATTGTGTTCCTTAATATTTAACTAAGATTAAGAGTGTTAACCTATTCCTAAATGAATTTTTTATGTGGGGGTTCTATTCAAATGAGCTAAATTTTAATACAAATATCTATCACTTTAAAATGCATAGTAAAATTATCACATTCAATATATATACCATTTTTTATTATGTTTTACAAAATTTAATAAACGGGCTATCAATTCATTTGCCCCCTTCAAAGCAAAGATAATATTCGATCCATAATGCTTAAAAGCCTGAGAAAGCCATTATCTCGAGGCTGAGATGCATTTATACGTGCTGTTTAACGCTATGCTATGTTCCTAAGACATGGCGAGAGGTGAGGGTATTATTTGTCCCAAAAGCACGGAAAGAATCTTATGCTGTGGTATGGGTCACAGCAAAAGATTACAGACTCATTAGTCTGTCCTCATTCAAGCTAAAAATACTGGAATGACTAATTGATGTGTATGTTAGAGAAGCAATCGGCGATAACTATGTTTCTAAATCGCAACACGCATACATGAAAGGCAGATCTGTGGACACCTCTCTACAAAGTGTAGTATCTGTGATGGAAAGATCATTGGAATACAAGGAATACACTCTGAGTGCGTTTCTAGACATAGTGGGAGCCTTCAATAACATCGAAGCTGCAGCAATCTTGCGCAACCATAGAAGGACCCTCCTCAATGACAGTCTATGTGACTGGATTGGTCTTATGTTAGGTACGCGACGGATTAAGTCTTACCTAGGGGACGTGCGCATTGAACGGAAAGTTAGCAGATGTAGTAAGTAGTCAGAGTCAATTATTATGGCTGGTATGGACTACGGCAAAAACTGTCCTCTGGCGAGCTGTATTTGGCTTGCTCCAGTTTTGGCGCAGAGCATAATTGTAAAATTCTGTAGTAAGGCAGAACAACACAGAGGTTTTTTAATCAAATTTTTAGCAGAACGGAAAAATAAAACATAAAACAAAACACACTACTGCAGCTTTGTTTCTCGATCCAAGTCTGCTACTTTAATATAAAATTGCCTGGACCGATCGCTTTTATATGCACATATAAATTATTATAAGATGCAAAGCTGAATGCAGACTCATACATGCATACATAGTATAATATTCAGTGCGGTTGCGGCAAAGCAGTAATATTTAAAGCCTTTCAACTTTTTATTACGGTATTTTAAAATTTAAATTTATCTAAACGTACATATTTGATTGATATACCAAATTCATTATGTTTTCTGAAATTGTGTGGTGATAAGAGCATAATAATAAATGCACCTATACAAAAATAGTGAACCACCTACGGCAGATCCAGATAGCGGTTGGGTACAACAAAATGCACAATATATTGTAGTTGTATGTAATTCTATGACATGAACGTACACTTTTTTGGGCAAAGCAAGAGGTATCGTGAATTAATGTTGTTGCTGTATGTTTCACAACGGGAAATATTGTCCGTTTATTTTCGCTCATGGATTTTTATTGTGGTTTATGTTTAGATACGTAGATCCTACAGCATTTCAAGTAGCTGTTTATATGGGCAACATGCAGAGATAGAAGTTGTTAGGGTAATAACAGAGCCCAAGTCTAGTCAATGAAGAACCGATTCCACCTCGCAGTGTTGAAGGCCGCCGGCTTCGGATATGATATTTTTGTGGGGCGTATGTACCAAATAACAAACCAGATATGGGAAGAACTTGAATGATCAGGATTAAAGAGATCATAACCCTATCACTTCACTGCATTCCTGCAGGTACGCTTGTGGTGTTGCCGGTGCGACTTCAACGAATATTTGTAATCCTACCGTTTCAGATCATTTTATTACTGAGGTGAATAAAATACCGGTGATTTCGCATAAGTGTGATCAAGAAGTTTTTCAGCTTGCCTAGTTTTTTCACGATTTCGACACGGCCATGCTCCCATTTTTGATTATTGTTTGAACCTTCTTCTTCCTTTCCTTCTATGACATCGGTGAATTCCAGTCGTGTCAACCCATGGATTTGTCTGCACCCTTGCAGGGCAGTTTCAAGATGTTAAATGTGTCGCTATGCTCACATGAATGGTAAAATTGCCTCCATCTACAAAAAAAGCTATCATATAAATTTGAAGATTTTTCGAAGCATTGTCTTGCATAATTTGGCAAAAAAATCCTTAGCAATATACGGTATGAATGTCTCAAGCTGTTCTGTAACACACTAATCAGCACGCACCGGTGTGTCTTCCGGTTCGGCAGATCGACAAAAGAACAAATTTTCACGTTCAGGCAAAACCTAAAAAAAATCCAACGATCTTCAAGTCGAGACTCACCACCTTTTCATTGGGAAAACCGCGTGTGATAGGATTCATCGTTAGGAGCTCCACATGGCCATGACCGAATACATAATCTCAGCGAAACTGACCCAGCTGTGTTGCGTGACACTGAAAAGCACGCAGTGGAGTATGCAGTTGGGATGCAACTCTTCCGAATTATTTCAATTATTTTTATTCATTTTATTACGTTAAGTTTTTATTGTTACAATTATTACCTACGGCAATCGAAATGTATTAGAATGTGTCGTTTTACATAAAAAAGAAAGAGTTTCTTGTTTTGTTGGTATGTGTAGATATACATATATGTATTTCTTTGATTTGGTGCGGATACCACAGAACAACAAGGGTTATCAAACCATTTTCGCTGCGACACCCCTGCTTACAAATAGGTTGAATACTTAGTAAAAGAAGAAAAAGCAGTAGGTACAAATTTATTGCTCAGTTCTTTAATGCGATGAATGAAACTTTTTTTATGAATTTCCATTATTTCCTTTATGTTTATTGGGATTTGTTGTTGATTTCACCCTCAAATTACTTGATCCAGAAACTTTTCTGCTGCATCAGTTTTTTATGTTGAGAATGCGGACTCATAGAGAAATGTTGCTGTAAAATGCTCAAGTCTTTTCGATGCAGCCTTGACATTTGCAAATAGCATAGTTTTCCACCTGCATTCAGAACTCTTCGTGACTTACTTCACGGTATTTCTGTTTTAAACGGATGTATTCGCTGACCTCAAGCAGATTTTGAAAAAAAAATTCGTCATTCTAATAGGTTTATATTTCAGGTCACAGGAAAACGGGTTCATTATCCAGCTGTAGATGTTATCAGAGTTAATTTTGGGAAAACAATCAACGGGTTAACATGATTGTTTAACTTCACAGCACCACCAAATACGACCTTTGAATCTGCGGCATCCTTGTTGTTGCCAGAGAATGCCGATGACACAGTGGCTGCTGCTGGCATTCTACTACTTGCTTCATCCTAGATACGGCTTTCTTTACTTTACCACCCATTGCAGCTGCTCCGTTGCTGCAAATATCCATATACATACCGCATTCCAAATCATTTTTCTTTACACAATTGTCGATAGCTTTGCAAATTTCGTAACCACTGGTGTAAGTTTCAAGTAATTCATTCATCAAAAGTTCTTCTGTTTCCATTGCTAATGAATACCTCACGTTGATACTTTTATCAATTTGTACTCTAAAAAGTTTTCAATCTGATAAGTTCGTTCTCTACAGAACCCAAAATTGTATAAATTCGCTTGCAATTTTTTGGCCGTTTCGACATAAGCAAGGTCATTTGGAATTTGTGAACTGACAATTTATAAAGCTTCACTAGCGTTTACATTTTCATTTTTAAAAATTCCGTTTATCATGGACGCCTTAAGAGACAAAGCGCGGAGTTATTCACATAAAACAATAATTGAAAAAAACAATTTGCCGTGCTGAAGATGATGAAGTCAGCCGAACGCTAAAATTTGGCATTATTTCACTTTCACAAAACGAAATAGGGACACATTTTTGCATTTGGTCTTATTTAACAGCACCGATCGGCTGTGGGAAGCCGTGAAACAGCGCTGTAACTCCAGCCCTCACTTCAGGTGGTAGCAAACACAAGCTGTTGTTGTTCATTCGACCATTCAACAAATAAACTCTTTTCGACAGTATCGAGGGAAGGCAACTTAAATTTTAAGTATCTTCGTGCCTTCTTTATATGTAATTTCGCAATTTGAGCATTATTTTCTCGAATATCCAGTTTAAGAACCGCTGCCATAGAAAACAAAATTTGTATTGTTACAATATACGATCTTGTGGCTTATCTATCTGCTGCGTTATATTTTTTGTAGCTTATACATTTTTAAAAATATTAGAATAATTGCTTTTAAGATATGAATCGTGTATTTGATTTCAAACCCAAACCATAAATATATCGTTCTATGACTTTTACTTTCACTATTGTACGGTTATTACATTAATGAAATTCACTGTTATAACATTTAAATACATACCTCCATAAAGGATTAAGTCATCATAAAGGATTAAGTCATCATTTTGAAAACGAAAGTCAATTTGTGATTGTTCCGAAGATATTTTTGAAATAGTAACTAATGGATTATAATTACGTATGTTATTTTATAATAACAAATAAACAGAACCAACAAAGTTATGTAAAATTGTGTACAGTAGCTTAAAACATATACTATGTACACACATACAAATATACATGGATGATACCGTGATCATGTACTGTTATACAATATCGCAGGCCTGAAACAAGATTTATGTTTCCATTTTTTCGGGGCTACTCTTATGGTCTTTTTCATTCAATGTCGTTGACCTTATGATAAAATTAAGTAAATAGATTAATGTTAAAAAAAATATATATGTAACTTAAGCAGCAATTTTTTGTTTGCTAAGAGGAAAGTTTGAGTCAATCCAACAATGTGATGTGGACATAAATCGATTTTCTAGATTTTATAATATGTAGGAACAAGGCAACTCAAGGTATTGCTGGAATTTCGTTGCTTGCCTTGATTCAACGCGTTTTCGTACTTTTACTACTGAGGGAAACTAAACTAGGAATGGGCTGATTAAAACAATAAAATGCGGTCATTGATTTCCCTTTATTTTACTTTAAAAATGGTCTTAAAGTGACAGAACATTAGTTTTTTGTTATTTTTTTTATTCTAATAGAAACACATTAAAGTAATGTTTAGCTTGCATTGCAAGGCAATATGTGCGAGATTCAAAAAACAAAAATTAATTTAAATTTTGCTAACTGGTATTCACTTGCATACAAATGTATCGGATTTTATTATGGCTAGGCATTATAGCTACAGAGTGAGCCAAATAAGACCAACCAATTTTTAACACTAATAACTTAAATAACTTTTTTATTTTGCAGTTTAATTGTTTTTTTTTTCATTTTGCAGGTTATAACTGAATTCTTGGAAATAATGGATACATACAGTACAGTACAGTACCAAGAACGCGTTAAAATTATCGGTTTTTTCTATTCTTGTCAACGATAAATTGTTCTGACGCAATATTTTAATTCAAGATCGAAACACCCAGAACTGTAGATTGTAGGGCTCCGGAAATCCAAGGGAAACACACCAGCATCAGTTAGACAAATCCAGATGCACTGTTTGGTGCAATGTTATGACCGAAGAAGCTTTTGGCCCATATTTCTTCGAAAACGAGATTAAAACGCCAGAAACGATTTCCAGCGCTTTTCCAGCTACTTTTTGCGGCCAATTTCGGAGCAACATCCTAATTTGTGGTTTCAACAAGTGCGCAGTCGCTCCACACTGCTAGGCAAACTATGGAATTGCTGCGTCAAGATGTTGACGTACCGAATGAATTTTACATCCACCACTGCTCTGGGTTAATGTATGCAATACCTACCTACATTATATTGTGTACAACGCTATTGTTGCCAGAGTAAACAAGACATATAATGCATGCAAAACAATAACATTATGTGTTCGGTATCAAAAATGTAGAGCAAACCATCCATTCAAACTAATACCATCCGTGGTGAACATACAGCTACCACCAACAGGTCGATAGCCACATACTTTCAAGTTGCAATTTTCGCCCTCAAAGTAAGCTGCAATGAGTTCAAGTTAGTCAGAGATCTACTGAATGCGAATATCTGAAGCCCTAGAAAAAGTGGGAACTATGTGAGAAAGAAAATAATATATCTCGTCGTTTTCGCTCTCAGCATATTAAGAGTTATCGACTAACATTCTTGAGTCTCTTTATGACACAGGTTTTTGCCGGTGTTGAAACTTTTTTTCTTTAGTAGGTACCTATTAGGCATATAATCTATTTACTCTGGTGAGTGATCAGTCGCTTCGGTAGGTTTATACACACATATCTGTACAATAGCGTATTATTTTGCAAAAGCTTACATAAGTTCATATAATTCATTCAAATAAATTTATGGACATGTGCTTGCATCTTTTAATATCTTACACAGAATGTAATGAAACATAATATGTTTAAAACAGCCCAACAATTATGTTTTTTTTTCTATAGGGAAATAGCCTCAAAATCATCAAAAAATGTGAAAAAACAAAACAAAGCTTTACAAAGTTTGCACACATTATTTTCAATTGTAGCTGTTATGGCCACAACATTTTTTTTGACTAAAAGATGATTTGCCTTTATAAATCTTTTAAGCAAATGAATGGCACTCTTTTTGAAGACCAAGTACTATGCATAATGCAGTTTGTGCATGTCGCAAGGTATCATAAAAGATCTCTGTTATTGATTGTAAGAAATAAAATTATTGCTACACAAAAATGTAAACATCAAATAAAAAAAATAGATAACAATATTATTATGTGATAAATCCAGATATCTGTTCGCTTTATTGCTTTTCTCGATTTATTCCGTTTCAGCTTCAAGCCAAATGCATAAGTGTTGGTCAAATATTTCTGAGCAAATACTACGAGGACGGGTATATTGCTTTCCAATACAAAATGTTTGTTACAATGAGTCATGCTTAAGTACGTTTGTTATAGCTGATCTGATTCAGTAACTTGTATTCCACGAGTATAAGAGCAAAACCATAGAAATTTCAAGGTGGATTTTGTGTTGTGTTTTTATTGCCTCACAATCACGATTTCATAAAAAATGGAATCAAATCAGATTGCCGTGAATGGGATTTGTGGGATATTTTTACATCACTTTCAAGTCAATGTTCACTTGCCGCTAAAAAAGCAGCAAGAGTTATCTGATTATGTGTAGGTACTAAGCTAACAAGTTGTTAATATTGTATCTGTGTTGATTTTTAATGCTAACTTCAGAATTATTGTATTCTAGAATAATACTTCTTTATTTCTTTCACATGCTTTGTATAAAACAAAAGTGAAAGTGAACTAATTTCCTTATAACAATAAGAGTCAAAGAAGCCCCGACATAATATTTATTTGCAGTTTTAAAGGACCGGTTACAGGTATAGCGAATTTACCTAATTTACCACTTATTGTTTTTGACAATTAGAGTGTTACAAGTGCCACAAATGTGAAATACTTGCATTATCACACTTGTTTTACAAACACCTGTATAATTGCGTTATGGACCCATATTTTCTTGCATCAATGGTGAGAAATAAACTGAAAAAATAATAAAAATAAAATGTTTTGGTGCACTACCAGTTCGTCTCTATTGATTTTTTGTTTGTAGCGAAAAGAAAGTGATAACTTTCAATGTTTACTATATGAAAAATTTGTACAAAAGGTCAAACTACATTTTCTTTTTATACATTTTCTCTTTTATACCAAAGTTTAAAGCTTCCTCCATATATTCTATATATTATTATACTCATATTTATCAATTAATTATTGTAAAATCTGTATAGTCATTTTACTCGCCACTTGTATCAAAAAGTCAAAATTATATCTGGCATTATATTTCTGTTTACGACTATATGAAGCGACCTACTGACGTATTCACTTTCCTTATCATATCATAAAAAGCGATTAAACTTTCACAAGAAAAGTGAAGAGCTACACATTTTTACTTACCATCTTTTATGTTATCATTACTTCATTTCACCGTGTTCTTATGACTTAAGGTAACAGTCAAATTTCATAAACCGAAAATCGTTAAAAAAGATAACATAATAGTAGTATGTAGGTGGTTATTGTAATAGAAAATTTAATATGTACTCGAATTTATGCGACTTTGTGCACTTTCTAATTGCTTCGATTTTGTAAAAAGACAATTTCGAAATTAGTCATAAACAAAAAAGCAACCGACCATAATTAATCAAATGCACTCGCATTTCAATTCAGACACGCAATGTTCGTGGAATTTCAGACGTTATTAAAAAATTTCAGTCAAATGCAAAATGGTAAGCCGCGATAAAGCATGGAATTTAAATGCAAATGGTGGTGAACGAAAGTGAAGCCTTAGTTACTCAAGGCTATGTGCAAAGTCAAAAACTCGGTCAAATTTTGGTTGTCCGTTTGGTCAGTGGATATTTGTATTGATGTCTCTTTCTTGTCCATGCATGTAGCTTAGAGAGCTCAACTTTAGGTGTAAATTGAGTGCGAAAATTGTTGCAAACCTAGGGTTGGACTTGGGCTTGACTTGAGCAAGTTTTTTGTTGTTGTTAAATATTGCTTAGAGAGCTTAAAACGGAAATGTTTGTTTTGGTTGAAAATTCATCAAAGGGTACCTAGTCGTGGTTTGGTACTACGTGAATGAAAGTGTTATTTGAGAAGTTTGTGCGTAATTTTCACTTTTCTTTCGATGAGGCATGGTTTGGATTTTTAAATGAATTAGAAATGAAGTTATACTAACAGGAACGAAATTATACATGAGTATGTACGTAAGGTGTGGGTGCAGTGGTTAGTGCGTTGTTATAGTTAATTTTAGAGCGTCCACAGTGGGAAAATAATACAGAATAAGTATTATGTCAATTTTAAGTTAGATGTTATCATTTTTGTAAGTTGATTTTTAATAACCAATAACAATTTGTTGGACTACTGAGCGATGGATCCAAGATTAAAATACCCGCAGAAAGAACAATATTTTTTTTCACCGCTTTACCTCTTGTGAATGTCTTACAAACTTTTGAAACTATATATTGTCATGAGAAGTTTCTCATATTTTTCGTTTAGAAAAATTATAGGCCCCCTCGATTCGTGACGAAAACATATCCACGCATAAACAAATACTTAGTTATATTAATTTTATTATGATATTCTGAAGCCTCAAGTTTCTATGATTATTGCGTCTGACGTGAGGCGCATCCCATGGACTTACCGCCTTGACATGGGATTCTTTTATTTTCCCCCTCTTTGAAGTTGTAAATGATCGTAAAACATAAAAAGTATGCACAAATAAGGTCGTTTGAATAAAAACAGAACTTCCTTAATAATATTTGCTTATTATAAAGGAGTCCTTTGTAGCACTTCTTAGGGCACATCGTCTGACTGGATTAAGCCTGGCGATGTGTTTCGACATTATCTGCTTTCTATCGAGTAAATGGAAATGTGACTATGAATCATCCATATTTACAAATCCATATACGAATCGCGTATACGTCAATGTATAGAGCGATTGATTATAGGATAAATAATTCCCGCAGGTATATAAACAACTAACTGAAACTGTCCGAAGCCAAAGTAAAATCGTAGCATAGCACACTAAAAACGGATATGATACCGAAATAAGAACATATTTATGAATTGGCCTAAAGATACCAAATGAGTTTTCTTCAAAACAGTCATTCAAATAGAACGATTTGGAAGGCCATGTACATTTCGCAAATTAACCAGGGTTATATTAAGAAAAGAAAAATATTTTTGAACTGTTTTACAATTAGGTGATTGGTAAGGCAAAACTTGTTAAATGAATATTTTTCGAGCCAACGACATTTCTATTGATGAAGTGGAAAGGCAGCAGTCCGCTTGGACAAAGTGTTCGATTCCATATCTTTATATTGAAATTCTATCGTTTATATTGGCGATCCTTCGTTACCACCAACTTTTTCGATAAATCAGCTTTGATTTAATAGTTGGCGTGTCAGTAGGTGGTTTTGAAAAATATTTACATTTCACTTGATGATGGCGAACGGAAATGGCTAGATCGACAAAAGTAGGTAATAACAAATATATAAACTCTTAGATGTCTAAGACCCACATAAGGGCATTGTACAATCTATACTCAATAGCAATGCGAATATACCTACCTACCTTTGAGATAGAGAATACAAATGAAGGCGATAGGCCCTTCGGTTACGAATTGAAATCAATTTGATGCAGTACTATAGATCAGTTGCTAAATGCTTTGTAATATAAAAAGCATATAATATACGTCCTTATATTTTGGCTTTTATGTATCTGCATTATTTACGTTTTCGCCTTAATTAATAAGTAAACCGGAACATATTCCAATGTATATTTTCCTCACATTAAATTGCAGTATCGTTTAACAGAAACTAATATATATATATGAACATACAATTAAATAAGACATAAGAAGCATTATTATTATTTCTATTATTTCTATTAAAGAAATTCCGAAAAAGTAAATAAGACATGAAGAAGATGTAGAAGGTGTTTTCAACTTTGATGGGCTACCAACTGGAAAGATTTATTGAAAACTTAAAAATTGTTAGAGCATAAACAGATTCACACACAAAGGTAGATCTGACCCAGATTTCCAAGTGTTGGTGGGATGGTTAGAAAATATTAGAAAAGGATACAAACCTAGGTATATGTAAAATTCTTCTAATTGTTATCCAAATTAGTACTTGTAAAATTAGCACACATAATGGAAGATCTGACCCAGATTTCTAAGTGTTGGTGATGATGGTAAGAAAATATTAGCAAAGGATACAAACCTATATGTAAAATTCCTCTAATTGTTATCCAAAATAGTACTTGTGGTTCTTCAACGTAAGTAAATGTATCTACAAAAGCTTCAACAAGTTTTCAAGAATTATCATATTGAGTTAATAACACTGGCACCAAAACGATATTCTCATTAAATTGTTTCTTCTTTTTGCTATTAACTTTCACTCCGTGTAAATGACCTAAACTGATACGCACTTTTCAATTTAAATTTTGCAATAAAATTTTTTTTTTACACGCAAATAATAGATGTTAGCAATTTTTCAGAACAAAACTAAACAACTACAAATGGACTTTACAGAATGTAAGCCAGTATATCTTCTCTGTATACACCAATGATAAATCGTAGCTACCAAAGACAGGTTACAAGCTCCGTCTGAATCGTATGCGTTTCGGTAACAAACTGAAGAAAAGAAAAATTTCTTCTACCTAAGTAAGTGAACAAATATGTATCTTGCAGTGGTGGTGGCCATCGTCGTCGCAAACAGAAATCACTACGGACCAAGGCTCAAAGTTAAGCCTACAGCCTTTTTGCAAGTGGGATGCATGTGGTGAAGCCGGAGTTAGGAGTCTGTTGATTATTGTTGTCGTTTGTAGCTATTATTAGACTAATAATGCTTTTTGATTTTGAGCTCTTTTAGTCATAGTTAGCATAGAAATCACGCAAAAATATGCAGGTGAGCAAAGTGGAAGTAACGAGCATTTAATTGAAATGAGTAGATAGACGACAGAAGACTGACAGTGGAGTGAATTGTCTATTGATGACAGTGCGTACACGAGTTTTTAACTTGCCGCTGATGATGATTTCCGATTTTTTAATCAAGAGCATTTTAATAGATGACATATTGGTTGGATATATTCGTCGCAATTATTAAGGTATTATTTAATTATAACTGGATCATGTTGTATATCCGTAGGCTATGGTATTGATGTTAAGTTAGGTAAATTAAGATTCTCTGTCTTTTTTTTGTGGTTAAGGCTGTCTACTTTGCTGACATTTATAAATTTATATTTATATACACCAAACTAATTTCAAAGCTTAGTTTTAAAAATGTTCTTCAATTATACAGCTTCTGTAACGCAGATCATTCGTCATGTAGTTATACAATGAATCCTCCAGCCTCTGTCGTTGTTGAGTATGCTTATCAGTTCCTCCAACTCGAGTGTGTGAGAAATATTAAGAATGGGACATGCTGCTAGAAAGTCGTCAACATCCTCACGTTCTTTTCGGTTGCCTTAAATTACACAAGATACCAAGCTCGATGCGCGATATAATGAGGGAGAAAGAGTTTCCCTTTTATTTTGATAATGGTTCTCATTATGTCGGTGGTATTGCCATTCAAAAAATATGTTCTATCGAGCAAATGGTGATTCAGTCTGCTGTAGTACAATCTGTGCTGCGATGCCTGTGCTTCATTCATGAACTCACCATACAATCATTTACTAGTTTTCTCCTGTATTGGGTGGAACTTTTTCTGCACCGATTCCAACATCTCATTGGGGTTAACCATCAGAATAAATTCGCAATCAGATGCTAAGCTTTCCCCACTTTTGTATGCAAACTCCCCTGGTCAATAGCATATGGTATAAGTAGGACTTGAGAAAGTCCAGGAAAAGGGGCCATACCTGCCTCGAAGCGGATCATGTAGTTCGGTGAACCCCTCTTTAATTTAAATGCTCTCCTTATAACTAAACGATGGAATTTTTCAACCACTTCGAATGGGCGGTATCCCATCTTTGCGCTCCGTAAAGCTTAACGAACTACTTCCTTTGCTTCTGATTATTTAAAACTTAAGTGATTATTCATGCTAAGGTTTGAAGCAATAAAACTCCTAAGCAGGTACTTTATATTTGCGCTCCACTTCAATTCGCTCACCCTGATACGTCAACTTTTCTCATCGGCAGTACCTACCCGCGCCGTTTCTGAACATAGTTATCTTCGACTTTGCTAGGTTAAGAGACAAATTCCATGTTTTACAATAGTTTTCCAATCACTTCATCATCAGCTGCGTACCTTCTACAGTATTTGCGAGGAAAGTTATATTATCTGGAAACAAAAGCGCCGGAATTTAAGTTTTGCCTATCTCTACTCCTCTAATTGCGTCTGTTAACTGTTGACATAGAAAAGAGACAGCAATGTGCTTAGGATTCATTTTGATGTCGTAGTTGCTTTTCTCTTAAATTACCAAAAATCGCATGTTTTAAAACAAAATTATGCACAATAAATAACAGACTCAAATCTATCAATGGCCCCATTGCTGTGGTAGTATTACTCCCAACCTTAATTATTGGAATTAAATATATACCTAATTTACTTTAAAATGTAACTTTCGAGTTTTGAAGCTTAGTAAGATTAATTATATTAAAGTTTTTATTTTTATTTTAAAATACAGCTCTTGCATCAATTTAGACTGAATGTATTTATTATCTAAATTCGCACCACACTCCGCAATATGACTGTGTATCATATTGGGGCCTGTGGTGCGAATTTATTTGAACAAAATAATTAGCTGGTTTCTTCAATTTAAGTAGCAGTAAAGTAAGAGTCCATCTGATACAGAAAACATCTTTAGGTAGCTATCTATTCGTCAATTAAGATCGTTCTTTAATACCCAATCAGGAATTTTCTGATCCCCATAAGATCAGCCATCCCTGTATAAGCTTGAATTTAATTAAAGATCGTAGGTACCTCGTATACAATTTTCTGTTTAGTTGAAATATAAAAATATTTATTTGCCGATTTGGTATTCGACCCGACCACTCATTGCATAATATAAATGGATTATTTCCATGATCATTGAGAAAAAGGAAGGTACTCGTATGTTCATATACGGTAAAACTTTGCTGATGAAACAAAAGTTTCTATCACAAGCCCCGTATATATGTATACTAAGACTCGACAATTTAATTGCATAATAATGTTCGATCTGTGACCAACTACGAGTACTTCGGACAATATTGTTGGACCAAGTTCAACAAGACGTCAACAAATCAAAGTCAAAATTTTATTTCCTTCCGTATTTTTTGCTGTATAATACTTTATTATGTAGTTATATAGAATTGGCAATAACTACCCCAACTAGGTGATCAAAACTTGATCAATATAAGGAGAAACCCATTTGAAAAAAGTACGAAATGGTTATGTAATGCGAATTGTGGTAAGAAAATAATGGTTACGGTGCAGAAAATGGGTATACATACTCGGATGCAACTCCAACGTAAGTGAACAAACGTCATGTCGATCGTCTGCATCTCATGAAATGGAATTTGTAACGTTAACGCAAGTAAAATAAACTTCATAGGGTGTATTCGAATCAATCAGTTCTTTGAAAATGCAGAGATGTATCATGAGATATAATTTGCGCAATACGTTAAGAAGATCCGATAAACTAAAGACATTCGTTTGGTTTTGTATCAGAAGAAGTATTTAGTTAAAATTTAGAATACTCAAAAGTTACTAATCAAACACATGCTTATGTGAGTTACGTCTACTCTTCGCATGACTCGTTTATTAGATAGGGTACAAGCTAATCATTCAATGAGATTCAAATGTTTTCCTAGTGCACATCTGGTTTATACTAAATGTATATTAAAGTACTGAGTAAGGAATCAGGTTAGAAAAATGGAATGCGAATCAGGTTAATCAAAAGTTTGGTGGATGCTTCAAACGATCACTTTCAAACCAGATTCTCTTAACAAAAGCGGACGCATTAATTGGTTTTTGGCTTGAAGAAAGTATTTTCATTTCAAAAAAGGCATAGTGTGACATAAGACATCAGATCGTAGATGTACTTAGCAGTAATGAAGTAAATATGTAATTACATAGTGGTATTGATGTATATATAAATAAAGTTTTTGCTTATAATTACTAGTGGGTATAGTTGGCTCGGGTATACAGTTCAATATAGTAGGAGATTTATGTTTATTTTTTTCTTTTTAAACATGTTTTACAATTATGAACAAGTGAGGAAGAAAAACTGGGCAACGATATTCAGGAAATGTAAAATAAGGAAGTTGCGGCAGGATAACTACGCCAGCCTAAAGTTTTAGCTTACACACAACTGAAGATGAATTTTGTTCTCAGGGGAATGACACACATATTTTATAAGTCAAATTCTCCTTTATGTATGTTAGAATTCGCTTGTTTTTGTTTTTTTGTGGTATAACAAAGTTTACCAAAAGCTGCCACAAATATACACCCAGCTCATTTACCAAGGAAGCCAAAAAAAGTGCTTTCGTGACAATGAGCTTTGATGGCTAGCTTCATCGTCTAATGCCGCCGATTGACAAACTCAGATGACGAGATGAGCCAGATTCAGTTAAGTGTTCCAAAACCAAATATGTTGGAAAATGCGTTACTATAAAAATATTTCCTTACCGGAATCAAAGAGGAATGACGATAATTTTATTCTTCGGGAATGGACTTATATTTGAAGTTTGACGAAATTGACATTGCAAATCACTTGATATATTTCCCTGCTTAATGTGTCCAAAAATGTATTTGATTTAAGATTGACAGTTTGGCAATCCTTTTCATTCCAATTGCATGACTTGCTCCAGAATAAGCTCTAAGCTTTATTTATAATTTTTCTCCCTGATCTAAATACAAGTATTAATTCCTTATTAACCTATACATTTCCACCTAAAACAGCATCCAACTTTAATTACGAATATATATATATTTTTAATTGAATCCAATTTAAATGAATCCAATAAAATTTTTAATTGTTTTGTCCTTACTAACACCTGCAATAAATGATGAGCCTGTGGGAGCACTTTTAGTGCCGGCAAATTTCTGCTCGTGATAGTTGCTTGCTTTAAGTACAAGTATTAATTCCTTATTAACCTATACATTTCCACCTAAAACAGCATCCAACTTTAATTACGAATATATATATATTTTTAATTGAATCCAATTTAAATGAATCCAATAAAATTTTTAATTGTTTTGTCCTTACTAACACCTGCAATAAATGATGAGCCTGTGGGAGCACTTTTAGTGCCGGCAAATTTCTGCTCGTGATAGTTGCTTGCTTTAAGCACTCCACGACACACAAAAAAAAATAAAGGGACGGGCTAAGAGTATCATTGCGGCGCCTTCCCAAAATAGAGAGCTTGTCATAAAATGCGACTGAGTGGAGAAAACAGTTGTGCAGGTGTAAATCTCAATCAATTAAATAAAACGTGATAATTTAAAACTCTAACAAACGGAATTTATTCTCCTTCTTCTATGAATATTAAACTAAGACTAATCTTTCATTTTCTTTGTTTCTTCAGTATGATATTTTATCTTTCTTTCTCTAACACTTCAAAATCCTTTTCTTTTCCTTCTACTTTCTCTTATTCTTCAAACTCTACAAATGCATCGTTCATGCAACGCAATCTACTACAGCATTCAAATCCGTGGGTTGAATTGGCTGGAGATCACCGGTAAGTCGTAAAAGATCGAATGAACAACAATCAATAACAGGAGCATTTCATTGTCGAAATCGAAAAAAAGAGCCAGGTCTAAAAACTCTTAGATCACACAAATGAAATAACTTAGGCATTTGTTTGGCTGTCGATTTCCCAGGCGGACCAGTAAGGAAGCAGAAAGAGGGAAAGGAGTGGTCCCTGTAATTCTAATCATAACTGGGCCGATAAGAAAGAAGAAGATATCTCTTCTTCTCTCCTTCTTTTTATACCCTATTCTAAGGGTATATTAATTTTGACGCATAGTTTGTAACATACCTTAATATTGCCCGTAGACCCCTAAAAGTTACTATATTTATGATCAGCATCGATAGTAATATCGATCTAGCCATGTCCGTCCGTCCGTCCGTCGGCAAAAATTAGGCATTTAAACTGGGCCTAGAGAGCTGAAATTTTAACCATGTACTCTCTAGGGTCCCGAAATAATCAAGTTTACGAATTTGTGAAATCCGCCCACAGGCCCACAAACTCAAAAAAACAAAATTTTGGAAAAAATCGAATTTTGAGCTAGAAACCTGCAATTTTTTATATATGATCTATGACTCCTAAAACTGCTCGGGATATAAAATTTTCAAAATCCGCCCACAATTAAATAAAACAATTTTATTGAAAAACCAAAATTTGAGCTAGGGAGCTGAAATTTATAATATATACTCTCTAGGGGCCCTTTAAGCTCATGTGTAAGTATTTTCAAAATCCGCCCACTGACACGCCCACAATTTGAAATCAACTTTTTTTGCAAATCCAAAGTTTGAGCTAGGGAGCTGAAATTTATAATATATACTCTCTAGGGGGCCCTTTATGCTCATGTGTTAATATTTTCAAAATCCGCCTACTGCCCACAATTTATTTTTTTTTTTTTGGAAAATTCAAAGTTTGAGCTCTCTCTAGGGGCCCTTTATGCAAGTTTTTTTTTAAATCCGCCTTTTACAAAAGCTTCTTTTTTTTTTTTAAAATCCTTTAAATTATACTCTAATTATAATTATGATTATATGTAGAGCGTTCTTAACAATTCAACCATACTAAGACTTTTGTCACACCCACTTATGAGGGATATAGGATATCCAACAGTTCGCCTAAGCGGACTGTAGCCCGTCCCTATGTTTCTTAATTTTATTGAGAACTTTACAACTAAAAGTACCCCCCCCCCCCCCCCCCCCCCCCCCCAATTAAATATATGTTAGCAGTGGCTCACTGGTTAGTGAATTGGAATACTAAAATCTTTTTTGTTTATCTCAAAAGTCTGAAAAACATCAAAAAACAACAGTATCAATAGTCATGAGAAGCTTCTCAAATTTGCCGTCCGGCTTAAAATTGTGGGTCCATTCCACTTCGCATAAACAAATGGTTAAATAAGCTAGATTTTAGGCACTGTTTGGCCCTGACTCCTTATATACATTTTGTATGTACATATTCCTAAATTGATGTGTACTTATATACTATTCTATACTATTAAACAAAACAGTTAAATTTTAAAAATTTCATGACTGTCGCTATTAATTTAATTTAATTAAGCATTGGTTGTCCGTTATAGCAGCAGCACAAAAAACAATTGCAGCAACTGACCTTTTGGCAAACTTCCGACTGTCAGTCGAACTACCGAAACATTTGATTGAGTGTGATGTTTAAGCTTGAAGTGTGAGAAAATCCCACGAGTCTTGAAACAAACGGACGTGTGTATGTACCTATGTTTATATATAATATTCACAATTACGAATTCTGGAGAAAGAGTAGCAGCTTAACCATATACTCGTACATATACAATACTGAGGAATGTATTGGCTTATGTTATTTTTAAAAACCTATACCAATTTGCTGGTAGTAAAAGTTATTAAACAACTTATTTAAATTACAGTGGGCGAAAGCCATCACAATGGTCGTGAATAACAATTAAACATTTTTTGGCATGAAGGTATAGAATGGATATGTTTGTTTCATGAGAGTTTGAAACGATTTTCATTGCGATTTAACTACCGAAGTAATAATTATTGCTTTTGATATTTAATCAGTCATTAGCGAGACCAGAAATATAATATTCTTGGCGACAATATGGTCTTCTGTTGAAATGTAGATAAATCTATGGTTCCGAACTAACGAGTTTGTAGTCACACTGCATTGGTAGTGCAGACGAGGGAAGAGTTGATGAGCTAGTTTCCCAAAGTTTCACTTTTTAGTGACAAGAAAATTAAATTAGCTAGGTATAGTACTTACAACGTTTGTTATTACTCACGAACCTAACGTATGCTAATTTCACAATAGTAATACCATAGTTTGTATAGTGTTATACATAATATGTGCTTGGAACAAATTTTTATTTGACAAAATTAAAAAATAAATAAATAAATATTAGTCTTTAACGGCCCATACAGGGCCTTAAACCTAGCTTCTCCAACCACTTGCTTGCACGAAGTGGGAGGGACCTATAATTTTAAGTCGTATCTGAGAAGCTTCTTATGAAAATTGATACTCTTGGATGTTTGTCAGACGTTCCCAAGAGGTGTGGTAGTGAAAAAAACTTTAGATGTTAATCGGAAACCTTGCCCGACAAAATTAAGTGGGAATATATTTACCAAATATATATACTAAATGATTGATTACCTGCTGAAATACCTTGCTGCAGCATTCAATCCAATAGTCCTAATTAATATCATTTATAACTCCATTTGAAAAGACTGAACAAAAATTGCATCTGCGATTAACCTGTTGCATAATTCAATTGCAATTTCTCGTTCCATACCTATGTTATTTTTTTTTTATTTCGTTTGAATTATTTACATTATATTTGTTACCGCACATTTTACAGAGATTTGATACTTTTGTCTTTCTTCTGGAACATTATTTAAATTTTTGTGAATCAAATTTTTCTGAGAAATATACATTTGAAGGAAAATACGAACCAAAACCTTCAATATAATTAAAAAATAAGAAAACTATTGTATACAATAAATAAATAAACAAGAAGTAAATAAGTAATAATAAATAATAAAGTAATATGGGAGCAATGAATAAAAAAATAAATAAAGACTAGAAAAACAAATTATATATAGGTAATAAATAAATAATAAATAGATAATTAATAAATAATCACTTAGTAATCACTAATAATAAGAAAAAAAAAAATACTAAATAATAAATAAATAAATAAAAAAGTAAAAAAAAGGATATTACTTAAATTTAAACTCTTACAAATAAATGACTAGAATGTATGACCTTTCGATAGAATGAAGATGAAAAAATAGTTACAAAACAAAGTTATTTATTTACTTTGGGTAAAAGAAAAAAAAATTGTGCGTACATAAACCAGTAAGTAAATAGACAATAAGTAAATAATTTAACATGTAAATAACACCTAACATAACATATATAACAAGTGAAAAATAAGTACATTGGAGCGACAAAGTGCTCAACTTAAAGTATTCAAATTATTTACGAGGGGATTGTCAGCAAAGTTGCATCTAGTTTTGAACGCTATATTTAGTCTATCGATTCTATTAGCAATCAATTCAAGGGTTGAGTGGTGCCAAGGTAAGTTAAGCATCATTTTCAACAATTTGTTTTGGGACACTTGCAATTTTTTTATATGACATCTTGCAGAGTCGCCCCACACCTGACACCCGTATAGCAAGATTGCTTGGAAGATTACTTTGTGCAAGATAATTTTGTTGTCAGTGGATAGTAGGGATTGCCTACTTATAAATGGGTACAACATTTTTATTGCGATCCCTATTTTTTTTATTGTCTTATTTATGTGGTCCTTAAATGTGAGTTTAGAGTCTAAATAAATCCCAAGATATTTTACAGAGGGCTCCCAATCTATATAACCTCCATTCTGGAACTGCAGCGGGCTGCTGGGAAGAAAACAAGACTTTCGTTTTCGCGAGAAAAAGATAGCTTGCGTTTTCCCTTCATTAAGTTTTATTTTCCATCTGTGATACTCGTAAAATTTGATAAACACTACCATTGCATTTTGAAGATTCCTGTCAATATTGAGAGCGAATTCATGCGATGAAAATATTGCGCTGTCATCTGCAAATACAGCCAGATCACAGTTGTTTATTGTTGGTAAGTCAGATATGTAGATATTATATAAGACTGGGCCCAAAACTGAGCCTTGTGGAACACCGGCATGGACAAATTTTAAATCTGGAACACCACTGTTGACATGGACTTTAAATGTACGACTGGACAAAAAACTTTGGACAACTTTACAGATATACGGTGGGAAGTTAAGGTTAATCATTTTGTATATAAGACCCTCATGCCAAACAGAGTCAAATGCCTTTTCAATATCAAGTAAAACCATGCCGGTGGATTTTCCTTGTGTACGATTTAATTTAACGGAATTGCATATTCTAAGTACCTGGTGGGAAGTACTATGATGCCGCCTAAACTCAAATTGTACGTTAGGATAGATATTGTGAATATCTATGAGCTTATGGATTTGTTCTTTTAATACTTTTTCATATATTTTGCTTAAGTTACTTAGCAGGCTGATTGGCCTATAACTTTCCGGTCTTACTGCTGGCTTACCCGGTTTTAATATTGGCACCACTTTGGCCATTTTCCAAGCATCCGGAAAGTATTGTACCTTTAGACATGCGTTTATTAAGAATGCAATAAATTTAATACCTGCTCTAGGTAATTGCTTTATATAAACGTTTCTAATCAAGTCCAGGCCACCAGTTTTCTTAATTTGCAGGGTCGTTTTTTTCCGTTTTTGTCAAGTCTGTTAATTTTGTTGTTCCATTCTTTATTGCGGTGTTCTGAAATGAGTATGCTTATCTGTTTGTTAAGATACGTCATTTGGAGCCGGAATATAGGATTGCGATACCTTTGCCAATTTCGTCTGCAAATGTTTCTCAGTTTGATCAAAAGCAAAGTTTGTCAAGGCAGTTTTGAAAACCAACTGGATTTTGGTATCTTCGGTATACTTGCATCGACCGAGCTTAAGATGTGTTCTGAAAAATCACTTACTAGGTGGTCGACGTCTTCTTTATTTAGGATCCCGTCGATATTAATGGGAATGCCTTGCAATTTTGACTTAATTTCAGAACGAAAGCGTGTCCAGTTAGCATTTATTAAGTCTAAAATGTACTGCATTTTTGTTTCACCTGACCGTAAAAGACGGCAATATACCGGATTGTGGTCAGAGCTAAGTTCGTTTAATGATATTGGATTTGTAACATAAGATGGGATATTCGTAACAAATAAATCTAGGAAGGAAGAACTACCACGAGAACTAGCTGGGACGTAAGTTGGACTTGAAGGAAACAGTACAGTTATTGGTAACATAACAAGGAGATCTGAAAGTAGATTTCCCTATGAATTCGCTCTTACACAACCCCAATTTCTATGGCGGGATTTAAGATCTCCTCCAATAAGAAAATTTCCATTTATTGAAAAGAGTCTTCTTAAATCAATCCTGAAAGCATTTCTTTTTTCATCTGAAGCTTATTTACACGGGAAGTAAACACAAAACACTTTTTGGTTTTTTAATTTAATTTCAATTCCCACATTTTCCACATAACGCGTTCTTACAACAGGCAAGAGCGAATGCTGAATTGATCTTCTGATAAGAATTGCAACACCGCCACCAGACCTTTCAACCCTATCGTTCCGGTAGTTCAGGTGTTGATAAATGTATACCTCGTTTCCACCAAGTCTCTGTAACCAAAGCAACGTCAATGTTGCTGCAGTTTAAAAAGTTTAAAAACTCTACAGTTTTGTTGCGAATCCCTCTCGCATTCCAAGTGACAATCTTAACATCTCTATCTACCATATTATTACTTATCATTACTATACAGAAACTTAGTAGCTAAATGTGCGATAACTTGGAATTGTTCTATTCTAGTTTAGCATGTAGATACACTTGTTATCATTTCCATTGCTAGAGAATTAAGTTCCTCCATTGTGAAAAATTGCTGATTGGAACAGTTACTTGGAGTGTTTCCAGGAGTGTTGCTGGTAAGATTATTCGAAGAGCTGATCTCACTGTAGTTTTGCTTCTCCCACGCATTATATACTTGCGCTTGAGAGCGAGAGCTAGTGCTAGCGTTAGCAATGTTCTCTTGTTGACGGCGCTGAGGCTGCGGCAGCAAAGGATAGTCGGATATAGAAGAGAATGAAATATGTTTTTGTATGTTTTGGTAAGTACGAGCTGGATTTTCCGATTGCGATGCTCTGTCAAAAAGAGCTTTTGGTTGAGAATAATGCTTTTGTTTCTGAGAGTTTTTTTTCATCTCAGAATATTTAATTCTGTTGACACACGTAGGATCTGTCGATTTATGAGAGCCGTTGCAATTAACACATTTATTTATTGCGATATTAGGCGTTTTTATTTTTTAGCCCCGAGCGGGGAACAGAGCGGGGCCCGAGCTATCAGAGCTCGCTCCGAGCTGAACATAACCTGAGCGCTCCGAGCTAATTAAGAAACAGAATTGGGCACTGAACTGTCATTAGATAATTTTTTTTCTATTAATTTTCAAAATAGTCAGGATTGCTTCTGAAATTGGTGTTTGTCAAGGATTGTTCCATTTAAATTATAATTTCTAGTAAATAAACTATGGAAAAAGCACAAATAATGAATGAAGTCAGCCGCGCTCAGCTTTTCGCTCTATGTGCTCGGTCATTTTTAATCGAGCTCATCGAGCGAGCCCTGAGCTAGCTTAGAGATAAAAAAGAAATACAAATTTTGTGCTCAGAGCGCTCCGAGCTAAAAAAGTAACACAGTTCTTTTTTTGATAGCTCAGTGCCCTGCTCGGAGCTAAAAAAGAAAAACGCCTATTATCGCATGTTGCAGTCTTGTGTTGACAAGCGCAGATAGCACAATACGCTTTTACATTGCAGTTTCGTTCACCATGTCCGAACATTTGGCAAGTATGACATTGAGTTAGATTACCCTTTAATTTTCTTTGTATATTCCAGTTCACCTGCGTATGCAAAATTGACCGATATTGCTTTTTTAAGTGGAAGACTTTAATTGAACTATTTTCTAAGGAAACTAAATAGAAAACATCACTGTAATGTTCGTATGTTTGAGTTATTTTTTTTAAGTTCATGCATTTAAAACCAATTTTGATGAGATCATTTTTCAATATACTTGCGTCCATATCGCCCATACCGTAGAGAACCACTTTGAAAGCTTTCTCACTGTGGAGATCATGTGAAGAACTGACAGTTTTCTGATTTCAGCTTGTCGATCACTGAATTATATGAAATAAGGGACTCACAAATAATTGTAGTTCCGATAGATATTCGCTTTATGTAGTAATCAGAGATATTTAAGGATTTCATGAAGTTGTGAATATAATACTATACTCGGTGTGTACCTGTTTTTGTTATTTATAAATGACATGGTCAAAGTGGTAACGTTTTCAAAACTTGTATTGTTTGCTGACGATGGACTTTTGTATGTATGTGGGAGTGACTTTCTTAGCTGTATGAATAATATAAATAGTGATTTAAGAGCTATAAGTGCGTGGTTAAAAATGAATAAACTCATTCTAAATACTGATAAAACTAAGTGCCTAATTATTAACAATAACTCGATCGATACACCCCCCAACATCGTAGTTGACAATATCCAAATCGAACTTGTTGAGAAAGTAAAATATCTTGGCATCATGATTGATAAAAAACTATTGTTCAATGATCACATTGAGTATACATGTAAAAAAATATCAAAAAAGATTGGGGTCTTAAGAAGAATAAGACAAAATATTTCGTTTAACAGTGCAGTGAAGGTGTATAACGTTATTATTAAACCACATTTTGAATATTGTGGTAGCTTGTTATTTACATGTCCTCAGTTTCAAAAAAATAGACTCCAAGTCCTCCAAAATAAAGCTATGCGGATAGTGTTAAAATGTGACAGGTATACCCCAGTAACTTTAATGTTGAATTCGCTAAACTGGCTAAGTGTAAACCAAAGACTATTTATGAATGCTATGCTATTCGTTCACAAATTAAAAAACGGATTATGCCCGAATTATCTTTTGGAAGGTGTTACAACAAACAATCATCATTCACCGTATAGCCTAAGATCCGCAGGCGATCTACGAATCCAAAGAGCGAGGACCTCAAGAGGACAGCGGACAATGTACTACATGGGGTTCCAAACCTTTAACAATTTGCCACCTTATTTAAAAAACGAATCAGATTTCAACGTATTTAAAAGAAACATTATTGACTTCATTAAATATAATATAAATTAAAAATTCAATTTGAAAGTTAAAGATAAAAAACTGTATTTCAAAAATTAAATCTTAAACCTTATATATTTATTGTCATTCCTTACAAAAGCTTATTAATTTATTGTAAATAATGTTTAAACTAAATGGCTTCTCGAAAGCTAAATAAAATGCATCTATCTATATCTATAATCACTTGATTTTTGGAGAGGTTTGATTGGTGGTATATACACCTTTTTATCACTAACCACGACTGTTTCGTCCATATCATCGTTGTTTTCACTATCTGGTAGACACTGTAATGGAACTCCAGTAATTAAAACTAGAGTCCTTTTTACGCGCACTGTTAGGATTACTCATTGTTCGACGATATTTCTTATCCGAGGACAGCTGATTGTCCTCGGAGTTAGTGGATCTATCGCGCTTAGATATGTTGGATTTTTTGTAACACACTTGGGAGAAAGTCAATTTTATAGGTCATGCGCTGTCAAAAGCTCCGAGTTGACTGTTCCATATGTTATTATTCCCGTATTTTTTTTAAAGTGTTATTGTTCTGTCTTAAAATTCTTTTATTTCCAACACCACTGTCAATTGCAAATAAACCTTACTTTGATTAGATTCATTCAGACACCATAAAGAATACACTTACAAAATTTCATTTCCCTTGATAGCGCCAAGGGGTGGTTTGAGGTCCACACCTCCACTACTCCCCAGTTCCCATACCTTTCTCGCCAGCTCATGGGCTTGCTCATTCCCCTCTATACAGCTGTGTCCTGCTACCTAGCACAGTCCTACCCGGTTCTGCCTGCATAATGCATTTAGCATTGTGCGACAGTTTCTGACTGTCTCAGAATTGATGTTGACAGATTCTAGTGCCTTAATTGTCGCCTGACTGTCAGCGTAGATAGCGATATCCCTTCCGGACATTGCTCCCATCTGCAATATCTCTAAGAACAGCCAGAACTTCCGATTGGAAGACACTGCTTGTGTCCGGGAATCATATACACTGTTTCAAGTCTGAATCAACAGAAGAGGTGCCAGAACCCGTTCACTTCCTTGTCTTAGAACCATCATCATAATATGATTCATATATCGTAATGCAACGAGTTTAAGCTTGTGTCTTCAGATATCCATTAATAAATGCAAGATCTTGACCAAATTGTGTCTCAAACTATATTCATGTAAATCTACTTTAAAACTGTTACACAGGCAGCGATTTAATGTAACTGCATCTGGCGTCATTCTCCCATGACATATCCGTTTATAAATCGCGTTAAGTTACCGTAAACTCATACAACAATAAAAATTGGTTGTCTATGAATTGTATTATGCAGTTAATGTAATCATAAACATGACTACAAATAGACGAGCGAAATCAAGTACCTACCTATGATTTATTAAAATGAATAAAATGGTAGAGCTTTTTATATTCGCAAATGTTTCATTCACTTAAAGATTTTGTACGTATTTTTACAGTGCTAGATATAAAGTTTGTTTTTAATCATCATTTAGCCAGCAGATCGTTTCATTTTTTGTGAAATGATATTGTGTTTTAAAACATGCATTATT
The DNA here is from genome assembly GCA_949715645.1 of Portevinia maculata. Taxonomy (NCBI): domain Eukaryota; kingdom Metazoa; phylum Arthropoda; class Insecta; order Diptera; family Syrphidae; genus Portevinia; species Portevinia maculata. Next base: position 309,729,693 of record OX454526.1, on the reverse strand, counting down.
TTATGATGCTCTTTGCGAAAAAGTGCCTAGATTGAAATATTCATGGCTTTTCGCTGGCAAAACAATTTATCTACATTTCTGTCCTTTCACCTACTGTAAGGTATGTCTTATACAATATAATCAAAACGCCATTTCTTATAAATGTTGGAATGTTGGATCAAATAACGGTTATTGTTCTGACCATGGCTGTATAAACGTGAATACCTTAACCACTTCATCATCGTTAATTGGATCGCAATTAGTGTTGACATTTTCTATACTAAAGTCGAAAGTTATTTCAAAACAATATTGTGAAATTATGCAATGATTTTTTCTAATCATGTTTAAAAAAAATTGCCGAACGTAGTAAATTAGGTTTTGTTATAAACATTTCGCCATCACAGCTTCTGATTAACAGTTGATATCAAAGTAAAAAAGAATAAGGGAATGTAAATAAAGTCTTGTAACTTTTCTACCTACCAATACAGACTTTGCAGATAAAAAACAAAAACAACTAACTGTAATAAAAAATTTATATTTGTCGATATTTTATACATTTTTAAATTAGATTTTTTTTATGACATATGAAATAATTTTTATGTAAAAAATCGAAGGCAACTAAAGAAATGAATTAACGATATTTATAAGACTTGTGGTAATTATTTTGTGTATAATATTAAATATTTATGTAATGCTGTAAGGTGGGAAGAGGATAGTTTATTTTGCCTAGGATTTATATTAATAAACATTTAAGAAAACATTCTTTAATTGATCAAAGAATGAATTTTTTTTTCTTCGAACTAGTTTTGGTATAAATCTGGTAATATGTAGATTGATTATGGAAAGAATGCATTTTTTTGGAAGTTTAAGATAACTATTAAAAAAAAACTTTGGATATACATATTTCACAAAGCACTTAAATTATTCTTCTTAAAAAATTACTTTAGCACTTTTAATTTACATTTTTTTTTATCAACTTAACTTTAAATAAAATATCACAAAACTTTCAAAGATTTTTAATATTTAGGAATATAGTGTAATGTTTGAGTTTGAATTATAGTTATATTTACAAAAAATGTGGGCATTTGTAAATATTTTAGTCTTAATATTTATTTTGTGTAAATATATTTTGTGTGTTGTTAATATATGTAGAAGTAATTAGAAATATATTTCGTGTTCGAATTCTGTAGTTTTCATACAATTTCATAAAATACAGGTAATTTAATTGATTTGCTTTCACAGACAATTTATACAATGTATTATTTTTAAGTATTTACTTTAATTAAATTTTAGATCTTACTTCATCACTATGGAATAATTTTTTTTTGTTTACCAATATTAGTTTTAAACAAATCTTCAAGCTCTTAAGCACAAATCTGAAGCAAAACTGTTGCTATATTTGAAATAAAAACACGTGTTATATGTGAAGACCGCGCACATAGTATGAGCTCACCCTCACGGACGGAGAGAATGTGGACGGGTACGTAGCTAGATTTTGTAGAACCAAGCCCCACATAATTTCATTTATCATACCATTGGTTACGGACTTTTGAAGTCAATTTCTTGTGTAAACTCTCTTCTTACCTTTCTTGATAGATAAGTAATTAAAGATAGGCGAAAATAAAATACAATTTATATATAAGTTAATTAACTTTTATCCGACCCTCTGTCATCTGTTGATAGGACCGGTGTAATTATCAAGTGCATGAACAAAATATATGCATTTTAATGACGTTATATAAGATTTATATTCAAATATGATTGACATATATGTAGTTGCAAGGCTATGAATACGATAATAAATTGCAAAATCAGTTGTGTAATGTGAAGTTGTAGAATAGATCATATAGAAATAGAAATTTTCGAAAGCATTTTGTTTAACAATTTTTCACTAATAGCTATTCTAATTTCTCAAAATCATTTGATAAGTCGTTTTTTAAAGCACCTCTAAATTTTTTCTGTGCCGCATTTTTGATGGTACTTTTTCCTGCCTTCAAATATGATGAAGCACTCTTCAATGATCGACAAGATATATTTACAACTTGTTGGGGTACGGCGGCTGCAGTAACAAATGCGCATGATTTTTGTTCGACGCTTATGGACTATGAGGATTTAATTTTCTTTTTCTGATGTGATCGCGACGAATCGTTTTGCGAATATGGTGGTAATTCACGAAATTGATTCTGAAAAAGAAACGAGTTCAATGAAGGTGCCTTAAGACAAAGATAATAATGTGAGTTACAATTTCCTCATCGTCAGGAACCCTTGACAAAAAGTCGAGTACTTCATTATTTGGTATAGTATTTGGTCGCACTATACGCCTGGAGAATTTCATTACACCCCAAAAAATTAAAATAATACGAATTGGTACAAAATGCAAAACTAAAGTAGCCCCTATAAGCAAAACTACCGCCAACCACGTAAGTTCTGGGACGGAAAAATTAAAAGTGCTGCAAAAGACAATTAAAAAAAATAATAATAATTTGTTAATGTAAGTGCGCCGTTATAAAGCTTTGTCATACTTTTTTGTGCTTTCGCCTAGTGATGCCAAATAGCCAATAGTATTTTGTACTGTCTGTGAAACTTCCTGAATAGCTTGCAATCGTTCTTTTATAGACTTCTTCTCTTCCTTCTCTTTGTCATCATCATCATCTTCATCATAGTCGTAGACGTAGTTGCTTGATGTATCTGAAGATGCACCTGTTATCCATCGAATGAACCAATTCCTAGAGATAAATCCGTTTATGAGAAATAAAACAATGAGCTTATTTTTCCAAACATACTTAAGCATGACAAGAAGTAAAATTACTGGAATAGTTTCTAAGTTACCATACACACACGCTACGATCCACAAAACAAATGCGATAATTGATCGTAATGGTGATTCCCACTCAAAGCAGCTTCTGCAAGAAAGAGCTTGTACAAATATTTTTTTTTCTTTTTTTAATAAATTTACTGGACATATCTTGCAGCATCTAGTATATCCATAATTATCTCCTTAAGACGGTTCACATTTCGTAAGAAAAGCTGTCTTTTGAATTTAGCTTCTTGTTGTATTAGTTTTTCTTCTTTTGGTTGTAAAATACGGCAAACAGCGCGGACGGGGTTCCAAACCACCGCCATTTCAAGTAGAATCTAGGTTGGTACAATTGGAATTATAATTAAGTTCCATTAAACTGAGAGAAGTAAAATGTCTCAAACTCTTGCATGGTGGAACAGAGTTCTTATATTTAATTTATTTTTCGAAAAGTAGAACCCGATAAGTTTAATAAAACTAAGCTGACAATTTAAGGACCGAGTTTTTATTAATACAGGCGGGTACCTACTGTTTTTGTCAATATATTTTATTTGTTTTATCACAGATAAAGGAATAGTAGGTGAAGATTTTATTTTTCATATAAGTCAAACACACAATGAAATTGGTACATGTGTGAAATGAAGCATTTGTTAAAAAATGTTTTTCAGATGCCCAAAAAAAAGGTCTTACAACACTGGAATACTACTTCTCATAAAAGAAATAAATAGAAACATTAAATATGGTCAGGAAAACAATGAATTTATAAAGGAGATAAGAAGAGCGTTCAAAAATCACGCGCCTAACTGACGCAAAAAAGATATGGGAGTATCGAAAAATCTACATATCTTGGGGGTCTAACTACGGATAAAAGTAAAAATTACCCACTCTGGAAAGCTATGATATATGCAAAGAAACCGAAACGTAAGAGCCACTTATCAGAAAATTCAATAGCGAATGGGCGAAAGGTAAAGGAAATACTTTGATGAACACCTTTAAAACGTTTGACTTAAGATCCTGTTTCAACCGCTATAGCAGTTTACACTGGGTCTGTGGCGGACTAAGCCCATCAGAGGCCAGGGGCGGCAAAGCTGAATGAATCCCCCAGCTTTAAAAAAAAATTAGTTTTACAAGCTTTTTATTCAGTTGCCATTTGTATGTATAAATAAGTGTTTATGTATGTTTATTTCATTAAAATCTGGCAAGTGAAATTTAGATTCGAATTAAATTATTTAGGCTAAAGAAACATACATACCTACAATATGGAATGGATATGGGTGAGGAAAATAAAATATGAATCGATCGACAAAAAAAATAAAAAATTAGATTAAATAAATCAAAGATAGTTTTTTTTATTTTTGTATAGCGTATTATATGTGTTTTCGTGCCTTCAATTTACTGAACTCCTCAATAACTTCTGTGAAATCGATTTCTTTGGAAATTTTTCTTTCTATTGAAAGCACGGCTAGATTAACCAGTCGCTCTTGATCCATTGTAGGTCGAAGATAATTTTTAATTACTTTAAGTTTCGAAAATCTCCTCTCGCATGATGTAACCGAGATGCAAATGGTCAAGAAATATTGAAGTATGAGCGATATACAGGGTAACGATTCACTGAAGTCCCATTTTATTATTGAAGGATTTTGGGGCCCCTCAAGACCGGAGGCCCCTTCCGCCCCCTGGTTAGTCCGCCACTGCACTGGGTGAAATTAAAATTTATTAATATATCTCGATGTGATCTGATTACAGTACAGATTTCAACACTTGCATGGGGTAGCACTATTCAATGAAATGTCAAAAGCCTTTATTAAATCGCACGCAACCGATTTTGGAAGAACCCCTACATGTTTTGGCGGTTAACTGATGTCTCTCAGGCTTTTTTTCTGATTTTATTTTTAATCTGCATACACTAGTGGTATTTAACAAGAGGAGGGCACAATCGTAGCTATGTTTGAGGATAGTATGGCTAGATTAGCATAAAAAGCGATTTATTGAGCGAGAAATAAGCCCTAATAAGTGAAGGAGCAATTCTTTGTTTTATGTCAACCTGGTCTTAGTCAAAATGTGGAAACAAATGCGCCAACCCGACGGGTCTTTTCGCCTAATTCACCAAAAATGACTACTGGCACGCACATATCAAAATGGACCATAACGAAATTCATGTGCAACGCTATAGATAGCTCTCACCTGTCTGTAAGCGCTGTTAAAAGTAAAACAATCTAACTAATTTTTGAGTTACCTGAGGTGATATTCCTTTCGCGCGAGTACACAGATTTTTATCCTTAAGCGTATACCATCGCTTGACACCATTTTTGATACGGAGCAGAGGTATGATCAATTTTCCTAAAAACTCCACCCTATGATCACGATCTTCATCATAGACAGTTAATTCTAGTACGGCAGTTATGTCTTTTACGTTGCTGAAAAATACAACAGTACATATATATAAATAATTTTTCTTCTACAAACGATCTCCAATTTACAATGTGAAAATCTTATTCCAGTTTGGTGTTAATGTTTTATACTCCGTTTGGGTTTGTAGCCTTGCGTTACTCAGCTCCAGCACACAAAAAGGGTCTGATTTTCCACCGATATCTGCTGCTGCCAATCCTGTAGCACCGAACACCTTTACCGTCAAATGGCCAACATCTCTGAGGTTTTGCAAGCACCGATGCCAACAATATCGTTCTCGTAAGACATTTAGTTCTCTAGAATCTTCCTTGTATACCTTCAGATCACTTATTGTCTCTAGTGCCGTCGTTCCACTAATAGTTAACATTAAAAAGACTTCTCCCGGACAGTCTTCAAATGGTTTCCATATTCCATGTGTAGTTTCACGAGACAATGCGCTAAGGTCAATTGTGGCTCTACCATAGAAACTATTACGATTCCATAGTGACAGCTCTAATAGTTGGTCTTCATCAAATAAATGAAGATCGAATTGTTCTAACCATCGCTCCGTCCAAGAAGATTTACTTTTGTATTTTTCATTTCCTAACCTATACAATTGTAGGTTATCTATGGTTGATTTTTTTAAATGAAAATAAATTTACCTGAACTTAATGTGTATATCGTTTAATTTTGTGCCATCCTCTGAGAGTGGCAAGTCTTTTGCCTTCACCAATAGTATTGTCACAACAGAACTCCATATTTGTGACTTAAGACGCTTTGATGATTCCGCCAATTTTGAGTTTCGTTGAAAATGCTGAAAGAAAATTAAATTATCTTCTAAACAAATATATTTTTTCACATTAATCTTCATAGCCCGTTATCTTCATTGCACTCTGATGCTGACACTGCTAACATGACTGTTCCATATGTTAGAATATCGTCACAGCTCAAAGGTTTTAGATCTAGCTAAGACGGATCTTACAAAATGCATAAATGTTACTGTCGCTGTTGAATGGCAAGATAAAGCTGTTTTTCTTATTTTCCAGTTTGTAGTCTTATTGTAATAATTGTAAATTAAAATCAATAGAATGAATATGTGTGTATCCGAGAACGGCGTTCTCTCAAGATTTAAATGGGAAACTATGTGAATACGAGTATGTATTGAAGAAATAAAGAAGGCATTAGATACTTAATTTATATAATCAGATTCTAAACATTTCATTGGAATGAACAAATATGACTCCATGAGAGGTTGAAGGAGCCATTGAATTTCCATTGTCTTAAAATATTTACAAATTGTTGGCATAAGAAAAATACAAATTTGGGATGAATCAGCTCTTAAATTCCGAATTAAAAAATGATTTCAGTTAAATCTAATCTCGATCAGTACATAATGATTGCAAACACTAGGTATTACATTTATGATACCAAAACGATATGTAGATGGCTTAATGGAAAGGTACAGCTTATATTTAAACTTGGATTGCCGTTCACTACTTTGTGTCGCATAAGCGGTTTTTGCAAAAACGGTTTTCTTTTAAGGCGCCATCCTTATTTTTTATGATTTTTTTTTTAAAAAAAACCCTAGATCCATAGTTCGAGATGGCAACGCAGATCTAACCTCTGAGTCTGGTCTAGCAGCGAGCTCGAGATCGCAGAGAATGGAAGGCTGCAGTGTCTCGCACAGAGACTCGTCGCGGATCGAGAACCCGTTAAGTACTGTAAGTAATAAAATGTAGCCATTTCAAATGATATTGCTTTTCATAGCCGGCATAGATATTTAGGCATGAACAAATTATTAAGAAGATGGATGCCGCGTTTGCTGGCAATTGATCAAAATCGGATTCGGACTAAAATTTCAAAACAGTGTTTGGACTCCTTCAAGCGTAATTAAAGTAAATTTTGACGATGTTTCGTTACAGTTGATTAATCCTAGATATACCACTAAACGCCAGAAATGAAAGAACAATCAAAACAGTAGACATCCTTAGCCGAACTGTTCCTTCGGTCAGAAACGTTATTAAATTTTCACACTGAGCCAAATCCTGGAAAAGACCAACAAATTTCAAGTAGACACTCAGCATCTTTTCATTGACTTTAAAGCCGCATATGATAGCATTCATCGTCAGGAGCTGTAAATGGCAATGACCGAATATGTTATCCCGCTAAAACTGATCCAGTTACCTCGTTTGGAAGTAGGTCCAAACCTGTACCGGATTTCGGCAAGGAGATGCGCTATCATGTGACTTCTTCAATCCTCTTCTGGAGCCAACACGGAAACACTGTTTTCAATAGATCCGTCCAACAACTGGGGTATAAGGACGATATTTACATCACATCTTGAAGTGAATGAGGACAAGACTAAATAAATTGCTATCAACATACAAACAAAGGACAAAATATCACTGTTGATAGCAATAACTCCGAGGTAGTTATTGAGCTCACCAAACCCTAATCCTGCTTTATGGTGCCGAGTGCTGGACGATAAGTAGGAAATGGGAGCTAATATTGGGTTCTTTTGAAAGAAAAATACTCCGTCGGATATTTGGTCTTGTGTGCGGGAAGAGCGGATGGAGGAGAAGATACAACCGCGAGTTCTATGAGCTGCACCATGAAGTGGATGCACTCCAAAAAGCGAAATCACGTCGACTACATTGGCTCGGCCACATTGAGCGAATGAACAATAATTCTGCAGCCAAGAGGATCTTCGACTCCCAGGCCAGGTTCGAAAAGGCAAGGAAGACCGAACCTATACGTTTTAAAGACCTGGGCAACTGAAAGCAGCGGGCCCGGGATCGCAGAGGATGGAAGCCTGCAGTGTATCAGGCAGAGACTCTTCACGGGTCGGAAGCCCGTTAAGTAAGTAGTAGTTATTTTCATTGACAACTTGAAAAAGGGAAAACCGATCACCCAACAGTACTATGTCAATTTATTTGGGTGGCATTGGTGTGATGGTAGTGTATTCACTAACTGATTGGCAGGTCGTGCGTTCGAATCCCGGCCAGGGCCATGATTTTTAATTGAATTCACATAAATAGAGATCTCCCTAAGCAATTTAGGCGCCACCCGTGGAGAAAAAAAAATACTAAGCACCAAAAACTTCTTTCCTATCCTCCTATGCTTTCGAATAGTAAGTAGCACCTAAAATCATGCAATAGAATACTACATTGTTAGGTGCAGCTTACTGTTCAACAAAAAATGCATGCGCTGTGTTTAACACTATAAGGGTACTGTACGAAACAACAAAGCCCCTTTAGCGTGGGCGAATTATATAAAAAAAAAAAATTGATAAATTTAATGCAAAATTCTTTGAAAAAGCGGCCTCATTCCAAAAACATAGGGACGGGCTACAGTCCGCTTGGGCGAATTGTTGGATACCCTATTCTTATTCCTATCCCTCATAAGTGGGCGTGACAAAAGTCTTAGTATGGTTGAATTGTTAAGAACGCTCTACATATTTTGTTATATAACACAAAGGATTTTATCGAAAAAAACGAAGCATTTGTAAAAAAAACGCTCCCTAGTTCAAACTTTGGTTTTCCAATAAAAATGTTTCATTTAATTTTAGGCGTGTCAGTAAGAAAAAATGTATGCAAGAGTATAAAGGGTCCCTAGAGAGTATATATTACAAATTCCAGCTCCGTAGCTCAAATTTTCTATTTTCAAAAAAAGTTTTTTTTAAATTGTGGGCGTGTCAGTTGGCATATTTTGAAAGTATTTACACATGAGCATAAAGTGCCTAGAGAGTATATATTATTAATTTCAGCTCCTTAGCTCAAAATTTGGTTTTTCAATAAAACTATTTTATTTAATTGTTTGCGTGTCAGTGGGCGGATTTTAAAAATTTTATCTCCCGATCAGTTTTAGGAGTCATAGATCATATGTACAAAATTTCAGCTTCCTAGCTCAAAATTCGATTTTTTTGATAAATTTGTTTTTTTGAGTTTGGACGGACGGACGGACATGGCTAGATCGGCATTACTATCGATGCTGATCATAAATTATAGGAACTTTTAGGGGTCTACGGGCAATATTAAGGTATGTTACGAACTATGCGTCAAAATTAATATACCCTTAGAATAGGGTATAAAATGGGCTGTTTCGTCACGACAATGCGCAATATCATTGGTCGGCAACAGCAACAGATAAATTAGCTGAATTGCTGTATACGGAAAATATTTTTCCGCTAGACAATTTCTTCATATTTTGAATCAGAAAAAAACACAGAGAGCCGAATTTGGAAAATAGGATGGTTTAGGTAGCATATCCACCCTGTTCTCCAGATTTGGTTCCCTAATATTATGTTGAAAAATAAATTCAACTTTGAGATACAGTACAAGAAAGTACTCGACTCACCACTTCCTTATCTTCCTGACTCCTTGGCCATAGCGTTAAATTGATTAGGATCTCACCCATTTCCCGTTCAGAATGATTCGAGTCTTCCAATTTAACGTTCATCTCTTCCGCTTTACCTAGTTCTAATTGTGTTAAATCTATTTTAGCCGAGCCCATGAAATCATCCTGTAAACCCCAATCGTAATCAAAAACCTGAAAATAATTGGAAACATTACAAAAGTTAATATTTAGAGCCTCTGCGATAATAGGAGAAAATTATATTAAAAGAAAAGCGTTTTAGATTTTGTGTTTACTATTTTGGAATTAAATCCGGATTTATGTTACGTAAATATTTGCTTTTAATGTGTACGAGTATAAGAACAATAATAATTAGCTTCAATAACTTACTTTTATAACCACAGGTTGAAATGGGTCTTCTATAGGTACGACAAATACTTCATCCCATATTGGATTGAGATCACGATGAATTGTTCGAGATTTGTGTAACAATCGTCCTGCTACTTTAAACTTTACATATGGATCACTTAAGCCTTGTTAAATAAAATAAGTTTTAAGTTAAAAAAAAATTGAGTTTAATTTTAATGCTACCATTTTTATCCATAGCAACTAAATCACTTCCACTCTTCAGATGAACACGAAGTTGAAAAAAAACATACTGGCGCAGCACTGCTTCCTTCCTTCGACGTTGCTCTTCTATCTAAAAAAAAATGCATGTAGTAGGTCGGTTAATGTGAAACTCTGTTAATATGATACTTACCTGAAGCTTTTCCAGTTGAGATTGACTGATCTTATCGCCTTCGGAACCCTCATCAATTCTCCCTTCCATCGAACCACCAAATCTGTGACGATTATCTGATGCTATATTAGCACACATTTTTAACTCTCTAGCCAGCGGCGAGCCCTCAATAGTGCGAGCCCTATGTCTTGGACTATGTGTAACGGAACTTCCCTCAGAGCTATAGTCCGCCGCATAATCAGTACTTTCTTGTTCCAATAAATCATTGGGTGATCTGTGGCCGATCTTGTCTTTGCTTCGAGCTCTAACCCAACGATGTTTCAGGCTATTGAAAAACACATGCGTTTTTTGGAATACACCAGTAACAGAAGGACTAGCAGCGCTCTTAGCACGTTTCGGTGATGTATTGGGCGAATCAATGGAACAGTTGTGTCCATTGAGTTCGGAGGCCGATTTACTAAGATGGCGACCTAGTCGTTGCGAAGAAGTCGTATCGTTAGTGATGTCGTCATCATCTCTAGGATATAAATCAGCTAAAAAAAGATATACATTTATACATTATTTGTATAAAAAACTATGCAGTGCACAGTACAATTATTTATATGATTATTTCCTACTTCTTTTTGAATATATTTGGTGGGGCTTATGAAATTTCGTACTTAAATATGTAAACTAATCGCTTTAAAATCGAAACTGGATATGGTGTGCTTCATGAAATAAGCACCCAACGAAAAATTAAAAAATAAAAAATAAAATAAAAAACAACGTTTGGTTGGATTTTGCATTGCTTTGGCGCCTTTTTTTATGTTCGAATTTCATTCCGCCAAAAATATGTAATATTTTCTAAGAATGAAGGAAAACAAATTTAACCATATGAAATATCACCCCGAAAGTATGAAAAATGGCCCCAAATGGCAAGATACTTTTCCGGACAACAATACCAAATATTTTTTTAGAATCCGCTTGGGTGAACTTTTGGATACCCTATTCTTATTCCTATCAGACACCTAGAGAGTCTTTATTATAAATGTGAGCTCCCTAGCTCAAACTTTGGTTTTTCAAAAAATGCTGATAAATTGTGGGCGTGCCAGTGGGCGGATTTTGAAAATATTTACACATGAGCATAAAGGGCCAGTAGGGCGTATATATTATAAATTTCAGCTCCCTACCTCAAACTCTGGTTTTTCAATAAAATTGTTTTATTTAATTGTGGGGGTGTCAGTAGGCGGATTTAAAAAAATATTTGATCATAAGTATAAAGGGTACTTAGAGAGTCTATATCATTAATTTCAGTTTCCTAGCTCAAACTTTGACTTTGTAATAAAATTGTTTTATTTGATTGTATGAATTTTTGTCAATGGGCGGATTGTAGAAATTTTATCTCCTGAGCAGTTTTAGGAGTCAAAGATCATTATATAAAAAATTTCAGCTTTCTAGCTCAAAATTCGATTTTTCCGAAAATTGGTTTTTTTGAGTTTGTGGGCGTGTCTGTGGGCGGATTTCAAAAAGTCTTAAACTTGATTATGTCGGGCTCCTAGAGAGTATATGGTTAAGATTTCAGCTCTCTAGGTCCAGTTTAAAAGCCTAATTTTTGCCGACAGACGGACGGATGGACATGGCTAGATCGACATTACTATCGATGCTGATCATAAATATAGTAACTTTTAGGGGTCTACGGGCAATATTAAGGTATGTTACAAACTATGTGTAGAAATTAATATAGGTACCTGTAGAATAGGGTAGGTATAGTAAAAAATTTCGGCTTTCTAGCTCAAATTCGATTATTGCGATAAATTAGTTTTTTTTATTTTAGTTTGTGGGCGTGTCTGTGGGCGGATTTCAAAAATTCGTTAACTTGATTATTTCGGGCCCCTAGAGAGTATATAGTTAAAATTTCAGCTCTCTAGGTCCAGTTTAAAGGCATAATTTTTGACGGACGGACGGGCATGGATAGATCGACAATACTATCGATGCTGATCATAAATATAGTAATTTTTAGGGGTCTACGGGCAATATTAAGGTATATTACAAACTATGAGTCAAAATAATACACCCTTTTGTTTTTATACCCTATAATACCTTATAGGGTATAAAAACAAAAGCGAAAAAAAAGCCAAAGCGTTGGATACTCCTCCGTTCCCCATCCCACTCCATCACTGTTACATTTGCTTGGCTGTTGCAGGTGTCGTACGATTTTCGTTTGTGCACTTGTAATTGTTGGGTAAAGTCAGCATCAGACGGATAGCGGGTCGTAAGTTGTTGATTTTGTTGGTGGGCAAAAAAAAAAATAACGTACGCTTTTTACAACAAACCAGCTGTTTGGCACTTAATGAAACCCAGGTTAGTGTTGGCTCTGATTTAACAGAGTTTAGTCTACCTGGGTATAACATAGTGCTATTATTCTTTCCCCATCGCGGTCTCACCGTTTATATACGTAGCGACGTAGCCTGCCAGCTACTCAACCTCAATATGGCCAATATTCCAATCCGGAATTTAATTACATTTCGCTCACATTTCAAGTCCGTAGGCAATTAGTCCGCTACTCTTTTATTTACAGAAGAACCAATTTGGACAGTCATTCAACTTATAATGAGTCTGATTCCATCACAAGAATTGTGACCCTTCATCCTCGTACTGAAATCGTCATTGCGGGTGATTTCAATATACACAATTCAACACGAATACCGGACGTAAGCAGTCAAACCACTAACACACTGAACTTGTTTCTCACCTCTCACCTTGAAAAATAAGATATACACGTTTTACCGCCTCGAGGTTCGTCAGACCATTGTGCCATATCAATGAATTTCTCGTACTCCGGGCACATAGTTAAAGAACAAACTCTTAAAAGAACCGTATGGCAATACGAGAAAGCCAATTGGAAAAAACTAAACGGTTTCTTTAAGAGTTTTTAACTGGTCGCTGTGCTTCCTCGACAGCGACGGTGATGCTGCTGCTGATATGATAACAAATATGATTTTATTGGATATGAAATGCTTTATCCGTAACCGGACAAAAAGTATCCCGGATTGTTCTTTACCACCCCCTGTACTCGAGACCGTAGAATACTCCATGGGGTCAACCCACTTTCGCACAGTGGCTAGATTACTTCGAGTTTTTGACATACAGAAATTCGCTGGTCCAGATGGTATCTCCCCTATCGATCTGAAGAGATGTTCTTCTTCGCTGGTAAAACCACTGCGTAAGATTTTCTATCTGTCCCATTCTTCAGGACTTTTTCCGAGGAGATGGAAAACAGCATTTGTCCAGCCTGTACCAAAAAAAGGCGAATCTTCTTCTCCCTCGCCCTACCGACCAATTGCACTTACGTCCCTTCTTTCTGAGGTCGTGGAAACGCTGATCAACCGTCAGCTCATGAAATATCTTGATTCGCGAAAACTTATCAATGACCGGTAGTATGGTTTTCGTAGCCAGAGGTCCACTTGTGATTTGATGACATATCTAACCGAAAAGTGGAACCAATCTCTTCACCAAGTAGGTGAAAGTAAAATTGTTGCGCTTAATATTTCAGAGGCATTTGACAGAGTTTAGCATTAAGCCCTCTTGTCGAAAATGCGTGCATTTGAAAGCGGTGATAATCTTCTTCAATGAATTAGAAATTGCCTTTCTGACCTTTCAATTCAAGTTGTTTTGGACGGGTTTAAGTCTACAACTCACAAAATAAATGCTGGTGTTCCCCGTGAAGTATTTAAATAATATTCCCAACATATCACCCAGCCTTTTTTTTATGAATTTTTTTAATGGTAATTGAATATCAACTTACATACAAGACAAAAATGATTAAATCGAACTTAAAAAACATAGGGACGGGCTACAGTCCGCTTAGGCGAACTGTTGGATACCCTATTCTTATTCCTATCCCTCATAAGTGGGCGTGACAAAAGTCTAAGTATGGTTGAATTGTTAAGAACGCTTTACATATTTTGTTATATAACATTTGAAGGATTTTATCAAAAAAAACGCTCCCTAGCTCAAACTTGGGTGTTTCAATAAAATTGTTTTATTTAATTGTGGGCGTGTCAGTAGGCGGATTTAAAAAAATTAACACATGAGCATAAAGCGCCCCTAGAGAGTATATATTATAAATTTCAGCTCCCTAGCTCACTTTGAATTTTCAAAAAAAAAAAAATAATAATAATTGTGGGGCACGCGGATTTGAAAATATTTATACATGAGCTTAAAGGGCCCATAGAGAGTATATATTAAAAATTTCAGCTCCCTAGCTCAAATTTTGGTTTTTCAATAAAATTGTTTTATTTTTTTGTGGGCGTGGCAGTGGGCGGATTTTGAAAATTTTATATCCCGAGCAGTTTTAGGAGTCATAGATCATATATAAAAAATTTCAGCTTCCTAGCTCAAAATTCGATTTTTTCCAAAATTTTGTTTTTTTGAGTTTGTGGGCGTGTCTGTGGGCGGATTTCAAAAATTCGTAAACTTGATTATTTCGGGACCCTAGAGAGTATATGGTTAAAATTTCAGCTCTCTAGGTCCAGTTTAAAGGCCTAATTTTTGCCGACGGACGGACGAACGGACGGACATGGCTAGATCGACATTACTATCGATGCTGATCATAAATATAGTAACTTTTAGGGGTCTACGGGCAATATTAAGGTATGTTACAAACTATGCGTCAAAATTAATATACCCCTAGAATAGGGTATAATTACAGGATACTTATTCTAGATTATTGTTCCTTATGCGGACGCCCGAAATTTAGCTCTTATGATTATTGCCTTTCGTCCTAAAAACTATTCTATGAACTAATCTTACCTATTATGCTACTTACTCTAGTTACTTAAACTACTAAACGTATTCTAACTATAATTAGGCCTCTGAGCATTCGTTGCCTTGCACAACAAGTAGTCAAATCCCAATTGCATCCCGAGCGCCTGGCAGTCGTCAACGTGCACACGCGCCGCCGTGAGCTGACTGAATCCTTACAGCGTCAGTCACCTTCCGGAAGCACCACCACAAGTTGAAGAGCCGGGCCTCTTCCAAAAACACTCTAGCTAACTTCTTTTTTTTTGTCGGGGTGCGAGACTTTCTACTGCTCCAGTGTGCTTAGACTCAATACTGGTCCATTGTACTACCAGGCAGACACACCACATTTTACTGTGAGAATTTACTCGTTTTCCTAAGAAAAAAAATAAAGGGCTTCAATGATAAGGAGCTTAGGTTTACAGCACTCACCATATCCGCACCAAATACCTGCCACCTGATACGAGCAAAAGCAGGACAATCACAGAGAAAATGTTTCGCAGTGTCGTCGCTCTCTCCACAGGCTTCGCAGTTGGTGATATCGCTTAGGCCTAGCAACTTAAGGTGTTTGGCAAAAGCGTAGTCTGTCTGCAGTCTTTTCTGTTGTGTGACAACAAGAATGCCGCGGATTTCCTACAGACGTCGGGGACAATTTGCTTAGTCTGTCTTAGTCTGCACCCTGGAGAGTCATGCCAACGGCGATTGTGTTCATATGAAACCCAACCGTCAATGGAAGCCCTGACCGAGGACGAAGGGAGATAAATCGCTGGTTCAGGTCCTGAGAAGTCCCCCTCTGAGCCCTGTCTAGAAAGTTCTTCGGAGATCTCATTTCCCGTGATCGTGTTATGATCCGGGACCCAGACAAGTCTAAGTGAATTCAGCCTTCCGACCGAATTCAGAGAGATCTTGCATTCACGAACTATTTTGGAGGTGGTTAAGGGGTTGAGCAAGGCCTTAAGCGCAGCCTGACTGTCGCTACAGACGCAGATACTTCGCCCCCTCAATCCAATACCAAGGACACTTTGGGTGACAAGAATTTCTACTTACTCGTATATACACATGCAAACAACTACAGTTACTTATTAAAAAAGGACAGACATACATACATTCATAGCAGTGGACTGTAATAAGTGCTTTACAATTATACAAATATTTCTTGCACTCACTTGTTAATGGTAGTTCCTCTACCATGTTGATGTCAGATTTTGCAGCAAATTATACACCTTCAACTGGCCCTTGGTGTTATTTCGTGTTATTTTATATTTTCACTCTCGACTATAGCTGCATTTAATAGGAATTTCGCAGCATTCTTTGCTGGTGAATGATCATATTCACATCGTTCTTATGGTAGCCCAACCAGCAATAATTTAACTAACTTTATTTATTAAGCCAACAGTCCGCTGGTGTATTTTTTTTTCCTACGTAAAAATTATAAGTCGCCATGTATTTATTTCCTAGTTTACGGGAGTTATTGTATCTGAAAAAAAAGAAGAACCACTATGAGTTTACAAAAAGGTTTTATACCTGCATCATTTTTTCAATCGAATTTTTTAGATTATTTGTTATACTACATGAACGTTTTTTAACCTCCTCCATTTGCGCTATTTATAAAAAAGGTGATCCAGGTCTCTCGGCTAAATTATAGAGCTAAATAGGTATGTACTAAATTCTCTCAGAAAATATTCACCAAATTCTATATTGTCGTCTGATCAAATGGATTGAAAACAATAACAAAAAAAAATTTTTTTTAGACGCTGCTTTTCGTGCTGATTTGTCGACTGTTGATCAAATATTTACCCTAACCACCTTAGCAAAGCACTTTATTGAGAGAAAAATAAAGCTGAATGCTCTTTCTATAATTCGTGAATCTCTGTTAGTTGAACTGTCAATACTAGGTCTATCGACAAAGTATGTAAGAATTTACGAAAGATTTTTGTCAAATACGTCAGCATCAGTGGCAATAACTTTTCAAAAACTTTTGTTTCAAGTTCTGGTCTTCCGCAAGGTTTCCCCGGTTCTTTTTTCATTGTATATGTGTGATAATGTGATGTGATGATGTCTGTCAGAGTATACCAGATGGTATTAGCTATGGTGATGTGGAAATTAAAGTGCTGCTTTATGCTGGTGCTTTGGTCATTCTTTCTCAAAGTCCATTAACACTCCAACTTCAAAAAAGGTAAAGCAATCCAAGATAGTGGTGTTTTTTTTTTTTTAATTTTAAATACACTAGCCGTGTTTCTTTGCACGCGGATATAGGGATAATTTGAAATTTGCATGTAAAATACAACAACAACTTATCCTATATACACTAACTTTAGCGGGGATAGCTATCGCCGCTAAGTCCTTTAGCGGGGATAAACAGTGCTTCCACAACCCATTTTCTTCGTTTCTGATGAATCGTTGCGATGAATTTTTCAGGAAATGTCAAAGTTTGACATCCCGCCGACCACTAACACATCCCGCCGAATATTTTGTTCGGGATTTTATTATAATTTTTTTTTTAAATTTAGTAAATCTGTCAATGTGAAACTGTTTTTTTATAATTTTAGAATATGTTTTGTATTAATTTCAACTGCCGGAAATTAATATTTTAGAATTTCACGATTTTCAATACAAATTTCTTAACTCAACTTACAGCTGTTTCACTAATAAACGTCATAGGTGCATGTGTGCTGCCAAGTTTTTTTTTCGAAGAATTCTTAAGCGGCGATGGTCGTTTTCTGATGCCATCCCTATATCCGCGTGCAAAGAAACACGGCTACTATCAGCTCTGTGTCGTGGAGTGCTTAAAGCAAGCAACTATCACGAGCAGAAATTGCCGGCACTAAAAGTGCACTCACAGGCTCATCATTTAGTGCAGGTGTTAGTAAGGACAAAACAATTAAAAATACAATAACTATGTACCTACAAAATACTAACACAAACACAAAATAATGCAAACAATTTAAGACATTAAAGCATTAATACGCAAAATATTTTTTAGCTTAATTTTACTAACATGCAAGTCAATCACATGATCATTTAGATTATAGATTCTACTCATGCGACTAATAGGCTTATGCCTCCCATAATTCGTTCTATGATGGGGGCTAAACAATAATTCAACACTGCGTAAATTATGGGCACCACCACGAAAATTAAAGCCAATAGACGACAGCAAGTCAGGTGCATCTATTTGACCGGATATAAGCTGCTGTAAAAAAATGATATCGCTATTAAGCCTTCGTTGAGAAAGGGGTAACATTTGAAGAAGCTTGATACGTTGACTGTAGGGAGGAAGGTTAAATGGATCATCCCATGGAAGTCCTCTAAGTGCAAATCGAATAAATTTACGTTGAATGGCCTCTATTCGATTTGAATGAATGTTGTAGAACGGCGTCCAAACTTGTGAAGCATACTCTAGAATCGGACGGACAAAACAATTGTACAATGACATAGTAATGTATGGGTCATTAAATTCTTTCGCCCACCTTTTTACGAAGCCCAGCATAGAATTAGATTTATTAACAATAAAATTGATATGCTTGGCAAAAACCAGTTTGGGATCGAAATAAACCCCAAGATCCTTAAAATTATCAACATTACAAAGAATATGTTGAGGCAGAGAATATTGAAAGGTGGAAGGGATAGTCTTTCTAGAGAATGTCATATGTTGACATTTAGTTGGGTTCAGGGATATACCATTTTTATCACAAAAATTTGCGAAGCTATTAATGTCAGATTGAAGAAACATTCTGTCTTGCTGACTAGTGATACATTTATATATTTTCATATCATCAGCGTAGATCAGGATATTACTGTGATTTATACATGCCTTAACATCATTAATGGCAAGTATAAATAAAATTGGTCCGAGGTGACTTCCTTGGGGAACTCCAGACTGAGCTGTGAAAGATACAGATAGCGATCCTCTAAATTTCACTTGATAAACCCTTGATCTAAGGTATGAATTAACCCATTTTATGAAACATGGTGGGAAGCCAAAAGCCCTAAGCTTAAATTCGATTATTTCATGGGACAGCTGGTCGAAAGCCTTAGAGAAGTCAGTGTATATGCAATCCATTTCGCCCTTATTCTCCAAGGCATTAGAACAATCATGCAAGAAACTTAATAGATTAGTGACAGTGGATCTGTTTCTTACAAATCCATGCTGTTCATTACAAATTATATTGCGACAAAGAAATATTAGCTTTTCACTAACAATTTGTTCAAAAAGCTTAGGGATACACGAAAGCTTTGAAATGGGCCTATAATTAGTGATATCACCACGTTCGCCTTTTTTAAATACAGGTGTGATAAAAGCACTTTTCCATAGATTAGGTAATCTACCTGTACTAATGGATAATTCAAACATATACTTAAGATATGGAGCAATTGCATGACTGCATTTTTTAAGAACAATCGGTGCAATGCCATCAGGACCTGATGAATAGTCATTCTTCAGAGAAGAAATACATTTTAAAATTGTTTCCAAATCGAATGAGATACTACTAAAACTTATTTGGGAACAGCTAGTTAGATAACTAAAATATTGATCATCAATGTGAAGAGGGGTCTCCCTAAATGACTTACTGAAATGATCTGCAAACATATTGCTTGCGTCTAGCGAATCAGCAGTTGTAGAACTATTGTAAGTAAGCTTCGATGGATAACCATCGGTTTTTTTCTTGGAATTGACAAAACCCCAGAAAAGTTTGGGGTTCAATTTTAAAGAGCATTCCATTTTACTTATATAGTCAATATATAAGTTGCAGGATAAAGATTTGAATTCATTGAATAATGTGAAATAGAGTTCAAGATCTGAGTGGCAGAGACTTTTTAAATAGTTCTTCCAAGCCCTATTTCGTCTGTTTCGTATCGATTTGAGCTCTTTAGTGTACCAGGGATGGGACGCTTTCAGATTCCTAGAGGATTTCACAGGAATCACTTTTTTCATGCAGTTATCCATCAAAGAATAAAAAGAACCTACTGCATCTTCAATATTAGATAACGCAGTAATATTAAAATTAAGGCTATTAATTTCATCAGAAAGCCTTTGAAAATTTGCTTTCCGAAAGTAAAAAGATTGCGAACGGTCATACGAATTACTATTTTCGTACAAATGTGCGCCTAGTTCAATAAATACATCCAAGGGTGGATGATTGTCATCTATGTTAGTTATACTGAAGTTGGATTCCAGAACCACAGTACTAACAGAGTCAGAAGAGAAAACAAGATCGAGAGTTCGATTTCTGAAATTTTTTATACAGCTTGTTTGCTGTAAGTCAAAAGACAAAATGTTGTCAAGTAAAGCGAGCTCTTGTTGGGCAGAGTCAAAGGATGGAATGAAATGAGAATCATCCTCAGAAGGTACCCATCCAATATGTTGCAGATTGAAGTCGCCTATAAGTAAGACAGTGCTGTCACAACAAGATATGTCAAAAATATGGTCTAGTGCCATAGAAAGTTCCGAATACAAAGAACATAGACGAGACGATGGAATGTACGCATTAACAACATATAAATGTTTGTTCTTAAGTGTAATTTTTACACAGATATCTTCGACATTAAGTTGAAATGGAAAGTCAATCTTTCGTGACTCAAGGTTGGAACGAACAGCGATCAGGACACCTCCTCCAAGCGCTTTCAGGTCATTGTTATGACGGTCGTTTCTGAATACGGAGAACTCATGATTGAAGAGTTCCGTGTCTAAAATTCCGGCATTAAGCCATGTTTCCGTCAAGGAGAAGAAGAGTTTAGAAAACTAAATCGTGTGGGCAGGAGCGAGGGTACATGGAAACTGAACGGCAATTACATTGAAATAGTTAAAGAATCAGCGAAAGTGCCAATTAATACATTTTGACGATCCCGCTTCGAGTTTAAAGCGTTTGATGATACCATCAACATGTTTGCTTTGCAAATCAAGTGTATGTTTATAAATACGTAGAGGAGATTGAAGCCATCCAACAATAATTCTTTAAACGAATATTTACACTACCTGTTAATACAACGAGTTATGCAATAATTCAACAATAGAGTCACAGTTGCTGAAATGGATCTTATATTTTAAATTCGCATCTAATTGCTGGAGCTGAACTACAGGCCACAAAGGTCTGACATAAACACTAGCTGCGCTCTTTGGTATCTCAACCAACGAGAATATGGTGTGCACTTCTTGGCGGTGTGTCCAATACTCCAAGAAATTCGATAACTGCATTTTGCCAGGAGTTATCTATCATCTGACGATTATCTGCGGTAATTGAATAGAGGAGGCGCTTGAAAGTTGCGCATTTGCTTCGTTTCACATGCCATAAGATATCGCAATATGTTCAACGATTGACATGAATTTATCAAAAGGCCTGAAGCCTAATCGAATTGCTGCTTCTACCATAAAATTGCATTAAAATAAATGATTTAGATATTTTGCTATGCTAATATACTGAGGAATAGCAAATAATGCCTTATACACTTACTCGTACTTAACTTATTTGTCTTTTCGTTGTGAGCATCAACTTCATATTTATGTCGAGCGCAGATTCTATTGGTTCAGTAACAGTTCATAAATTATTCTCATTGATAATAAAGGATTCCCGCTACAGCTTGTTTATTATTAGTGCTCATATTTCGTGTCCCATATTTTCGCAAGCTAAGCATATTTGATAAAATCGCAATTAATGTAAATTTTCTGTGCTAAAGCTTTTTTGTATATGTTCTTTTAAGAATGAAAGGTGTATGTATTGTATGTACAATTGTAAATATATACATTATATATTGTGCTAAAGCTTTCTCGAGACATAAAATTTGTTTCAACCTTTAAACTGCCTGTTCCTTTGTGCTTAGCCAAGTGCTGTTTAGTAATAAATTTTCTAACTTTGAAATGTTAAATCGAATAAAGTGAATGGAGCATGGAATTCTCTTGCTTTTATAAGAATTAATTTCCAATCACATTTTCGCTTTAGGCATTTTCTATAAGGTTGAATAAAAAAGTATTTTTAATTTTTTATTTAAATGCACCAGGTAAATTTCTATGTTGAATGACCTCGTCGGTCCTTTTTGAGTACATTTTTCACATTTAAAAAGGAAGTTAATTGTTTATTGCAGCAATATACACTATATACACAAAAGTTATAACAAAATTTTGTTATTAAAAATCATTATTAATGGGTTAGGTAAAAAACATCTTACGATTTAACGCTAATCCTTTCAGAAGAGGCCGGAAATAGGTAATAAAAGTATACCGGGTTTTTTGTTATAGGAGTATGCACAACAAACATAGATAGCCCTTTAATTTGTTTTTTTGTTTGAGGAAAAATCCAAATCCCAGAGCACTCACAATCGATATTGGTTCATTGTAATACCAGGCGAAAATCCTCTTTGTTGTGAAGAGGTCGTAGAAAAAAAGGTGCCATTTTTGTATACCTTATTCTAAGGGTATATGAATTTTAACGCATAGTTTGTAACATACCTTAATGTTTACCGTAGACCCCTAAAAGTTACTATATTTATTATCAGCATCGATAGTACTCCGTCGGCAAAGGCCTTTAAACTGGATCTAGAGAGTTGAAATTTCAACCATATACTCTCTAGGGTCCCGAAATAATCAAGTTTAAGCATTTTTGAAATCCGCCGACAGACACGCTCACAAACTCAAAAAAACAAAGTTTTCGAAAAAATCCAATTTTGAGCTAGAAAGCTAAAATTTTTTATATATGATCTTTGACTCCTAAAAGTGATCGGGATGTAAAATTTCTAAAATCCGGCCACTGACACGCCCACAATTAAATAAAACAATTATATTGAAAAGTCAAAGTTTGAGCTAGGAAACTTAAATTTATAATAATAACTCTCTAGGTGCCCTTTATACTTATGATAAAATATTTTTTAAATCCGCCCACTGACACGCCCACAATTTAAAGAAAACTTTGTTTTGAAAAACCAAAGTTTGAGCTAGGGAGCTGAAATTTATAATATATACTCTCTAGGGGCCCTTTATGCTCATGTGTAAATATTTTCAAAATCCGCCAACTGACACGCTCACAATTAAATTTGTTTTTGAAAAACCAAAGCTTAAGCTAGGGAGCTGGCATTTATAATATAGACTCTCTGGGTGTCTGATAGGAATAAGAATAGGGTAACCAACAGTTCGCCCAAGCCAACTGTAGCCCGTCCCTATGTTTCTCCATTGGGATTGGACCGCCACAGCACCACCGCACTCCGCTCTAAATTTAAACTTATTTGGAAATCTTGTGTTCTAGGTTAGTGGTATGATGTTTTTAGGAGCAAGATTTTGAATTTATGAGTATAACGTCAAATATAAAAGTATGGGTGAATTGTCATTTATAGCGAAATAATGTTTTCGTATGTTTTTGTGGTAAAATTTAAATTTATTGTGGAATTGTGGGCGTATCAGTAGACGGATTTTTAAAATCTTTAAACATCAGCATTTCGCGCGCCAAGAGAGTATACTCCAAATTTCAGCTTCAGAAATTTCAAAATTTTTAATTGGAAATCTTTTACAACAAGTTGGAAAACTTACAACACAAATTTGGTGTGTATGTACATCAAGATGATAAACGTGCTAAACATTTTATCTCTGTTACACTCCACAGATAAAACAAAGGCCCGTATCCAATGACTGACGGGTTTACCATCATTTACGACATAAGTTTTTTCGGGTATTAATCAAACTTGAGTTGTAAACTTACACTTTTATGAAAATGTTTAGATTACGAAACGATTGAATGATTTAGACAAAAATCTTTTGAAATGTTTCTTGTGATTACAGGATAAGTGCTACATTGAGTGTCGAAACGGATTAAAAACCTATCCTTTTTCCAATTTGCTTTGGAATTGGAAACTTATTTCAAAAAGATATTTCGCTCTTATTCGAGGACCCTTAGCTGAGCAATATTTTGAAATCGAATGTCTTTTTATGGCATAATAAGAAAATGTTATTTATCAAAGTTGCTTAACTTATGGTTATTACAATTAGAGTGTTGAGCACTCGTGACCTTGATAAATTAAGATAAAGCCAGATCCTTCAAAGATCGGTTTATTGTTGGTGGTCATTAAACATATTTATCTAGTTTTTTTTAGTGTTTTGAGTTTTAGTACAACTTCATTTGAAACATAATTTTAAATTTAAATTTACAGTTAATTATTTTAATTCTAATATAGTTTGGCTCAATGCCGTCAAAAAAATTAAGAATTTCTAAACTCCATTTTCAATGCCAATATTTTTTTTTTTAAAAGTTTCCTTGAATGATACGTTGTTTGTAACTCAGCCCGGCTGTTGTGTATTGATATAATGTTTCCCAGCCAAGGCACCCGTTCAAAATTTCCAGGACTTCGTTATTTTATATCAAAATAACACCAATGTACTTCTTACGAAACTCCTTTAAAATGGGACATCTGGCTATAACATGAAATGGGAGGATCCATTTCTCCTTGAGGTTACAAAGATCGCATAAAATATGCAGGTCAGGTCTATAGGGAATGGTATTTAATTTAATTAGTTCTCCTCTTACTTTAAACATTACACTCAATATGTTAAGCGGAAATAAATTTTGTAAGTACGTACGCTCTATGAGCTCAAAACTAAGTTGGCTATGCATCGCTCTATATTGTAAAGATTGGGCTTCTATTTTATATCCTTCGTAAGTGCAGTGGCTGACTCTCTTTAAGAATACATACAATTTCTTCCTTAAGTCGCTACGGTTTATATCGGATGAAATGTGCACGTTTTCGCGTAGACCAGTCCCCAGATCTTCCCACTTGTTAGCCAGGTTCCTTCTTGTGGAATCTCCTCTTCAGCACTTGCTTAGGAAGCCTTCCGTCTTCCATCCCCTGCACTTTATTGACATACTTACAGTGGAGCTTAAGTGTTTTTAAGAACAATGGTGGCACTGTTGTTTCTAAATGCAGCAAAAATATCTCTGGAATCGTTCCACTTCTTCAAATTGACGATATTCCCAAATGTGGGCTCCGTAAGGCATTATTGACGCCGAAGTCGTACGAAATAGTTTTATTTTAGAACTATGTTCAATAAATTTATCAATGCTTCGACTCCAGACTGCAGATACAGCTCTTCTCGCCTCAAATAATTTGTTGTGGAAATGCTTTTTCATGTTGACATTTGCCGCGATTTAAATACCTAAGTATAATTCCCGAACTAATGAGACATTTTCGCCTCTATATGTCCACTTTTCGTTGCGCGAATATCTACCACCCCTATCTTTGAAGACCATCATCTTAGACTTGTCCAAATTAATGGATAAATTCCAACACAAATAATTGCTTTGTACCCGGTTGATCATTCGCTGCATTCTGTGTACAGATTCCGAGAGAAAAACTATATCATATGCAAAAATAAGACTCGGGTCGCACAAACATCCAAATTAAGCACCTCCTCCAACTGCCTATACAATATCGCAAAATAAAAAGTAACGCGCTCAGGACACATCCTTGCTTCCTTCCCATTTTAGTTGTTAACTCCTCCGAAACAAGTTTAGTACTTTCTTATTTTCGATCCACTGCGCGAGTCTATTAAAGATAAGGGCTCTACAAATTTCTATATAACCAGCAACTAAATTGAACCAAAATGGACAACAATAAGATATGATAGGTATACTAAAGGCACCTACGGTGTCCACGATTTCAACGAGAAAAAGAGGAAAAGTTTTACTTTTAAATGAAAACACATAATAATGCTAGTCAAAACAAGTCTTAAAATCAATACAAATAAAGTGCACGGTTGTGTGGTAAGAAAACTTTCTCCTTTTATAAGAATTGGTTTCGAATCACATATTTTCATAAGCCATTTTCTGTACTCACAAATTAGGAAAATAAGTAACAATGTAGATTATATAAAGATAGATATGTCTTAATTGCAGTTAAAAATCTGTTTGAATAAAAAAAGTATTTCTATTCTCACTTCCTAATGCAACTGCCGAAAGTCTGTGTTAAAATGACCTTGTTGCGCCTGTGTTGAGTAGATTTATACACGTTTTTAAATCTCTTCCAAATAGGTATAAAATAAATATGTTTTTGCAAATCATCACTAAAAATTTGTGAATAAGGGTAAGTTAAAAAACATGTTGAAATTTAAATGTATGAGGCTGGAAAAGGAATAAAAGTATAATCGCATTTTATAGGGATATGACGCATGAGTATGCACAGCAGGAATAATTATGTTTATTCTTCTTCTACTTCCTTGACGGCGAAGTTATGATCAGATGTAGGGGACCACGCAGTTGCGCAAAGGTAAGTGTGTTGGACTACTAATATAAAGGTCTCAGGTTCGAATCTCGATGCGGTCAAGTAACAATATAAAGTTTTTTCCACTCTCCCACCTCTTGTGAACGTCTTAGAAACACCCAACATTATCAATTGTTATGAGAAGCTTCTCAAAGTTGCCGTTCGGATTCGGCTTTAAATTGTAGTTTCCTTCAACTTGTACAAGCAAATGGTTGGAGAAGCTGGGTTTTAGGTCTTGTATGGGCCGTTAATGCCTTATTTTATAAGGGACCACAACCGTCCCACTTTACTGCATCCCTACTGGTCCGCATGTGGAGTTAGCCGGTTTGACCTTTATACACATCGACGGGCCTCTTGGTTTCTTAAAAATAACTTGATCCGTTATTGAGATAGCATTTTTGAAAAGTAGTATTTTCGCGAAAATTGAGTACGCTTACTTTAATAATTTTATATTTCAAAAACTATCAAAATCATAGGAGCCATTTTTATACCCTATTCTAAGGGTATATTAATTTTGACGCATAGTTTGTAACATACCTTAATATTGCCCGTAGACCCCTAAAAGTTACTATATTTATGATCAGCATCGATAGTAATGTCGATCTAGCCATGTTCGTCCGTCCGTCCGTCCGTCCGTCGGCAAAAATTAGGCCTTTAAAAAGGGCCTAGAGAGCTGAAATAACCATATACTCTCTAGGGTCCCGAAATAATCAAGTTTACGAATTTTTGAAATCCGCCCACAGACACGCTCAAACTCAAAAAAACAAAATTTTGGAAAAAATCGAATTTTGAGCTTGAAAGCTTTTTTATATGATCTCTGACTCCTAAAACTGCTCGAGATATAAAATTTTCAAAATCCGCCCAAAAAAATAAAACAATTTTATTGAAAAACCAAAATTTGAGCTAGGGAGCTGAAATTTATAATATATACTCTCTAGGGGCCCTTTAAGCTCATGTGTAAATATTTTCAAAATCCGCCTCCTGACACGCGCACAATTTAAAAAAAACTTTTTTTGAAAATCCAAAGTTTGAGCTAGGGAGCTGAAATTTATAATACGAGTATATACTCTCTAGGGGTCCTCTATGCTCATGTGTTAATTTTTTTTAAATCCGCTTACTGACACGCCCACAATTAAATAAAATAATTTTATTGAAAAACCAAAGTTTGAGCTAGGGAACGTTTTTTTTACAAAAGCTTCGTTTTTGTTTGATAAAATCTTTTAAATGTTATATAACAGAATATGTAGAGTGTTCTTAACAATTCAACCATACTTAGACTTTTGTCACGCCCACTTATGAGGGATAGGAATAAGAATAGGGTATCCAACAGTTCGCCCAAGCGGACTGTAGCCCGCCCCTATGCTTTTTTTTTTTTAGCAACTCGGTGTTTTGAAAACAAGTTGAATAATGGAATAAAAAAAATTAGTCTTGCGATATAAGCTTATAAACCTGGTGGGGTAAAAATACATATACATATTTACAGCCGTATTTATAATGAAACTCATTCTTGGGTCATGAAATTATATTTACCACAACGAAGAACACTCATTAGGAAAAAAAGTAGTCATTTTGTAAAACAATGAACCCGATAATTACAATTCGATTGCTCGAATACAATTTCAATTTGGTTTCTATATCCCTGCGACTAATTAAATTAAGTGGAATTTTATGAATGCCATCCAAAGTGAAGATATGTTTCCATAAAAGGTCAGACAATAATTTACTTATTCATCAGTGTGACATCTGCTTTCCTACAACCAGCATGTACAACAAGGTATGCTAATCATTCAAATACTTAAAGAAATTTTGTAAAACTTTATTTCTATTTCGTTTCAGATAACAATTTTTTTGATCTTAGGGCTGAGTTCCTTTACCAATGCTTTATTTTTTGGCCTCTTTAGTTCCAGCGCAACACCAAAGCCCGATGCAATAGTTAGTGAATCGATAGAATCCCAGACTGATAATCTTGCATATCAAAATTATTTGCGATCATTGGCAAGAACATATTCTCCATACTCCTCAATGCAGTATGTTCCTTTTTACGCAGTTGGACCACAGTACACGAAATATGTTCAACCACAGCATAGTTACGCTTACCAGACTGCCGCAATTCAAGAATTTCAACATAAATCCATTCCAGTTCCAACTCCACGCCATCAGCAAGTCGTTATACCTAACCTAAAATTTCAGAAACCAATAACAGTTCTTCCTTCTGGGACATATCAACAAACGTCGCTTAATATTCCAGAAGTAACACAAAGTCTGAACAAACTCATTGGAGCTCCAAGCACCAGCACAATTTCAGCAGCGAAAACACTTGAATTGAATATACCAGAACCTCAAATGCCAACGTCCTTGTATGATTTGCCGGTTTCTGGCATCGCTCCTGATTTTCGTACTGGGGGATACGTTACTAAATCCCTTAAAAGCATTTCTTCAGAAAATACGAAACGTTTGGGTCGACGATTTGGTCATGCTTACACAAATGGGGATACGACTAGAGTCTCTGAGGAAGGTCAATTGGTTTACTATGGAAATGGGCAGGAAACTGTTGTGAAGCGTGGGCAATATGAGTACATCGATGCAGCGGGAAACCCAGTGCTAGTTAAATGGATTGCTGATGATAATGGGTTTAGATTAATAAATTAATTGTTTAATATTATTAAGCTTTCTTTTTTTCTCTAACGACGAGGTTATGGTATGAACTAAAGGGATCATAGCCCTCTCACTTCACTGCATCCCTCCTGGTCCCGTTGAGGGGTTCGACGGATTGATCTCAAAAAGTATCTGGAGGCTCCCCGACTTCGTCACTGAGGCCCATAATGCTTGTGTTGTTGCATTTTTTGCGATCCAGTAGTTTTTAGGCCTGCCTCTTTTTTACGATCTTGGCATGTGCATGCTCCTGCTATTGATTGTTGTTCGACTTTCCTAGAACTTCTACATTGATCTCCAGTCGTTTTAAGAGGAGTACATATTTTTTACGCAGTCGTTTACCTATACTTGCCATTTGTTTGTTTATTTTATTTAATAAAGTTCTCATTTAGTCTGGCTAGTGTAAGACAATTTAGTGCAAGTTAGGATGAGTTTGACGACGCAGGAGGATCTAAGCATTCAGGAGCAGAATAATTTGTACATGCCTTATATTAGCTTTACATATAACTATGCATACACGTATGTTAACAAATTTAGGGAAACGGTATTCCATTGCAATGTAATATAACTAATATATAAGTATTTTAAACTAACTTTCTGCTCTATCCAGACGCTGAGATACATGCACTTTTGTACGGATGTATATAAGTTGGAGAGTTATGATCCCTTAAATCTAGATCATAGCCTCGCCATGGAAATACTCCTACGAGTATATAAATTTATTCTAAATGATAATGTCGGCTAGAATACAAAATTGCGTTTGAGATATTGCTGTTTCTCTAAAATTTTGTTATTCGATTCTTTTGGAGTATTCCCCTTTTCTTACTCTCGTCCCAAGTATCCAAATCAACAAAACAGATCAAAATTGGTAGAGCTTTTTTTAAAAAATTTATAATATCCAACAAAAGAAAAAAAATAGATTCATACTTTATTTGACTTCTCTAAAGTCGTAATATAGAATCACAACCACACTTTGGGTTAAAAATATTAGCATGATTGTAGTATGTACTAGTACCTACTTACATCATGAATATACCTATCTTTTTCTTAAGTATATCGAAGTATACGAGAAAGTTACAAAGTATAAAATTATAACAAGTTTTAACTCTGAAATTGCCCAAAATAAACCTTAAAGAATCACTTTACGAAAATTAACCAGATTATGCTAATACATACGAGTTTATATAAATATATAAAAACGTTGGTAGTGTATGTATGTCTGAATATCACACTGAAGCTATACATCTTATATTCACACCATATGCTCTTGTGGTGCTCCGGATTGTTTTTGTTTGTTACTCGTAGACCTTCATAGGTTGCGCTATGGTCGCTTTTTTCGAAAATTTATTTTTATGGACCGATTCGTGGCGCTGGGGTGGAGATATTTACGAAAATGTAGTTTTCCGTGTATGTATATAGTTTTCATATCAACAATGTTAAAATTAAATGTAATAATAAAGTTTAGTATAATCAAAAAAACATCCTACTGGTGACGTTGCCTGTCTTAAAAAATTATTGATACATCTACAAACATTTGATATTTCAGTATTATGTATTTCACTGTGCTGTACAATTTTTTACAAATAAGTTTGACGAAAATTTCATATTACCATTAAAACAATTGTTACGAAATTTTAACAATATTGATTAAAAATAATACAGCGAATATGCCTGAAAGACGACGTTCAAACATTAGGCGTCGTGACTGACAAACTCGCAGTTGGCAATTATTTAGAACGAATTTAACACCACAACAAGAAGAAGCAGCGAGAGAGGATACACGATTGCGCAATGCAACCACCCGTGCATTAGAAAGTGACGCACATAGAATTGAATGACATTTGCACAAATGAGAATTAAAACGCACACATCACGCAATCGTGTTAGGTATCATTGTGCTATCTAAAGACGCATTAATTCAGAATGTGTTTCCAAACATTCGAGATAATATCAACAATCATCGATGGCTGAACGAAAGGCAATTTAAGCAGCAAACACTATTGATGTCAAAACCAGAAATATCTACATTCAAAACATGTTAGAATCTCCGTCATTTTAATTCAAGTCAATAATTACTGTGGTAGAAGAAGATGAAGGAGTGCATTTTCCAATTGAATTTCTAAATTCACTTGATTTACCGGCTCTTCTACTACATAGTTTAACTTTGAAAGTAAGATTCTACTGTTAGGAAACCTAAATGCCAAGAAAATATTGGGTAACATTTTTGAATCGACAATAATCAATGGCAAGTCTAATGAAGAGCTTGTTTTATTGCCAACAATCCCGATGATTCAAACAGATTCTCCAACTGCATTTAAACGCTTAAAATTCCCAACTCGTCTGGAATATGCAATGACAATTAACAAATCACAAGACCAGCCGATAAAAGTCTACGGCTTGGATTTGTAAAATTCATTCTTCGCCCATGGTCAATTATACGTAGCCTGGTCCAGAGTTGGTAAGCCCAACGATTTGTTTCTATACGCCGAAAATGGAGAAACAACAAATATTATCCACTCGTTGGCCATACAATAAATTGTACATTGTATTTTGTAAAGCTAAATTTTATTTATTAAATCGAAAATAAAATGTCCATTTAAAATAGAATGCTTAATTTCATTACAAAACAAATCTTGGAATAAAGTAAATAGTTTAGGTAGACCAACGATGCCGGGTCAGCTAGTTAACTATAAAACAGACAATCGAGGCAAGTTCATGAACTAATTGTTAATACCTTATTCACTTGTCAAGGCGATGACACCAGCATACAGATAAACACATCTTTTTTGTTTATCGTTATATAAATAGTATCTAGGTACCGTGAAATAAGTCTGTATGATAAATATGAATAAATATAACTAATGTACATACGAAATGAATAGATAATAAGTAAATGACAAATATCACAGAGAATTTCTTTGAAATAGGAAAATCGCAGCATCTGAACCATCACTCTGTTTAACCGATGTTGTCGTCAATTATAAAAAGGGATACTCACTATTAAATATTCCAAATGTATGCAAATTATGAGCTTTTTTTTCATTTCACAATT
Source organism: Portevinia maculata (assembly GCA_949715645.1). Taxonomy (NCBI): domain Eukaryota; kingdom Metazoa; phylum Arthropoda; class Insecta; order Diptera; family Syrphidae; genus Portevinia; species Portevinia maculata. Next base: position 309,697,719 of record OX454526.1, on the reverse strand, counting down.
ATTTAGCCCCACATATGAATCCCTTTACAGAATCGTGGACAAATTATTTGATAAATAATTACATTGCCCTGACTTTGAAGTCTGAGTACACTGTATACAAACCGTTTTAAATAAAATAAATCCATTTAAAAAAGGGATTGCGTAATTATGCATAAGTTCTATTTTTTTTACTCAAAAATGGGCTGTTATCCTTGAAACAAAAGCAAACGCTTCTGACAAAAATTGGGATTTTTTTTACTTATTTTAAGCCAATCGAATTTTTATTTCTCTCTTCGGAGGCAAGCACACTGTACTTCTTCATTTATTTTGCCACAAAAATACACACATACAGCATCAAGGAAAAATTAGAACACATTTTTTTCCTGCAGGATTACGTTTGTGTCCTGAACATATACACATGTGTTATGTAGTATTAAGTACATATAGCGAATGTTTGGCATTTATTTTAAAGAAAGTCACTAATATCTTTCGTTTTTTGACAATGGAACCAAATGTAATAAACATTTCGCCAAGAGGACTAACTTAGGACACTTCCCTTACTAAATAAATTTTTAATACGCACATTTAACATATGTACATATTTAACTTCATATGCATTGATATTGGTACTCGTAAATGTATTATTAAATATTCTTTTAACTTTTTGTATCCGTAATTTATTTGTTAAACTTTTAGATGTTGTTTTTTTCATTTCTGTGTTATGACAAATAAGTGTATGAGTTGTACTCCTCCCCCATAAGCAGAAGGAAATCGAACGGAGCTCAGCGAATATTACACAACAACTGGAGTGCTTTAGCTACCCCCGAGTACTGCTACTGCTAGTATCAGGGGTTGATGCAAATCGAGAACTAAAAAACTTTGTGAATGGCTTTAGGTTCACGCACAGTGTGAAACGAGGGAGTTATTGCATGGGATAAGATTCAAATGTTCAGTTGGTTGCTCTCTTATCCTCACTGCATCCAACCCAAACAAAACCCACCATCTCTGGGAGCTTTTTGTTTGAGTGAAAAATAAAATTGTCGATTTCGAGTGCGCGTGTCTTGCAGATAGCATACACATTTTCAAAAAAATATGATTATTCATGTGGATCATGTATAATTTAGAAAAAAGTCAAAGGCATATAAAGTATGAACATTTTACAAAAATCAACAGCTCTTCCGGAATATTTCTTGGGTAAAGTCTTCTCTTCAGGAAAGGCTTATGTTGCTTTTATTTTTAAATTGCTGCTTTTTCTGTATACATTTTTTTTGATAAACAGACGCCCTGGCATCTGAGAAGTGCACCGTCAGACGGTGAGCATTATATGCCTGACTAGAAAGTCGAACATATGATGCGTTTATTTAATATTTACTATTGTACTGTTTTTTATGTTACTTGCAAAACCCCCTTCCAAAAACGACGCTTGTCGTAAGAGGCGAATATGGGGAGAAATCACATCTAGGCAATATTAAGTAACATATTTAACATCTTGAAATTGTACCGCAAATGTGGATGCGAATCCGAGGATTGATACGATTTAAGATCGCCCGTGTCGTCAAAAGAAGATCGAACATTAATCAATAGTGCACGCATGTGTCGAAATTGATAAAACTGGGCAGGTTTCGAAACTCCTGGATCACACAATTGCAACAACACCAGCATTTGATTGGCATCGGCATTGGTTGTATTGCAGTGGGACCGCTATGATCCCTATGATCCATATCATGACCTCTTCATTTAAGAAGAAGAGGTAGAGAAGACGAAGGGAAGTAGAAGTGATGAAGTGATCCGAAACCGGGGGCCTGCCAATATTCACGCGAACCCCACAGCCGGTTCGACCTCAATACACGTCGGCAGGCTCCCCTTTTTTGGATCTCTTCATTATTAAGGTTAATCAAATGCTGACGTTATTGCATTTGTATGATCCCAGCTTGCCTTTTTGTCATAATTTCGAAGAGTCCATGCTCCTGATATTGTTTTTGTTTTAACGACATCGGTGACCTCCACTTGGATGTTAAAATTGTCTCGATGTAATTTGTTCCAATACTTTTATTTACTTTCATCTAATTTCTTAGAACAGCTCCCGAGGTAGTATCTATAGAAAAGACAAAGGTGAGCTATAAGTACTGGGCCAGCGGTTGGAGATTGGATGTAAGTTCAGGATCATCAAAGAGACGAACTGCTAGTCTTTGCATATATATTTTCCTTATTCAGCGTAAGGATTTACTTATATGAGTATAGTCAAATTAGTCGTTTGGATTGTCTTAAACCAGGGACACTTTAACAAGTTCAAGAGGAAGCTGTTGTTCCTATTCCTTATTTAGCTCAAGAGCAGCAGCTCAATTGACTCTGCAATAAGGTTCCGGTCCAAAGAAAGCAGATTCGGATCCCGCTCTGGTAAGTTCGTCTGCAGATTTATTGACTGCTATGCCTCGGTGGCCAAGTACCCACCCGAGTTTTACCTTGTTGTATTTGGCTAGATTTTGCAAGGCCTCGTAGCAGTTTTTAACAGTCAAACAGTCTATTGTGTTGGGCGAGATTGCCTGTAGTGCTGCTTCACTATCTGAAAAGATGTTTGGGATTGAGTTAAGTATTTTCAGGTGACCTGCGAGGTCATTTGATTTATACTTGTATTTATTTTTAATAACGAATCAAGCAGTCGCTTTCCTTATGAAGATTTGTAAAGGTGAGAGCCCAATAATAGCTTCAAGTGCTACTGTTGGGCAGGTGCGCAACGCAGCTGTTATACCAAAACAGGCAATACGTTCAAGTATTTGGAGCTTGTTTGCCCTTATTCGTTTAAGTACTTTCGGCCACCATACGATGGCCGCGTACGTGATAATGTTCAAGATTTTCTAGTCTTCTTCTAGTAAAAGGCACCAGGATGGCTTTGTGAGGATTGCTAACAATGCATTCTGTATACCACAAGTAATGGTTGCGCTAAGCTTACCATGAATCATAATCGTCATAACCTATGTCGTTAGAGCCTAGTCTGTGTTAATTGACTAGTAGATTATCGATGGCTATAGTGTCCAAAAGAGGAGTTAGAGTAGCCCCTGGTTGCCGTCACAGAAACAGATTTTCTCCCAGAGGAGGAGGTTATAATTCGATTTTCTAACACTGCCCTTACTGCTGATCGCCCTGGCAATCCAGCCGTATCCGGCGTTACGAAAGGACCATCAACGTCTAAGAAGGCACATATGGCAATTTCCTTGCATTGATATGCTTCATCTACGCTTTTACCTTTCTGTACGCAAATTGACTTGAGAGCTAGATATGTGTATCTGTTCTCTAATATGAACATCTATTAGTCTTTGCATGTTTTTTTTTTTATTTTTTTTATTTTTTAAAAAAGGAAATCCAATTCCCAGAGCACTCAGACTCGGTAACGGTCCATTGTACTACCAGGCAGAAATCCTCCTTTTGGTATAGAGGCATGTGAATGGGTGGCGTATGTTGTTGTTCCCCATGAGGATTGAACCTGTACCGCATGGGTAACAAGCCAACATACTAACCTCTACACCGTCGCCACCCTAGTCTTTCCATGTACTTAAGAATGAAATATGTTAGACCAATGGGTATGTACGTTAACCTGTCTCCAGAAAAATGAAATATATCAACAATTGTAACTTACTCTAAATAAGATTATTGTTTGTATCACGGATAGAAGAACCTGGGAATTGAACCTGAAGTAATGTTTTGATTGTGTCTTCGCTGTCCATCGTGTAGTAGTAGTATTCCTCATGTCTGCTATATCTTCGCAGCACTTTGTTCATGTAGCATTTAAAAAGGTTGATTTTGAACGTTTATTAAAAATATCTATATTATTACCGACTATACAATTTAACAAACACTCACTTCTTTTGTTGTTGTCGCTACTACCCCATATCTAGTTGTGTGCGTTGGCATCGCACCCGATGATATAGTGCTGGTTGTTATTTTGACAGTGGTGAATGAGTGGCTGGATATCTAAAAAAGGTATGTTGTTTTCTTCTCCAGAAAAATATGCTGAGGCATATACGATGTTTTGGGTGCCGATCTCTATCGGGAATTCTATCACCAGGTCCCAGGTCTTTATTGATGGATTTTGGAATGGGAAGAAAGTTGATATTAAGCAGGCCGCCCCCGGCACTTACTCACCACACTTATATTATTCCCGAGACCCTTGATAGATCCGCTGATAACCACGGTTGATCCTCTTTTGAGGATACTTTTTGCCGAAGTAACTGAGCTTTTTAAGGGCCCTTTCCTTTTCGGCAACCAGCCAGTTCCTTTTCTTTCCAACTTGGCAAGAACGCCCAGGGGCAGCGTTGAATGACACAGCCAGTCGAAGTAGACTGCGTGGGTATCTTACCTTCAGACTCATTCCGATAAGTGGTACAATGGTTGCTGGCCCTGTGGCGCAGCTATTCGAAGCTGACTTCATGGGTACCGTACCTTCAGACACATTTCCGATACAGTGGTTTCTGTCTCGCTCGCTGTAGAAATACTCTTAATTCAACAAAAATAATATTTAACGTGCCCTATTTTCAGTATCTATAACTTCTAGAATGTCACGAGAAAATACATTATTTATCAATCACATAAACGAATCGGATACCTCTTCTGTTTGGAGCGAATAATGCCCAGTGTAAAAGATGAAAGTCTGAGTACTCGGACAGAATCCCGGAAACACATAATTCTAAAAAATCGAGAATCCCAAAAGGCCAACATTTGGAAAAAGAAACAAAAAATTTGATTGTGGGACAAACAAAAATAAAGTGCAGTTCTGGGTGGTAAAACGTTCTCGCTTTTATAAGAATTGGTTTTCTCATAAGCCATTTGCTATACTCGTAACAATGTATAATGCAGGCAGCTATATTTGATTACTGTTAATTGCATTAAAAAATGCAGTTTCAAATGCTCCTGAATAATAACTAAGTTTTCTTTTTGTTTAGACTGAGCATGGCAATATCTTACCTTCACTCCAAGTACTTAACACACTAACACAGATACCAACCATTACAGCTGTTTTTGAAAAAAGTGAGGTTTTTGAAAATTTAAGTAACATACATAAAATAAAACCGTATAAAAAATCTTCTTAGAATCAGAGTATGTTTAAGATAGTAGTATTGGCATTCATGTCCAGTTTCTTTGAAATTACTTCACAGGTTTTTGAGATGTAGTTGGTTTTTAATGTGCTGTTATATAATATGATCACTCTATATGCATTAAAGAAATCATGAAATCTGTTTTTATTGTCAAGGTTTATGTAAGACCAGTGTATTATATTATATATTAATAAAATAACTATTAGGCATTAACGGCCCATGCAGGGCCTACAACTAGCTTCTCCAACCACTTTCCTGTGCGAAGTTTGAAGGGACCTACAATTTGCAGCCGAATCCGAAAGGCAAATTTGAGAAGCTTCTCATGACAATTTATACTCTTGGATGTTTGTCAGACGTTCGCAGGAAGTGGAGCTGTGGAAAAAAAACCTCTAGATGTGATTGCGGGAATTGAACCGGGGACATTTTGATTAGTGTTCCGACACACTAACCAATGAGCACTGCGCCTGACAATTATATTAAATATATTATATTATACATACATATTATATATTTTAAATTAAAATAAAAAAAAACTAATTAAATGACTGTTTTAAATGACTACACCAAGATTTAAATTTCCCAAAATCCCGCGGTTGCAATTTTTTTTTTTTTTTTTTTTTATTTTTTTTATTTATTTTATTTATTGAAAAATCAATTACAAGTAAGACAAGAGTCTTATAATTTTTGGTAAGCCTTTAAATGTATTACTTTACTGAATAATTACAAAATTAAATCCCTAATGGTAACACCAAGAAGATTCATTATCTCGTAAGGATTAGATACCTAATAGGCATTTAATACGTTTGAATCTGAGAACCATTCGTAGCATTCTTTAGAGAAAAAGCATCAGTTGCGTCTTCATCGAATTGAATGCAAAGGCTCTACACCACATGCAGAATTCAATGATTGGGGTAAAGAAATGGCTAATTAAAGCAATTTTCATTGAAGAAACGAATTACTCTTCTCCTCTAATGTGCTCTTTGCAATATAAACGTCCGAGTGTCAAAATGTATGGGGAAAAACAAAACAATTTTCAGAGCTTAGAGATTTTTTAAAAGAAAATTACGACATCACAAAGAGAGGACTAAAAATGCTCCAGAATATAAATTAAAGACAGCTGGGCTGCGGGACGGTATTACTGTCGTTTTGTACAGCAATGGACCTCTACTATCAAAATGCTTTCTAAACATTTCAGGCAAGAAAAGATTTCAAATAATAAGGACCGCTTTTTTTTATTAGTAGAATTTGATAATTTAATAAATTGAGTCGAAAAGAAGATATTGAATTGCAAACGACCCGCTTCGAATTCCATAATCAGGCCAATGTATTTTTCATCGCTTGCATTATGATGAGTTATATAAATAAAACACGTGTGCATTTTTATTCAAGTAAGAAATGATTACTGTTAGCTTCATTCACCCCAAAGATAGATTTGTGACAGATCTAAATTTATCTTTTCATCTTCAAATATATACATGTATGGTTTAGAGAAGTATTTTGCATCGTGGAATACAGAATGTAATCAAATAGTTTGCTGTTTAAATAATCAAGAAAAGCTTTCTGTAAAATTACTACAAAAAGTTTCATTTGGTAAACATTTTTAAATTTAAAACAAATCAATGGCAAAATATTATTTTTACAAATCTACAAATTTGTTCATAAAACAAAATTTGAAAAAAAAACCGTTTTGTAATTAAAGATTAAAAACTAATTTCATTATATATAACACACTACAGATATGACATGATTTTTATTTAGGGATATTTGTCAAATTTTTGACATTATTTTAATTTACTTAACAAGAATTTGATATTATGTATGTTTAAGTATGTATATTACTTGGATATCTATAAACTATTTTAACCGAATGTTTATCGTCGCTTTCCTCTTAGTTTACTATTTTTATTATGTTTTCCAGTGCTTTGATTGTTTCCTTTAGGAGGTTGATACGATGTATTTATCGGCATAGAAATTGTATCGGCTGAAACTCCAAGGAAAAGATGTATTATTGTTTATTTTTTTATATTTAAAGCAATATATGTAAGCATTTTTGTTATGAGTGCAAGACATAATTAAGTGGTGAACATTAATTATTTTAAATTCTATCATTTGTCTCTTGGCTAAGGACTTTCATTAATAAAAAGGTTATAGGTTTCGAAAAGTAGGTGCATGCATTTTTCTTCTTAAAAAAGGCATTTTTTACATTAAGTTATGTCATATGTATATTTAGACACTAAATAATAAAATAATTAAATAAAGGTAGCGGAAGAGTACGATAACTAAGGTGGTAAACTGTATACCGGATTCAAACTTAGAGCTAAGATGGGAGGGGGCGCTTGCTCGTATAGGAGTTATAAGCTTTTGAAAATCCCAATTTTCATAGATAAAATTGGTGAATTGATGCAAAAATTGATATTTTCGTAAACTTAAAACGTGTGTATATAGTAGAGTACCACAAAAAGATTCATAGAAAATAATGGTTTTATTTCACCCTCTACAAAAATCCGATATCAATTTTTGCTGTTTAAGTTATGGTACCCGTGCTAAATTGGGCAAGGGGACGATAACGTTGGCGCATCAAAAAAGTCAACTGTTTTTGTAGAAAGACTAAACGCGGGCATTTTTTTAATATAGGAGAGAGGTCTTTTTCCCCCCGTTTAGTAGATAGGGGCAAATTTCTAAAAATTGACTTAAAATAAGAAGAGAAAAATATTTAAAAATAAAGTCAACACTTACAAAAGCAGTAATAACTTTATGGAAAGCCACAAATCTGTTCCACAGAAATCTATCTCACAAAACGGGCCACTCAGGAACTGTTGGTTAAGAAACCTGTTGACATAGGTGCCTGCCAGACGAGTGGACAAACCCTAAGCGAAACAACGAAATGGCGTGTGTTTGTTTTCTTGATATACATATATATTAACTTGATTTAAAAATAATATAAAAGAACTAGCTGCCAAGAAAAATAAAATACTTTATTTTCAATATTTTTTTTTTTTCATATTAAGTCAATTTTTAGAAAATTGTCGCATTCACCTAAAAGTGGACAAATAGACCCAGCTTCTCATATTGAAAAATTCTTTAATCTGCCCCTCTGTAAGACTCAATTATCATTTTGCGGTACATAAGATTTTCTACACTCCCTTAAAAATGTATATGATACTTTCTATTTCTGATACATAAACCTTACATTTTTCTTTCCAACATAAACCGTACTTTATTACCACTTATGACCTATATAGATCTGCCGACGATAATAATACAGTTTGGATCAGCGAATACTTGCACAAGCATGAACTACCATACTAACAAAATAAACATAAAATTAAATTTTTAAGTTTCCAGTTTAGAGTTTTCGAGCAGATGCAATACATGGATTCAATTTCACTGGTATTTTTCCATTTTTTTTTATAAAGATTCATTGACGTAAGTAAAAAGCATGAAAAATATATGAGAATTGTTAATAATATTAACAGATTAACAATGTTGGCAGAATTTTTGTTTAGACAAACATTGATGCATTAAGCAAATGCTTACAGTCTAACTCAAAAAATGATGCATAATTGTCTTTATCTGAGATCTACTGAAAATTGTTGTTCTTACCCAGCGAACCACCCCTGAGAGAAATTACAAAAAGGTAATTTTAAACATTCAGGTGAGCCTAGCATCACATTGAACATAGTAAATCTATCCTGGAAGGGTGGTAACATTTCAAAAAAAAAAAAAATCGTAAAAAAAGTCAGGCCTAGAATTTAATCAGTGATCCGAATCCGTTAGGTATACCGATACTTTCAGAAGGAATGAAATGAAGTGCACTTAGCTCTAATATCTATAAACGATGGCTTGAATCAGAATTACATGAAGTTAAATCCATTTGAACTCACCTCTGCTTGTATCTTCGTCTGGGTAAACTACAGCGGGTCCTCTTTTATCGATATAATCGGCATTAAGATTCTTCAAAATCGTTGTTGGATGAAATCCAAAATTGCCACTTAAATTGGGAGAACCTGGAATATCAAAATAAATTGTTATGACTAAATTTGTCTTATAAATATTTCACATTTATATAACACACACCGACTGGACTAAAGAACAAATCTTCGGTGGAAGTAGCAGGAGTTAGAAACACTTCTTCAAAAAATTGTAAGAACATAACACATTTAGCATAGAAAGGAAAAAGTGGGGAGCATAGAAGACAGAGATAATAGCGTTAAAAATGTATACTACCAGTATGAAAGAAAAAGCAAGTTTCGAATATATACCTGATGTTTCATCATTTTCTGGCAAGATTTCAAGTCCATTTTCTTTAACAACAGCCTTATCCAATTTATTAACTGCAACATCTTTATTATTTGGACAGTCATATACATCTAGATTCTCATCATTTTGAGCTTAAAACAAATAATTCAGCATATTTGGATAGTGTTCAATATAAACATATCACAGTTGGCCACGCAATTCAATAAAAGAAATATCTTCACCTAGTTCAATTCTCATTTGGAGATTTTCGTTTTAAAATAGATGTAGATATAGTACAATTTAATTAAAAATAACGAAATGCATGTTTAAAGTATTTATCACGTTTACTGTTTAATTAAATATTTTATGTGTGTTTTATTTTACTATACTATATTCATTTATACAAAAAAAAAAAAAAAAAACAGATCGAAAGAAAGAGCAATTGAAAAAAATTATTTGTTTTGCAATATTCCAATATTGTTACTGCATAGCTAACGTATTATGAACTTAATTTATGGATAATAAATGATGAGAACGAGGTAAAAATAAGGATTCATTTTTTTGAAAAGTTTTCGGTCAATAATTATCAACTATTTTTTTATTGGCTCTTTTGCAATTAGTATCCATTACCGAAAACAGCCTGCTGGGACTGTTCAGTAGAACTCTTGAAGACCATAGGACCCCGCTTCAATTCTTCACGGCTATGTGGGTCGTCAGCATTATCGAATGGCTCTTGCTTAATATCTTGAATTGGAACGGGTAGACACTTCTGCTTGTGAGGTTTGGGCAATGATATTGGACTCACTGAAGATTGGGTGAAATGATCACCGTTTTCTTTGATAATAATAGTATTGTCAATAGCTTGATTGTCGTTGATAGTGGACGTATTTGTTGATCTTTTTTTGCCATTGGTCATGCGGCCATCTGCTTCTAGTTCCTATTGCCAAAATATAATAAGGATAAACTCAAACAGATTTGGAAGACATTTTTTAAAACTACTTTCACTTACGGCATTCTCTTTTAGTTGCTTAACTTTGTTGTTGTTATCATTTTCATCTGATGTTGCAGAGGAGGTTGATTGCGATGATAAATCATGGACGTTTAATGCGTCACTAGGTGGAATGAAATCAGAATCATTATCACTGTTGACCTCACTGTACTTATCAATTAGTTGGTCTAAAGTGAGTTCTTGTTCGGAATCGTCTTCATCCTCCGTGCGCTGGCGTTTGAATGATTGCTTGTTTATTTCACTTGTGGTCTACGAAAATCAAATTGAAAATATGTCCCTTATACCTAACACAAAATATTCGTTTTATAGGATAAACATTATGACATAATGACAGTTTTAAGTTGAGTAGAATTTAAGAAAAAACAGATAAAGTCCTGTACTTGCATTAAAAAGTTTTCTCCGAAAATAAATAACTAATAACAATGTACATATTATATTAATTGTATATTTTACAATCACGCTCCCAGTATGGCATATTAATGCATACAAAAAGTTGCTTGAAATATTATATTTGCAAGTCTTGTCATTCTAATATATGTTTAAAATTGTCATGAGTTTATCACAATGATCTTCTGAATTTAAAATATCTATGGAATAAGCGGAAGGCAGCCGTTTGTGTATAGCTCTACCTATTTAATAGATATTTATCTAAAAATTGTTCGCATTAGGGTTCGTATTCATGTTCTGTGATTTGTTTGTGTCTAACGTTCTGATTTACATTTTTTATTTTTAAATACGCACAACTTCTAAGGCACAATATCCTTTGTTAAATGCTCCTTACCTGATACGCGTCAGTACTTCTACCTGCTACTACAGAATTTTGATGAACAGTTTCACTGCTGTAAATTTCACGTCCTTGGCCGGGTTGGCATGCAATAACTGCGAGCAGAGATCTTAACTTAGTAAGAAATCCACTACTTTTGTGTTGATCTTGTTCCTTTCTATGTATGTTCCGCATTCCGACGATTCTAATTGCTCGCAGTTTTCTTCTTCGTGTCTGTATAAAGTATACGACGTCTTTAGCTGCCAAAGGTTCATTTCCAATAAGAAGGCCTGCTATTGATAAGGATAATCGGGTCATGCGCAGCACTAATATCATTGCAATAAAGGGTATCCACGGCAAAGGTCGCTCAAGCGGTGTGTGGGCATCGTTTTTATCTTGATCTAAAAGTAATTTAATTTCAAACGTTAACGAACAGTTAAATCGAAGGCTTCTTTTTTTTTTTTTTTTTTTTTTTTTTTTAATTTGCTTACGCTAAAGGGATTTTTTTTTCTGTTGTTACAGTACCCTTATAATGCTAAGAACACAGTGTAAGCTACTTGGTATTAGAAAGAATAGAGAGATAGGAAAGAAGTGTTTGGGTGCAGTTGTAGGGTTTTTCTCCACGGGTGGTGTCTAAATTACTTAGGGAGATTACGATTTCATGTATTCTGTATAAAGTAATGGACTTGTCCGGGATTCGAACGCACGACCTTCCATTCCGTAAGCGAATACACTACTACTGCACCATTGCCACCCGAGATTGCTTGCGAGATGTTGAACAATTTTAAATCATGCAAAAGCTGCATTGGATGCATCTTATTTGGATAGAGAAGTTCATATATAGATTATACATATATTAAAAAAAATAGTTCTTTAGAACGGGAAGATTCATCGCAGTTTAAACTGTTGATTACTCAATCTAAGGTGAAACTAAAACGATTGAATCTACATCGTAAGATGAAACACAATACAAGAATAGACCAGCTAAACTTTCTTTAGAGTTGGACATATGACAACGCTACATAAATTATTGTTGTTTTGTTCGTCTGTTTAGGCCAATAATGCCAGTTATTACGGAAAATCGAAGTATGAAAACTCAACCGTCAAACAAAAAGAAATTTCAAAAACTATGTGTGGTGTTTGCTGCACACGAGTACATATGTCATGGATGTGATTTATTTTGTATACAAAGAGCTCACACACGAGAGCGGTACACCGTAATTTATCATTTAGCATGGTTTTTTTTTTTTTTGAAAAATGTGTAAAAAGTATGCTGAAAATTTTTTTGAAATTTATAATATAGAATTTCCAGGGGCCCTTGATGCTCATGTGTAAATATTTTCAAAATTCGTCCACTGACACGCCCACAATTTAAATTAGATGGAGCGAAAGAAGTTCGTGTGGTCTTAAGCACACTCATTTTTTTTTAACTTAAAGTATCAACATAGTCAAAGAAATGTTGCATTTGTTCTCTACATTTGGAAGTTTGTCAAATCAAATCAGACGAACCATTCAAGTAACCTCGCACGTCGACCAAAGAGAAAGAAAACAGCTGTCTAAAAAGCTTTTTATTCAAATAACAAAGATGAACCCAAAATATGTATATATAAAAAAAAGAGAGGGTGCACAGACACAGACTAAAATCCTTTAATTCGATAAATAAATATTTTGGTGCAACCACTTTTGATTTCAAAAAAAAAAAACGAAGAACGCGAGCTACCAAGTTTTGTCCTTAGCTGTCATAAAAATTTTCTCCGTTCAGTCGAAACGGTTAATTTCGGGTAAACGTACTTTAACACTGGAAAACTTTATGGTTACTGCGTCATGTTTATAATGTTCTCGTAACAGCAGCCGCCATGCCACCTTTCGCTATCGCCTACTGATAGTGAGTGCAGGGAAATAACTTCACGGGCAATAGCATCACATGGGCAAAAACTACCCCATGAGAAAGCAATAATTTCACTTTTTTTATGTAAAGTTATTGCCACTTTTTGTGGGAAATAACTTCTCTTTACCTTTAAGATAATTTATGAATGGTCATAATCATATTCCGACCGTCCGAAATGGCTTTCAACAGACATAATGTCCATGGGCATTAAGTTCGGATCAAAGTCTAAATGGGCCTAATGTCCGTTTGAAGAAGACAGGAGCTGCCACCTGTAACCGCCCTGTTTGGGTTCACTGTTGGATTTGGAGTAGGTGTGAGGTTGGATATACATACACTTTCGGGCTAAACATTTAGTTTTCATTTCATCCAACCTCGCACCTACTCCAAAACCAACAGCGACCACAAGCAGGGGGTTTGCAGGAGGCAGCATGCCTCCGATACACATAGCAATGTTTTTGGGTTCTATTTTGTGATATTCTACTACATTCATACTTTTCTATGGACATTTTGTCCGTGGACATGATGTCACCCCACCATTTACTTTTCGTGACTACCAATGGTCAGTCCTTATCAATATTTATCGAAAAACTCTCAAATCATAGGTGAAAAGAACTTTACACAATTTTTGGTGAAGTTTGCTGCAATAAATTAACATAAAAAAGTCAAATTATTGCCCACTCATGGTGAAGTTATTACCTATTTGAACGAAATTGCCCCCTGAAGTTATTTTCCTGCACCGCTTTTATTTGTTTGTATTATTTTAATTCATACATTGGCTAAGCCAAAATCCTGCTAAAATTTCCTGCTGGAAACATGAAATTATGCTAAAAAAATGCTCGCATGATTTGAAGAATAAAGGTGCTAAAAAAAATAATCCTGCTAAATTAAGCCGGAACTATAATAAATTGCTCACTGCCAACGCCAGTACACGTACCAGTAGAAGCGTGGTAGCGGTGCAGTTACCGGTTGCAGCTCTATAGTGGAATAGGTAGTAGCGCTGTAGTGGTGTACCAAATGCCAGTTCAGTCTGAGGTGACATTTTATCCAGTATAAACATTTTCCAATATTTAAATTGCCATTTTGATTTAACGCCTATGCTGTATATTTCCATATGTTATTGTCTTTTTTCCGTATTTTTATACCCTATTCTAAGGGTATATTAATTTTGACGCATAGTTTGTAACATACCTTAATATTGCCCGTAGACCCCTAAAAGTTACTATATTTATGATCAGCATCGATAGTAATTTCGATCTAGCCATGTCCGTCCGTCCGTCCGTCCGTCCGTCCGTCCGTCGGCAAAAATTAGGCCTTTAAACTGGGCCTAGAGAGCTGAAATTTTAACCATATACTCTCTAGGGTCCCGAAATAATCAAGTTTACGAATTTTTGAAATCCGCCCACAGACACGCCCACAAACTCAAAAAAGCAAAATTTTGGAAAAAATCGAATGTTGAGCTAGAAAGTTGAAATTTTTTATATATGATCTATGGCTCCTAAAACTGCTCGGGATATAAAATTTTCAAAATCCGGTCACTGACACGCCCACAAAAAAATAAAACAATTTTATTGAAAAACCAAACTTTGAGCTAGGGAGCTGAAATTTATAATATATACTCTCTAGGGGGCCCTTTAAGCTCATGTGTAAATATTTTCAAAATCCGCCCACTGACACGCCCACAAATAAATAAACCAATTTTTTTGAAAATCCAAAGTTTGAGCTAGGGAGCTGAAATTAATAATATATACTCTCTAGGGGGCCCTTTAAGCTCATGTGTAAATATTTTCAAAATCCGCTTACTGACACGCCCACAATTTCCAAAAAACCTTTTTTTGAAAATCCAAATTTTGAGCTAGGGAGCTGAAATTTATAATATATACTCTCTAGGCGTCCTCTATGCTCATGTGTTAATTTTTTTTAAATCCTCTTACTGGCACGCCACAATTAAATAAAATAATTTTATTGAAAAACCAAAGCTTGAGCTAGGGAACGTTTTGTTTACAAAAACTTCGTTTTTGTTTGATAAAATCTTTTAAATGTTATATAACAGAATATGTACAGCGTTCTTAACAATTCAACCAAACTTAGACTTTTGTCACGCCCACTTATGAGGGATAGGAATAAGAATAGGGTATCCAACAGTTGGCCCAAGCGGACTGTAGCCCGCCCCTATGTTTTTATACTAAGGATGAGTTTAATCAAATTATATTGGAGGTTTTCTTTTAACGTTCAATCAATTTTCCAACACACACTTTGACATGCGGTACGCGGTACGGGGCCAACTTAAGGATCCCACACACCAGAGCGGTACGCGTTATAGATAGGGGTACGGCGGTGCCTAATCCTATTAGGGTAAATATAGATGCACGCACAGGAGTGGTACTGTGGCATTCGGCAGACGGCTATTTCTGCCATGCTCGTGTTCTCAAACACAAACTATTGTAAGTTTTATTTCATGAAATAAAGAATCTTATCTAATCTAAAAAAAAAAATCTACTGTGGCATTGTAGCGATACAAATTTGTACCGCAGCATTCAGAGTTTAATGCCTTGTACCGTGTACCGCATGCCAAAATTTATGTTGAAAACAAATTGATGATGAAAAAAACTTTCAATATAGTTTCGTTTAACTCACACGAAGTATAAAAATACTGAGAAAAGGTTATCATACAAAAATATAGGCGGGAGTTTGGCGGCACTCGCCCGAGTAAATGCACCATTATGAGGCTGGTAGACATGTTTGCCAAATCAAGCATTTTAAACCGCCTTCAATTTTGCCAAAAAATGATTGAAGTGACCGAAGAAGACACCAGCTTGATAAATTGTTTGTTTATGTCTGATGAGGCCCATTTTGATCTAAGCGGCAATGTAAATAAGCAAAATTACCGCATATGGAGTGAATCGAATCCAGAAATACTCCATGAGACGGTACTGCACCCAGAACAAGTCACTGTGTGGTGCGCAGTTTCATCAAGATGCATTGTGGGGAAATACTTCTTTGAATATAACGGTATAACAGTAACTGTCAATCGGAACCGTTATTTAAAGATGTTGAAGGAGTTTTTTTTACCCAGAACTGCGCCGAAGAAGTATCCGTTTCAACAGCATTTGGCTCCAGCCAGATGGTCCAACTGCACACATATTCAGACCGGTTATAGCGGAGCTCCAACGAAAACTCCCAAACAAATTAATATCCAGAAACTCCACTTTCCGCTGGCCCCAAGGTCACCTGACCTGACTTCTCCAGACTTTATTTATGGGGTTATGCCAAGAAAGAGGTGTACAAAACGAAACCAAGGAATTTGACTGAATTGAAGCAGTCCATTAAAACAAAATTGAGGCGATTCCGACTTCAACCCTTCAGGCTGCAATGAATAATTTTCTGATCAGGTGTCGCATATACTTGGATGAGCATGGAGGTCATTTACGGTCTATCATCTTCAAAAACAATTAGCTGTATAAAAAAAATTTAATTTTCTTTATAATAAAAAAAAGAAATACATTGATTAAAAAAAAAGATATTTGAATTTCTTATTGTTACATTTGGTGCGCAACCCTGTACTATTGATAAACTATTTTCGAGGATAAAACGTTAAACCCTGTCTCATGGATTACTATTGATCTTACGACTTTTAGTGTATGAAAAAAAACATAAATTTCCAATAAGGTATCTTGGATTCTTTATTTTTCTAGAAGCTTTTTTTTTAATACTCACTCTGTTGCGGTAAACTCCATTTGGCAGTATCCTCAATTAATTTCAAGAGTCTGTCAATCTTTCCCATAGCATACTGACCCACGTAAGTACCAGCAAATTTTTCTGTTGCTCCATATACCTTGTTATAAATTGTGTCATTTGCAGGTTCCTCCCTTTCATCAACCTCGAGTTCATCGTCGTTACTCCCAACTTGGTGTATAAGTGCGGCTCTACTCATTTTGAATTTAAAATGCGCGATGTGTGTGATAACAATTCTGCAAATCCGAAAAAGAAACAAAAACTTTAAAAATGAATATGTACCTACTTACAGCCTAAGATATAGGAATTCACTTAGTGTAATGAGGTGTATAGAGTAGGCGTACCAATACCCGGCGAAGTCATTTGTATCCGCCGCTTTTTATTAAATGCTTAATAATAAATGTTATTTTCATGTGGGTTGATTTCAGACTTATCTAATGATCCGATAACGGCACTGAATAGAGCATAGAGCCGCTTACAAAAAAGTATAATCACTGAGGTTCGTTGAAAATCGTGTTTCAGATTTCGCTACCACCAGTGGATGCAGTAAACCAAAAGTGTTATTTGAATGTGTACTAAATTGTGAAATGCCTTCTTTCTTTTAAATGGAATAACTAGCTGAAAACCCGTTGAAAACGACAGTCAACTGCAAAGCTTTTGAATTTAATTTTGAAGTCAATGAAGTAAATAAATATTGAGTAAATAAGTATTGAGTGTAGCTACTTACACTATCAATGTCACCGGAAGATTTTGTGGTACTTCGAGAAATGGCATTGTCGCTTCGACAACCAATGTTGCGACAACCAAATTGCTATTGCCGGCTAAAGGAACTCTTGCCAAATGCTCGTAACAAGCTTACAAAACAAGCTTGGTCTGGTTGTAAGCCCCACAAATCCGAACTTGTACTCTTTTCCAGGAAATACAAAATTCCACATATTGACCCACACTCTATTATTGGTACTGTGGTATTATTGAGATTCAGTCGAACACTGCTTTATTGTTTAATATATCAATTCATTACATGTTTCATATTCTATTCAAAGCTTAACCTACTTATACATTTATAATCTATATACATATATATACAATGTAGGTTAGTCTTACTTACTAACACAGGTACAATGTTAACTTCAGTCAAAAGAACTACAGTAGCACTTTTGTCTTAGAACAAAGCCATTGGCAACAAGTGGGGCCTACAACATCACTCTGGTGGACTGCCTTAGATAAAGCGATAAATCGTTATTAGCTTTCGGTCTTATAAGGCCAATCCATCTGAGGAAAATCGGAAAAAGTTTAAACGAGCCAGAAATGAATGCAATGCCCTTATTAAAGCTAAAAGCTGATGTTTTGATGAGATTTGTACCTTGTTTGATACGAGAAAGGAGTACGGTCCCGGACAGGAGTAAAACAGTGGAATTTCAGAATTTTATCTTTTATTTTATTACTAGTGAGGCCCGCTGTCTAGGCTTGGCTGCAACCTTTAACTAGTACGTGTCTTGTCTTGAATTACTCTGTGCCTGGCCTTTGCAATCACTGTCCTTTTATACTTATTTTAATTGTTTATTTTCATCATTACTCCCTAAGTCGCAAGTACAGTAATTGGCGTTATTGCTGAAGAATCGATCTGCACCCTCAGCATTGTATGCATTTCCAAGTTATTTCCGTATTTCCCAATATGTTACACACATAATCGCCCTGCACTTGTCAAATGTGCAACGGTCAGCTAAAAATACTATTACTTTGGAGTAGGTCGCTATTGTTCAGCGATCGTTGCCTTGTTGGTCGGTTGGTTAGGCTGACCGTCGCGAGTTCGGTCGCTTTAGGGACCGCCACTTGTTTTAGTGTCTATCTTTTGGGTGACGATCGCATGCTTATGTGTGTATATACTGGGCAAGGGCGGTGTATTGTTATTGCAATACAATACACGGCGCTACGTAAAACCGTTTGCGAATTGTCTTGGAATTGTAATATCATGTGTACTGCTAGGAAGTGGGGAATGATATATTTGACTAGAGGAATGCAGAATACTACACTGAGGTAAAAAATACCACAAAGTCCCACGGGTAGTACAAACTTATGGTCGTTTGTTAAAAAATATCTAGAATTCGGCCTCGTCATCTATCCCGACACTCATTTACAATGATATTCCGGCTGTTAGCTCTCTAGATAAAGCCAACCTGCTTGCTGCTCACTTTGCAGCTAGCTCAACGCTCCCAGATTGTGCTTTATCTATCACTGTACTCGAGCGCGTAGAATAAAAAACCACTGCGTACGATTCTCTATCTGTCCTATTCTTCAGGGCTCTTGTCGAGGAGATGGAAAACAGCATTTACCCAGCCTGTACCAAAGAAGGCAAATCTTCTTCTCTGTCCTCCTACCAACCAATTGCACTGCATGACCGTCAACTAATGATATATGTTGAATGCCGAAAACTTCTCAATGACCGGTAGTACGGTTTTTGCAGCAGCAGATCCACTGGTGATTTGATGACATATCTAACCAAAAAGTGGAACCAATATCTTCACCAAGGTGGTGAAAGTGAGATCGTTGCGCTTGAAATTTCAAAGGAATTTGACAGAGTTTGGCATCAAGCTCTCTTGTCGAAAATGCGTGTATTTGGAATCGATGATAATCTTCTTCAATGGATTAGAAATTACCTTTCATTTCCAATTTTTTTTTTGGACGGTTTCAAGTCTGTCACAGACTCTCTTTATCATTTTTATAAATGATCTCCTGTCTGTTACTTCTAATCCAATCCATTCCTTTGCTGATGACAGTACCCTCAGCTTCTTATATTCATTTCTTGAGTCACGCCTCTCTTCTTTGGGTGTGGAACTCGAACAGTAACGTATATTAAGCTCATTAAATTCCTATCTTAACAGCATAACTCAGTGGGGTACAAACAAAAGAGTGAAATGACCACATATTCGATGTTGCCAAGAACTCTGCGAAATATCTAGGCCTCCTTAAGCGATGCAAGAAATATTTCACCCATTTTGATCTGAAACTCGAGTACGACGCTCATATCTGGTCTGGTGCACCAATAACTTATTTGGAGCTACTTGACAGAATCCAAAAACGCGCGATAAAACTCAATGGCAACCGAGACGAGATCGATTTACTCTCTTAGTCATCGTCGGAATGTCTCCTGTCTTTCGTTATTTTATAGTTATTTCCACCACAAGTGCTCAAAAGAAACAGCCAGTTGCATTGCACACTTTCAACATTTCAACCGCAATACGCGCCATGCAAGGAATGCTCATCCGTTCACCCTCAAGCCTGTATTCGGACGTACTCTAGCGGAGTTCTGCGAACAACTCCGTCCACAGCAATCAACATTCTGCTTCAGCTGACACCACCTGATATATTAAGCAGGAAAACAGCTGTCTGTTCCGCTGTCCGCTTAATAGCTACCTCGCAGCGGATAAATAAGAATATTGGCCACTCCATCATGGACTCATTTGGGTCTCTACCAAGAAATATAGACTTTACCATAACCCAATTAGAGTTCGCAAAGAACTTCCAAATCACTATCCCCACCGGATCATTCTGGGAGGACCATGCGTTTACTAAAGATAAATCGATCCACTTCTTCTACAAACTAGTGATGCCATTTTCTCAGAAAGACTAAATCTTAATCATTGTTGCTTCAGTGAAATTATGGCGATCATAATCATAATTGACGTGGCTACAGGGGATAATCAAGCCGCGATTAAGTCCCTGGACTCAGTCTCTTCAAACTACATCGTTGCCATAGATTGCCGATCATCTCTTAGGGAGATGGCGGAGCAGTTCACCATTCATCTTTCCAGAGTGCCGGGGCATAGAGACATCACAGGGAACTGTTGGGCAGATAAACTCGCTAGAAAAGGAATCACATTTCCTGATAAAAATAACTTAAAGTGTTACTTGTTACGAGCACATTGGCTCGGCCACATCGAGCGAATAGATATGCTCCAGCGAATGAGAATATATAGAAGAATTGAAATGAGTGTATTCATATTGGACTATTTTCATTTCATTTGAACAGTGGCGATTGAGCGATTGAGGCATTTTGCGAATTTCTGCTGTGTTGCATTGTTGGTTGACTATTGGGATTTGTCTGTAAGAAGTGGTACGTTTCTATTGGAGTTTCATTGTTTTAAAATTTTCTATTCAGGATTTCATTGTAGTTATTGCAGTTGTTCTTCATAATGCCACCAACGAAGAAATGCTAACCACGCCCAAATTCGTGCGCAACAAACAAAAGAACAACAGTAGGCGGTAATCGATTCGCGTAGATTGGCACAACAAAGTCGTCGAGTAAATCGATGTGGAAATTTATCTATTCAAAGTCAACGAATAAATACTGAAAATAGACAACAAAGAAGTGCTGGCAATGTCAATTTGCTTCGAGTAGCATTCCGATATGATTGTGCATTCAGTTATCGATCTCTTCCTGCCGTTCAAATTGGATCAATGGTTGTAGTATGTCCACATTGCAACGCATTGAAATTTTCAGGAGAAACACAAGGATTGTGCTGCCTTAGTGGAAAAGTTAAATTGCCAACATTGCCATCGCCACCGGAACCATTACGATCGCAATGGCGTAACAAGAGAATCAAAGCAATTTCTTGCAAATGTTCAGAACTATAATGGGTGCTTTCAATTGACTTCTTTCGCTGCATCAATTATCAATGAAAGCGGATATAATCCGTCGTTCAAGGTAATTCCTGCTCGAAAGAGTACTCATCCATTTCCTGTTAATGATCGCATTTTATTATTTTTGAATTCGTCTCTTGGTAACCAGATTTAAGTGCAGGTGCATCATCGTGCTGGGTCGTTATTGCCGCTTCCTGATGGCGAATATAATTGCTTACAAATCTATTTCATTGCGATCGAGAGCGATGAAATAAACCGTCGCAGTGCATTGTAAAACAGAACGAAAGAAGACATCATCAGGGAATTGCAACGAATGCTTCATTACCATAATGAATTGATTGGATTATTTAAGAATGCGTTAGACAGAATGCTAACAGATGATCATCAAATCGTGATTAAAGCGGATAAAAGGCCTAACAGAGCGCACGAACGTCAATACAATGCACTGACAATTGATGAGGTTGCCATTATTGTAGTCGGTGAGCAAATGGAGTCACGGGATATTGTACTGACGCGTCGAAACAATGGAGAATTGCAACTTATTAGTGAGACGCATCGGTCGTATGATGCACTTCAGTATCCGCTCATGTTTTGGAAAGGTGATGACGGCTACCATTTTAACATCAAAATGTTAAATCCACTTACTGGTTAGTAGACTTCTTTCTTCAATCATGTCACCAAATCAATCAATTAAATGGAATCTTAATTTTATTTTGAAACTTTGCATTTATTTGTTACTTTGGATTCATTTGTTATTAGGTGAAGAAACAACGAAGAAAGTAAGTTCGATGAACTACTATGAATATCGTTTGATGATTCGTCAAAATGAGGATATATTATCTTTTGCTATTTCGGCGATTGCCGAAAATTTTAAGAAAATAATTTATTTAATGTTTAGTTTAATGGAATGTAAATTTTTTGGTTTAGTTTAATAGTACAATGCCGCCATATTTAATCCGAAACGTCATCTGCTGGATTATGAAAGTTGAAGTGGCATTGTTAGAATTGCATTGTCTTGCAATAGTTTCGTTGTATTTTTTGGTGGGACGAAGTCCGCCGAGGGCGCTTAGTAGAATTATAAGGAAAAAAATAATTGTATCTAATCTCTATTTAACGCAGACACACATCAGCAGGATCAATATGAATACTATACTAGGGATTACCTGTGAGAAGTGGTAGAGACGAGCAAATGATGTATGCACCCTAAGTTTTTGTTATTGAGCTATGAATTGATAACACAGTGATAACGTGATGGCCGATTTGGTCAAAACTATTTTTAGTAAATAGAACTTGACTTTTCGACTTTTGCCAAACAAACAAATCATATAAACGTCCCTGTCACCAGCTCCATAACTTTATAGATCATTTCATACAAATCTAGATTTACAATTAAAATATTATGAAGTATGTACATCAAACAAATCTGTGAAATACGTTTCTAAGTAATATTTGTACAAAGCTTACTCCTCGCGATAAGATAGGAAACAATTCAATACCAATACGTCTGTGACATCTGTTGATGGAACTATAATAAGCCATGATGACATCTACCTTTGTGGAATCCCGATTTATGTTGATGCTGCTGAGGCGGTATGGCAACTACTTTGAGATTTGCTATATGCAAGCCTTCACAACAACGAGTGTGCTACGTAATTCATTTAAAACAGCGCTCGGGACTTGGTTTATGCTGAATATCCGAAAAAATCCGCAAGCTATACAACTCTTGTAGATTGGAGTTCCTTAAGATGTTTTCCTTTTTGAAAAGAAAGCCAAGAAGAAAGGTAAGGGCAATGTGATCGCCTGACTATACACAGCTACAGCTAGTAACAAGAACGCTAAGCATTTCTATGAAGGCCGCAACGTCGTCGCTAAAAGAGGAGTCGGTAACATGTTTTATGGAAACTAGTAAGTAAAATCTATTTATTTGATGAAGAACGGAAAGAAACATATAGCAGAACCTGCGGTGCTTTAATGCCCAGTACCCATTGCGCCAATTTTTGCCCTAATTGTTTGGTTTGCCATACCATGCACTCAATTTGTGGGAGAGCATGATGTACGATTTAAGACAATGCACAGAGTCTATATCCGATCTTCTCACGCTAAGAATCCTGTCCTTATGCGATCTTAAGAACTTGCCAAGTAAAAGATCCAAAACACAATTTCAAAACTCCTTAATAACAAAATTCCTTCGTAGCCTTAAATTTTTGTTGTCTTCGTTTGGATTTTTTTTTGATGCTTTTACTCACTGGGTTGATGGTCTCTTTCAATATTTTTGTTCCCCAATCACGCTTCTACCTAGTGCATTTGCTGAGATCAAATTTCAAACACTCATGGTCGTTTGTAATTTTTAAAAACAAAAATGTGATCTGTTTAGGCTAAATGTCTAGACAAAAATAATTTTATTAGATCAGCATCTATTCTTCACTACTGTTCCGAAATAGTTCGAAAGCTTATCAAAAGACTTTTATAAAAAAAATATTAATAATAATAATAATATTATAGCATTAAGAAGCGCGTGATGCGTAGTCTGTACTCAATCAATGTATACCTATCAATGTTGCATTAGTTGAATGTACATATTAAGTATGTATAGTACCGGTAAGGCTTATCAGTTTGCCGGCGTCTGGATGCTTATACTAATCAATGTACCTATTGGCATATTCTTACTCACTGTGTTCCTTTTAAACTTACGAAGTCTGAAACTTTCTGTTTACTAGTAGTTGCATGCATATGAGAATAATATGGTGACTAATTTCGTAATAATTAGTTTTGTACTTTGAACGTAAGATAGGCAGGTATACTACGTATATTATTGCTTTTTCACCGAATTAAGGTAACTTAAGCGCCGCGCGGATGTAATTTAAAAGATTCGATTTTAATTGTTTACTTAGGGTCGTTGTTTTAGACAATATTTGTGTTTGAAAAAGTTATAATTTTGAGTGGTGCTAAAGATTATTTAATTGTTTTTGTATGTATTTTTCTGGCTTGAAATGCACTTTCAGCGAAAATACAGCATTTATTTAAAATCAGTATCCCGTTTTGAGATATTCCCGTGTTTCAAAAGTACCATTATTCAAGTTTTTTTGTTTTTTTTTTTTAGATATTTGTGTGTTTCAAAAGTATCATTATTCAAGTTTTTTGTGTGAAAAACTTCGTATGCCATCAGCTTACCCTCATCCTAAGTATACGAAACACCAAAACAGATCAAAAGCCGTGTTTTTGTTGTATGCTAGGTACCGTTATTAAATTGACAAAACGAATTCATTGCTAGATGCTTGCGAAAAACCCTTAATACGAGGTTTGAAGAAAATCTGAAGCATAGTTGTTATCTATTCTAGCAGAAATATGAATTTATGGTGAGTTGGGCTACCAAGCGCTGTTAAAGGTGTGATCTCCACACAGGAACACCTAAACCAGTATTCACTACCGCACCTCGTGCAAAAGTCTGAAAAGCTGTCAAGAGTATTAACTGTGAAAAAAGATGTGTCAGCAAATGAAATATCTAAGGAGCCGAATAAAATATATCGATTGAACCTTTAACAAATTACTGTATAATAGTACAACTACTAACAATAAAATGCTGAAAGCATGCAACAAGTCTAAACGCTTGCTTTTTTTATCGAGTTCAGTTTTTTGTATGTGATTATATTCAAATTTCAAATGAAAAACTAACCATCCAAATTAAAACGGAAAAGAATGATTTATTTACTTATTTTGCTATGCACTTAATTTTGCATTGCGAATTATCAGCAGTGATGAGCCAAAGAGCAAAGTGTATCTTATAAAGACCGCGTTCTGAGCTAGCGGTAAAAAAAAACTGTTCGTTATTAAAGATGGCACACAATTTTGTTTCTTTTGCACAACTTTGTGCAATATTATGTATCTATCAAGGCGCCCGATGTATTATTTCAATAAATTAATCAAAGAATATGAAACAAACAAAAATCTATTATCTATAATTTTGTAGTGCAATAATTTGACTAAATAAAGCACTTGAAAACAATTTATGAATAGCTCCAAGGACGGCTTTAGCATAGCTGAATGTTCGACACAGCCCTTACCTATAGTTTTGTCTTTGTATACAAATTGGACGCGGATTTTCGACATTGACCTTTTTTAAAAATACATTCATTGTGTTCATATGTATGTATGTGACTGCATCACGAAATTAATCTACATATGTTATTGGTAGTCAAGTGATAACCTCAATTTTTGTTGTAAAATGGTAACGTTACACTTACCGTTTAGTTTTTTTTTAACACAGAAAAATCTCAAGATATGTTAATTTCAGGTAAATGTCTCACAGAACTTTATACTTTTGAAATAATTTCAATCAAATAAATATATAAACTAAATTTACAAAGGTTTAACACAATATACTTAAATTTT
Source organism: Portevinia maculata (assembly GCA_949715645.1). Taxonomy (NCBI): domain Eukaryota; kingdom Metazoa; phylum Arthropoda; class Insecta; order Diptera; family Syrphidae; genus Portevinia; species Portevinia maculata. The sequence goes on along the minus strand of OX454526.1, from coordinate 309,671,989 downwards.
TTTTTAAATTTCCGAATGTTCGCTAACTAAAACTTTTTAAACTTATTATTATACACATTAATAGTGTCGCACAGTTTCGACACTAGCGAATGGAAGCGTGAGCGGCGAATGCTGCAAGCCTATTATAACTGAGAAAGTTCTTGGCAAAAAGGCCTCCATACTGGCATCAGCTTTATCAGTTATAGCGGTTGTATTAAGTTTGTGTGCTTTCCCACTCTCTCTTAGGATGCCCCCAGATCTGTGGCTATACGATACCACTAATGTGAAAAATTTATTGTAAGATGGATGTGGTAAATGCTCTCTATTTAGAAAAATATGGCTTCCGATGATATCCTAATAAATTACATCAAATTTTAATGTATCAAGTATACGTAAGATGTATGTACATTATGTAGGTATGTATGATAAACATTGTTGACGCCTTTTTATGCGGCAATGCCTTATGTATTATAATTATATTGTATATAAAAGAAGAATGTAAACTTAAGGCATACTCACAATATTTAGACACTGTGCGCTATGTATTTTTTTTTTTAGTAAAACTGCGTAGAGTAATGGATATTGAATAAGCATCAGAATTGTTAATTTTGTTTTAGTTATTTTATTTATTATTCATGCAGACAGGGTGGGTCATTGACTAGTTTCCTTTGAAAATTGCTATAAAATAAACAACGTTCAAACCTATCTTAATTAAATCTCAAGTTTCATACTATATTGAAAAGTGTAGGTACACATTTTCCGTTATACTTTTCTTATCTTCAAGGAAAGTCGACTAAAAGTAATTCCAAGTTTTTATACAAAACTGTTCATATTATTTCATATCGTTCCTTTTTTTTATATTTAAGTTTAAACTTTTATTTTATTTACTTTACTCGTATTTTTCTGTAATTAAATACATGTAAACATTTTCGATGGCATAACCGTTATTTCACGAAATACTCGATAAACATCGGGCTTTAGTACATGAACCGTTTAAGAATTGTTAGCGTAACATCAAATTTAAACGACACCTCAAAAAAAGTGAGAAAGTTATCGAATGGCCCAATAGTGCACTTTATTTTGTAATACTTTTAACAGATCTGATTAAAATTAAATTCAGTGTCCCAGATTGGTTTCAATGATTTCTTTCCCTCTTCCCTTTGACGTCGGTTTTTCACATTTTTCCATTTTTCCGGCAACTTTTCCAATTTTTCTTTCTGTACAAACTTATTCGGAATATGCAAACATTTAAAAAAATGGGTCAATTCGGTCTAGCCGTTCTTGTATAGATAATAATTACTCTTTGTTTTAAAGTTCACCATAATAGAGAACATAAGTTCGGGTAATGTGAAACACCTATTTTGTTTCCGGTAATATTTTAGTAACTAAAACTTTTGTTCGAAGGACGGACATAATTCTTTGAATTTGCATGTTGTTGATTGCATTTGCAAGATTTTACAAAGACAATAAAGTTATTTGCAAAAGTTTCGGAACGTTGCAAAACTGATCGTTTACAAAAGTGGCGGGTGTTGTGGAAATTGTGGTTTACTACGTACCAGAAATAATTCGATCCAGGCAAATATATTTTTGTTTTTACTTTATTCTATATTTTTTTTTAAAAAATATTATACTTAAAACGCAAGTAGCCTTTATGTTTATTAATAAATGAAACCAAACATAGTAAAAAAATCAAAACTAAACAAAAATTTGGCACATAAGAAACTATTTTTATATCCTATTCTAAGGGTATATTAATTTTGACGCATAGTTTGTAACATACCTTAATATTGCCCGTAGACCCCTAAAAGTTACTATATTTATGATCAGCATCGATAGCAATGTCGATCTAGCCATGTCCGTCCATCCGTCCGTCTGTCGGCAAAAATTAGGCCTTTAAACTGGACCTAGAGAGTTGAAATTTTAACCATATACTCTCTAGGGTCCCGAAATAATCAAGTTTACGATTTTTTGAAATCCGCCCACAGACACGCCCACAAACTCAAAAAAACAAAATTTTGGAAAAAATCGAATTTTGAGCTAGAAAGCTGAAATTTTTGATATATGATCTATGACTCCTAAAACTGCTCGAGATACAAAATTTTCAAAATCCGCTCACTGACACGCCCACAAATAAATAAAACAATGTTTTTGAAAATCCTAAGTTTGAGCTAGGGAGCTGAAATTTATAATATATACTCTCTATGGGCCCTTTATGCTCATGTGTAAATATTTTCAAAATCCGCCCACTGACACGCCCACAATTTTTTTTTTTTTTTTTTGAAAATTCAAAGTTTGAGCTAGGGAGCTGAGATTTATAATATATAATCTCTAGGGGCCCTTTATTCTCATGCCCATAATTAAATAAAACAATTTTATTGAAACACCCAAGTTTGAGGGAGCGTTTTTTTGATAAAATCCTTTAAATGTTATATAACAAAATATGTAGAGCGTTCTTAACAATTCAACCATATTTAGACTTTTGTTACGCCCACTTATGAGGGATAGGAATAAGAATAGGGTATCCAACAGTTCGCCCAAGCGGACTGTAGCCCGTTCCTATGTTTTTATTTCCGACTGAAATCCAAACTTTTGAAATTTTATGATATGATCAAAGTGTATCCTCTATATTAACGGGCTACTAGTGAAGTAGACGCTTCTATGTATTTTTACACGTCAATATGCTCGAGAAAGGGACTACAAATTGGACTCTACGTAAGGACCACTTAAAACGTAGTCGTGGTCAACATTAACATGATAATCTTTGAAAAGTAAATGGCAAATATTGGTTTATTAACTCTAATAAAAATGTTGTACAATGTTGTACACTTGTGAATACGAGTAAACATTTTACAATGGTTCAAATTTGAACCTCATATCACCAGATGGTATCAATACAAGATTGCTAGTATAGTTGAGATCGTCTCCATACCATGACACTTTATAATTACGAATCAATCTAGCAATTAGGGTTTCCATCTCCATTTCAGCAATTCGTTTTCCAATGCAAGTACGCGGGCCAAATCCAAACGGTAAGTTAATGAACGGATTTGTTCCCCTTGCATGGGGGCAGGCTCCCTCACCTGATTTCAGCCACCGCTCTGGCAGAAACTTCGAGCTTTGTGGACAGAAAATCTCACTATTGGCTAAATACATATTTCCCATTGAGACTCCGGTACCCTTCGGAACTCGATAGTTACTAAGTACAACATCACAACCGCTCATGCGAAAGTTTGCAGGCGTTATTGGTGTTATTCTTAGAGATTCCTTAATACAAGCCCTAAGATAAGGCATGTTTTTGCTGTTTTCATTAGTAAAGTGCGTGGTTTTATCGGTAAGGATCTTCATTATCTCCTTACGTAAGACATCCTGTTTTTTTGTATGTTTCGCAATCATATACAGAGTTGAGAGAAATACTGAAGAGGTCTGAAAAAGAACTTGTTTGTAGTAGGATGCAATTGATCAGCAGTTCTTACTTACTGTATCCATTCCAACCATTAGCATGTCCATTACCATTACAATAGCAACCTGTTTGTCAATACGGCAAAGTTTTTCCAAAATACTGCTTGCATTTTCATTTTTTCCAAAGTTTCCGATTGCTGCGTTTATATAGTTTGTAGTTATTTCCGTGATTTCCTCATATGTTTGGATAAGCCTCTTAAACTTAGGGCTTTCGTAGTATTGCCATACAGACGGTTTGATATCAAATAAAAAACTCAACTGGAAAAACTTCGACATGCAATCAGCGAGCTTTGTGGCATCGGGGTCTGAATTGCAGTAGTTGCTCAACAGACCCATCTTCTTGTTTAAACCAATGCAGCAAATCGATTCAAGGGCCCAAAGTTTGACTTCTTCTTGAAATGGTTTTTTCAATTCATTTGTTTTTGGATCTCGTAGTTCTTCTAGCCTTGAAAACATATTAAAATCATTGATTGTCCACTGTTCAGGAATTTAATGAAACTTACTTTTGAACAAATTCTAAGGAAATCCGGTCGATTTCTGGCAAATAGCGTCTCACGGTTTGTACCTTCATCATTATAGGGTTAACCTTGTAGCGAATATCCGCCCAAGCTTTGCCTTGTCTAAAAAAGACATTTTTTTTTTTAAACGGCTATGTTAAATAAAACTCTTATTTTACTCTGAAACCAGTCCTCCTACGTCCTTAAATACATCCGGCCGAACATTCTTGCGATAATGGTCAAAAGTTCCCAAGCCGAATCGAACTGGCCATATTCCTTCGGTACGATAAACTTTTTCTATATCAGCTGGATTGTAGGTGATTACTATGTTTGGTTTATCCATTATGCCCTTTAAGAGACATATGTCTCCATATTCATCACGAAGGACTTTAAGAAATTCAATTAAATTTGCATTGTTTAGTCTGCCTATTGATTGAAATGTGTAAGACAAGCTAAAAAGATATGGTTTTGTAAACATTACCCCCAGGAAGATAATGTGAAAGAAATTTCAACTTTGAAGGTCCTGGAATTTCGTTAAAATCTTTTGCTTCAATCCATTCTTGGTCAGGTGTAGAAGTTCCTCTAGATCCTGCTTCCGGTCTTGTCAACTGTAAGGTAAAGGTATAAATATAAAATCGGAATATATTATGCATATATACATTATACATACATAAATCAATGTACATTTGTACCTCTGTATGTTTGTGTCTATGCTATGGACCCCGAACCCACTAAACCGATTTTCAAATTTAAAGGCAATCTTCGGTTTTGGCCCGAGAGTGTTTCAGTTAAGTTTGGTCAAAATCGGTGTAGCAGTTCATCCAGTTCAGTTCAAATTATATAAGAAACTGTCAGTACTTGCGCGAACGTTTCTGACATAGTACCATTAGCATAACGCTTCATCATGCGGAGAAAAGGGTAAAATAACTTTAACCCGTGAAGCGGTCACTGTTTGATTCGAAAAAGTGAGCTGACATAGGCCTGTCAGACAACTAGCCCCACAGTGGTGTGGTGTCCGTATTACGCGATTCCTACGGACTTAACTTTCAAAATGTTTACTAGACAACACTTTCTACCAAATACACAGGAAACCCCACCAAAAATAATGTAATGCTATAAAATTGACAAATGACGTATTTTCACGTCATTTAGAAAATTGGCAAGTGGAAAAAGCCAACAACTTTCCGTCATTGCATGGCCTAAGAGCGCTTGTCAATGACTGACATCGAAATAACATGACAACGGAAATAGCTGAGTTGTCAATGTGTAAATATCTTTTTTCTCGATAGAGGCTAGTCCGTCATCGACCGTCACCGTCATCGTCAGATTTTCAGCGTCACCGTCAGATTTTCATACCACGTGAGTTAATCGGTTCTCGCCAGATCACCGCAATTAAACAACGTTGGGCGCGGTTAGTACGTAGATGGGTAACCGTTTGAGAACAACCGCGTGTCGTTGTTTATACCCTATTCTAAGGGTATATTAATTTTGACGCATAGTTTGTAACATACCTTAATATTGCGCGTAGACCCCTGAAAGTTACTATATTTATGATCAGCATCGATAGTAATGTCGATTTAGCCATGTCCGTCCGTCCGTCCGTCCGTCTGTCGGCAAAAATTAGGCCTTTAAACTGGGCCTAGAGAGCTGAAATTTTAACCATATACTCTCTAGGGTCCCGAAATAATCAAGTTTACGATTTTTTGAAATCCGCCCACATACACGCCCACAAACTCAAAAAACAAAATTTTGCAAAAAATCGAATTTTGAGCTAGAAAGCTGAAATTTTTTATATATGATCTATGACTCCTAAAACTGCTCGGGATATAACATTTTCAAAATCCGCCCACTGACAATTTTATTAAAAAACCAAAATTTGAGCTAGGAAGCTGAAATTTATAATATATACTCTCTATGCGGCCCTTTATGCTCATGTGCAAATTATTTCAAAATCCGCCTACTGACACGCCCACAATTTAAAATTTTTTTTTTTTTAAAATCGAAAGTTTGAGCTAGGGAGCTGCAATTTATAATATATACTCTCTAGGGGCCCTTTATGCTCATATGTTAATTTTTTTTTAAATCCGCTTACTGACACGCCCACAATTAAATAAAATAATTTTATTGAAAAACCAAAGTTTGAGCTAGGGAGCGTTTTTTTACAAAAGCATCGTTTTTTTTTTGATAAAATCCTTTAAATGTTAACCAACCATACTTAGACTTTTGTCACGCCCACTTATGAGGGATAGGAATAAGAATAGGGTATCCAACAGTTCGCTCAAGCGGATGTCCGTCCGTCCGTCCGTCCGTCTGTCGGTAAAAATTAGGCCTTTAAACTGGACCTAGAGAGCTGAAATTTTAACCATATACTCTCTAGGGTCCCGAAATCATCAAGTTTAAGAATTTTTGAAAGCCCACAAACTCAAAAAAAAAACAAATTTTTCGAAAAAATGGAATTTTGAGCTAGAAAGCTGAAATTTTGTATATATCATCTATGGCGCCTAAAACTGATCGGGATTAAATAAAACAATTTTATTGAAAAGTCAACGTTTGAGCTAGGAAACTGAAATTTATAATATATACTGTCTATGGGCCCTTTATGCTCATGTGCAAATATTTTCAAAATCCGCCCACTGACACGCCCAGAATTTAAAAAAAAACTTTTTTTGAAAATCCAAAGGTTGAGCTAGGAGGCTGAAATATATAATATATATACAGGCAAAGCTCGATTTGCGCACTAGGTAAAATTGAGGCCATTTGCGCAAATCGAGAATGTGCGCAATTCGAATGTTTACAAAACAAACATAAAACATAAGAAAAATCATGTCTGCACACTAAATGATAGTTTTAAAACGCATTTATTTATAGCCAATTTGACTTATTACACCCAATACTAAAATAATAGTCCAATTTTGCCTGTTTAAATTTTGACGGCTATTTCGCGTAAATTTTGTAAAAGGGAGATTTCTTGAAAACTTCTGCTATTTTCTTCAGCCCCTCTTATATAACAAAATATGTAGAGCGTTCTTAACGATTCAACCATACTTAGACTTTTGTCACGCCCACTTATGAGGGATAGGAATAAGAATAGGGTATCCAACAACCCGTCCCTATATTTTGTTCTTTAAAAATACATACAAATGAAATAAAAAGAAAACGTAAACAAATCTCGTTTTTTTTATTTTATTTATTTCGTTATACATTTGCCAGTTTAATTATATTCAATTTTAGAGTTTACGAGTATTATGTCCTTACGAAACACCGGGAAGTTGTGTGGAAGTAGATTTGTTTTGAATAATTGAGGTTGTATAGCTTAAAGTTTGTTGTACATCAGTTGAAGGTAAGAGGAAAAATATCGATTTGTACTTCGGTAACCGATGGCTGATTTAAGAATGTCGCTTTAGTTGTAATAAGGTTATTTACCAAGTGGTCCTTGGAGAACCAAATAAGGTCCTTAAGCCCCATTTTTTTCAAAAACTCCTAAAAAACCGCGCAGTGTATTGTGTTCAATATTATTTGACTAACAGATCCTTGGAACAACAAAAAGGTCCTTAAAAGTAAAAAAAAGGATATTTTTCAATGTTATTTGACTAAGAGGTCCTTGCAACAGCTAAAAAGGTCCTTAAAAGTCGAAGAAATGATATTTTTCCAAAATGCCGTTAGAATCCACACGTTATATCTGTGTTCAATGTTATTTGAGTAAGAGGTCCTTGCAACAATAAAAAAGGTCCTTAATAGTCGAAAACAGAATATTTTCCCAAAATGTCATTAGAATCCGCACGGTATACATCTGCTCAATGTTATTTGGCTAAGAGGTCCTTGCAACAACGAAAAAGGTCCTTAATAGTCGAAAACAGGATATTTTTCGAAAATGTCATTAGAATCCGCACGGTATATTTGCGTTCAATGTTATTTGACTAAGAGGTATTTGGAACAACAAAAAGGTCCTTAAAAGTCGAAAAAAGGATATTTTACCAAAATGTTTGTTGTTCCTAGCACCCCTCATTCAAATAATATTGAACTCATATATACCGTGCCGTTTCTAAGGACATTTTGGGAAAATATCCTTTTTCGGGTTTAATTATTGTGGCTCCAAGGTCCTCTTTGTAAAATAACCTGATGTAAAATAAAAGGGACATTCAATCAATTTTTATTTTAAACACAATATGCATAATAAATCCCAATAAATTATCACCATTATAGCAAAATAAAAAATTTTGATATAGTTATTAGTTATTACCTAGGCATCTAAGAAGCTACAGCTAAAAACTAACCAACTTTTAGTTGTCATCCGCAACTAACTTTGGCAACCTAACGAGCTTAGTTACACAACTTGCAACTAATAGCTAATAGCAAAAATTAGTTGTCATTATGATACCACCAAATCGATTGTATTTTTAGCGCAGCTAATTTAACTGGGTTAGTTACTTAGTTATGGCTTTAGCTAGATAACAAATTAGGTAGCTAACGCGCAACTGTGGCTACATGATTATACATCAACTATACCGTAAGGGTAGCGTGGCTCACATTTTTTTTTTTTTATTTGCTTCCAAAGGAATGACGAAGAACGGTTTGAATTAAATTTATTATTATAATACAAGGACTTAGCTGTTTTAATCATCAAATTTACTCCATTTCTCACCCTTTTAAATTCGGTCAACATTTGTGGTACTTGAAATCTTCTCCACTGGCGATAGAGGTTATCTCTTGCACTCATCGCGGCTTTAATTTCTACAGAAAGCCAAGGACATGGGCCTTGCTTTGAAACAAATGATTTACTGGGTACATACTTAGAAAAAAGATACGTTATAAGTTCATTTAGGATCTCAACTTAGTAATTTACTTCTGGTGTACGAAAAACATAGTCCCAGTTCAGAGAAATACATTCCACTATAAGGGTCACACGATCAATCCTCTTAAACTCATAATATTGTATAATTTCTTCATTATTTATATGCCACCTGAATTTAAATTTGCTATTGATGACTTACTTGTATAATACATAAATTAAGTGCAATTTTTTACTTAAAATATGACTACACATTAATGTATTGCATTGACGTACTGTGTGAACGTCTTAAGCCGTTTTGCAACACACTTATCGGCACGTACCAGTGTGACTTCCGGCCAGGCAGATCGACTATACCCCACATTTTCACACTGATGCAAATCCTGGTAAAGAACAACGAATTTCAAATCGAGACACACCACCTATTCTTCGACTTTAAAATCGCGTATGATAGTATACATCGTCAGGAGCTCTATATGGCTATGGCCGAATCCGGAATCCCGGCAAAACTGTTCCTTCGAACTATTTCAAACATGCACCGGATTTCGGCAAGAAGATGAGCTATCATGCGATTTCTTCAATCTCGTACTGGAGCAGATAGTGCGCAGGGCAGGTGTCAACACGGAAGGCACTATCTTCAACAGGTCCGTTCAGCTGCTGGGTTATGCGGATGATATTGACATCATCGCCCAATCACAGCGCTCCGTGATAGAAGCTTTCACGGCGATTGATAAACAGGCGAAATCTGTTGGCCTTGTAGTAAATGAGGACAAGACTAAATACATGCTATCAACAAACAAACAAACATCTATCCGCCGCCAAGGACAAAACGTCACTATTGATAGCAATAATTTCGAGGTAGTTAAGGAGTTCATCTACCTCGGAGTAAACATGAACTCCACGAATGACACCTTAGTGGAGATCCGACGAAGAATTACCCTAGGAAACCGCTGCTACTTCGGTTTGGCAAAACAACTGGGTTCAAAACTCCTAACTCGGAGGACAAAATGTATATTTTACAAAACCTTTATACTGCCAGTTCTGCTTTATGGCGCCGAGTGCTGGACGATAAGCAGGAAGGGAGAGCTGATACTAGGCTCCTTCGAAAGAAAAATTCTTCGGCGGATTTGTGGTCCTGTGTGCGAGGAGGGCGAATGGAGGAGAAGATACAACCGCGAACTCTATGAGCTGTACCAAGATGTGGATGTAGTCCAAAAAGCCAAAATACGTCTACTACATTGGCTCGGCCACATCGAGCGAATGGACAATAATGCTTCAGCTAAGAGGATTTTCGAATCCCAGCTCCCAGGTTCAAGAAGGCAAGGAAGACCGAACCTGCGTTTCAAAGACTAAGCCATCGCGGATGCCAGAGCGCTTGGTTTGGACAAGTGGCAGCAGCGTGCCCGGGATCGTAGAGGATGAAAGGCTGCTGTATCTCAGCAGAGACTCTTCACGGGTCTTTAGCCCGTTAAGTAAAGTAGGTAATGTATTGAAGATATTAAACTGTTTTTCTTCTGAAGGAAGCAAATCATTTAAGTAGGAACAGATACAAAATAAAGTTTAAAATATGCTTTTATTTTAAGTTTACAGTTTTTTGTATGCTTCGACTTCCGCCACTAGGCGCATCAACTCTTCCCGGGCAGCGTATTGCCAACTGTATACCAGCACATACATCGGGCGCTCTGCAACATACAACAATGTGCTCATGCAAATGTAGAGCAAAATGTATACCGACTCGGAGAAAACTATATTTGCTCTGACACGGTATACATTTTGCTCTACATTTACAAGAGCAATGTACCTGTTATTACAGACACTTCAGTGAGATTCAAGAGATTTTCACGTATCTACACACGCGTTTTATATTCCAGTGCGTTTGTCGCTATTGTACTGTTACTTTTGTACTTTGATCGCTTAGCTGATATGTTGGAAACAGACAGATAAGTTTCCAATATAATGCTTGTTAAACGATTGAACAAAACTTAAAACATAAAACAAGCACAAAGTTTTGCGGCTAGCAGAGTAAAGTTATGCTCATCGAAAAAATATGTGTGCAACCAACAGCAATAGCAATGAGGAAGAAAGAACGTGGCGTAAGTGGAGGAAAACGCCACAACATTTCGGGGAATAGTTTCACAATATTGAAAAGAAGTAGGCCATAAGTCCACAAATATTTACCCAAAGTGCAATAAGGCCAAGTGCTAAAATAAAACTTCGCACCTACTCCAAATCAAACAGTGACCCCAAGCAGAGGTGTTGCAGGCGGGCAGCGTGCCGCCCCATATGCATTGCACTGTTTATCGGATTACTTGCGAACTATCTTCTCATTTCCTTATTTTCTTTCGTTTATTTTCATTCGGTTATTTATTTCATGTCCATTCCTTATTAATTGAATGTTGTTTATGTCACATATCAAAAACGGAAATTAATATGAATTTAAAAAAATAAATTGAAATAATTTCATTTTTCATTACTAAACGCTGTTTTATTTCAATTCTATAGAAGAACTCTATGACCACAAAACAGCCTGAACGAATAGTTGTATGCCCACGCAATGATCTGTAGTAATATATAGTTTGCTCCAGTTTTTTCTTCAAATTACAAGGAAACTATATGCTACCACAGACCGCTCTGTGGTAGCATACAGTTTGCTCTTCAATGATGGTGAAATTGTTGAGCACAAAATAGTTCAGCACATACTATGGGTGTCTACAGTTTGGCAATACGCTGCCAAACTGTATAGAAACTATTTATTTACGAATGTAGGCGTAGGCGAAACAACGATCGAGGGGCTCCACTAACCCCTGGTTACTGACAAAATTTGAATAAATCTACAAATGTCAAAATTTGAATAAATTTACAAATGTTAGCCCGTTATTAAGTATACAATTATCACTTTGAGAAAATTCTTTAACAAATTCTAAAGCATTTTTTATCAGTTTAAAGCATATTGCACATACGCGTGTGCACTGCTGCACTTGCTCTAGCACACGCATTGTGCTGATCAAAGCATTTAATTTTATCATTAGATTGAGCTTATCCCGTCAACAAACCGTGCATATAACATTTGTTGATCGTTTGAAATGTCTACACAATTTTATCACTCACATTTGCGGACACATGCACTGACATTGGACGATGGCATTGAATTCGAATGCAACTATATCTCATCATAATTTGAAATCTGTATAATTTTTATTCTTGCAATTTATAAAGAATAACGAATCAATTTACAAAAAAAATATAACGACCAAAATTCTTCGATAATATGTAAGTCGACACCTTCACGACAGAAGTAGACAAGGGACTAGCATTGTTTTTACAACAGTCAAGTAACAGCTCTATTATTAGAGAATGTAGTTTGAGTGCTTTAAGCTTCTGTATTCGCAAATACCATAGTCAATTTTGACTCTCATTTTGCAAAGCTGGGTTATTGGTGATTGTTTAATTCGCATTGAAATAAGAAGAAAAGTTGGTGATATAAAATAACATGCAAATAAGTGCAATAAAGTCCAAAACGAAATCCATATTTTTAAGTCTTCAAATGGCCTATAAAATGTAAATATTTCATTTTTCCTAGGAAATGGATTACTGTTTCGAGTCAAACAGTATTTGGGTGGAATGCTTCGCCGGTTAAACGAAACTTAGCTGCTCCACTAAGGGTAAGTTTTAGCTCGCTGGCAGACGCCTATGTCAGCGCAATTGTACATTTCAATAGTACGAGTATTAACCTAAAAAGATAATTTTAATGTAAAATAGGTTAGCCGAATGATATAAATCACTAACAAAATAAAGCATTGAACGCCCCAAAAATGAGAGAATTTCATTAGAAATCAATAAAACTCATTAAATTCACCATTTGTATATCCTATTCTAAGGGTTACATTTTAATTCATAGCTTGTAACATACCTTAATATTGCCGTAGACCCCTGAAAGTTACCATACTCGTGATCAGCATCGATAGTAATATCGATCTAGCCATGTCCGTCCGTCCAGCTAAAATTCGAACAAGACTTTAATGCTCATGTGTAAAAACTTTTAAAGTCCGCCCACTGACACAGCCACAATTGAAATAAGCAGTTTTATGGAAAAATCAAAGATTGATCTTGAATGCTGAATTTTCGAATAAATGCGTTTTGTGTAAAGACTTTTAAAATCCGCCCACCGACACGCAGACTATTTAAAAAAAAGTTCTATTCTTCGCAAGGTATGAAGAAAAAGTTATTTTTAATAATTAAATCCCAAAAAGTTTTCTGTCATGCAAACTTTTTAGGGGCGTTTTAAAAAAAATTGTTTTTTCGATAAAATCTTTCAAAAAACGTACAAAAAAGTTGTGTATAACAAAATATGGCACGTCCAAGTTTTATGTGTGTTTGAATACGAATTGGGTATCCAACAGTTCGCCCAAGCGGAAGGGGCCCTCTCAGGACGGTGCGTTACTCTAGGTAACTTGTTCTTAGTTTTTGAGTTAGGTTAAGTTAGCTGCGGCTAACTTGTTTTGATACTTCCGGGAGGTGAGTGACTCTGTATAGCTTCAGTCAGCTTCCACCGGCCGTCTATTCTTACTATTCTGCTTACTTTTTCGAATCAAGCAGTGTTAGTGTAGGCCGCTTCCGGCTAAAAAGGATTTTACTCTTTTCCCGCATGTTCAAGTTCGCTCACGCAACTTCGTTGCTCCTCTAAAGGCAGTCTAGCTGCCTATGTCAGCTTAATTTTTCGATTTTCTTAAATTTATTAATGTCTTTTGACAATATATTTTTTTGTTGCTTACTTGGAAACAATTCTCTCTTTTATTACTGAAAGTAAGTAAGATTAAAACAGACACCCTAACGAACACACTCACAACATTTTATCAAAATTAATCTATCGGCTCGTGAGTCTGTAAAGGACGCACACAAATAACGAGTCATTTATATATATTTATATAGATATAGCATTTAAATAATGATGCCAAGTCTTACACATTTTTTTCATGAATACATTATGTATGATTTGTTTATTAAATAGTTTTAAGGCCGAAACGCAATAGTTATAAGGTAATAGGTAAGTTTAGAGCGCCCGCAAAAGGACCAATTAGTTTTAAGTTAGATTTAATCATGTTTGTCTAGTACCTATATACGGTGATTTAAGCCATTAATTATAAAAAATGAATTTAAGAGTCAAACGTCTATGTAAAAACCCATTACTTTAATAAATATTAGTTAATCAAAAAAAAAATGCACATTATTTTTGTGCAATACTCTATCCAGTATTTTTAGCTATCACACATTTTTCTTATCTTCCGAAACCTGAGATACACGAAAATCTATAACAGATTGTATAATCATATACAACATTTTATGATCAAAGCTCTGCTTGGTCGTTGGAGCGCGCCGAACAGAAATGTGATATATGTATATATATAGGATGTTTTTTATATAGGCATATAATTTTTTTTAAAAAATTTATGGCAATAAATATTTAAAAATAATTTGCGCGTTATGAAAACCATCCTGCCGGTCCAATTTTGCGCCACTTTTTTGAGCATACCAGGTCTTATTTCGTCAATAGTGCGTCGAATGTTGGCTTCATTCAATCGTTGCTCGTTTATCAGTATGGACCAACGATTTGACGTACCCCGAAAAAAAGTAGTCCAAAGGTGTCAAATCACACGAACGAGGTGGCAAACTCACATGTCCATTTCTTGAGATGATTCGTTCACCAAATGTTTGGCTCAACTAAGTCATTGTTGCACGCGCTGTTTGTTAAATTTGGCGAACAGAGTGCGAATTTTGGAAATAAATTTCCACGATTAGTAAACGTTGTTCTGGTGTAAGTCTTTCCATGGTGATTTGCCAAAGTATACTGAAAGAAAAGTCGAACACACTTTATTAGTATGACAGCTAGTTTGATAGTTATCCCTATCAGAAGTTGTATACCTGTATAAAAAACAGCCTATACATGTACATTAATGCGATAGTACCGATACACAAAAGCAACTACCCTTAGCTTTAAGCTTTAACCCAAGAATGACAAAGCAGCAAGTATTCCTACTGAGATACTAAATATCAGTGAGAAAGAGGATGCGCTACCTTCTGGAGCTTAAATCCACCAGTGATTTCACCTCACAATAATGATGCTCTGGAGTCTGATCCCTCCTAAGTATTCCGTCCGGCTACCAATTTCAAAGCACATGAGTTCTAAGAAAGTTGCTGGCGTGGAGTCAAGAAATCACTATTTCTGCTATGGTCATATACGCGGCATATTCACGTGTAAGTACTCCAACATGATTTTGCAACCAGAGTGGTAAACAAAAAATATAGTTTTCCATGCATTTTTTTTTTAAAAAGTTTGCACCTATTTATAGTAAGAACAGCCCCATTGTCCATAACAGTTTTGCGGGATTATTTAATTTTCAGTGGGGGTAATTCGTTCCGTAGCGATGCACGGGAATTCAGCTAGTTTTATTTTAAAATAAGATTTTTGTGGCCTTATTTAATTTTTTTTACTCAGGCTTTATTTTCTGGAGCCTAATTTCGCAGCCGAGGAATTATTTCATATTGAAAGCACCAAAATATTCTTATATTTGTATGTTATAACTAGGGCTCGGATTTCCATGCAAATGCATATTTTTTTGAAAATTTATGTATTGAAAAATAATGCATTTTTTTTGTAATAAATGCAAATGTTGTGTGCATATTTTCTAAGAAAAAAACTGAAAAGTGAAGAACGTCGGTTTCATGGAAATGCACATACAGCATTAAACTTTCAACTATATACTTAGCCTTGCTTTTCAAACACTTTTTTTTTACAGAAGGTATTTAATTGTTTAATGTCTTTCTTTTTTTCGTTATAAAAATAAAAGACTGAATTAATTGTTTAAGACTGGATAATAAGTGTTTTATTTAATTGAAAAGTGAAGAAGATACGAGGTAGAATATAGTCAATTCCTTATCTAAGCTCCGCTTTATAGGAAAAATCTGTTAACAGAGAAAACATACATACATAAAAAAACTGGTGTAGGAAATCCGGTTAAGTATTCGAAGTTCGCATAAGTAAAAATACCGCTAAAGTGCAAAACTAATTATAACAATTTGCGGTTTAAGTTAAGGGGAGTCGACTGAACATGGTTTTAAATGCATATTTTTCATTTTAATGTCCGTATTTTAACCGAATTTTTCTAGATCTTTGGTGCATATAAATCCGAGCCCTACTTGTAACATTTTGGTTTTGGACTTTATTCCACTCTTAAAACTGAAATAAAGTCCAAAATCATTTTAGCTTTGGTAGTAGTACTTTTATTCTCGTTAAATTTTATAAACATATCCAATTAAGACAAAACGTAAACAAAACCATAAACAGCATCATTAAAAACCAATTAACTATTAGGAATTAAAGCACATTTAATTTGTATAATAAAAATATGGCTTTTAAAATTCACAAAACAGAGCAGTTATAATTCATTTATTTTAACTGAGCATTAGCTCAATTGAAATAACTTAGCAATTTACCATTTGATAACGTCACAATTCAACAAAGCAAGAGTTTCTTTTCAAAAATTAAAAATATATATTAGGTGAAAACAATCTCAGCGAAGGGAGTACGGGATAACTTCGACAGCCCTGGTCCATATACCTTCCTACTTAAATATTTATGTACATATACTGCTTACTTGTCACTTCAATGTTAACACAAAAGTGATTCAGTGGTAGGTGTGCTGGTCTACCTACTGATCGAGAGATTCGGGGTTGGAAACCCACCTAGAAGCACTTAAAATTTTCTTAATAGCCCCACTTGCTGAGAAAGTCATAAGAAGCTTCTCAAAATTTGCCATTCGGAATCGGCGTTAAATTGAAGGTCCCATACAAGCTAGCGTTGAGGCCCGTTGGGGAAAATGTCGTCTACTTGTAAAAGAAAAGAAAAATCGTTTAAAATGTTTCTATTCAACGTTCGAAATAAATAAAATGTGAAAACCCAGTCGGCCGATTCTTATACCAGAAAAGCAGATGCCCCTGAAAAATATATGTGCACAATTTTAAAACTCAGGCTTAATAGAGAAATATTTAAGAGCTAAGATGCATGTAGTGGGCGGTGTTGTCGGTCGACTTTTAGATCCTAAAAGCAGAAGCCCCTGAAATATATGTGTGTAAAATTTCAAAGTTCCAGCTTATTTCAGAAAGAAGTTTAGGCTAGGATACATGTTGGGTCAATTTTTACATACGACATGCCTCTGAATATATAAGTGCAAAATGCTCAAGTCCTAGCTTAGTTGAGAAAGAAGTTCAAAATAAAACCCGTGTAGGGGGCGCTGTCGTCGGGCAATTTTTACACTTGAAAACCACAGTTCCCTTAAAGCTTAAACAAACATAATTATCTATATGTGCAACATTTCAAAGTTGTAGTTCAGTAAGGTTCAAAGTTATAGTTTAAATACGCTTATGTAAATGTTCTTTTGAAATAAATAAAGATAAAATGATCACGAAACAATTAGTTTTGTTTTAATTTTATTTTATTTTATATTTTCGTATGTTATGATTTTCTCAACGTTTGTTTTTATTTTGTTTAAATGCGACATGTTTCGGAGGTGCTACTCCATCATAAGTCAACCCTGTTTTGTTGTTGATTAGTTTTTTGGGGCCAAGTGTTGTGTGGGTGTAGGGTATGTCTGTCTCCTTTTATCTTCTGTGGTGTCTGATTGCTGTGTCAAATAGGGGATTTGTTTTTAAAATTAGTTTGTCGTTAAGAAGTTTGTCTCGTTCTAGTTTGTGTGCTTTGTAAATCTCGAACTCTTCTTTCGCGTCAAGTAGTTATCCTTATTTACAGATGTACAATGCTGTTCAGTTTGTCTCTATGTTATTATAATTGTGGTTGTGGTCTATCAGGTGTTGAGCATATATGTGGATTTCGTGTTATGTTTGGGTATGTGTTCTTTAAATTTTTCCTTGAATGTTCTACCTGTTTGGCCGAAACTCCGGAAAGAGTTTCTTTATTAGTTTTTTCTGTTGCTTTTAATATTTGTTGTATGCTGTTATTTGTTCTAAATGAAATGTTTATGTTTTATTTTTTACATTGGTATTGAATTATTTGTGGTAAAATGTTGGTATTTGTTGTGGATGTGTATTTTTTTTTTTTTTTATAATTTGCTTACGCTAAAGGGATTTTTTTTTTCTGTTGTTACAGTACCCTTATAATGCTTAGAACACAGTGTAAGCTACTTGGTATTAGAAAGAATAGAGAGATAGGAAAGAAGTGTTTGGGTGCAGTTGTAGGGTTTTTCTCCACGATGTGTATTTATTTACGGTTGGTTCGTTAAGAGCTGTATAGAGGCAGTAGCCACCCAAAAGTCTAATGTTGAAAATTTCAAAGTTACAGCTTATTAAGGTGCACGTTGGGAGCGCTCTAGTCGGTCTTCTTCTTCTTCTTACTTAATGACGTTGAAAATAACGGCGTTCCTCTCTATTCAAACTTCGTCACTGAGGCCAATCAATAACGGGTCTTGCCGAGTTTTTATGTGATCCAGACGATTTTAGGCCTGCCACTCTTTCGCTTTCATGAGAAACATATTCATCTCGCTGCCGTTAAATTGCCCTAATATAGTGAACCGTATGTGAGCGGCGGGCGCACAACTGCGGGGCAGATAATACGATACCCATTACCCTCCAAAACGTAACGTCCACTCATACATCTAGTCTATCAATGTTGCGGAAACTTCAGTGTATCTAGTAAGTTGATTCACTAACTGACCAAGTCCTTGGTCAGCCAAAGCCTCAAAGACTTTCTCCGTAATACGATCCTTTGTAAGTAGATCTTTATTCAAATCACCGATTATTAAAATGTTGTTTTCGTTTTCCAATGAATGATAACACCAATCTCAAGAAAATCTGTACAACACTACCAACGTCTACTATTCTTTATTCAATCCAACCAAATCAAACAGAATTTTGAAATTTTGAAATGTCTACCATTTTAGAATGAATAACTTTTTTAACATATAATAACACTACCCCAGTGTGTCTAGAGTGAGAGTTACTTACTATATGCCTATAGCCTTTCAGATTCCTCTATTTCATCCATTATACAAGTTTCCGTCAGCATTATAAAATCAGGATGATGGTTTGGTACTAAAGCTTCAACCCCACTTTTATTAGCCAATAAACTTTGGGAATTTAAATAATACTAAAAAATTAAGGCTTGCGAGTTTTGCCTTACTTGCTATAAGCATTTTTCTTTTACAACTGTAAATCTTCGCTGATACACTTTACAATCATTGTAAGATGCACTGTGATTTGTGTTTAGTTTTAAATTCAATTCAAAACATAGGGACGGGCTACAGTCCGCTTGGGCGAACTGTTGGATACCCTATTCTTATTCCTATCCCTCATAAGTGGGCGTGACAAAAGTCTAAGTATGGTTGAATTGTTAAGGCGTGTCAGTAGGCGGATTTAAAAAAAATTAACACATGAGCATAAAGGGCCCCTAGAGAGTATATATTATAAATTTCAGCTCCCTAGCTCAAACTTTGAATTTTCAAAATAAGTTTTTTGTTTTAAATTGTGGGCGTGTCAGTGGGCGGCTTTTGAAAATATTTACACATGAGCATAAAGGGCCCCCTAGAGAGTATATATTATAAATTTCAGAAATGAAATTTTTTTATCCCGAGCAGTTTTTGGAGTCATAGATCATATATAAAAAATTTCAGCTTTCTAGCTCCATATTCGATTTTTTCCAAAATTTTGCTTTTTTGAGTTTGAGGGCGGATTTCAAAAATTCGTAAACTTGATTATTTCGGGACCCTAGAGAGTATATGGTTAAAATTTCAGCTCTCTAGGTCCAGTTTAAAGGCCTAATTTTTGCCGACAGACGGACGGACGGACGGACATGGCTAGATCGACATTACTATCGATGCTGATCATAAATATAGTAACTTTTAGCGGTCTACGGGCAATATTAAGGTATGTTACAAACTATGCATCAAAAGTAATATACTATATATATAATAGGGTATAAAAAGGCGAACCTATGAACTATCGAGGCATATTCCTGCTTAATGTCGCCCGTGTCAACGGCTTAAACCGTTTTGCAACACACTTATCGGCACGTACAAGTGTGGCTTCCGGCCAGGCAGTTCGACTATAGACCAACGAATTTCAAGTCGAGTCCACCACCTATTCATCGACTTCAAAGCCGCGTATGATAGTATACATGGTCAGGAGGTCTATATGGCGATGGTCGAATTCGTAATCCCGGCAAAACTGATTCAGATGTGTCGCGTGACTCTGGAAAACACGCGATGCAACGTGCAGTTTGGAAATAGTTCTTCCGAACTATTTCAAGCATGCACCGGATTTCGGCAAAGGGACGCGGTATCATGCGATTTCTTCAATCTCGTACTGGAGCAGATAGTGCGCAGGGCAGGTGTCAACACGGAAGGCACTATCTTCAACAGGTCCGTTCAGCTGCTGGGTTATGCGGATGATATTGACATCATCGCCCAATCACAGCGCTCCGTGATAGAAGCTTTCACGGCGATTGATAAACAGGCGAAATCTGTTGGCCTTGTAGTAAATGAGGACAAGACTAAATACATGCTATCAACAAACAAACAAACATCTATCCGCCGCCAAGGACAAAACGTCACTATTGATAGCAATAATTTCGAGGTAGTTAAGGAGTTCATCTACCTCGGAGTAAACATGAACTCCACGAATGACACCTTAGTGGAGATCCGACGAAGAATTACCCTAGGAAACCGCTGCTACTTCGGTTTGGCAAAACAACTGGGTTCAAAACTCCTAACTCGGATGACGAAATGTATGCTTTACAAAACCCCTATCCTGCCAGTTCTGCTTTATGGCGCCGAGTGCTGGACGATAAGCAGGAAGGAAGAGCTGATACTGGGCTCCTTCGAAAGAAAAATTCTTCGGCGGATTTGTGTTCCTGTGTGCGAGGAGAGCGACTGGAGGAGAAAATACAACCGCGAACTCTATGAGCTGTACCAAGATGTGGATGTAGTCCAAAAAGCCAAAATACGTCGGCTACATTGGCTCGGCCACATCGAGCGAATGGACAATATTGCTCCAGCTAAGAGGATCTTCGAATCCCAGCCCCCAGGTTCGAGAAGGCAAGGGAGACCGAACCTCCGTTTTAAAGATTAAGCCATCGCGGATGCCAGAGCGCTTGGTCTGGACAAGTGGAATTTGTACACAATTCACAGCTTGGCTTTCAGATCCATTATGATATCCACTACATTTAGAGCACAACCTGCTTTAAATCTTTGCTATTATTGTTGAATCTCAAGCAGTTGAAGCTTCTTTTTACATATAATGACTCTTGCATAAAGCATTAATTTGTCCCATCCAACACTTAGCTTACCGACCTTCATTACTTCTTATTATAAAGCAAACTTTAATTCTAGGGTTATATCTTTTTAAAACATTCACATCGTAATTGCTTCCCAAATCTTTCTTCCACATTTTCTTTCACTTTGTTCATAGATTCAAGAACTGAATTCTGATGCTCTTTTGGTTTAATAAAATAGTGCCTAATTTGCTGCACTTGCATATGTTTTCTTTTCAATTTTTAAGCTTTCATATATTGTTTTTTTATTTCAGACATACATAATTCTATTTTCAGAAGGGACTTCAATTTCACTGTTTCACTTTATCGAACCGAGTTCTTCGAAATTTTCTTTATATTCTCTTCTATGCGTTTGAGAGATATTAACTTCTTACGACACGGTTGACACAAAAAAAAATTTTATTATGGGATTGGCAAATTTCGGCGAACTTATAATAAAAAAATTAATCTTGCACAATGCAATGGGGTTAAATATATGAAGTTACCTGTGACCAGTACCCTTATAATGTTGCCACGGAGCAAGCATTTTTACCATCGCACCATTGCCACAAGCAAATTATGATTTAAAACAGTTGAGGGCTATTGTTTGTTTCTGTTTTAATGCTTTTATAATTTGTTGTTTAGCACCTGGCACATGGCGACGTGTTACAATATATGTAAATATATTTTTTACCTGTCGTTTTTTGGAAAAAACATTAACGGATGAGTGTTTACGGGTTTTATAAATTGGTTCACTCTGAATTTTTAAGAATGACATTTTTGCATCAGAGAGAAACTATTTAATGATACATCCAACTTATTAAAACGATATTTTTTTTTATATATTATCGGAAAACTAAAGCAAACAAATTATTATAGGTAATATT
Source organism: Portevinia maculata (assembly GCA_949715645.1). Taxonomy (NCBI): domain Eukaryota; kingdom Metazoa; phylum Arthropoda; class Insecta; order Diptera; family Syrphidae; genus Portevinia; species Portevinia maculata. The sequence goes on along the minus strand of OX454526.1, from coordinate 309,650,062 downwards.
TTACTTTAATTTATTTTATTATGTCTTATAATAATTATACATTCAAATTGCATAAATTTTTAAGAACTACTATCGGTTTCATAATCGGTTGAAGAATCATCCCGCGTATTAATTATAATTGAATCCGATATTGTGTCCCACATCAGCACGTGAGAAAAGTATTCCTCCTCCGTCCTTATAGCTTTTGCTGAAACTTTTCGCCAATCTTCTTGAAAATTCTACTTCTGCTAATTTGTGAATATCAAATAATTTGAATGTTGTGTTTCGTTTGCCCATTCTGCAATCTGATTGAGGTCTAGATGATAGGGTGGTAAATATAGTACCTCATGTCCTGTGCCATGAATAACATCGTCAATCTTATGTTTTGGCTTCTGTAAAGCTCAATGTTGCTTTATATCCTCAAAAAGTTCGAATTTGAGCATCTGCGAAGTATGTGGTATATTGTTATCAGGTCAATCTTTGCATCATCTCGGATTTTTGACTAGCAGAAATAATTTGTTTGTCTTCTTATTTATTGTGGAATGAGGCGTTTTAAATTTGACGACCAAAGGACTCGTGTCGAAAGACAAATGGGAGACGAAGCAGCTCCCATTCGGGACATGTGGACAATGATGACTAATTCATCATTCAAATTTACATAATATATACCATCGAAGGTAGCGAAATACGGTTTAAAACTATTGTGGGTTTGTGATTCCAGCAATGTATACCTTAGCAGGGAATACACTAGTCTTGACAAGTTTTAAATTTGTGGATAAACTTCCGGAATTTGGAATGGCTTATGTTTGAACTATTCAACGAAATAAGAAATACATTTCCAAAGAAATGCTTCCGGGTAGTAGTCGCCCGACACAATCAACTATCTTTGGATGTACTGATAATGTCGCATCACTTCACTATGATACCGACTTGGTTGGAGAAGCAAGAAAGCCACAATGGGAGTATTAAGGAGTTAGTGAACACTCAGATCGAAGCAAGGGATGAACAATTCAAAGGTAATAGAAGTGTTTTCCATTCGAAATGGCATCGAGCCCTTCTTCGGAGCACCATTGCAACATAGGATTACACAGTGCAGCGTTAGCCAAACATCAGCGGAATGGAAAAAGTTATGTATGCCACAGTGCGTGGATTTCAAAAATTTGTACACTTGATTTCTCGGGCTCCTACGGAGTATATGTTCTTAATTTCAGCTTTCTAGCTCGAGTTTATGCGCCTTAATATTGCCAACGGACGGATATGGCTAGATCGACATTACTATCTATGCTAATCACAAATATAGTAACTTTTAGGGGCTATGAGCACAATTAAGGTATGTTACAAACTATGAACCACATTTATAATACCCTTAGAATAGGGTCTAAAAAGAGACCAAAGTGTGTGCCTAAAAAATCTTCCAATTTTTTTTACGATATCAGACCTGTGTCGTGGAGTGCTTACAGCAAGCAACTATCTCAAGCAGAAATTTGCTTTCACATAAAGTGCTCTCATAGGCTTATCAGGTTAGGACATTCACATAGTAAAACATATATTTAGAAAAACGAACATATTAATATTTAAATACCTATACAATACTAACATAGACACAAATCATATAAATAATTTAAGTCACTAAGGCAAGATAATGGCTTTGCCTCCGACTTTTGATATGCTTTTCTTCATAAGGTCGGAAAATGTCCTAATAACTAGCCATATTCCTGCTTTTACATCTATAGTAAGCGCTTCATTTGTATACTAAAAACAAAAAAGTCACAATTAACTTCGTTGCCAGAAGCTTTTTATTTGTATCGTATTTGAATAATTTGTTCGCGCGTCGGCCGTTATCGTGAGTCAATGTGTTATTTATATTTAATTTGATTCACGTATTTGAGAAGGTACAATGGTACACTTATGAAAACAAGTCTGAAAGGCCACACCGAGTTGTAGCCAGAGGGCTCCACTCTTCGTGCCGTAAATATGATGTTATGCAAGATCTTAAAACTAAAGGTTTCAAAATTATCGACGCGGTTAATATACTTAAAAAAGAAAAGCAACAAACGGAACAAGACGAGGAAATTGTTGTCAAACGCGGACTTTCGCTATTCATGCTTGGTTTCGAAAAGTATGAAAACATCGAAAAAATATACAACATTAAAACTATCCTAAACATAGTGGTTAAAATTGAACCGATGCGCCAAAGGACTCGTCAGATTCCTCAGTGTAAGCGTTGCCAAGGCTACAATCACACGCACACATATTGCCAAAAGGAGCCGCGTTGCGTAAAATGTGCCGGTAAACATTTATCGAAGGAATGCGCTCTAAGTAGACAAGACCTACCAACATGCATAAATTGCAATGGAAAACATCCGGCAAAATATCACGGATGCGAAGTAGCTAAAGAACTTCAAAATAGGCGCGACAAAATAAAGAAAACTACGCTACCAATCGCAAATAAAACCAAAAACAAACCTGAAAAGGGCAACAATAAAACCAATGAAGGACGAAAAAAGGCTAAAGAAATGGTCATTATACAACAACCAAGAGAAGGAAAATTGTTTAGAAAAAAGTCGCCGAACGCTGTTCCACAAACATACGCTGAAGCTGCGTTGCAAGGACGCAAACAAAAAAATAAAACATCTGATCCAGTCTCCCAAGTTTTCTCTGTAATTCTTGCCAGATTAGAAGAATAGAGCCAAATTAATAAACGTATGTTTGAAAAACTCGACAAGCTCGAAAATCAATTTCGAAGCACACGTGCAATAATATAAATATGACGGACTTAGTTAAATTAGTGACATGGAATGCGAACGGCCTTCATCTTATGCAGAAGGCCGTTCGGACGAGCTCGAGATATTCATTCATAATTATGATATTAATATTTGTTTGATTTCGGAAACCCATCTGACGAAAGAATCCAGCACAAACATTCGAGGATACATTGCCTATCACGCATATCACCCTTCGGAAAGGGCGAGAGGCGGGGCATCCTTGTTGATCAAAAATACCATTGAACACTCAATCAGTGCAACAATTGAGCTTGACAAACTGCAATTATGCACGGTGAGCGTAAAAATAAAAAAACACATAAAATATGTTTTTGCAGCTATCTATTGCCCCACACGTGCAAAGATGGAAAGAAGCGATTTTATAAGTATCTTTGACTCACTTGGACGAAATTTCGTCATCGGAGGTGACTTTAACGCAAAACATACCTTCTGGGGCTCGAGATGCATTTCAGTAAAAGGTAGAGTTCTTTACGAAGCCGGTATGGAATTGGGGGTAGACTTTCATTCCTCAGGTAAACCGACGTACTGGCCCTCGGATACGGCAAAAACACCAGGCCTCATCGATTTCTTCATCTCATTTTGACAATTAACGGCTGTCTACGAAAAAAAGAAGGTCCGCCCAGACTAATTAACATGAAAACAAACTGGGAATCCTTTGAAAAATACTGTGAAAGTAAAATCGATCTCAAAGTGTCTCTTCGAACACCCCACGAACTTGAAGACGAAGTCGATCAATTTATTAACGTCATACATTGCTCAGCCTGGAAAAATACTCCCCATAAACGGAAAATAATCACAAATTGCGAAATAAAATATCCGTTGGAAATCACTCAATTGTTAAAGAAGAAAAGGAGAGCGCGCAAAAGATGGCAACAATCTCGAGCTCCACAGGATAAAACCACTCTTAACTACCTTTGTAGTAAACTTAAGAGAGAAATTCGAGACTTTAAAAATCGTGAAATTTCTACATATCTTGGAAGCCTAACTGCGGATAAAAGTAAAAATTACTCGCTCTGGAAAGCCATGAAAGGCATTAAAAAACCAAAAACGCAAGCGCCACCCTCAGGAAAATCAATGGAGAATGGGCGAAGAGTGACAAGGAAAAAGCCGAAATATTTGCCGAACATCTGGAAGAAACATTTAAACCATTTGATGGTCAAGCGTTGCTCGAATTTCCTGTCCTAACCGTGGCACCTGATAATTATAGAATAAAAAGTGTATCGCTACCCGAACTGCGCTTCGGAATAGAGAAACTAAAATTAAGCAAAGCTCCTGGATATAACTTAATCACAGGACAGGTTCTTAAAGAGTTAGCTAGGAAAGCTTTAACCAAGTTTGCCTCAATGCATCGTTCATCATTCAGGTTATTGTACGTTCCACGACAATGGAAGGTAGCTGAAGTTATAATGGTTCCAAAGCTCGGTAAACCACTAAATGACAAAAAATCATATAGGCCAATATCGCTCTTACCGATAATGTCGAAGGTATCGAAAAACTTTTTTTAAAGCGCCTACATCCGATTATCGAAGAACGTCGATTAATACCTGATCACCAATTCGGATTCAGGACTAAGCATTCTACAATCGACCAGGTTTACAGAATAACCAATGTAATTGAAAAAGCCCTAGAGGAGAAAAAAATATGTTCTAGTGTTTTTCTCGACGTCTCTCAAGCCTTTGATAAAGTATGGAATACGGGCTTAAAACATAAGCTAAGACAAGCTTTTCCGAAACAGTTATCTGATATCCTTAGTTGTTACTTATCAGACAGACTCTTTCGTGTAAAACACGGAAATGATTACTCTGAATTTAAAGAAATCGCGGCAGGAGTTCCCCAAGGAAGCGTTCTTGGACCGATCCTATTTCTAATATACACTAGTGATATTCCTCAAGAAGAAGGCACAACAGATGCCACATTTGCAGACGATACAGCTATATTAGCGGTCAGTAACGCCGTTGAATCAGCAACTAATAAACTCCAACGTTCTATTGACAAAATTTGTGATTGGACAAAGACTTGGCGTATTGCTCTCAATGAGGCCAAATCAACGCACGTGAATTTTACTTATAAAAATGTAGACAACTTACCCATTTTCCACCCAATTAAAATGGAAACCGCACGTCAAGAAGAAACGCGAAGAGCTCGCCATTCGATGTAAAAAAAATGCACTGACTGCTTGGTACATTTTCCAAACTCAGCATGCAGAACAAGCTGCTTTATACAAGCAAGTACTAAATCCGGTTTGGACATACGGTATACAACTTTGGGGTTGTACCAAATCCAGGAATATCAACATTCTACAAACTTTTAAAAACAAAATGCTAAGAAAAATAGTAAATGCACCATGGTTTATCAGAAACACTGATATCCACAGAGACATAAGTATGGCTACCGTCGAAGATGAAATAAAACATTTTGCCCGCAAACAACAGACATGCCTTCATGGTCATTGCAATAACACCATGCTACAAATTCGAGACGATACTAACCTAGTGCGCCGATTACAAAGTATAAAACCATTTGAATTAGCGCAATAAGATGTAACCGCGTGCTTATGCAGGTATTAGCAGGTGCCTCCACTGGGAAGCTGCCTGCCAAACGCGTATTTTACAGTGTAAATAAAACTACTAGAGAGGAATAACCTAGTTGTAGTATGAAGGTTTCGAAGGGAGGTGGTTTTTGTTTTCTTATCTTAAATGAGAAAGAGTCGCATGTAAGATTTTCCACTTACCCCTATTATTCGTCCGAGCCTAGCTCTGGTTCCAAGTCTCGTGCTTTCAACTAGGATAGGTAATTCTCAGCTTGCTGAGAGTAACGTTAATATTACTATGGCTTGGGAGTAATATTAGAAACTCTAACGAAAAAAAAAAAAAAATCACGTATTTGAAGAACGATTAATTTTCCAATTAAAACGTCAGTGTGTCCAATTAATAAGTTTAAATTTGTATTTCCCTTACCTAACTCTGTAACACAAAATAAAACCAATATTGCATAGTCAAACATAAAGTATGAAGGTATGTGTGTTTATGTCGAAATTATTAAATAGAAAGTATACCTATTTACAAATTAAAAAATAACCAATTTTTAAACGAGCTAAAAGTGTTTCACTTTCATAATTATTTGGTGAGCGAAGTGACGCAGAGGTTAGTGTGTTGGACTATGCTCTCGAGCGCCTGACGAACATAAAAGGGTACCTATCTATTGTCATGAGAAGCTTCTTAAATGTGACGATCGGCTTCGGCTTAAAATTGTAGGTCCCTTCTACTTCGCACAAGCAAATGGTTGGAGAAGCTAGGCATTGGCCGCTATTGCACCCTTAAACCGATTACCAAACTGTTAATGTCAAAATATTCAATAAAATCACCATTTTCATCATGGTGAACTACACGAAGGAACAACGTTTACAAATAATTAAAATTTAATACCGAAATTCCGAGTCGGTGGTCGCAACTTTAAGAGTTTTAACACCAATTTTCGGCCGTAATTCTCGTCCCAGTAGACAAGCAATTTATAGTCTAGTGAAAAAATTTAAGTCAGAATATTCGCTGCTTAATGTTGCCGTGTCAGTGAGACTACGTTTTGCCCAAAGTGTTGAGAATATTGCTGCCGTGGAGGCAGGCCCGGCTCTAGCCAAACAAGCGCGCTGTGCAAGATTTACAGAAAGCGCCCTTTAATTTGCACACATCCATAAGTCGTTTCCCTATCACCCAGGAGGTAGACATTCAATGATTTTTTTTTATTGAGGTATCTCCGGTAGGCCTAATCCTCAATTAAAAACAAATATGTATATTTACATATATGTTTATATGTCGTAATAGAAAATTAATTGCGTTGTTTTCTACTCATCTCATCCACCCACCGCCGCCACTCAAAATAAATTTCCCGCGAAATAAAAACTCGACATCAGAATCAGATGCATAAGTCGAAGAGAGTACTATATTTTCATAACAAATCTACTCGTTCTCTTTCTAAGAGAAATTTGTTACTTTTTTCGTAGATGAGATATGAGAAATCCCATACATTGTGTCTTCTTGTGTGCAGAATCAATTATGATCATTGATTGACTCACAAAAATTTAAACTCTGGACACCTTTTCGACTCACAAAAAATAATATTCTGAAGGTTGGAAAAATAAAAAAGAAGATAAACTACAGTAATTATTACTAATTTTTGGAGTTGCTGTGGCCAACCGCTAGTGCCGGTTCCATACCTACTCCACACACCCATCAACGCAAACAACTTAGAGCAATCTTCAATAGAATTCGATTTAACATCTCGAAATTATTGCATATTATCTTCTTATGCAGTGTTTAAATATTTCTCCAGCTTGTATGCAAAAATCCGTATTCATAAAACAGCATCCAAAACATGTAAGTATGCAGGGATTGTGTCGATTAAAGTATCAAAAAAAAAACATTATCTAATCAATTACATTTAGCTGCCCAAACTTCCCAAACCAGTTGTTTGTGAAAAATCAAATGAAAAAATTCTGCTTATACATATTCGGAGATTTAATTGTGTAACATAATGCAATCGCAATATGTACATAATATGATTTTTGATACCGATTATGAATAATACCCCTTTTCTTTGATGAATGCTACGGCCTCCTTACAATATGCCATAACCTACCCCAAACTTCCATTAAAAACATAGGGGCGGGCTACAGTCCGCTTGGGCGAACTGTTGGATACCCTATTCTTATTCCTATATCTCATAAGTGGGCGTGACAAAAATTTAAAGGATTTTATCGAAAAAACTAAGCTTTTGTAAATAAAAACGCTCCCTAGCTCAAACTTTGGTTTTTCAATAAAATTGTTTTATTTAATTGTGGGCGTGTCAGTAGGCGGATTTAAAAAAAATTTAAGTATGAGCATAAAGGGCACCTAGAGAGTATATACTATAAATTTCAGCTCCCTAGCTCAAACTTTGGACTTTCAAAAATAAAAAAAAATAATTGTGGGCGTGTCAGTAGGCGGATTTTGAAAATATTTACACATGAGCATAAAGGGCCCCTAGAGAGTATATATTAAAAATTTCAGCTCCCTAGCTCAAATTTTGGTTTTTCAAAAAAAATATTTTATTTAATTGTGGGCGTGTCAGTGGGCGGATTTTGAAAATTTTATGTCCCAAGCAGTTTTATGGGCCAAAGATCATATATAAAAAATTTCAGCTTTCTAGCTCAAAATTCAATTTTTCCCAAAATTTGTTTTATTTAATTGTGGGTGTGTCAGTAGGCGGATTTTGAAAATGTTATGTCCCAATCAGTTTTATGGGCCATAGATCATATATAAAAAATTTCAGCTCTCTAGCTCAAAATTCGATTTTTTCCAAAATTTTGTTTTTTTGAGTTTGTGGGCGTGTCTGTGGGCGGATTTCAAAAATTCTTAAACTTGATTATTTCGGGACCCTAGAGAGTATATGGTTAAAATTTCAGCTCTCTAGGTCCAGTTTAAAGGCCTAATTTTTGCCGACGGACGGACGGACGGACGGACGGACATGGCTAGATCGACATTACTATCGATGCTGATCATAAATATAGTAACTTTTAGGGGTCTACGGGCAATATTAAGGTATGTTACAAACTATGCGTCAAAATTAATATACCCCTAGAATAGGGTATAAACAACAAAGAATTTACCAACCATATACCGCACGCCTCTCACCAACACATCATGGGATATGAGAGGTAAAAAAAATAAATTCGATAAATGACGAGAATGGAAGACAACACAAATACGAGTAGCTACGATTCTTCCTGTGTGCAGAATCAAAAACTTGTACGCTCTCCTCTAACCCATACGATTCCGTCGTAATGAATATTTTGTTTGACATACATATTTTCCTATGAAAATTTTGCAAGCGAATGTGCAATAATTAAAACCTGCACATACGAGGTGGAACTTTTTTTGTTTTGAGTTTTTTGAACTATGTACGTGTACCTACTTAGATTCTTTTTTAAATGTAAGTAGGTAGATGTGCAAGAAATATTCCTACACGAACATGGTGGAATATTTTGAGATTAGGTGGGTAGGTAAGAAATGAACTTGTTTAGTGGGATTTTTTTTTATTTTGAGTTAGATTCTCCTTGAAGTTGCAATTTTTCAAGTGATATACATATGAGTTAATGTGCAAAAATTCAACACAGTTGTGATAGATGTTGCTTTTTGGGGCTTAATTGAACAAGTTTTTTGTTTTAAATGCAAATGGCAGTATCTGCGCAAGGTAAAATTAATTGTTCTTACTCCTAGCAATGCGCCCCGGAATTCGGCGCCCTGTGCATTTGCACATCTTGCACATATGGTTGGGCCGGCCCTGCGTAGAGGCGTCCGTCGCAAATCAGTCAATTTCACGGCGTTCTCAAGAATTATCCCTCTCCCAGACCACATTATGGTGAATTTTGCGTCAATTACGGTAATTCGCTACAGACACATGTTGGAACGTTATTTCATTGAGCAATTGCATGAATTGGACATCAGTGATATGTGGTTCCAACAGAACGGTGCAACAAGCCACACAGTGGGTGCAACAATCGAGTTCTTAAAGTCTCAGTTCGGTGAACGTGTTATCTCGAGGAACGGGCCCGTTTATTTGCCTCAAGTAGTTTGCATTTTATTTAAAAAAGAAGTTGTCAAGTCCTTAATTAAAAAGCCTTCTTTTTTTATTTTTTAAAAATTATTTTACAATTCTCCGTTTGATGTTTGAGTTCCGTTCAGGAACGCGCAAACGTTTTTCACTGCCCACCCTATCGTTATAAAATATTTCTGAAATTTTTCATGAGGTATCGTTCAGGTCTCTTTCATTCCTGCCAAAAATGTGACGAAGTTGGGCTCTAGCTCCTGTATGGGCTCCTGTTTATGCCAGAACGTTAAATTATTATTAATTACTTACGACAATTTCACTATAAATTACTGAAATAAAAATTAATTTATATTAATTTGGATCAAATAAAAGTCAAATATATATTTTTTAATTACTCTTACATTTATTATAATATATATAATATTTTAACTTTTTTCTACAATCTCCTTACATATTTGGGTTCCATTTCCTTTTCCGTTCATTTAATTTGTTATTATTTATATAGCAATCAAGGTACATTAAAGTTTGATGATTCTCATGTAAATAAGTTTATATCTTAAGTTGATAAATAGTGTTGTATTGATTTGAATTGTTTTCTTTGTATGAAGTTGTATAAAGTGGTGGAAAAATGCGATCGAGAATTGTTAACGTTTAGAATAAAATCAATAAATGCGAATAAGAGATTAGTTTACACTTGAAATATATATCATATTCAAATATATTTTGACTAATAGTGGCAAAAATTTATCTTAAAAATAAATTCGAAAGTTTTCTTTCTTTTGGTTTGGTTAATTTTAATAATATAATTTGCTTCGATACAATTAATTTTAATTTTGTTATATTGGTTGTAGGTAATTTTGATAGAATTGTCTAAATAGGTATTTATATTTTACGACTTATGTAGTAAACATTTTTCGGAACTTAAGACAATGGAATGTTTTTCATGTGTTTTTTGATTTGGTTTTTGATACAGAAAATAATTTATAATAATAATATAATATAAATATTAATGTTTTTTTTTTGTGTTTTTCTTTAATACAAAATACATACTTGTAAAAAATAACTTCGTTGTTTATTTCTGGTTTACTAACTGCTTATGTTGATTAAGTGTTATTGATATGTTTGTATATATATATATAAATCTATATATTTTAAATATTTTTTCAAATTTTAATTTTTGATATGGTTTTTTTTTCAAAAGAAATTGATGTTGGTATTTTTGTTGGTATTGCTTTAAGCATATTAGATATACTGAAAACAGTGATATGTTAAAGCAGGAGTTGAAAGTAAATCTTTAAATGAGAAAACACTAGTTTTATTTTAAATTGCTTAAGATAATATTCTTGTTGCATCTGATTAATGACAATCCTTTTTGTCTAAATAAGAGAAAGTAGATGGGGAAAAAAACTACTACAGAAAAAATATAAAGATTGAAAGAATTGTTGTGCTTAAAAGATGAAAGACAAAGATGGCGGACCAGTAGGGATACAAAGAAGTAGGAGGGTTATGATCTCTTTAGGCAAGATCATAACCTCATCGTAAAAGGAACGTTGAAAGACATATACAAAATCAGTTACCTAAGCTTTTCTTTCAGGAATAAAAATAAACTCATAATAAAAATTGTGTATATATACCTAAATAAATATATTTTATATTCAATATGAATACAAATTAAAAATTCTAAATGGCTAAGTTCAATATTATTATACATAAAGCTTAAAAATCTGTTTATATTTTATTCTTCTAATATGAAATATCCCAAATTCAGGAAGGGGGCTAGATATAAAATGTATTATCTATACTTAATTCGAAATATTATTACGCTCTAAATAATGATTCAAATTTAATTTTAATTTTCTAATACCTATATATATTTGAAATTGAATATCTAACTAAGTTATAAGCATTGTATTATTTTACAGTATTTAATTAGTCAATTATGTAGACCTTTCATCTCTTTAATTCATTCACTGCTCAATTGGTATAAGTAAATGGTTTACAAAGTGTTTTGTAACAATCAGTCTAATGTCTAACTAAATTCCATAGAGACATGATGTTATAAAGAAAACGTTATAAGTTGAACGAAACCCAAACTAGAACTGAAAATACTGAAATATTTTCTGGTTGAACGTTTACTTTCCAAAATAACGGCAATTTTAGTAACAATCTAAAAAATGAGATTTAATTAAATACAATTCTTAAAAAGAGCATGGAACTATTTAAAAAAAAAATTGATTTAAACTGTTTTAAAAAAAAAATGTGTTTATTCTTTATAGGAGAATATAGTACAGAGGAGCAGCAAATGAGAGAAATATAAAGGAAGACAATATATAGCCCAAGCAAGAAAACACAACGAGAACAAAATAAAGTGCATGCACACGTGTATCTTACAACATTTGTCAATGAGTTAAAAACGATATATAACCAGAGAGAAATATTCATGTAAAACGAAATAAAAAGTTTAAATTGAAACTAAAATATTATGAACAATGATAGTACTTTAACTTTTTTTTATTTGTCTGTCTCAAAATAAAATGTATCACTATCCCATGTACAATAATATGCACCCACTTACTGTTCTCTTAATACAAGACCGTTATAGTTAGTATGTTGGCAGTACTACATGAAACTAATGGCGGCTAAGGTTAAGGTGGTTCATAGCAAAGACTCGGTAAGTTCCTTTCGCGATCCGAAGTCGTAGGGTTACAGCAGAAATGTTAGCGATGTCTGTCTGAATACTTCCAACACCTCCCGCCTGTACAGGCGTTAACTTAGGGTTGTTGGGACGTTTGATGGAGGTGATATGGGTAAAACAGTTGCTGCAACCAGCAATGCTTGTAGCACCAGTGGACCAAAATTGGCTGTCGTGGGAAAACCTATCTCAAAAAAAAAACACGGTAATTATATTAACTCAGATTAACCTTTAACATTCCAAGGCTGCTACTGCTCTTATCAGCAAGAAACTTTCCGTGTTGAATGCAAAACCTCACATAACATCCATACAGCAGCCATAGCCATGGGTGTGGAAAAATTCTGTTGCCCTGGAGGTGTTCGTGACACCACGATACTCTGCAACGAGCGGTCCGAGAGGCCCAGTTCTTGTCTTTATGTGTCAACCTTTTTCTCTGAACAATTTCGTGGCCAAGATTTGGTTGCTGCAGCTATAAACTACGAAACGAATGGAGATTGGAAGACTTTCGTCGTGGCGTCAGCTTATATCCCCTATGATTCGGTAGTGCATCGACTACCAAGGGCAATTGCTGAACTCATAAACTATTGCGACACCAGGAAAATTCGACTGGACTCTCAAAACTCCGGCCAAGCTCAGGATGAGACAAAAGGTAAAGAAAGCTGTCCAAAACCTAAACAGTGCCATTACCAGCCATTTCGAACTGACGTAACCAGTAAACAAAGCCCTTGCCGAACGCCAGAGGTGCTAGAAAACGTCTTTATAGGCCACTGAAGACTGGAATCTCTACCAAACGATCCAGGAAGATTATAAGAAGTTAATTCGGGTATCGAAAAGTGTTTCTTATAGGAATTTCTGCGAAAAGATCGAAACACTGGGTGACTAGTAGAGCGGATAGAGTTCTGAAAAAGGGCAAACCATCCAAATTGGAATCACTGAGAAAACTCGATGGCACCTTCACTGAGCGACTTTACTGGTGACTATCTGTGCCAAAGCGCAGGCAGCCGTAGACGTGATTGGTGAATGGTGCACTAGGAATGGGCTTTCCGTCAATCCTCTCAAAACTGAGAATATTATCTTTACGAGAAGGAAGAATGGGGTTGACTCAGCCAGTGCTAAAAGTCGTCACAATCCAACTCTCCAATGAAGAAAAATATCTAGGCGTGATCCTGGATAGCAAACTTCTTTGGTCCAAGCATTTTGAGCTGAACACTGCCAATGCGCTGTCAGTTTTCTGGCAGTGCAAGGGCATTTTCGGCAAGACATGAGGCTTATCATCGAAAAGCTGTCTCACGTTTAAGAATAGGTGGCTTTTGGTACAACACTGGAGTTTTGATAAACTTGAGCGACGGTTGTCGCACGATATTCATCTGATGCACAATTACGAAGTCGACTTTCCTCGTGTTCAAGACTGGCTCTGGGAAGACTCTGAACCTGAAAAGGAATACAGTCGTCACGGATGGGTCCAAAACCAAATCAAGGATCTGGTGCACGATATTAGACTTTTCTTTTCGTAAGGCAAACATACCTCAGCTTTCAAACGGAGACTGCTGGTATTCTTATTTGGACTATATTGTATTGCGACAGTCAAGCTTCGCTTAAGGCCTTGCTCAACCCTTATTGTTCGTGAATGCAAGAAGACTTCTCAGGACCTGAAGCGGCGTTATGTCTACATGCGTCCTCGGTCCCGGCTTCCATTGACGGTTGGGTTTCATATGAACACAATCTCAGATGGCATGACTCTGCAGGGTGCAGACAGATTAAACGAATTATCCGAACTCTGTAAAAAAATATGCGCATTCTTGTTTTCTCTCAACGGAAAAGACTGCAGAGAAATTACTGGCGATCTTTTGCCAAGCATATTATGGTGCTAGGCTTAAGATATAACAAACTGCGAACCCTTTTGAGAAAGCGTTGACAATGCGGAACATTTTCTTTGTGGTTGTCCTGCTTTTGCTCCTATCAGGTGGGAGGTATTTGGTGTTGATGTATTGAATGCTGTAAATCTAGACTCCTCATCACTGAAGCGCCTACTCGTTTTCCATAAAGACGAGAAAGTTTCAGTAAAATTGGTGTGTTTTTCTGGCAGAACAATGGACCAGTATTGAGTCTGAGTGCTCCAGTATAGAAAGTCCCGTACCCCGATAATAATAAAAAAATGTGTTTTTTTATGTGCACCCCCAAGCTAATATGCAATACAGCAATCTAGACTATATAAGATCATAGTACACTAACTTTAATACTTACTTTTCAGCAATTCATTAGTGTAGAAGGTAATGGACCCAGCTTGCTATTTTGTGGAATTTCAAACTGCACTCTATAAGCCCTGCTTATTGACTCCCACTCGAAATGTCCTCTCTTCCAGATAATCTGCTATCCAGTATGAAAACATTTTCCTAATAATAATAATATGGGAGCAAAAATATCAAAGTGGCCGGCGCCTTTTGCATATTCAGACAATGTAAACAAAATAAGCTACCTCAGTGCAGCTGATATCTAAAAATATATGGAGTCTCGTAGAACAGCGATGCATAACGTGGACTCGGCAATGTTACACGTGTGGATAATGGATGGTGCCTTTCTCGAAAAAAGGTCACCAAATTCAGCTACTAGATGTTGCCATCGACTTTATCGATAAAACGGTTTTTTTTTTAGATAGGGGACGTGACGTGCGAAGATCACCGCCTATGTTGCCATCGACTTTATCGATAAAACGGACGGATTTTAAAAATCTTTACACTTAAAGTTATTCCTATTTACGGCTTTCGAGCTCGAATTCGGGTGCCTTAAAATTGGCGACGGACGCACATGGATATATCGATGCTGATCACGAATATAACAACTTTTAGGGGTCAACGACCAATATTAAGCTATATTACATGCTATGAGTTGAAATAAATATATTCTTAGAATAGAGGTAAGAATTTAAAAAAAAACACTGTGACCCAAATGGAAGCGCAACTTAATGAAATTTTACTATTAAGCAGAGTAATTAATATGCCGCTATTTCAATACTACATATAAATAAAATGTTCCGAATATATTCGTATCATTGGCTTAAAGCGTAATAAACTCTGTAAAATATGTACGGATGTCTCCATTCATTATTTCGAATTAACATATGTATTTGTTTTTAATGGATAAAAAAAAATCAACCCATTTCCAAATCTGATGTTATATCTATAACAAGAATTAAAAGTCTAAAAAATGCACGCCTAGCCCCCTTTCTGAATGCCTAGTTTTTAGTGAATTTTTAATACACAGTTTTTTTATTTAATTAAAGTAGGCAAAACGAATCATTTAAATTTTAAAAACAATTTTATGAGCAACTTAATAAAACAATTATTTAGTATCACTATAAGAAGAAATACGATACTAATAATATAAGGCAGTGCAATATGTAAAAGTCGTAGGTGTAATAACAATGAATAACAAATGTAGATAACTATATTTAAAACAACACAACGGACATATTATATATAACATAAACTTAAATAAACGAAATACAAATTTGAATTTTGAAATGAAGTCTCTATTTATTAGAAACGTAAATAAAATATATATTTTATGCTCTCTATTAATTTTCTTAAGTTATACATATTATTAGTCTAAAGATTGATATGTTTTTGGTTACTCATGATATGTTTCAGTTATGTACTTTGTTTTATAATTATATACACAAAATAAATTAATATATTGCGGTTTTTTTTGCTTACATGTACATTGATATGTAGTGATTAGTAAAGTATTCTAAATCTTAGTTTATCAGCTGTATGTATGTATACACATATGTATATATATATGTATGAATATATTTAATGTATTTAATTGTGTTATCTTAAAGTACTAAAAAAATCACATTTAGTTTTCTTATTTACTTAAATCGTTATAGCTTTTACTAATAAATAAATGTTCATTCATTCTTTTTCTTTGATATGTAAATGATCATGCACGAAATTTACTACGATTAATAAGTTATAAAACGTTTATTGCTTTTTTTCGTAAGGATGCTTTTTTTGTTATCAAATAAATAGAAAAATATAATTATTTAATTACATATCTTCCAAAACGTCTTGATTATATTATTTAATTTTTAAAAATGATCAGTGATAGTGATGTCAATGCTCCATTAAGCGACATTTATGTTGTATGAATGTTTGCTATCTCTTACATTAATCGTTTATACTAAAAAAGTACATCTAAATTCATCCTTGATAGTAGCTTTTCAGTTTTAAATTTATTATGAAGAAAAACATTCAAATAGCTCACCGAATACCGATTTCAAAAGCGTATGTATGAATTTACATATATAGTCAATATTTTAGATAATTCCAAACTCCCAAGAGCTTAGTCGACGGACATCTTGAAAATCATGTCGCGGTACATAAAAATATATATGTACCTCTAAATTCAGTTACAGTCACAATTGAAAAACTCCCAAACTTATTTTTTGAGCAAGAAAAATGAAAAGCTTACTTGAAATGACATTATAGCGGTATGTATTTAAGGCTAAAGAAAACACGCACTAAATGGTTCAGCCATTGCAGCCCAAGTTAAACAGGAGTTATTTATTTTTAATCAGAAACCATATCCACTTGAGGGAATCATAATATTGTAATGCTCCAATTACTTTAAAGCATTTGTTGTCGATGGTTGTACCACATAATTGTTGAAAGCATTTGGAAAGCCATTCACTTAATATACCTGCTTTCATGGTCTTCTTCTTCTTACTTAACGGCGAAATTGTGATCAGGATTAAATGGACCATAACTCAGCTTCTGTTGCCTAGTTCGAAGAAATGTTCCCACGTACTATTTAAAAAAATATATTTATAACTGGGGTTTGATGAAAACAATAAACGCAAAATCTTAAAGCATTTCCATCTGGGCAAAAAAACGCATTGTATACACCAAAGAATAATTTGGTGTGTTCTTTTAGGGTAGGTTTTTTTTAGTTTCTTTCCCGTTTCATTTTAACTTGAATACTATAATAAGTAAAGGTATAAATGTTTTTTAACTTTCCAGTACTGGGTAAGTTTGGTCGGAAAATGAAAATCGTGATTTGCAACATATTCACAATATGATTTCCAAATGTCTTTAAGAAGATGTAGCTGAGTGCGTGTGTGTGTACGTACGGACCTTCTGTGTCGTACTCACCCCACTAGTTAAATTTGGTTAAGATGTTTAATGCTATCTTATGGTTATTAACACACGTATTTGGAAAGCGGTACGGAAAAGTCAAAACTTCAAACAATAGAATAAGGCAGGTAGCTATATGGATTAAGATTCCATAAATTAGTTAAATGCGTTGGCGGACTAACATAGGTAGGTATGTACTATTACAAATAAATACTCAAAGTATGTATATCTAAAATCTTCTTCACTGCAATAAAATGGACGGATACATTACATATAAATATATAATGATGAAATTGTTCATTATTCACTCATAATCTATTAAGAAAACTGGTATGCAGTACTGTATACTATACTACATGTACTGGCGTTTAAGCATTGTTAAATAAGTATGCTTTATTTCTATTACTGATATAAGAAATTATATATTTATGGAGTATGGGCCGATCTAGGGCCTTTTTTATTAGCTGGCTTTTAAACTATTGCGGGAGAAACTTGGTAACAGTATCTGTTACAGTAATTGTAAAAATATGTATCTATGAATTTTTATTTCATTTATATTAAAACATAAATTCCACGATCTAACATTTTGTGGATCAACAGTTATGTATATGATAATTGGTTCGATAGAGCAAAAAAAATTTAATCATATATTTATAAAAAAACATCTTCTACAAATTGACATAGGGAATATCCTTTTATTGTTTTGATGTAGAAATCTAGTCTTTATCTGATCTCTATCACTGATCAAAAATTAAAGGAAATACGTGCTTTTTTTTAACAAAAGTTTAATTTGATATAACAAATATTCGCAAAGAACGTCACACATTTTGTTCAGTTTACAAATAAGACATTTTAAACATTCACAATATTGCTCATTCATTGACTCAATAACACACTCAATTGTCATTTACTTCTTTGCTTTTAATGTAACTAATATCGTATAGAATGTATGTTTATTTAATAATGGATATAAAAAAATATATATGGATGTAATTATCATTTATGACCCACATTCCACATAAAAATACAAAAAGTTACGGCGAAAAAAATCTAATATAATAAAAAGTAAACACCCCCAGTTTTACCATCAGTTCTTTTTTTCATTTTGTGTGTTGTTGTGCAGCTAACGTTTGTTTAAGTTTACTCCTCTGGCCAACCCAAATCCGCACCCACTAGTTCATAAAACCTCTGATTGTGCTCAGCAAAAAATTTACGCAATTTCGATACAACCAGTGGGTCAACATGTGGATGTTTCCGGCCCTTTGTTTCACGTAAGCATCGATCTCCGCTGTCATATCGTAGGCAGTAAAATCCCTTAGTTTCATTAAAATAAAAATGATTGCTCGTTACACGATGTTCAACGCCTAAAAAAATAAATACACAATACAATACATTTTTTTTTAATTAGTAATATTTCCATTGTTAAATTTTATTCAAAATTGTTCAGCTCATTAGGCAAGGCAATTAAGAGTACCCTATTAGTTAATTGATAGAATAATTCACATGATCATCATGCGCCAAATCAGAGAGAATTGACTCGGAGTTACCTTGGAATGTCAACTTACTCAGTATCTCTGCTGATAATTTTGATGATAAATCAATCTGAAAATATTGCTCCAATATATTTATAAACATAGGGACGGGCTACAGTCTGCTTGGGCGAACTGTTGGATACCCTCTTCTTATTCTTATCAGAGAGTCAGTATTATAAATTTCAGCTCCCTAGCTCAAACTTTGGTTTTTCAGAAAAAAAAAACAAATTTAAATTGTGGGCGTGTCAGTGGGCGGATTTTGAAAATATTTACACATGACCATAAAGGGCCCCTAGAGAGTCTATATTATAAAGTTCAGCTCAAACTTTGACTTTTCAATAAAATTGTTTTATATAATTGTGGGCTTGTAGTGGGCGGATTTTAGAAATTTTATCTCCTGAGCAGTTTTAGGAGTCAAAGTTCATACAAAATTTCAGCTTTCTAGCCAAAATTCGATTTTTTGTAAAAAAAATTTTTTTTGAGTTTGTGGGCGGATTTCAAAAATTCTTAAACTTGATTATTTCGGGACCCTAGAGAGTAGGCATAAGGTCAAAATTTCAGGTCTCTAGGTCCAGTTTAAAAGCCTAATTTTTGCCGACGGACAGACAGACGGACGGACATGGTTAGATCGACATTACTATCGATGATGATCATAAATATAGTAACTTTTAGGGGTCTACGGGCAATGTTAAGGTATGTTACAAGCTAAGAGTCAAAATTAATATACCATTAGAATAGGGTATAAAAAGACACATTTCTTTAGAAAATATCAAAAGATGGAGTTCAGCATTCATCCGGGGCTAGGTTACTTAAAATGGAAACGGTCTCTGTATAATACCCTCTCATTTTAGGTACTATATTTCTACTGGTCCGTCCGTTTGGTTCGCTGGCTAAATCTTAAAAAGATCCTGGTTACGGATCTCTTCATCAATTGCTAGTTTTGTTGCAACGGTGTGATGCAGGAGATTTTGGTCCTGCCTTTTTACGATTTCAACTCATCCCATTGATTTGCATGCACACTTGCGGGGCAGCTTTAAAATATTTAAACTGTCTATAGGCTCACGTGGATGTTAAAATTGCCTAGATGTGATTTCTTTCCATAGTCGCCTTTTATATACGTACATATATGTATTCTGTAGTCGAAGCATAAATTAAAAAAAACAGACATGGGAAAGAATTTAACACGAAGTACGATCATTTAGAATTCTATAAGCAATCAATTCAGCATTCGCTGAGTGTTGCCAAGCTAAATCTAGAGTCATTTTCCAGAATTTATTTTTCGATTCTCCTAATTTGGTTATATGGCACACTGACACCCCCCCATACAATAGAATCGCCTGGAAATTACTTTGTACACAACAGTTTTGTTCTCAGTAAAAAGTAATGATTTCCTATTAGGGAACGGGTAAGCATCTTAGTAGCTATACCTTTTTGTTTAATAGTTTTATTAATCTGGACCTTAAAAGTTAGATTGTGGAACACCCGATTTAACATTTATCAAGTCTGACTATTTACATGTACCTACTATGAAACAGCGATTGCATAAGAAACTGTCTACTATTTTACTGATATATAAAAGGGAAGTTTAGACCTATAATTTTGGTAATCAGGCTCTGGTGCCAAACTGAATCAAATGCCTTCTCAATGTCTAGTAAGACCATATTTGTAGATTTCCAATGAGATCGATTTAATTTTATACAGTCGCATATTTTCTATGCATGATGGAAGTACTGCGATGACGCCTAAGCCCAAATTGTTCGTTCGGGAACATTTTCAGATCAATGAATTTCAAGATTATGTTCTTTTTGGGCTATTTCATATATTTAGCTTAGATTGCTTAATAGGCTGATAGGTCTATTATATTGAAACCACTTTTACAAGTTTCCAAATGTCCGAAATGTATTGCATTTTTAGACATGCCACATGCATTTAAAATAAGTGTAACGAATTTTATATCATTGCTTGAGGTAAATGTTTCTATTGGTTTATTATTGTAATTTCTATATCTTCTTCCGGAACAAAAGTAATGGAAGAAAAAAGATTTGCTCCTTCCGCTATAAAAACTTAAATGGTGTTGCTCACGAGAGTACTGGTATATGCATCACCTGAATTTTGCGAGACAATATGGTTTTCGGAAAAATTGACGGCAAGTGCGTTGGCGTTTTCGACATCGATAAAGCCTGACATTTTTTTCAGAAAGGGTAACTGTCTGTTTTTAGTTAACCAATTTAACAATGTTCCAGAAGGGTTTTCCGTTTTTGTCCAGTATATTAAATTTATTGTTCTACTCTTTATTACGATGGTCTAAAATTTGAAATATGACATTTTATGCCGGAATATGGGTTCGCGGTACCTTTGACAATTTCGCCCACAAATCTTAATCAGTTGAATTAACAACAGTATGTGGGAAGGCTGTTTTAAAGAGTAGTCTTTTTTAGGAACTTTTGGGATCCTTGCCTCCACCGAGCTTAGAACGTGATCTGAGAATTCATTCACAAGGCAGTCAACGTCTTCGTTAGTTAAAATATCGTCGATATTCAGGGGAAATTACGAAGTTTTAATTTAACTTCTGGACGAAAACGTGTCTAGTTTGCATGTTTAAATCTTGAACTACAGAAGACGACAGAAAACCGAATTGTGATCAGAACTGAGTTTATTTCGGCATACTGGACTCGTTATGGGACGAGGGATATTTGTAACAACTAACGGAAGTGCTACCAGGAGAACTGGCTTGGACGCATGTTTAACTAGGAGGAAACAAAACAGAGATTGGCAACATAACAGGAAAATCAGCAACAACATTTATCCATGCATTTTCTTAAACACAACCCCAATTCCTACGTCTTTAGTTGAGATCTCCACCAGATAAGAAATCTCCATTAAATGTGAGCAGCCTTCTAAAGCCGTTTGTAAAAGCAGTTCTCTTCTCATCTGTAGCGCTATTAGCCGTTCTAACGTGTTCTGACAACGGAAAGAGCGAATGATAAATGGATTTTCTGATAAGAATTGCCGACCGCCACTAGTCCTATCGACCCTGTCATTTCTGTAGCATTCGTATTCAAGTGCTTTGAAATGTATACCATGTTTAAGCCAAGTCTCAGTAATCAAAGTAACGTCAATTTAGCTTTTATTTAAAAAGTTTAGCAACTTTAAAATTTCGCTGCGAATCTGACGATTAGTATACGAAAATTTAGTTGCTAAATGAAATTGTTCTACTTTCAGATTTACATATAGATAAACTCGTTATCATTTCAATTGCTAGAGAGTTATGTTCCTCGATCGTATAAAGAAAAAATTGTTGATTGGAAATGTTGCTTGGAATGTTTTAAGAAATATTGCCAGCAGCATGGTTGGAAGAGCTACTCCCATTAAAGGTGACATTCTCACACGGTCTACGTTCTCTTGTTGCGAAAATCGGACATAGAACTGAACGAACTGTGTTTCTTTGTATGTTTAGCATTGATGAGAGCTGGGATCTGCGAAAAAATGTGGTTGAGAAAAGATTTTCGTGTTTGTTTTAGTGATTTTTCTTTCATCTCGGAATATTTGATTCTATTGGCGCAGGTTGGGTCACTAGATTTGTCACAGCCGTTGCAGTAAACGCACTTGTTTGTGGCAGTATTGTCGAATGATGCAGGATTTTTACATGGCAATTTCGCTATCCATGACCGAACATTTGGCAGTTGTACTTTGAGTCAGTTTGCCTTAAAGTTTTTTTTTGAATACTCCACTTTACATGAGTATGCAAAATAGACCGATAATGTTTTTTTTAGATCAATTAACTTGATTGAACTATTTTCTTATAAAATTAAATAAAAAACATTACTATAGCGGTCATACATTTTTGTTATCTTTTTAACATTGATGCATTTAAGATCAAGTTTAATAAGTTCACTTTTTAATACCATTTGCATCAACTTCGCCCATAGCGTAGAGGACCACTTTAAAAGCCCTTTCATTTTTTTTATATAGTAATAGTTTTTATTTAATGTTTTCATGAAACTGTGAACGTAATCACTCGATTTTTGAAGGAGTTTAATTAGTGGTATATATACCCATTTTTTCATAATCCGCAACTATTTGTCCATATCTCATTGTTGTTTCTGTCAGGTAGACATTGTAATGCACTCCAGTAATTACTAGCGTCCATTTACGCGAATTATTCGGGTTATTCATTGTCCGAAGATATTTATTTTCCGAGGACGAGCGATTGTCCTCGCTTTCAGATGATCTATCACGTTTTGATACAAGGTGGCGCACCAATTATGCTACAATAAGAAATTCAAATAACTTTTTTTTAACAATGTATTTCATTTATTTTGTTTTTTTATTGTATAGAAAATTCAATTTTATTTAATATAACTAATTTTTTTTGAAGATGATAGACCGTAAATGACCTTCATGCTCATCCATGCATATGCGACACCTGATCAGAAAATTATACATTGCGGCCTGAATGGGTAAGGTCGGGATCACCTCAATTATTGTTTTAATGGGCTACTTCAATCCAGTAAAATTCCTTGGTTTCGTTTTGTACACCTCTTGCTTGGCATAACCCCCCAAAAAAAAGTCTGGTGCAGTCAGGTCAGATGCATAACACCGGCATCTCTCCCACTGTCACACCTCACAGATCTTTCAGTGACATCTTGAAAGACAAAATTGTGGTCGCAGTCATCGACCGCAATGACATCGATGGGTCTATAACCCATGAGAAGTGGGATATGGTCAAGAGAGCGCTTTCGCGCTCCTTCTTCTCATTCATAAAAAACCATCCCGGACCTCCTCCGCTTACACATGAAGGAGGGTGGCATCAAGGCCACATCAAATTAGTCGCGTGTGATGATCAAAGATCGGCCGATCTCTACAAGCTTGCAATAAGTAGGCTTGGAGAGGTGTGGCCCGATGCTAAGCTCGAGGTTGTTGCAAGGGAGGACATCCCCTGCCGACCAAGATCTCGTATTTGGATCACTGCGGATCCATCCACCCCTGAGGACATCCTGGAAGTCCTGAAATTCAGCAACCCTTCACTTCCGACCCACAACTGGAAGGTTGCCAAACTGGAAGAGCTGAAGGGCGACTACAGATGTGTCGTGGTTGTACTCAACCAAGAAACCCTGGCTCCTCTGGCCAAGAACGACTACATCATAAGATTCGCATGGGACGACGTCAAAATGCGGGTCTACAAAAAGGATGAAATGGATGCGGGTAAACTTCCCCCTCCTCCTCCTCCTCCCTCTGACTCTACGATCGTAGTCTCAGATCCTGGGGCTTCAATCTCCTTCCCCTCTTTAGAGGACGATGTACCCTCGCTAACCAACGAATCACCATCCATAACCGACGCTTTGTCAGATATGGAGACTGATGATCAAGATCAGGATAAGGCTCTTCTGAGTGAAGACGAGCTTCTCAACTCGTCCTCGGAATTGGAAGGCCTGAATAACACCGTGGTGGAGGCATCTCTGCCTGATTGTAGCGAAAATGCTGCAGTTAGTTCAGATTAACCTCCAACACTCCATAAAGGCTTCGGCCGCACTTATTCTTCGTCTTACCAAAGGCGCAGAAGACATCGTCCTGATACAAGAACCTTGGATTGTCAACAACCTGGTTCGAGGACTCAGGACTCCTGGATACTACTCACTGTATGTGACCGATAAAGGTAAACCTAGATCGTGCATACTAGTGAAAAGTAATATTAATGCTTATTTACTCCCTAATTTCAGCGATCGAGATACAACTGTGGCAAGAATAGAGACCGGTAGTAGATCATTCTGGCTAGTATCAGCGTATCTCGCCCACGATCAAGTGGGACCTCTCCCTGGTGATAACCTAGAGAGGTTGATCGAAGAAGCAAGGAGGCAGAAAGCTGACCTCATATTGGGGTGTGATGCCAACGCTCATCACACCGTATGGGGCAGCACAGACATCAATAACAGAGGTGAGTCACTTTTTGAATATCTCTTACGTACTAACCTCATTGTTTGTAACTCAGGTAATGAACCCACCTTCATTACCAAAAACCGACAAGAAGTCCTTGACATCACTCTTGTCTCCGATACCATCAACGACATGATTACGGGTTGGAAGGTTTCGGCTGATCACTCTTTTTCGGATCACCGCTATCTTCTTTTCAACCTAAGCGTTGAGCCTCCATGTCAACCCATTTTCCGAAATCCTCGGAAAACCAATTGGCCCTTATACAGAGACACATTACAAAATCGTATTAAATCTGTACACTTAAGTCCACCCTGCGACTCCAATGAGCTCGACAATAAAGTCGATGAACTCACCCTGGCCCTTAACGAAGCAATGGCGGAATCCTGCCCGCTCGTACAACCCAGGGGTAAGAAGAAGCCTCACTGGTGGACCCCTGAGCTAGGACCACTCAGAAAGGAGTGCAGAAGACTCTTCAATCGTGCTAAAAGCTCAAAAGCAATAACCGATTGGGACTCCTATAAGGAATCCCTCATACTATACAAAAAAGAACTAAGGAAAGCCAAAAGATCCTCATGGAGACTCTTCTGTGGCAAAATAGAAGAATCATCTGAGGCATCAAGGCTAAGAAAAATCCTCTCTTCTAATCCAATTATGCCTAGCTGCCTTAAGAAGGCAGACGGCTCTTGGACGACATCTAGCGAGGAATCGCTCAATCTGCTACTTGACACTCATTTCCCAGGCAGCTCTAATATTACCAGCAATTTACGCCCTCGCAGGTCATTTGCACAGGTAACTTACTCTCACGGTCTGATTACTAGGGAAAAGCTAACTTGGGCGCTACATAGCTTCAAACCCTTCAAGTCGGCAGGACCAGACGGCATAATACCTGCCGAACTACAAATGTCAGCGGATATCATCCTGCCTGTGCTGGAGATGATCCTGAAAAGCTGTCTAGACCTGGTTCATATCCCCCGGGCTTGGAGAGAAGTTAAAGTGGTTTTCATACCCAAGGCTGGCAAATATTCCCACGTCAGTCCAAATGACCTCAGACCCATTAGTCTATCTTCATTCCTCCTCAAAACGCTGGAGCGATTGATTGATATCCATCTTCGCACGAACATAAATCCGCAATTATTGTCTGCGGCTCAGCATGCATACTGTAAGGGAAAGTCAGTGGAAACCGCTCTTCACTCCTTAGTACGCACTATCGAATACTCTCTTCATCACAAAGAGTATACCATGGTGGCCTTCCTTGACATAGAAGGCGCCTTTAACAACGTCAACACATCTGCAATCGCAAATGCACTGACAGAACTGAAGGTGGATAGCTCGCTTAGTGAATTGATTAATCTACTGCTTGAAAGTCGGATTATTAATTCAAAACTGGCCGTTGCTTCTTCTAGGAGGTCTGTCAGTAGAGGCACGCCACAAGGCGGTGTTCTTTCTCCCCTTCTCTGGAATTTGGTGGTGAATAAACTACTGATAAACCTGGAAGGGGAGGGCTGCAGGGTGATTGCCTATGCGGATGACGTTGCTATAGCCGTCTCAGGAAAACACCTCAATACCATTAGGGAACTCCTGCAAAACGCTCTTAACAAGCTAACGAGATGGGCTAATCGGTGTGGACTGTGCGTTAACCCCCACAAAACCGAGTTGGTCCTCTTTTCCAGGAAATATAAAATCCCATATATTGACCCTCCCTCTATTAGCGGTACAAGCTTAACCTTCTCTGAGGAAGCAAAATTTTTGGGTCTAATCTTCGATAGGAAGTTAAGTTGGAAACCCAATATACAAGAAAGAGTCAAGAAAGCTACAGTAGCACTTTTCTCTTGCAAAAAAGCCATTGGCAATAAGTGGGGTATACAACCCCGTATTACGCATTGGCTATATACAGCGGTGGTTAGACCAATTCTTACTTTCGGGGTGGTCGTCTGGTGGACTGCCCTGGATAAAGCTATAAACCGCGACAAACTGGGCAAAGTCCAGCGATCAGCGTGTCTGTGCATTAGCGGAGCACTCCGTACTACCCCCTCCGCTGCACTGGACATTCTGTTGCACCTGATACCCCTTGACATTTTCAGCATGCAAACAGCGGCTTGCTCCGCTGTCCGCTTAAAAGCTACCTCACAGTGGACCAACAAGAAGATTGGCCACTCCATCATTTTGGACTCCTTTAAGTCTCTACCCAGAAACATAGACTACACCATACCCCATCTGCAGTTCGGAAAAAACTTCCAAATCACCATTCCTTCCAGATCATTCTGGGATGATGATGCATTTGCAGAAGATAAATCGATCCACTTCTACACCGACGGATCTAAAACTAGCGATGGGGTAGGTGGGGGCGTTTTCTCAGAAAAGCTAAATCTTAGCCTCTCTTTCCGTCTTCCAGATTACTGTAGCGTGTTCCAGGCGGAAATTTTAGCGATAAAAGAAGCCCTGTCGTGGCTGAAGAGGAATGTGATATCCTCAAAGGATATCCGTATCTTCTCGGATAGTCAGGTAGCGATTAAGTCCCTGGACTCAGTCTCTTCAAAATCCATCGTTGCCCAAGATTGCCGCTCATCTCTCTCGGAGATGGCAGAGCAGTTCAACATTCACCTCTGTTGGGTGCCGGGACATAGAGACATTCCAGGTAACTGTAAGGCAGACGATCTCGCCAAAAAAGGAACAACTTTACCTCTTTTACCTGATAAAGGTTCTTTAGGAATACCAATCGCTACATGCAAACTCTTGCTCAAGCTATCAGCAATCGAGAGAACAAACCTTAGGTGGACATGTAGCAATACTTGTCTAGCGACTAAGCGAATCTGGCCAAAGCTGGATCTGCGACGCTCTAAGTGTCTAATCTCATTAAACCGACTGCATATTAGCTCGACCATAGGTGTTATCACAGGACACTGCTTAATAGGCAGGCACGCCTCCAGACTTGGCGTGCACTCAAACGACTTCTGCAGAAGCTGCATGGACGAGGAGGAGGAGGAGACTGTACTTCACCTTCTCTGCACATGCCCTGCACTCTCCCACAAAAGAAATCTCCATCTAGGGGACTTCTTGTTTAACGACACAAACGACTTAGCCAACACTGGCGTCAGAAGTCTTTCGCGCTTCATAAGAAGCTCTCATTGGTTCAACGAGCAGTGAGGGAATCCCCAGATCTGTGTGGTACCACAATGGACCTAATCCTGGTCTAAGTGTGTCGGCCTTGCTGACAGCCACGTCAACCTAACCTAACCTAACAGGTCAGATGACCTTGGGGGTCAGCGGAAAGTGGAGTTTCTGGATATTAATTTGTTTGGGAATTTTCGTAGGAGCTAAGCCAGAACCGGTCTGGCTATGTGTGCAGTAGCTCAAACTTGCTGGAAGCATTCATTTCAATAATTTTTTGGCAAAATTCCAGGTGAATAGGCAAATCCAGAGGGTTTTAGTTGCTTGCAATTTGGACTTTGTACGGAAACAAGTTTAAGTCATTATGAATTATCTGTTGTGATGACCGAGTCGAAACGCTTGGATTTGCATGAATTGACGATGCTATAGCCGCGATAGTGTCTTGAATCCGAAAATAGGGATCTCGATGGTACGGTCTTCGTCCGATGTTTCCCGATTCGGCAAACATGTTTATCAGTCTCATAACGGTCCATCTAGTGCCGCCAAACTCCTGCCTAAATGGAAATAAAGGTCTTCACAACATGGTACCGCTGCACTATCCAATCCTCTTTTCGGTATCCCAAGTATTCATTTTAATAAATCTAAATAGTAACCTGCCAAATAAAAAATTAAGCCTATTACTCACACAGAAAAAAATTATTACGTTTTGAATTTGTAGCACTATTCGTGCGCCACCCTGTATTTTATTTTTTGTAAATGGGAGAAAGCCAATTACATGCGCAGACGAAAGCTCCTAGGTGATTGCATGGGACCAGGTATTTCCTTTTAGTTCGTGTGTAATATCCTCTGCGATGCATATTTCATAAAAGTATCTGCGTGTTTGTTTTATGGCATACTTCTTGAAAGGAAGTACCCAGACAGGATGCCGATTATCGTCTCCATTTAAGATCTGCTTTGTTTTATTATAATTCAGGCCTTATATACCTTGTGTCTGACTAGGTGAGTTCATCTTTGACTGTTAATTTTTATAACTACTAACCATACCTTACCGTTGACTACGCATAAGAGTGGTTTTACGTACACTCTGTTTTCTAGGCCCATTTCCTTCCTTCTTTTACCATTTTATCTGCGAGTTTAGTTCGTCCTTATTGTAGTTATTATATTATACTAGCTGCACCTGCCCGGCTTTGCCCGTGCCCGAGAATTCTATTGGCCAATATGTTCGAGTAGACTTCCTTATAATTGTCTATAGCGGGTATCCGGCGTATGTTGCTGCGCCTAAAAAAAGAAGACCGATTTTGACCAAAGTTCACAGAAACACTATCTGGCCAATACCGAAGATCGCCTGATTTGAGCTCAACCGGTGAAAGGGACTGCACGTTTTTCTCCGCATGGCTTAGGCCGCTCACACAACTTCGTTGTTCCGTTTAGGGTAGGTGCTTGTTGTCTGGCAAGCGCCTATGTCACCTTACTTCTGCGAATCAAACAACAAAGCGAAAATAAAAAACTTCGATTGAATTACTTTTCATTCACTTCCACACCGATTATTATCAATGTTGGAAAAGCAACTTTCCGATGTCCGATTCACAAAAAAATGCAAAAAATTTCAATAAGAGTTATTTGAATAAAATATTGAACACACGATATCTCAAGAATGAAAGTGCGCACAAATTCCACAATAAGCTTGAAACGTTCGTGTTGTCTCCCTCTTTCATATGCTTGTTCGGATAACAAAATAAGTGACGTCTGTACGTTCTCGTAATTTACACGCATACGCACATATGCATGTGTACTCACTCAAATGCCCATATCTCACACACCGATGCAGATATAGCCAAACATAACAACTTCGTGCAGACGTCGCCTTTCATGGAAAAAAATTTCATTGGAATCGGTTAACGCGTTTGGCCAAACACCGGCAACAAACACAAATATGGATTGATTTTTATATATAGAAAATATTACACAAAAAAACTTTTTATTATTTCACTTAAATTTGTTTTTTTTCAAAGCACATGATACCTACATATGAAACACACAGTGTATAAATACATTGTCAATTTTTTTTTCTTTTTTAAGAAACACATAATTTACACACCGATGCAGATACAGACATCGCACATACATGACATCCTTCGTATAGACGTCACCTTTCTTTAAAAAAAAATTTCATTGGAATCAGTTAACGCGTTTGGCCAAACACCGGCAACAAACGCAAATATGGATTGATTTTTATATACATATATATATAAATAGATATAGATATATTCTCATATCAATTCGAAATCCGAATCCGACAGCGCCACCAAACATGAAACAAAATTGGCTTCTCCATTGATCGATAATAGATGGCGTTACGTTGCGTGTCTATCTGACAGTTCAATTGTGATACGATATGTTACATTCAAATGTGATTCTTTATTTGGTTGTTGCCAAAATAAATAAATACAAAATGAAAAAATTAAAAAAAATCGAAAAAACCTGTCGTAACACGCTGTGTGGTCAAAATAAGCCATTTTGAAATTTAGTTTTTTTTTTCTTCTAAAACCCGTGCTGAGAACATACCTTTCCAACAAAGTATAAATCATCAAAATCGGTTCGGCCAATCTCGAGTTATGCGGTTACATCGCTTCGGACACTTTCTTTTATATATATAGATTTATCTTTTAGGATTTACTTCTTCTTTTTTTCTGCGATCACTGTATTAAATAATTTACCCTGGGGTAATGAGAAAACTAGGTATATCTGTTGTAGAATAGTAGCACTTGGCCTTTTTTTTGATAAAATCATCGTTATATACATTCTATATTACATTTGGCATGGTAGGATTCTATCGGACTGAACTGATCGAATCATTAGTCGTTGATGTGAACGCGTTTCACACCAGCAGCGTAGAAAACGTTCGAAGCGAAACTCTCTCCATACAAACTTTAACGCAGCTAAATCAATGTCTATCGAGTTTGTTATTCTAAAATTCATCTTTTTTTTTATGAAAAAGGCAAATGAAAATTTATTTAATTGAATGTACATATTTGCATTATGAGGAGTAAACACTTCCAACAGCTTTTATGCAAGGTAAAAGTGAAATGCGTACCATAGAGGGGTTAAATATAATTTACTATTTACCTTATGTGTGTGTGTCTCTATCTCTCCCTGTTTAGGCGGAAGGGAGGGTCAGTCAATATAACTCTACGCTCACCATACCAGTTAAAATATCTACTTTCCTATGGAATGACTTACTCACCTAAGAATGCCTCAATCCGCTTCAGTTGTGCCACCGGATCCTCGATTAATTGGTCACCGTTGACCACAAGCAATTGTTCACGAGGGAAAACTTCAAGCCACCGGTGCAGATGCAAATGATACATAGATATGGTTAATGGGCGATAGGATTCGTTAACAGTTCCATTTGGGAATATAGCGAAGTCTTCGAAAGATCTAAAAATTTAAACGTATTAAGTCTGCACACGATTCAAATAATAAATTAATAAAGCTCACTCACTTTGACATTAAAGAAGCTCCACTGCTGGCTGAGGATGGTGTTGTTGTACTAGAATCACTCCCTCCAGTATTCGGTTGAATAGCAGTAAAACCGTCATATAATTGCGATGAGGATGATGAAAATCTATTATTTGAATGACGCTTTTGCGAAGGCGGGGAGGAAGAGGCCTCCGCCGCTAAAGGCAATGTAGCTGTTGCGGCATGACTTCGTAGTTGTGTATAATCAGAGATTGCCCGCGTTACAGGTTCACGTACGATAAGAAGAAGTTTTATGCTTGCGTTCATTGCTCTTACACGTTCTGGAACCTGCAAAAAAGATAAACGTTTTCCAACAAAAAAATCATTTCTTGTATTTTACACATCGTATCGTTTCGCTGTTTTTGTTACGATAAAATGAAAAACAGTTGTGTTAATCCACAGATCTTTGGTTTTTAAATTAACATTTGAATTACAAATTAATTCTATTCTTTTTAAAACGAATATAAAAGTAAATTTCCTTTGTAGCTGCACGGATTTCATCCTGAAGATATGTGTATTTTTGTAGTAATAAAAAAAACAAATCCTTACCAGATTACGAGAGGAAATATATTTAATGCGCCTAGCTCACTCTGTGTCATTTCACCTGCTTACAGGAGCAATCGGAGCTAGTTCCGTCCGACGAAATGAGCTCTAATCCTCAAAGAGATGTCGACAACATTTTTACTTAAGAATTCCGAGTTACTAAACACAATAAAAAAGAAAGTGCACAACATACAAAACCTTCTCGCTTTTATAAGAATTGGTTTCGAAAGACATCTTCTCCTTAGCCATTTTCTTTACTCGTAAAATCAGCAAAAAAAGGTATTGTAATAATGTAGATGGTCGATAGCTTTATTTGATAAAAAAATTGAGTTTGAATAAAAAAGGATTTTTTTTTTTACTTTCAAATGCACCGGACGAATATGTGTTGAAATGACCTCGACGCCCCTTTTTTGAATATATTTATACACATTTTAAAAGGTGAACAAAAAATTGTTTGGTCCGCATAGTGTTTTTTCTTATTTGGCTTGTTTATTGCAGCAATATACACTATGCAGTAAAGATTAAGGTTATATAATTATGTGCTTAGAAACCATTAGATAAATTCTGTGAAAGGGTGAGTAAAAACAAAGGTAAAGGTTACAGTCCGATTGGGCGAACTGTTGGATACCCATCTTCTTCTTCCTTAATGGCGGTGAGGCTATGAGCAGGAATCCTAATCCTCCCTGATACCTAATGGTATTGTTATTTCAAATTTTTTTTTTATGTTGAAAAGTAATGTATGAAAGAAAGATTTTTTCGAAACCATTATAAACTTTGCCTAAGCATTTTATAGAATGCCGAGTTGATGTGAGGCAAAGTATAAAATAAAACATAGGAAAATGCTATGGTCCGATTTTGCGAACTGATGGATACCCTATTCCTATTCCAATCCCTCATTGAGGGACCGTGAAGAAAACCTTAGTATGGAAGAATTGTTCAGAAGGATCTTCAAATTTTTGTATACAAAATTTAAAGGTTTTTATTTGAAAGTTTTTGTAAAAAACTCCCCCTATAATATTAATATACCTAAAGGAATTGTTCAAAGCGACAAAGAACATACATACTTTGCGAATCTCCAATAAAACCCTTTTTTTAAGTGGGCGTGTCAGTGAGCGAATTTTAAAAATATTTCAACATAAGCATTAATTGGCCCTAGAGAGTATTATATTCAGATTCAGCTTCATAGCTCAATCTTTGATTTGAAAAATGTTAACTGCCGAGTATTTTGGGGGCCTTAAGATAATATATTAAAAATTTCAGCTCTGTAGCTCAAAATTCGATTTTTTTAGATAAATTTGTATTGGGCGAATTTTAAAAATTCTTATACTTGATTCTTTCGGGTCCCTCAGCTTTCGAGCTCTAGTTTAAAGATCTAATTTTTGCCGACGGACGGACGGAAATGGCTACATCAAAAGTACTATCGATGCTGATCACGAATTTAGTAACTTTTAGGGGTCTATGGGCAATATTAAGGCATGTTACAAACTTTGAGTCAAAATGAATATACCCTTGCAATAGGGTATACAAATAATGTTGAAAAATCTACGGTAATATTAATATACAACTTCATCTTAAGTGCCATCAAATAAAGTACAATTCAATAAAGTCCGGCAAGATTTACGGGCACTAATAGTTGCTTTTTTCGTTAAATGGTTCAAAAAAGTATAAAAGTGAAAAAATTGGTGGTGCTCATAAGAGTTATAGGCTTTTCAAAATAGCGAATCAAGGATAAAATTGGTGTATTGATGAATCCAAAGAATGCCTAGGCAATGTATAAATTTTTTTTTTTTTGATTTTGTGACAATGTGACGGTATACTATTTGTTTAAGCTGGCAAATATAAGGCGTTATCCCGCCTTAATGAAATGCATTGACCTTATGACCGGTTGAAGCAGATCAAGGGCCATTAACTTTGCGCACTTTTGAACGATTTTTAACTTGTCATAGGGGCTTTCGATCTTAATATGACTATTTGCAGCAAATACAAATTTTAAACTTCACTCAGAACAGAGGAGTAAAATATTAAAATTTATATTCGAAAATCTGAGTATGCATATTTGTCTCAAATCTTAATGTCGTCGAAGATTTCAAAGCTCTTTAAAATCAACTTTGCCATTTTCGAGATATTGCTATTGATCCAAAAGTACCGTTGTTTAAGTCTTTCGGTGAAAACTGTGTTTTCCATTTTGACGCTTTCACTCCAAATATTTCAGACACCAACGCAGATCGAAATCGTAACAGCCGTTTTTGAAAAAGGTAATAAAAAAATAGAAATTGTTATATATGTATATCCAAACTTCATAATAAAGTGCACGACTGGGCTGTTCGATAACTTTCTTGGTTTTATAAGAATTGGTTTCGAATCCCATTTTTTTACTAGCCATTTTCTATACTCACAAAATCAGGAAAATAAGAATTGCAACAATGTCGATTACATCTATATAGCTATATTTGATTTGTCTTAATTGCATTTGTGAATGGGTAAGTCAAAAACCTCTTCCAATTTAATTTTATACATTTCAGCAGATGCTGAAAATGGGAAATAAAGGTGAAGTCGCATTTTATAGGGGACGAATAAGTCGAATAAGTCTGCACTATATGCATAATGTTGTTTGATATATTTATATGTAAACATTTTTATTTAAGATTATGTGTTCTACACTGATCCAAATCTTATGACTGCAAGATAAACTTGCTGGTTTCTTACTTGAAATTTTTTACACGTAATAGATTTCACACTTTTAATTTTGTAACGTGACGGATATTTTTTATTAAATGACTAAACTTAGACGGATTCATAGACCAATATCCCGTTGAAGCATACATAACGGTGATTAATTTTGTGGTTGTAATCGTATGAACGGTTTTTAATTTATCATATTAGCTTCCAATCTATTGTGTCTATTTGAAGCCAATGAATCACTTAACTAATTGTTAAGATATTGCCGTGTTTCTACAGCATCGTTTTTTAGTCTCTTAGTAAAAACTGAGTATGCCATTTTCTTGCCTTTGCTCTATGTATATAAAATACCAACATAGATCAATATCGTTAAAGCAGTTTTTGAGAAAAGGGAATTTTTTAAAACATTTGGAAACACTTATGTTTATGTACTTACACTTTGTAAATTTTTTTTCAGGCCTGTCTCTTTTTAACGAGTTTGGCACGTGTATGCTCCCATTATTGATTATTGTTTTTATCGACATTTTAGGAGAATGTATTTGGTGTTACCTCCACCCAACCAATTTATGACAGAGCTCGAGACACGAGTAGCCTGAATGCTACTGCAAATTTAAAAGGCAACCAGTTTTACGATTGGTGGCACCTTAATATGATTGAGTACAAAGTCGAGTTGTATGCGATGGATATCCCTTCTTTCTTAAGAGGCGGTGCTTTCCTGGACTTGTCCTTAACGGACGCACGACTTCAACTGATGAACATAGATCAAAATATGCGGAACTGTTTGCGTGCGTTTGAGTACCACAGTGACCACTACGGACTCGCCGCTGAAATACGGATCCCGAAGCAAACGCTACTGGAGGAATACGAAGAAGTGGGGTCATTCGATTATCGAAGGCTACAATAGTCGCGCTTCTCAAGATTGTTAAAGCGAGATATACGTTCGAGTGGGATCGACCCACCGATAAACAGTAACATGACAAATGATGTCATTGATCGGCATTTATTTCAAATAAATGACGCCATCAAACGAACGATAGAATAAACTATTCCTCGGGTAGCACGTTCCGACGACTACCGGAAGGAAAAGAAACCCTACAATCGACGCACTATACCGACAGATAAGTAGACTGCTCTCGAGGCTTAAACGCCTGTACAGGCAATTTACTGACCGCAAAGACCCGGAGGTAAGGATGCTGAAGTTAGAGATCCGAATCCTGAAACAGCTGATTACAGAAAATTACAATAAATCTGTAAGTCTGTATTGGGGCAATAAAATTCGGGCTATTAAAACCTGCAGTCCGAATATGTTCCCACAGATAAATAAGTTGTTCAGGAGGAAGGATCACCATGATATTCCTTATGTTCGAATTTCCCAGACAAGAGAGAACAGAGAGACAGTACTGACTGCTGGAATAAGTTCAGAAAGTGTCGCTTCAAACGACGATTTTTTCGTGGTCGAGGACCCACAGGAGAAAGTGGAATTCCGGCGCGCTTGTTTCGAGGCCGTGTATACGGTGAACCATCCTGTTCGCCGTAACCACGACATTGAGCATAGGGCTCTGCTGAGCCACTTCTATCTGCGCACCGAACTTGAGAATAGGCGATCGGAGAATAACGGATTCACCATATTCAATGATGAAAACCATGCTAATGCAGTGTAGCCAATGGCCGAGATGCATCGCACCTGTTCGTGTCTAATGATGATCTTCTGTGCATCTTCGAGTCACTAAAAAATAAAAAGTCGGCGGGGACATCTGATTCTGAAGGCTGTAGATATGTTAACCACGCTGTTTAACAATCCGCTCAATAATGCACATTATCTGGCGCATTGGAAGGTAGCTGTGGTAAACCCTATCCCGAAAAAGGGTAAAGATAGGACAAACCCTGCCAATCTCCGATCGATTAGTTTGCTTATGAATATTAGCAAGACCTTTGAAAAGGTTGTCAATAGGGCCCTGTTGAAGTGGGTCGAGAACAATAACATCATACCGGGCAACCAGTTTGGTTTCAGGGCAGGACATGACACTGTTCATGCTGCGTCGAAACTTGTTTCCGATATTCAGTGGAATAAAGGCAAGAACCAATGCACGGATGCTTGTCTTGTTGATTTTGAGACGGCTTTCGATACCATATGGTTGGAGGGACTTTTCTATAAGTTGGCCAGGTGGGGGATGCACATACCTTTGCTATATGTAATTTGTTATTTGCTTATGGGAAAGAAGTTCGTTGTCAAATGCGGCAACGTGACTTCGAGCAGAGTCTTTGACATTAAAAACGGTTTACAGCAGGGGGCGATGAATTCTCCGATCCTGTTTAACATTTACACGATTGATCTGGTAGGTTTACCCAGACATGCTATAGCGTATGCCGACGAGTTGGTAGCATACAGATCAGGTCCTAAGATCGAGGTCATTAACATTCTTTTCCAGCGTGGCTTCGATCAAATTAAGGGATATTGCTACGACTGGAAGTTGAAAATCAACTTTAATTTTGACCACTTGTTGCGTAATGCAACGTGTGGTCAGAATCCTAATTATAGTTAGAATATATTTAGTAGTTTAAGTAAGTAGAGTAGGTAGTTTGTAATATTTTTTATATAAAATATAAAATTTATATAATTATACCGAGTTTTAAAAATTTTCTCGATGAATATAATATGTAAAATTAGTTCGTAAAATAGTTAGTTAGGCCGAAAATAGATTTAATCGTTTTTGTCTTATATTTAAGTTGACATTTAAAAACCAACAAAAAAATTAATAAAATAATAATAAAAAGTCAAGGTCACTGTTTAATCAAGAGGGTGCGAAAGAAATTCTCAAGATTTGCTTTTTGTCATTCTTTTCACAGAAACGTGCCATTCAAAATTTTTTTTGCTTAGAATACAAACTTTTGAATCAAGGGGATAAGAAAACGTTAGTGGTTAGCTCATTTTTTTTACTGTGAAACTGCCTTTCATGAGAATCTGCTTAAAAAATTATATTAGTCAACCTATCTCTTTAGTAGTATTCTTTTTTCAATTGATGAATTAAATTATCACTCAATTACATAACATAATGGATATTAGGTGTGTTAAATGAACCTGAGCTAGACATAAGCACAGAAAAGA
Organism: Portevinia maculata; assembly: GCA_949715645.1. Classification (NCBI taxonomy): domain Eukaryota; kingdom Metazoa; phylum Arthropoda; class Insecta; order Diptera; family Syrphidae; genus Portevinia; species Portevinia maculata. The sequence goes on along the minus strand of OX454526.1, from coordinate 309,612,470 downwards.
TCGGAAAAATTATTGATTTTGTGCTCTATGAGTAAAAATCTGGCACCAAAGTGTTATAGATTTTCCGCATCTAGCTTTGAAGCAGGGCAAGTGAGTGAAAAGCGCCAAATTTTTTGTATACAGAAAAGTACAGAATAGATCAGAAAAATAAGAGATTTTTTGTTCCATGAGTATAAATCTTGCCCCATAATATTGCAGATTTTTCGCACTTAGTTTTGTGGGAGGGCAATTGAGTGAAAAGTAACAAATTCGAAAGCTCAAATTGTACTGATGTCACCTAATATATTTGTTTGTCATGAGATATCGTATTTCTTAGTTTAACGTTTATTTAATTATCCATTTAAAATTTCACATCTGAGAGGTGAACATAAAACTCAAAGATGCACTTCTTACTTGATCTGGGAGTTTTCAGTCACTTGTGCTGTTCTTTTTTTATTCTGATCTAGGTTTTGTTGATTAAACACAGCTATTTTGTCTAAAGGAATTTCAAAACTTGCTATATGTCAAATCAGAAATTGAATAAATAAGCACTTATCACAATGCTTATATTTTTAAGAACTAGTTAACTAAAACGTGTAAGCAATATTGAAAAAGAGCTTTCAATGGGCCTAACACGTTTACGACGTTATCTGTTTCCTCAATTTGAAGCCTAGACGTTGTGAAACACCAGTGATACTTTAATGTCTTGTTATCTAACCGGTCGCGTACTTCGGTCTTGTCACATGAATTGTACATCAATCGGTTTATACACGACACAAATTTTGTCCATGTTTTCCTTATAAAATCGTCTTTTTGTCTTCCAAATGTGTTGAATAGGTAAACAAAGAAAATCCCATTTTATGAATTCTTTAGTTTTAAATATTTCACTCTTTTTTTGCACTATATGGTTGAATGTTATTTACCCAAGCATTGAAAGCTTATATGAAACAGACCAAGTGAACTAATTATTATAAAGGGTCTTATGGATAAGTGGTTCCAACAAGACGGTTCCACAAGCCGCACAGCGGGTGCAACAATCGAGTTATTGAAGTCTCTGTTTGGTGAACGTGTTATCTCGAAAAACGGACCAGTCTATTGGCCGCCGAGATCGTGTGATTTAACGCCTCAAGACTTTTTTATGGTGCTACATTAAATCATTGGTCTATGCCATGAGAAATAGAGGCCGTATCGGTTGAATCATCGAAAAATGGGTTCCACGTCACGACCGCTGCATACGTTCCCGTGGTGGACATATGAACGAAGTCGAATTCGATCCATAAATGCTTCAATAGCAATTCAAGCCAATACATTTTTTTAAAGATATCTCAAGTAGTTTGCATTTTCTTTAAAGAAGGAAGTTGTCAAGTCCTTAATGAAAGACCCTTTATATGTAAAAACTAAATATAACAAAATTATTGTATTGTTGTATGCATTGTATTGTATTGTTTTATTCATTCCATGTTAAAAACTAATATTATTACAATAAAACAGTTTAATAATAGAAGAAATTATAAACCTTTCTCATATGCTTGAGTGCATTTTGTATGTACATTGTATACCTATATGCACATGTACCTATAAAATGAAAAGGTAGCTGAACTCACATTGTTTAAATTCTCCGCGACAATGCACACACTCAGACTCATGACCTTTAGTTATTATTTAAATTCATCTAGGAAACAAATACCACAGACTTTAACTCCTTTTTTCTTATAAGCTACAACTCAACCACTACCATAAATAATTTGGCAGGTAGAACATGTACAAAAAGACTTTAAATTAAAAGCGTGGGTTTTTTTAGTCTTCTAGTACCCGTTAATTGAGGTGAATCTCCTGCATCTGAGCAGAAAATCAACAGACCAGACGGGTTGAAATCAGTGCTGGTACAATAATGTGTAGGTACATTTAAACCACTAAAAGTGCGTATGCACTTAAGAGTAAACACACTGATGGCAGCTCTCAAGACAGAGAATTTCGATGCTCTAATTTTTTTAGGAATATGTTGGTATATAAATATATGTACTACATGTATATAGTTCGTTGTCACAAGCTCCATTGGCATATTATGACAAGTAACATAATACTAAAAGTGTGTAATAAAGTTTACTGGACCACATACGGCGTAGGGCCGCCCTAAGCATTTTTCATCTAGTCTCCTCGTTTGAAGATGCTTCTCCTACTCTTTTGGAAACATATCAATACATATTCCGTTGTTTACGAGACTATTCGCGAAAGAAATGTACTTAATCTTATCAAGCTGAAGGGAAATTCGATCGATTCTTTAACTATTATTTCATCAATTCAAAAGAAAACTGAATTCTGTAAAACAACTTTCACTTACAGCCGTACCAGTAGTGATGCAGTGAAGTGGGAGGAAGAACGAACAATACACTCAGTCAGTGACTCACTGATTCACTGACTAACTCACAGCTGTATCTTAAGAACAAATAGGCTTAGAAAGCCGAACTTTTTTTAAAAGTTAGACTGCCTCTTTGAAGGGGCCTTTTCTATAATTTAGAAAAACACTATAGGTCTAGTCCCGTTAGTAGTATTCATTTGAAACTTTGTCTTTTGGTAGAAAAATAATAGCCATTTATTTCAGCTAGTTCAGCATCATTTTTTTAACATTACCCTTCCTAGCTCTTTAAAAGGGGAAAATTATCATAATTATATGCTTTTAAAAAGGCCATAACTATCTTTCGTCTATCATATCGGTTCGCAAGGATGTAGAGAAAATAAAATGATATGACTGGTATATAACGAGATTTTGTAATAAATATGAAGGGAATTAAGGCGCTTCCCTGGTGTTCACCGACTGTGATTACGAACTCCTCAGTGATGCTAACGCGGCGTCTAACTCTTGTCTTTACTCCCTCTTACATGCCCATGATTCTCTGTACGTAGGTTTCTGGTACTCCTCATTGTATTAGCGCCACCCATAACAGATTCCTTGGTTGTCTAGTAAATGCCATTTCAAAATTAATCAACGCCATATGCAAATCCTTTAAGGAATGTTTTTCTATCATGATTCTTATACTTTGGATTTCTTCTGTGGTTCATTTACCTGCGACAAACCCGCACTGGTCTTCAGATAGCCATATTATTTTCCGCATTCGGCTTTATTATATTTGCTCAACGATCTTCATGGTGTGTGACATCAGCTTGATTGAAGTGTAATTGTCACAGTCTCGCGTATCGCCTTTTCAGTTGTACAGAGGAAGAAGAAAACTTTGCCTCCACTGGTTAGGCATTGGAACACCTCTTATTAGTTCGAAGACGAGAAACATGAGCCATTTGGAGCCGATGTCTCCCGATGCTCTTAGAAAGTATATCCAAGGAAATCGTGCATTTAGATGTCCTTCACAATACTGCTGTGTAGTATTTTTGTGTCATCCACATAAAGCAACCTTGAGCATGGTACGATAGATCTATCCAGGTCGACGTACCGTATTTCTTTCGCCTAGGCGGGTCAGGAGTTTTTTTTTAACCCTTGAGCATTATTGATGAACTTTGACCATTTTGGGCATTTATCCTTCTCTGAAGGGCAATTTTGAAAATGGTTGTGCCCCAGTAGCTGGTTTGTCGGAGTTCGTGGACAGACTGGTTTCTATCAGCACCGAAGAAGAAATTTCTTCTACCTCCCGATAAAGGCCCTCCACACACTGCTAGAATTTGAGCCACTTGCAATGTCTGTATTCCATTTGGAGGCGAGCTTTATCATTTTCATCATTAGTGGGGCACTTCGACCAAGCTTTGAGTTCCGCTTTCTTGTCGCTAAGCATTGTTTTAGCTTCATCTGTCCACCACCATATATCGAATCAAGGTCTTTGTGGGGAATTCCAATTATCTTGTACTCTGCACTTTCCGTTAAAGATCTGATGAAGATGATTTTCATATTTTCAATAAATGCTCCGCCTGTCTCTTTGTAGAGATTGTACCACTTGATTCTCGCAGACACTTTTGTTTGTTTAGTTCTATTCGTCCCCATCGCCATAAGAATTTTTTTCAGGAGGAGGCAATGTTGCTGGGCGATTGCCTCTTCTAGGATCACTTTGCAATCAAACCCGAGGCTTCATGAAAAGTGTAATCAATCTGGATTTTATGTCTGCCACTGCTGTAAGTGACCAGGTGCCGGCTTTGTTTTATGAACATCGTATTTAGGACGATAAGACCGTATGACCTGCGCATGCTTAAGATATATTTACCCGGAGAGTTCCTCGTGCCATATCCCAGTCCTCCATGGCAATCTTCTAAGTCTTCGTTTGATTTCCCGACATGTCCGTTCAAATCCCCGCCAACAAACAAAAAGTTCCTCTTTACGGAAGTTTCAATTTGAGGAGCATATGCACTGATAATATGGACTCAAGAATGATACCGATTCCGTTCCTATCCTGTTCCATCCCGTAGTAGAACATCTTGAAAGCTTTTGTCCTAACGTCCAGGAAACGCGTTCAATTTCCGGTTCTTGAACATACACGATGCCAACACGCCTTAACCATCATCTCTTCAAGTTCGTAGCTACGACCACTCATACTTCCAAGCATTGCTTTGCTATCCCCGGAAACCGAATAGATCTGACCCGAGCATTTCTGCCCGTCCCAGGATTAGTATACCATGATAAGTAGTGCCTGGCGGGGTAGTGCGTTTTTTATTAGCGTACATTTCCATAGTTCGAGTTGTACATGCTCCTATTATTTCATGTTTGATCTAACTTTTACGACCCGATAATCTCCAGTCGTGTCAATCCACGGATTTGTATGCACAATAGCGGGGCAGCTTTATGTTGTTAACTCTGCCGGTAGCCTAGAAGATTAATTGCTTAGATTGTAGCCTTTTACGACAAGCGCTCTTTATGGGTGTGCGCTGTAGTGATATTCTTAACCCGTCCCTACACGGGGTTTCAAAAAGACCTCTACGGGACCAACAAATTTCCGAAGGGAAGCACGAATATCTATAGACAATGCCACTATATTTTATTTACCTCTTCAAAGTATACCACATCAATTAAATTACTAGAGAAACATTATTACAGCTGTAAAAGACGTTAGTTTTGCAATTATTTCTAGCAGTTTAAGTCTGCTGCTTGGCTGAAAGTTCATATGCTTAGCTTATTCAAGGCGTAAAATTGGAAGAATTTAGACATATCTCGCAACGAGAATTGCTCTTGGAAATATAAGGCCCTTATCAGCATATGAATTTCCAGCCAAGTAGCAGACTAACGGATTAGCGTTGTCTCCACGTTAATGCTAGTGGAAATGATAGCTTAGCTATGCTTCTTTTTGTTCCAGGTTAGTTAGTTCTTAAGTGGAGTTATAAGACTTCAGTTGTATTATTTGTAAGCTTCCTCATGGAGGAATTTAAAGGAAAAACAATATTTTATACAATGCAAGAGAAACAAATTGTATTCTTATGAGCACACAAAAAAGACACTAACAAAAATTAAACTTTGTACACAGGAAAAAACGTTTGAAATTCCATATCTTAAAACAATAAATTTAGGCCCAAAAATATTTGCAGGGTCTTATTTCATGAAATTGGAGCCTTGTATCGTATCGAAAAAACACACCAATTCCAAATGAAAACATAGGGACGGGCTACAGTCCGCTTGGGCGAACTGTTGGATACCCTATTCTTATTCCTATCCCTCATAAGTGGGCGTGACAAAAGTCTAAGTATGGTTGAATTGTTAAGAACGCTCTAAATATTTTTTTATATAACATTTAAAGGATTTTATCAAAAAAAAAAACGCTCCCTAGCTCAAACTTGGGTGTTTCAATAAAATTGTTTTATTTAATTGTGGGCGTGTCAGTAGGCGGATTTAAAAAAAAATAACACATGAGCATAAAGGGCCCCTAGAGAGTATATATTATAAATTTGCGCTCCCTAGCTCAAACTTTGAATTTTCAAAAAAAGGTTTTTTTTTTAAATTGTGGGCGTGTCATTAGGCGGATTTTGAAAATATTTACACATGGGCATAAAGAGCCCCCTAGAGAGTACATATTATAAATTTCAGCTGCCTAGCTCAAATTTTTTGGTTTTTCAATAAAATTGTTCTATTTATTTGTGGGCGTGGCAGTGGGCGGATTTTGAAAATTTTATATCCCGAGTAGTTTTAGGAGTCATAGATCATATAAAAAAAAATCAGCTTTTTAGCTCAAAATTCGATTTTTTTCCAAAATTTTGTTTTTTGAGTTTGTGGGCGGATTTCAAAAATTCGTAAACTTGATTATTTCGGGACCCTAGAGAGTATATGCTATATGGTAAATTTCAGCTCTCTAGGCCAAGTTTAAGGGCCTAATTTTTGTCAACGGACGGATGGACATGGCTAGATCGACATTACTATCGATGCTGATCATAAATATAGTAACTTTTAGGGGTCTACGGGCAATATTAAGGAATGTTACAAACTATGCGTCAAAATTAATATACCCTTTTTTTTTTTTTTTTTTTTTTTTTTAAAAAGGAATTCCAAATCCTAGAGCACTCAGACTCGGTAACGATCCATTGTACTACCAGGCAGAAATCCTCCTTTTGGTGTAGAGGCATGTGAATGGGTGGCGTATGTTGTTGTTCCCCATGGGGATTGAATATACATAGGGTATAAAAACGGAAATACCTACATAATGTAAAAAACAACAACTTCGTGAATGCAGAAAAATTGCTAACAATATTTGCTGGGCAGGATTAGAAAGAGTTTCATCGAGCTTTTTCGATATTGCAGTTTATTTTTTGACGTGAAAACGTCTATACCCCCGCTAAGTACGTAGTAATAGCCTGTCGAACTTCCTTGTGTTATAAAATAAGGTCAAATTTGAATCGGCAATATACACGAGCATTAACAACGGTTGAGCCCACAACGTCGTGCAATATTTGTTTTGCATGTGACGACTATTGTCAGTGCATGTTCGCGATTGATTCAAAAGAACTTTGTGTAAAGTTGTTAATTAGTGTAGCGTAAAAACGCGTTTAACTAGGACGTTAATGAAGGTGTCATTGTAGGTTAGGTTAAGTTTAGTGTAGGCAGAAGCCGACACACTTAGAGGGTGCCATTGTAAGAGTGAAATAATAAAAATATTCGTCGTAACATTAGTAAATATCGATATTAAATTGATAAATCCAGGAAAAAATAAGGATGTCGTCGCATTATGCTCGGAATGGTGAATAACGCTTCAAAAGGAATCCAAATAACCTACCGAGTCCAGCCCCGCACAAATGGGAGAGCTACAACAGCGTCGAAAAGAACATGAAAACATTACATATCAGCTGAAACAGCCTTTTTGTGAGTTTCACCCTTAAAATATTGCAATTGGCGAAATTCCTTCCGGCCTGAAAGTTTGAAAGCTATTGCGAGTTTTACCCAAATTATATTTCACTTAGTAGGTATAGTATAATTTGGAGCACAGAGTAACAAATGCGGGTATTTGCGAGCAAATCAGTTAATGTGATTCTTCTTTTCAGTACGTCATTTATTAGTCTTGACAGCTCTACAAAGCAATATTTCCGACTTGTATGTACGACTCGTATGTGTAATGGAGTAATTTTTTTGGCCTCCATCGCAGTGGCGGACTAAGCCCGTCAGAGGCCCAGGGCGGCAAAGCTGAATGAGGCCCCCAGCTTTCAAAAAAAAATAGTTTTACAAGCTTTTTATTCAGTTAACAATTGTATGCATAAATAAGTGTTTATGTTTATTTCGTTCTGGCAATCTGGCAAGTGCAATTTAAATTCGAATTAAATTATTTAGGCTAAATAAACATACATAGGTACCTACAATATGGAATGGATATGGGGATAGTCCAGTCAAATTAGTCCTTAAAATAGAAGTAAGGTTACAACAATTCCCATAGAGCTAAAAATTGGTATGAATGTTCAGAATACTATTATAAATGAATTGTGAAAAGTCCTCATCAATCCCCCTTGTGCAAAAATTTTTATTGATGGTGAAAGTTTGCAAAAATAGGTTTTTCGCGTTTTTCAGCTAAACGGTGAGTTTTACAGCAAAAATAGTTCAGACAAAAATTGTAGATCATCCGATTCTCTACAAAAAAATGTATCCACACTTTTTTTCATAAGTATGTATTGCCATTTCCGTGATATAGCGGTTGAAAGAATTGAAAAAATTATTTTATTCGTTATATGCACGTTAATGTACATTTTTGAACCGTTATACTAGTAAACAAATGAGTCCCTATGTCTTATACATACAAATTATAAAATTCTTATAATACAAATGAACGTCAAAAACTCCGTCCCTATTTTCTAGATTCTCAAGACATACAAAGCCTCCTAGAGTGGTTTTCTTTACATGATCCTTTTCCAGAAGTCAACAGAATTGTATCTATTGCCAGTGGAATTGTTGGTGATGACAAAATTAATTGTCATAAAGCTCGTGAAGTTGGGATTGCTTGCATGTCAAAAATAACAGGACTTTTTTTGCTGTAAAACTCGCCGTTTAGCTGAAAAATGCGAAAAACCTATTTTTGCTATCTTTCACCAACAATAAAATTGTTTGCACAAGGGCGATTGATGGGGACTTTTCACAATTCATTTATAATAGTATTCTGAACATCCATAGCAATTTTTAGCTCTATGGGAATTATTGTAACCTTCAAAGTCTTATTTGACTGGACTTTGAGGAAAATAAAATACGAATCGATTGACAAAAAAAAAAATAGATAAAATAAATCAAAGATAGTTTTTTTTTTTTGTAGCGTGTTATATGTGTTTTCGTGCCTTCAATTTACTGAACTCCCCAATAACTTCTGTGAAATCGATGTTTTTGGAATTTTTTTTTTCTATTGAAAGCACGGATAGTTTAACCAGTTTCTCTTGATCCATTGTAGATCGAAGACAATTTTTAAATAGTTTAAGTTTCGAAAAACTCCTCTCGCATGATGCAGCCGAGATGAAAATGGTCAAGAAGTATTGAAGTATGAGCGGTATACAGGGTAACGATTCACTGAAGTCGCATTTTATTATAAATTGAAGGATTTGGGGGCCCCCCAAGGCCGGAGGCCCGGGGCGTGCCGCCCCTTCCACCCCCTGGTAAGTCCGCCACTGCTCCATCGTCAGTTTTGACATCACACTATGATTGTTGGCTAGTCAGTGCCAGCAGAAAGATTAATTTCTAAAGTCAGTACTAAACTACTCAGACTTGGAATCGCTTAAAGCTAAAATTATTAAATTAATATTGTTTCTTAGCCGGTAGCCCTAAAGAAGAATGGTTTCATAAAAATGCAACACATCAAACGAGCAAAACATCTTTGAAAAATAGATCAACAAATCAAACTATAACATCTTTTGTGACTGGTAGTAAAACAAATAATTAAGGTGATCGTAAGAAAATGGCGAACTCAGTTTTAACAAAAATAGTCGAATAACGATACTTTAGAACAATGCTAATATCTCAAAAGGGGTCAAGTTTTCCGAAGAGATTTTGAATACTTGGGTTGAGTGTCAAAAATTTGCTTACTCAGTTTTTTTTCAAAAAGACTGGATTGGTATGGAATGGATGGTATTGGATGGTACGCAATTTCAAAATAAAATTAATACTAATAGTTGGTAGGTTTTTTTATAACTTTTTTATAATTTTTTTCATAACAGTTGCTAAAATCTTAAAAACGCATAACTTTTCTTATAAATGGCTCTAATAAGTTTGATGATTTTTGGGGTTTTTAATACTTGGAGTAAACGTAAGAGCATGGCATACTCAGATTTTCGCAGAAGACTCGAATAATGGCACATTATAAAAAAAATTATATTTTCAAAACAAATTGACCATCAATCTTATTCTATTATTTGGAATAAATACGCATACTCATATTTAAAAAAAAGGAACAAAAATTACGGAGTAAACATTTATATTACTGTTCCTATTTTTTTTTTAAATTTCACTTTTCTCAAAAACGGCATTAACGATATTGATTTATTTTTGTGTTTTGAATACTTGGAGCAAAGGCAAGAAATGTAATAAGCAACGATACTTTCGAAACACGGCAATATCTCAACAATCGGTAAAGTAATTTATTTGCTTCAAATACATATACATTAAGATCGAAAGCTATTATGACAAATAATAACCCATCCATAAGATCATAAAGTCAATTACTGTTAGGTATGTATGCTTCAAACGGAAATTGGGTCAATAAACCCGCTGCATTTTTAGTCAGATTAAGAAAACAACCTGTGCAAAATTAAAAGTGTGTCATATAAAACCGATTACCGAACTATTAATGTCAAAATATTCAGTGAAATCATCATTTTCATCATGGTAGTATAATAAGGAACAACATTTACAAATAATTAAAATCTACTACCGAAATTCCAAGTCGGTGGTCGCAGCTTTAAGAGAGTTAACGCCAATTTTCGGCTCTGATTCTCATTCCAGTAGACAAGCAATTCATAGTCTAGTGAAAAAATTTGAGTCCGAATATTCGCTACTTGATGTTGCCGTGCCAGTGAGACTACGTTTTGCCCGACGTGTGGAGAATATTGGTGCCATAGAGGCGTCCGTCGCAAATCATCGCAAAATGATCTTATGCGTTACTTGAGAGAGAGAACCTTCATGTGCTTCATGAAACAGCAATTCATCCACAAAAAGTCACTGTTTGGTGCGGTTTTCATGCCGCTAGTGCCTTTGGGCCGTTTTTTTTTCGTCGATGAAAATTACCGTCACGTTACGGTAAATGGTATTCGCTATATAGGCATGTCAGAACGATATTTCTTTGAGCTATTGCATGAATTGGATATCAGTTATATGCGCTTCGAAAACGGCGGGGCCGCAAGTCACACAGCGGGTGCAACAATCGAGTTATTGTAGTCTCAGTTCGGTGAACGTGTTATCTCGAAAAACGGACCCATCTATTGGCCACCGGAATCGTGTGATTTAACGCCTCCACACTTTTATTATGGGGCTACATTAAATCATTGGTCTATGCCAACAATCCAAGAGCTCAGAGCCAATATTGAACGAGAAATAGCGGTCGTATCGGTCGAAATGTGCGCTGAGTCATTGAAAATTGAGTAGACGTATGAACGAATTCCATTTCAAAATGTTTTGATAGTAATTCAAGGCAATAAGATATCTCAAGTAGTTTGCATTTTATTTAAAAAAGAAGTTGTTAAGTCCTTAATGAAAGACCCTTTATTACGTACAAAAAATTTGAAACGAGCACACATCTAAAAAATATTTACACGTATATTGAACAAAATTATGCTTGTTGTGCGTACGCATACGTCATACCCCTATAAATTGAGCCTTTGTTGTTATTACCCATTTCCGGCATCTGCTGAAAGGTATACTGTTTTCTCCTAAGATCTTAAAGAAAAAAACGACGAACTTAAACTTCCCGTGGACTCTGGAACTTTCGGTTTTTTAGGAAAAGAAAATGCAACGATTTTTGCACGTTATAAATGTAACTCTCTTTATTTAATAATGACCTTTTGAAAGACAAAGTCATGCAATTTATATTGATTTGTATGTACACTTTGTATTATTTACATTCGTAGTGTAGACTTTTAATATGACTAGTTCACAATGTAATAGGGTAAATTATGATTGATTGCCATAAAGTATACATAATCATCCAGAACATATACAAATAAATTTTAAGATGTTTTTTTTTAACTTACCCATTTACAAAAGCAAAAAGAACTAAAAACAGACATATTTACTAATTACTACCTGCACCTGCCCGGCTTTGCCCGTGCCCGAGAATTCTATTGGCCAATATGTTCGAGTAGACTTCCTTATAATTGTCTATAGCGGGTATTTGGCGTATGTTGCTGCGCCTAAAAAAAGAAGACCGATTTTGACCAAAGTTCACAGAAACACTCTCAGGCCAATACCGAAGATTGGCTGATTTGAGCTCAACCGGTGAAAGGGACTGCACGTTTTTCTCCGCATGGTTTAGGCCGCTCACATAACTTCGTTGTTCCGTTTAGGGTAGGTGCTTGTTGTCTGGCAGGTGCCTATGTCACCTTACTTCTGCGAATCAAACAACAAAGCGAAAATAAAAAACTTCGATTGAATCACTTTTCATTCACTTCCACACCGATTGTTATCAATGTTGGAAAAGCAACTTTCCGATGTCCGATTCACAAAAAAATGCAAAAAATTTCAATAAGAGTTATTTGAATAAAATATTGAACACACGATATCTCAAGAATGAAAGTGCCCACAAATTCCACAATAAGCTTGAAACGTTCGTGTGGTCTCCCTCTTTCATATGCTTGTTCGGATAACAAAATAAGTGACGTCTGTACGGTCTCTGTATCTGCGTCGTAATTTACACGCATACGCACATATGTATGTGTACTCACTCAAATGCCCATATCTCACACACCGATGCAGATATAGCCAAACATAACAACCTTCGTGCAGACGTCGCCTTTCATGGAAATTTTATTTATTGGAATCGGTTAACGCGTTTGGCCAAACACCGGCAACAACCACAAATATGGATTGATTTTTATATATAGAAAATATTACACAAAAAAACTTTTTATTATTTCACTTAAATTTTTTTTTTTTTTCAAAGCACATGATACCTACATATGAAACACACAGTGTATAAATACATTGTCAATTTTTTTTTCTTTTTTAAGAAACACATAATTTACACACCGATGCAGATACAGACATCGCACATACATAACATCCTTCGTATAGACGTCACCTTTCTTTAAAAAAAAAAATTCATTGAAATCGGTTAACGCGTTTGGCCAAACACCGCCAACAAACGCAAATATGGATTGATTTTTATATACATATATATATAAATAGATATAGATATATTCTCATATCAATTTTAATTCACAAAAACTCACAAAATCGCAATAAAGAAATCCGAATCCGACAGCGCCACCAAACATGAAACAAAATTGGCTTCTCCATTGATCGATACGTTGCGTGTCTTTCTGACAGTTCAATTGTGATACGATATGTTACATTCAAATGTGATTCTTTATTTGGTTGTTGCCAAAATAAATAAATACAAAATGAAAAAAAAAAAAAATTAAAAAAAAATCGAAAAAACCTGTCGTAACACGCTGGGTGGTCAAAATAAGCCATTTTGAAATTTAGATTTTTTTTTCTTCTAAAACCCGTGCTGAGAACATACCTTTCCAACAAAGTATAAATCATCAAAATCGGTTCGGCCAATCTCGAGTTATGCGGTTATATCGCTTCGGACACTTTCTTTTATATATATAGATTATCCAAGTAAAGATAGAGCCGGACTCGTGTGGAGTTACAAAACAAAATCCGGCAAGAGCAAGATAACTTTGGCGACACGAAAATATATCCGTTTTTTGTAGAGGGACAAAAAAACAAGCATTTTTCAATATGGGGAGGGTTTAGTTGCAATTAAAAAAACATTGTTTACAGTTTTTTTTTTCAAAACCGTGCAAGAAAGTATTAAATTGAGTTTTATTGTTCACTCCCCCAACAATTTTTTCTAGAACTTTTTTATACCCACCCACTCCCGTATGGAAAAATGATATCCATATAAAATTAAAAAAAAAAAACTCTTAACACGATAATTGGTTATAATATACAAGAGCTTACCTCCGGTGACACAAAGTAACTTGGACTTTTTTCGATTGTGATTTGCCCACGAAATGAATGTGGCATCTTCTTACGATACCATTCCAGTCCTTTCATGTAGTTTTCATCACGATCAAAGAAATGTACCTCGCCGCCAGCTTTCTGTATCCTCGGATGTAAATATAACATTTCAAGAAGTGCACGGGTTCCGCATTTTCGAATCCCAATGATAAGAGCCTGGAAAATGAAATGAATCATTTTTGTAGCATTAAGCAAACGGAAATGGATAACAATAGCACTATAATAGGGTAAAGACGGAACATGAAGCTAATGTCGTTTTTGATTGGTTATACAGAAAAACTCCTCTTAGTCGCCTTTAACGAAAAGCATTGTTTTTTGGGGGGTTGCGAGATATTTTCTGCCCGTCCCTGCACGTGAGAATTTAAAAATGTATTACCTAGACAACATTTCCTTCGAAAATAGATTGAAAAATTTATTTTTAAATATTTATTTATCGATAAATTATTTATGTATATATGTAATTAATTGCAATACAACAACAATTTATCGATTTTTAATTCCGAAATCAGAATTCAATTCCAGAAGTAAATTTTAGGAGAAAAAAGTTAAAAGTTATTAAAGATTATAGAACAATTATACGTTCAACAATTTTGAAATTGTATTATCCTGTTCTTCACTTAAAATCATGCCCAACATAAAGCAAAATAACTTGACACATATGTGTTTATGTTCAAATGCCCAATCAAATAAGTATGCCAACCGGTTGCTCCGCTTGGAAAAAGAAATGGGTATGGCAATCGACCCAATGAAGAATCCAAAACAAATAAACTTCGCACTATTCTATTGAATTTTGAAAACGCAATAAAAACGTTCAAATGGGGCTCACCATCGATTGTACTATAAATAGCAGCAACATCTGTTTGAACGGCATCATTGCACCGTCAAATATCTAAATTCCGGTTTACTTTGTTAGTCATATAGGTACCGTGTGTTTCTTTATTCATTCGGAATATTCGGAATATTCCGAATGAGCCATTTACATACTCGTACTTTCTTTCGTCAATGGAATATTCCGGATAATCTATTTCGGTGTTTCTTTATTCATTCTGGAATAAATGGAATGCATTCTTTTTATTCCTAGAGAAAGTTGGAATAAAAGGAATACTCCCTCGTTTGACAGATTATTATATATTTTTATGTGTGTTGTTTTAAGTATAATAATGTTTTACTTTTTTCCTTCGATTCAACATATTTAACATAATTACAACACGAGAATATAATGTTATTCATAAAAATAATAACAATATCTTAGTAATAAAAAATATATTATGCTTTTTCTGAGCGAAAGTTGTATTACTGTATTGGGTACTTCGTTAAGAAACGCAGCTATGGAGACTTAAATAGGGACAAGTCGTTTTCCGCTATTTATTGTTTTGGTTGTCGAAAATATTGATAGCTTTAAAATGTTCAGTCAATCACAAATTCGTCACTGACAAATAAATTTAGAGAATTCATTCGCTGTTTTTGTTTGTAAAACAAAATTTTTAAAACGAAATGTCGTGAGAAGAATTGCTTTTTGGGAAAATAAAATAATATGTATTGAATAGATACAATCACTGGAACTTCACTTCCATAAATCTTATGAACAAAAAGCAGTCACAAAATGCATGAGCGTAAACAAAACAACTAACAACAAAATTAAAATTAAATTTTGACTTAAGCAAAACGAACAAACCAAAGATAACAGATTTGAGTAACACAAACGTCAGATGAAATACGTTTTCCCAATAGTAACTATGATTAATCAAATTATTATTTGAATAATCCAGAATTAAGAAGGAGTATCTAAACACTATTTTTGAACAGTAAAACGCAAAAAATATTATAGAATTGTGTACGAGAAATAAAAATGAACTTTTGGCAAAAATATATTTTTGTTTTGAAACACATTAGGTTGACCAAATTTGCTATATACATATTTTTAATACTACTAAGTACAAACGAACGAAACCAATTATTTAGATAATAACAAAATTATACAAAAAAAGTGAAAATGCCTTTAAATTGCACAAGCCCTTTCTATCTGAATTTCTTTTTTCCGATCTCTCACGAACGAGAAATACAGAAAAAAAGGATACAGTTCGTTCGTGAGAGAACTATAAATTTTTGAAAATCGAACACTTTTTCGTTCGCGAACTTTATTTTTTATGGTTCGTGAGAAGATCGATAAATAACGATAAATATCCTTATTTTATCGTTCGCGAGCGATATTTTACGAACCCTGATTCGCAGGAAGTGTTTTTTGTCCCTGAATATCTGCAATAAATCGTTCATTACTAGAAATTATCTTTTCGTTACACCAACACGATAAATATCAATAACACTATAATATGTAGGCCATTATGATCGGTAAAAATGATTTTGAATTCATGACCTCCAATGATTGAATAGTTATTGTGTGTAGATTGACGTTCGTATAAATAAAAGTAAACCAATTCGGTAATGCAAAAAATTTCGAACCCTATTTATTTTGTTAAATCATATGAGTGTGTACAAAATTAATGACCATTTATAACAGAACGACAAACCGCCTATGTCCGAAAGAATAATCACTTATTGTGGCACTCTTTTCACACATGACGCATGGAAACTACAAACAAATCCCAATGACATCGAGAAATCATTAAAAACTTGGAAAAAATATTAATTTTTAACACATGCCATAAGATATTATAGGAGCTTTTGAAAACACAACAAGTTCATCGCTTAATACCCAAACCACAATCACGATTTTGCTTGTGTTTGCGTGCGCTTTGGCCTTTGACTAAAATCAAAAAATTCACATATTATCAAAGACACAAGTCCTAACCAAGAAATAGTTTGACAGTCAATACTATTCACTATCTTCGCGTTGACGCACGTTACAAAACATTACGTTCTGGTCTTACGAATACCATTTTGAAGTTGAAGCAGAATCCAGCTTTATGATGGGTTTCACTGACCTCATGTGATTCAACTTGATGCGTCTTTCAACACGACGGTCCAGTGTAAGTGTGTTCCAACATAAGCTGTTTTCAGTTATGTTCCATTGAATACATCTCGTCGTTATATTGACAAAATCTCAAAAAAAAAAAAAAAAATAGAATATCAATTTGTAAGAGGTGTTTTGTCACATTTTTTCACTGATTTCCCTTGGCTTCACTATATTTGTCTTTCAACACGACGCTCCAAAGCGTGATTGTGTTTTACGCATCAGTCAACCTACGCTGTTTTAAAGTTATGTTTACTTAAATATTATTCTTAATGTTATGATGGCCAAAGCACCAAAAGAATTCAATATTTATTTATTTACACATCTTGTCACTTAAGCTACAGCGTTAACTTTAAAACATCTTTTGGCTAAACCTATTTTGTCATGCCCAAAACTTGAATTTATCGTCACAGATTCATAAACTTATTTATTATCCTGCTCTAGGAATAGTAATTGTGCATTTAAAGTGACTTTTCTGCATTTTGTTTTTTGTTTGTTCGAAGTCATTAATTCATACATTCTCGACAATTTCGATGCTATACAATATTAAGGTCTTTATATCTATTTGTTCCATGCGTTATTTGTTGTCCCAAAACCACCAAAGCACTTACTTCAAACACACCTCTCCATCTCAAAGCAAAAACAAAATTCTCTTCAGCAAAAATGTCTGTCAAATGATACCAAATAAAACTCACCACACTTTGACAGAATAAATGAAATTCAACGGGTATTAACTTAACTTTTATTGTTTCACATACATATTATATTAACCGATAAGAAATTGTAAAAATTGCTACTTGTAACTAAGTTTTACCTGCGTAAGGTTAAAACGTACTACAATGTTTGGGCTTCAAGTATTAATATGTAGATTAACCTTATTGACGATTTGATTACTAATTGGAGAACCATCAAAAGGCTGTATGAATAATCGCCCAAATTCCAAAAAAGAATGTTTTGCAAAAAATCACCCAACAGCTTTTGGGCGAATATTCGCATTACGTTTTGGGCATATTTGAATTTTCGGTATTTTGGGCGACTATTAACAATCACTCAAATGAAAATGAGTTTTGGCCCAAAATAATTTCAGTTTTTTTGGGCGATTGTTAATTTTAGCTATTTATGCAATTTTGTTTTGGGCTATTATTATTGTACAGCCCCATCAATATTTAGTTATAACAGAAACTAAAATAATTTCTATCCAAGCTCTGTAAAGTTTATTAATTGTACAGATACAATCGGTGCTTGAATTATTTATTTAAAAACATGATACTCGTAAGACAGAAGTGAAATTTTAAAAATGTTATGTTAGACAACTTTTATAGGAACTTATGTAATTACAAATATTAATTTATAATTAACTCTTTACCTGTGGTAAGCGTCTACTCGTCTTCGGAAAATGCACTCGATTTGGAAAGACCATTGGATGATTAATCGGACTCATGTCACCGGACTTGATGAACTCAGGCACTCGATGCGCTAAAATAGTCAATCGATGACGTTCAGAGACTGCTTGCGCGGCTTGAATATTATATACTGCACTATCGTAGAGAACATGAAATGTTAAAAATAATGAAAGAAGCATGATCGTTAGAAACACAGCGGCCAATTTAGGACGGGATACGCCAACCACTAGTATGCAGTCGGTGTGCAATGTTTCTGGCCCTATTGGCCTCATCGCTGATTTGGGTAACCATCTGAAAAAAAACCAAAGGTAAAAAATTGGTATTAAAATTATTCTTTCTTAATAATATTTTAATTAATTATATTAAACGAAGATTTTTGGCAAAAAGATACAAATAAATATATGCAGAAAACACAGAATGTAGAATAGAAAATACCTTTTCATTCTGCTAACTACCCAAATTTTGAATTTTTTTCGAGCTGTAGAACCTACTTGAAAAGTTCAATGTCAAGGACTTCATTAGCAAACATTTTGAAATCTAAAACTAGTAATGCCAAGGAATGCAACAAATCTTCTTTTTATTTGTTAAGAGATAAAAGTTTAATTT
The DNA here is from genome assembly GCA_949715645.1 of Portevinia maculata. NCBI lineage: Eukaryota > Metazoa > Arthropoda > Insecta > Diptera > Syrphidae > Portevinia > Portevinia maculata. The sequence goes on along the minus strand of OX454526.1, from coordinate 309,593,887 downwards.
GTCAAGAAATGAACGGTTGATTGAACCTAACAACGAGCACCCATTCTCGGAGGCTGAAATAAAGACAATATGTCTAATGAAGTCAATATGAAATAATATGTATTTTAATATTTTTTTAATTATCATTTAATCGAATAAAGTAATGATTTTAATATAAAAGTTGGTTACCCATGAAAAAAAACAGTTTAATCATCAATGGGAAACTCCAACGAGGTTTGGACAAAGTATGCGAGTGGACAGATACCTGGCGAACGTTCTGAAAGAAACCAAGTTCACTCATGTCAATTTTACATATAGAAAGGTAACTAACTTACCCCTTCGTTGAAAATACCGTGTGCAAACAAGGCAAAATGTCTAGGAATGACTCTGAACATAAAACTTAAGTTGAAGTCACACGCTAAAAAGTAGCGCGGTAAGCTCGAAATCAAGAACAGAGATTCTCTGCTCAGAGAGATGTATTGGCTTCGGAAGATTTTCAAAGCTAAGCGTAAACAACCGACTGCTTTTATATAAGCACGTGCTGAAACCGTCTCGGACGTACCCTTAACAACTTTAAGGTTCTACCAATTCAAGCAATATATCAATATTACAGGCATTTTAAAATAAAACACTAAGAACAATTGTGAATGTTCCATGAGAAATAAGGAACAGTGATATTCACAGAGATCTAGGAATCGCTGCTGTGGGCTGCGAGGTAGCAAACTTCGCTCGTGAACTTCGTTTAAACGTGGACATAGTCCCAACTTGGGACGGGATGGACAAAGAACAGCTTCCACACATGCAAACTTCTATTAATGATTTTTGTTTGAACCTCTTTTACGACATAAAAATAAAAGCGTTGCCAGGCTCAACTGAACATTAAAATTGACCAGATATTTTCCCCCTTAGTCGCCTATTTACATATATAATTAGAAACTCATTTTTTGAATTATTCAAAGGCTTATAAATATGATCCTTATAATCAATTCAATACCTTCTTGACGCGTTCATAAAAGATGGCGCAAAATCTTAAGTGCGTGACGATTATCATAAAAGTATCAAATGAAAACTGTGTCACAAATTCAAAAACTCATAAAACCCAAACAAGTGCAAAAGGAAACATAAATCTATATTCCAACTTAATAAAATGATAATGAATTCTTATATAACAGGCATCAGACAGTCTACTACTCGTATCAACACATTCACTTCCAAGACACTTTACGCAGCACCACGGTCGACCTCATTATGGCTGTAGATGAAAACATGTAGACCCGTGTGGCTCAAACTAGTACCTAGTTGTACGTGTAAAGACGGCGTATTTTGACGGATACATGGTGGTGTGAAATTATAAAAAGAGACATTATTAAAATAACCACATATCCTTAAAGACTTCAATGACATACATTTTTTTTTATTTCCGCTTATTATAAGTAGCGAACTTCTTTTCAGGAGATACAAAACCTCCTAACGTCGGGACATTTGCCTACAATATGTTAAACGCCTTCTACAAGTGACATTAATGAAAGGGTTACAAAAATGGGGATGGAAACAAGGCAGTCTAAGGAATTTATAGGTGTGTGCACTTCAATCCGTAATGTAAACCGTTCTTAAACGCAATGTGCTTAAAGCGTTGAAAAGGTTGTGAATAACTCAGCTGGTTAATTCAAGTAAGGGTCTGTTTTATATGTATATCGACAGTAGCTTTCTATTGCAGCTACGCCAAAAGAAAAAATGAGTGACCCCTTCAATGTTGCTCCATTTGGTGACAGAAGCTTTAAAACCCGATCTAGATGATGAACAATAAATGTAAGGTCTGCTCTGATGCTTTATGGGGAATAACAAAGTAGGTACTAGAAGTGAAATTCAACATTCGGTTACGACTTATAAACATTTACGCAATCCTCTTAGCTGTTTTAAGCAGTTAATGGTACAGGAACTATATAGTATGCTTTACATGTTTTTGTTAATGCCTTTTGCTCTAAATTTCTAAGTTTTGTTTTAAATCCACATAAAAGTTCTATTATCCTGAACAAATCAGGTTGTATGTATCGTGGAATTATTTGGTAGTGCATTAGCTTCGTTTTCTTGTTTTATTCCAGTTTCAGAGAGTGTGTTCAAAAGCAAAAAAACTCAACGAACTGACATCCTTTTTTTAATTATTCTCTCCTTAGCATTTAACCGGAGACATACGTAACGTATGTGTGTTCCAGTCTTAATGGTTGTCATAATATTTGCTTCCTGTTTTGCTACTGTTTTCCTTAACCAAATTGGCTGGATGATAGCATGTTTTCAAGACGGATATGACATGTGACGTACTTAAGTACACAGAGCTTAGCTACAAAGGAAGAACATTGTACCCAGATAGGGTACTTGACATACAACTAGGTTTTAAGTTAAGATTTATTTCCACTAGGTGTTCCCTTATTTGTACACCCTTTTCCAAGGGTATATAATTTTGACTGATAGTATGTAACATTCCTTTATATTGTGATCAGCATCAATAGTAATGTAAATGAAATTTGGAATACATTGTCTTCAGGGGGACAAATTGCTCGTGTGTTTAGATTTTTAAAATCCGCCCACTGAGACGACCACAATTAAAAAATAAAACACTTATGTCGAAAAGTCAAAGTTTGAACTAGGAAGCTGAAATTTAGAATATATACTCTCTAGGGGCCCGTATAATCAAGTCCACGAATTTTTAAAATCCGCCCACTGCACGCCCACAATCTCCATAAAACAAATTTATCGAAAAAATCGAAACATTGTCTTTAAGAGGGCAAATTGCAATTCATTGATGCAATCATTGGAAATGAAAGTCCTATTCCTTGCTAAGTATGTAGATAAAGTCGTTTTGAACAATTTCTTTATATTAAGCTTTTGCCATTTTGTATACCCTATTCTAAGGGTATATTCATTTTGACGCATAGTTTGTAACATACCTTAATATTGCCCGTAGACCCCTAAAAGTTACTATATTTATGATCAGCATCGATAGTAATGTCGATCTAGCCATGTCCGTCCGTCCGTCCGTCCGTCCGTCGGCAAAAATTAGGCCTTTAAACTGGGCCTAGAGAGCTGAAATTTTAACCATGTACTCTCTAGGGTCCCGAAATAATCAAGTTTAAGAATTTTTGAAATCCGCCAACAGACACGCCCACAAACTCAAAAAAATAAAATTTTGGAAAAAATCGAATTTTGAGCTAGAACGCTGAAATTTTTTATATATGATCTATGACTCCTAAAACTGCTCGGGATATAAAATTTTCAAAATCCGCCCACTGACACGGCCACAAAAAAATAAAACAATTATATTGAAAAACCAAAATTTGAGCTAGGGAGCTGAAATTTATAATATATACTCTCTAAGGGGCCCTTTATGCTCATGTGTAAATAATTTCAAAATCCGCCTACTGACACGCCCACAATTTACAAAAAAAAACTTTTTTTGAAAATCCAAAGTTTGAGCTAGGGAGCTGAAATTTATAATATATACTCTCTAGGGGTTCTCTATGCTCATGTGTTATTTATTTTTAAATCCGCTTACTGACACGCCCACAATTAAATAAAATAATTTTATTGAAAAACCAAAGTTTGAGCTAGGGAACGTTTTTTTTACAAAAGCTTCGTTTTTGTTTGATAAAATCTTTTAAATGTTATATAACAGAATATGTACAGCGTTCTTAACAATTCAACCTTACTTAGACTTTTGTCACGCCCACTTATGAGGGATAGGAATAAGAATAGGGTATCCAACAGTTCGCCCAAGCGGACTGTAGCCCGCCCCTATGTTTTTTATTTATAATTAGCGTGCGCTAATAGGATTTTTTACTTTTCTGTAATTAATACCCTTATAGTGTTGCCACAGCGCTGGCATTTTCGCTGCTGCAAGCAGCACCCAGCAAATAATTCATTGCCTGTTTTTGGGTGCTGCTTACTACGGAAAAAATAGGAAGATAGGAAAGAAGTTTTTGGTGCGATAGGGTTTTTTCTCCACAGGTGGCGGGAGGGAGATTTAAATTGTTGTGTGTATTAAATTTTACAGAGCTTGGCTCTGGTCGGGATTCGAACACACGACCTGCCAATCACTTTGCGAATACACTACCATCGCACCATTTCCACCTGCAAACCTTCAGGGGCGTTTGTTACAAAGAGTTTTTTTCAATAATGTCATTTATTTAGTTTTTTGTCACGTCTACTTAATGAGTGGTAGGAATAGGGTATTCAACAGTTCGCCTAAGCGGACTGTAGCCTTTCCTATGTTTTTGTTTGAGTTTGAAACCGAAACAAATTAAGAACTTTTGACTCAGCAAAGTATGATGTGTAGTATAATGTTTGTGGAAAAAATCGGGAGTTTGTGTTTGGGTAAGTGACGTTTGCCTCTTTCTATAAGTGAATATTCAGGATAAGGTCATTTCAAAATATCTGTGTAAGCGTCGCCACCTATATCTACAATAAAATACAAACCAAAAACAAAAGTAAAACACACTTACAGAATATCCAGAGGAAGCTTCACCGAACAATCCCTCAGCGCCGGTTCGTCGCTTCGCCGTTTTGCGATCATCAGTTATAAACGATTTTTTATCTGCTGATGTGGGTATTGAGTTATTCTTTGTTTTAGTACGTCCATTAGCTTAAGGTTTGGATTTTTGAAAGAAACTCGGTGACACTTTTTTTATCCTCTTCCTGCTAACGTGACCACTTGACTTTAGTGTACTTGATAGATATCAAATTGAATACTTGTGGTTGCTGGTATTCACACGGAAATAATTTATTAACGAATGACAATTCCAATATCCGTATATTGAAAATCTTTTCGAATGCTTAAACGTCCTTAAACCTATTTTGTACGGATATTCCTTAATTACTTCTCAATCGAAACTCATTTAAAATGCTATACGAGGAGGTCTACGGAGGTAAACTTGTATATTGTGTATAGGTGTGGGGTAAAAGATTGAAGCCACTGCTGTCGATGGGCCCTTCTTCATAGAAGTTATTGACAGAATCAAATTTCCGGCCTCAAGCAATAGAAATTGTCGATAATAATGACACGAACAAAGGCAAGGCAACCGTTGTTGACTCGTTGCGTCTATTCAACAGCTCAAAAGATGTCATTACTTGGAACACAATTCAATCAATTAAATGTCGGTTGGATTTTCGAAAACAGTTCGCTTTTGATTTGGATATTCAAATTCTTATAATTCTTGACTTGTTGAGAGCTTCCGGTTCGCAGATGGATGGTGTTTCATTTTGGAAATAATTATGGCCTCAGCTTGATCTGTGGAGTATAAATTGAAAAAGATGGATTAATTTAAAAGTGGATGTTATTATTATAAATTATTTGTGCCTAGATTTTTAGTTGATTAACTGAAGTCATAATTACGTCGGGGACGTTACTTAACCCGTACCCCTATCACATCCCACGGTCCCCTTTGCCATAAGGCAGAATTTACAGCAACTAACCGTTTTCACGCCTTGCACAAACCTATCCCAAACGGATACACCACCCTTTCCCCTTCACCAACCATTAAGCAAACATTAATACTCATATTGCATTGAACACAAAGGTAATATGAATATTTCATAAACAAGTGCGCATTTCTTTCCCACGCGAAGCACTTTGGAATAAGTTCGCCTTTTTAGGGTTCCGTTGCCAAATGGCAAAATATGGAACCCTTATAGATACGTCACATCTGTCTGTCTGTCTGTCCGGAAATGTCACAGCCAATTTTTTCCGAAACTATAAGAGCTATACTGGTGATACTTGGTAAGTAGATGTATTCTGTGAACCGCATTAAGATGTTCACATAAAATAGAAAAAAAACAATAAATTTTGGGGGTTCCCCATACTTAGAACTGAAAAATAATTTTTTTTTTTCTTCAAATCCATAAGTATAAGTGCTGGGTATCTATGGATAGGTCTTCAAAAATAATATCGAGGTTCCTAATATCATTTTTTTCTAAACTGAATAGTATGCGCGAGAGACACTTCCAAAGTTCCCCATACTTAGAACTGAAACATAAAATTTTTTTTTCGTCAAACCCATAAGTGTTGGGTATCTATGGATAGGTCTTCAAAAATGATATCGAGGTTTCTAATATCATTTTTTTCTAAACTGAATAGTATGCGCGAGAGACACTTCCAAAGTGGTGAAATGTTGCCCCCTACCCCCCCCCCCCCAAACTTCTAAAATAAGGGAATGATAAAACTAAAAAAAATATATGATGTACATTACCATGCAAACTTCCAACGATAATTGGTTTGAACGAGATCCAGCAAGTAGTTTTTTTTTAATACGTCATAAATCGTAAACCGCAATTTACCTTTCATTAAATCAACTCAAATATAAAAAAAAAACATTTAATTTCATAAACATAAACCTTATGCGTAAACCGTGAACCATTGTTTTCTAATAATAAATCTGTAATAGGTGCCTAAGTAAATAATAATTCTAATTCGCGCGGAACCCTTCATGAGCGAGTCGGACTCGCACTTGGGCTCTTTTTTTTTATAATTTGCACACACGAAAGTTAATTTTGTGTACCCTTATATTGTAAATAGTTACACAGCGCGGACGGAAGCGAAATTTGGATTGGAGAGATAGAGGAGATTCCGATGCACGTAGAGCATTCCACATTCATGTGGAACCGCTAAGGAACGATTCTTTGTATTTCAATGTACGCCCGAATACTGGCTTAAGGGTGAACTGATGTGCATTCCTAGCATAGCGGGTATTGCGGTTGAAACGTTCTTAGGGAGGAATTCAATTTTTTATTTCGTTTGAGCACTTATGGTGGAAATACCGATAGAACAACGAAAGGAAGGATACATTGCGACGATAACTAAGAGAGTCAAGTGATTTCGCGATGTCTCGATCACCAGTTTTATCGCGTATTTTTGAATTTTTATCGAGTATGTCGAGTCCAAATATGTAAGCGGTGCACCGGACAATTTGTACTCAGATCAGAAGAGGTGAAATATTCCTTGCATCGCTTAGGGAAACCTAGACATTTCGCAGCATTCTTGTTCCATGCCTGACAATAAGTGACATGACTCTGGAAACACATATGAAAAGTTGAACGTACATCAGCGAAGGAATGAATTGGATCTAAAGTAACAGCCAGGAGATCATTTAAAAAATGAGAAACAGAGTCGGAGACAAAACAGAGCCATGGGGAACACCAGCATTTATCCCATCAAATAAAGGTCCAAAACAACTTGAATTGAATGGTCCGAAAAGTAATTTCTAACACATTGAAGAAGGGTATCATCGATTCAATGAGGTCGATGCCAAACCAACGATCTTACTTCCGCCGCAACGATCTTACTTCCACCAATAGAATAGTATAGAAATTAAGTAGATTAACATCTCTAGCTCTGCAGCCAGGACGAATACAGCGGCTGCTTTAGATGCTCTAATTTTATAAAGAATAAATTAAAAACTCAGTAAAGAATATAGGAAGTTTTTTTTTGATTCACAACAAGAATCAAACATAATTTGCGCAGTCCTTAAATTCAGTTCAAATAATTATAAGTTCACATCAACTTACTAAAGTTCGATTATGAAGTTAGAAGCGAAAAAAAAACTCCAAAGGTCGACCAATAACAACAGTTAAACTATGGAAAGTGCTAATCAATAATCCGATTAACGACTAGCAAGCCCACTTTTATAAATACTATTGAGGATTCCACTATTTGAAGAAGTCAGGTTAAGCAAAACTGCAGAATTTGTAGAAAATATATTTTATTAACTGTTTAATTGGTAATATTAGCTAATAGCATTACCACTAGAAGCCGAAATTAATTGTGAAAGAAAAATTCTAATTAAGGGTAATGCCAAAATCCCAAACCTAGATTATATGAAGAAATCACCCCCAATCTATGTATTTACCACGCTACCAACCGTCGGAATTTGGAAATTGATATCAAAATAAAAAATATCTTTTACCAAGGGTAAAGGGTAAGGGTAGAGATTAATAGAAGAAATGCTAGACAGGAAGTCATTAGCTCATGCAAATACCGTATTCAGCTCCGACTTGGGTTGTCCCCAAAAAACGAATGCCTCGGGGAAACAAAAATGCAGGGTTGTTGTTGATAACCGTAATTTGAACGACACATCTTAATAAATGACAAATGCCCTATTCCTAACATTGATGAAAATTTTACCAAATTAGTTAAGGCACCCAGTCTGGGACAAAGGACACTAAAAAAAGATTGTCATCCAAATATCGACTCTGCGCACTAAGGACAATTAGCAGCTTTCGTACCATCTCAGAACGAGGCTGCATTTGTTAAAGCTGTAATGCTCGCAGATGATATGTCCAGGATACTCGTATATAACAGAATATCCCTTAACCACCGCGGTGCTACTAGCATCCAGAGGATAAAGGTCGACGAAAATGCAGCGTCAGAAGTTACTTGGTAAACTCGTTGCACCAATACCACAAAAAGGAGATGGACTTAATTCCCATCTTACACAGTTCCTATCCGGTCATGGAGGATATCGCAAGTACGTGAACAGATTTGAACACGATACCTCAACACTTTGCCCTGAATGCCCAGAAGAAGAAGAAACAACGGAGTACGCAATATTCTTTATAATATATATTCTCTATAGCATTACATAGCCCATTGTCTATAATCGAAGACATGCTGTTCAGTGGCGTAGCGATGGTTGGGCCGCCCGGGGCAGACGCAATTTATGCCGCCCCTAGTAATTTTTTCACACACTAAAATAAAAAAACTTTGTCCACGGTTTCAACCAGTTTTACCTACAGCCTACACATATGTATGTCAATAAATTTGGTAAAATTTCTCTTCAAAATTTTGTCAACTGTTGTTCGTACTACTTTCTAGCAAGTGAAGCAAAAATTAAGCCACAAAGTTTAATTATCTAATTTAACTTGGTTTTTGTATGTGGTATCTCACAATTTTCCCGTTTTTATACCCTATTCTAGGGGTATATTCATTTTGACGCATAGTTTGTAACATACCTTAATATTGCCCGTAGACCCCTAAAAGTTACTATATTTATGATCAGCATCGATAGTTATGTCGATCTAGCCATGTCCGTCCGTCCGTCCGTCCGTCCGTCCGTCGGCAAAAATTAGGCCTTTAAACTGGACCTAGAGAGCTGACATTTTAACCATATACTCTCTAGGGTCCCGAAATAATCAAGTTTAAGAATTTTTGAAATCCGCCCACAGACACGCCCACAAACTCAAGAAAACAAAATTTTGGAAAAAATCGAATTTTGAGCTAGAGAGCTGAAATTTTTTATATATGATCTATGGCCCATAAAACTGATTGGGACATAAAATTTTCAAAATCCGCCCACTGACACGCCCACAATTAAATAAAACAAATTTTGGGAAAAATTGAATTTTGAGCTAGAAAGCTGAAATTTTTTATATATGATCTTTGGCCCAGAAAACTGCTGGGGACATAAAATTTTCAAAATCCGCCCACTGACACGCCCACAATTAAATAAAATATTTTTTTTGAAAAACCAAAATTTGAGCTAGGGAGCTGAAATTTTTAATATATACTCTCTAGGGGCCCTTTATGCTCATGTGTAAATATTTTCAAAATCCGCCTACTGACACGCCCACAATTATTTTATTTTTATTTTTGAAAGTCCAAAGTTTGAGCTAGGGAGCTGAAATTTATAGTATATACTCTCTAGGTGCCCTTTATGCTCATACTTAAATTTTTTTAAATCCGCCTACTGACACGCCCACAATTAAATAAAACAATTTTATTGAAAAACCAAAGTTTGAGCTAGGGAGCGTTTTTATTTACAAAAGCTTAGTTTTTTCGATAAAATCCTTTACATTTTTGTCACGCCCACTTATGAGATATAGGAATAAGAATAGGGTATCCAACAGTTCGCCCAAGCGGACTGTAGCCCGCCCCTATGTTTGGTTTTGTTTACATCAATTTCCTTTGCGTTGTTTTGAATGAACAACCATAATTCTTACAATTGCTACCACGTGAAGTGAACCGGCTGCTTCACGGTCTGCCACAACCGATCATCGGTGGTCTGTGTTTTTTTTTTCCTTGTATCCCGAAAATCCATTTTTACTTCCACTGGGATTCGAACCTAGGACCAGCTGCTTCTCAGGCGAGCACTCTTCCACTGTGCCATTGAAGCCACGAGTTACAGTTCATCCAGTTTGTATTTTTTGATTTTTTCTTTGGGCAGGCCAGCGCCTGTAAGTATATTATGTTATTTATTCAGGTTTTTCTTTCTATATTTTTTCTAATTATTCCACATTTTTGACAAGCATAGTCAAAGGAAATTGATGTAAACAAAACCAAAAACGGGAAAATTGTGAGATACCACATACAAAAACCAAGTTAAATTATAAGTTTCTTGACAACACAATGTCAATGTGTCTTTCACCCTCTCTATATCCCATTTTCAGTCCAACTATGCTTGTCAAAAATGTGGAATAATTAGAGAAAATATAGAAAGAAAAACCTGAATAAATAACATAATATACTTACAGGCGCTGGCCTGCCCAAAGAAAAAATCAAAAAATACAAACTGGATGAACTGAAACTCGTGGCTTCAATGGCACAGTGGAAGAGTGCTCGTCTGAGAAGCAGCTGGTCCTACGTTCGAATCCCAGTGGAAGTAAAAATGAATTTTCGGGATACAAGGAAAAAAAACACAGACCACCATAGAAAAAGGAGTCTGATGATCGGTTGTGGCAGACCGTGAAAAACAGCGCTGTACTCCAGCAGTCCACTTCACGTGGTAGTAGCAATAGTATTAATTATCGAAATTAAAATTCTTCAGAAAAACAGAATTCGATTATTTTTTGTAATTTATTTTCTATTTATTTATTTTACCTTTAGCTTTTTAAAATTCTTAATTTTATTACAGTAAATTATATTGCATTAAATTACGAACGAGCTGTTGAAATCTTTGCTATATTTCAGCACGGACGAAGAAAATAATTTTCGTCGCATTTCATTTTCATAGGATAAAGCACCATCTATATATTTCCGTCACCAAAAATATGATTTTTTTATTTTTCTGAACGTTCCATTAAAATTCCAAGTTTTTGACATACATTTTAAGCATAAGTAAAAGCATCGTCTACCAATTCATCTCGTTTTGCTGTAAGGAAGATCAAGTATAATATTTGGGCATCATTAACTTCGTGTAGTACTGGTTTCCAAAAGCCCAAAAAAGACAGAAATGAAAACGAATGCTATAAGCAATGCTCCTACTTCCGTCCGTGTGTTTAGTCTTTCGTCTGCCTCCGTTAATTGTTTCAAGGTTTTAGAAATGCCCTCATAATGGTTTCAGGTATTCTGCTTCCAGGACTGCATCAGGTTTATGTCTTTCAGTCTTTGCTGCACTTTCGTTTATTTTCCACCCATGACAGCAGCATTGTCATATACTTGACCTCTGGAATCCATTATATCATGCCCATCAGCTTTTAGCTTGCTTAAAATCATGTCAGAGATGCCTTCAGCTGTTTTGTTCTTTGTTTCGATATAATCAATAAAAGATTGCACTAGTACTACTTTCCGATTTTCAATTTTAAGATAACGCAATACTTGACTGGTTTGAACTTTGTGTGATACATCTGGGGTGCTATCGAATAAAATGGAATAATATTTGACCTTTTTAACTTGACAGAAAATTCGTTGACGAACGTTATCACCTAAAATATTAATGAACTTGTTTTGAATTTGTGGTGACATATAAGTGATAGTTCTTCCACCCATTTTTATTCGTAAAATGTGTTCTCGAAGGACCAGATCGTAATTTGCGAGTAGGTGCAACAGTTCTGAAAAGTTGCCCCTATTTGTATCGCTAATCTCTTCTCTGTGGCCACGAAAAGTCAAATTCTGTTTCGCGAGGAATTTAATAATACGACCATTCTAGTAAGAATGTCCTGCCATTTTTTTGTTTCTTTGGGTACGATATTTTCCTATCTTTTGTCAATCGTCTCTTCTGTTCGAACTCGAAGTCTGGCCTCTAACTCCTTCCATTTGCAAAGATTTTTGTTGTGTTGGGGACTTGATTTATGCGTGGCTACTTTGAGATTTAGTTTTTGTCCGAAATGTCAAACAAACGGCAACAAAAGCAAAATAATGACGATTTAGAAGGAGAATAAACCATTCAAGAATGTAATACTTTTTCGCCGTTAGTCAACGTGCGACAAAACCATTATATTTGAACTATATTTGGATTTTGTTGTTAAGCAACACAAGGAATATCTGATTACTTACTGTGAAGCAGTGGTATACTTTGTAAATAAATTCATTGGACTGAAAAAATAATCCGTTTTGTAAATTGTATACACATGTTTCGAGACAATTTTCAAACTAGCAGAAGCAGTAGAAAAAGATCAAACTGAAACAGAAGTAGCAACAATAGCTTACACAAGACGAATAGCATGAACTGCTAACCAGCCCGGCGAAGTAATACGTAACGGCAGTCCCAAGGGGAGAATGGTTGAAGTCTGATGGATGTGAATTAGTACGTAGGCGCATTCCTGGCATCGATTATTCGTGCAAGGAATCTTTTGAAGATTACCACATCCATTGACACAGCCAAGGAAAAAAAACGCGCACATATACATCTTCTTAAAAATATTTGAACAACACATGTGCGGACCTTCAAATATAAAAATATGTTTGTAGGAAATCTAAAGTAACGACAAAACAATTAGACCGAAAATCGGAGAAAAAACAGTGCCTTGAAAAGCACCAGCATTTATTTTGTGAGTTGCAGACTGGAATCTGTCTAAAGCATCTTGTATTGAATGTTCCGAGAGGTAATTTCGAATCCTTTAACCCTAGAAAGCTAACGTTGCTGGTTACCCCTAATAAATTAATAATTCGTCGAATCGACGGGCTGTACTAACTATTTTTTTAAGATTCCAACAATACAAATTCGGTTACTGCTCTTTCTGAAATATAAAGAGGTTGTTCTCGAATAAAATACGTAATTTTAAAAGAATTTTTCTGGCTAAAATAAGTCCTCATAAATTCCAAAAACTAATAGGAAAAACGTATTGTAATATCGGACATGCACGATTAAAAAAATAAAATACTCACTTGACCTGCGGGCACAACTCTCATTCGCAAGAGCTCATCGGTGGCTGAGTAAGCGACGATAAGTTGCTGTGTACCCGAGTTGAAAATATACAGAAATATTTTAATTGTGTTGTCGTCGAATCCGATGGATAGATAACATACTTGCTAAATGCCTTTTAAATATCAATCACAACGATCTTTCACCACTATGCGGAAGAGATTGGTTTAATTTTTCGGTGAAATAGGTATGTCATCAAATAATGAGTGGACCTGTTGCTGCGAAGGCAGTACTGCCGGTCCCTAAGAAGTTTTCGGGATTCATGATTTTTGCATGAGGAAGGGACACGAAGATTCGCGTTTTTGGGGGCGGCCTGGGTAAATGTTTTTTTTCCATCGTATGCAAAAGAACCCTAAAGAATACAGAAAGGCTTAAGCAGTGGTTTTAGCAAATTAGAAGAATACATTTTCAGAACGGTAGGGGATATGTCATCAGTACCAGCAAATTTATGTTTGTCAAGATCTTCGAGAACTCTTGACTCTGTTCAAGTAGGAAAGTAGACTGGAAGCGTTGAGCATAACGGAAAGACCTGGCAGCTGGAATGATATTGTCTCTGTTCTTATTAGATAAAATGACAACTAGTGTATCTGGACGCATTTATTAAACGAATTGTAAATGCAGAGATATGGTTAATTACAGTTTTATTACAGTTATCTATGCCCGAATCAATGAAAAAACCTAATTCCAGCTTATATGTAGGTATTAATTTGAATATTTTTTTGATAAAATGTACCCTTTTTGTTGATATTTATTCAAAAAGCGCACAGAATGCTTCATTGCCTGAGTATATCAGGCACGATTAGCATCAGTTTAATAAAAATCTTGTCAAATGATACTCATTAATCCCTCACAAAGGAAACAACTAATCTTCAGGACATAATATCCTCGGATACACAAAAGATTCAGTTCAGTGCTTTGGAAACTTGGGCATATATGCATATTGTTAGCTACATTTTTCCCCAAGGAAGATGATTGCCTACATTAGCCATACATCTATTCAAAACTATAGTTTATAGCAGCTAAAAACCTTCCAATCTCTCATGAGTCATGACCTCCCGACCCATTTATTTAAAAATGTTGTTTTTTTTCCTGCGAGCTGTGAGTGAATATTTTTATTTGATTGTGTGTGTGTGTTTTTTTTAATAGGCCAAGAGGATGCCAAAAATACGAAAATACAAAAATTAAACGGCAGTTGCATGAGACCTAGGCTTTTTTGCACTATCATATAAGTAAATGCTCGTACGACAGGTGTCTTCAAAGCAAACGGGTACTTTTTCTATATATCATATTTTTGATACATTTATATTTACATGTACATTATGTATGTAGCTACATTTTGAATGAGGATTAGCTTGGAAGAATCGTGTTCAGTAAAGACGAAATGCAATTGAATCTAAGAATTATTTGTTTGAAATATTTACGGTTATTTGAATGGCGAGAAGATAAAATTAAGTGGTTGATACATACCACTATTTTTGAGCATACATATACACAGTCGTAATGCAATTATAACTTTTCCGTTCATTTCAAGTTGGGTAAGCCCGTTCCTTAGAAAAGTTCACTTTGTATTTAATCGGTCCCATCAATAGCGAAGCAACTTGTTATGACGAAATTAATAATCGCATATGCGCATGCGCAAGGTGAAAAAAATGGCGGAAGCACTCAGTCATTTTCTTTGACCGAAAAATGTACCCTAAGCTGAAAGCAATTCTCCACACCACTGTTGTTCTCTCGGCGCTTTCATATGGTTCAATCACAATATTGAACAGCATACAAAAAGTATGAGGGCAAATTCATGCCAGCCGAGATGAAAGCACAAAAGAACCCACCGCAAAGAATATTTAGCGCGACCGGCTCAATTGGTACTGTCAAGTTCAAAGGAGAGATCCTTAGAACCCAGTCAATAAGGCAATATCAATCAATGTTCCTATAAAATCGGAAAAGAGCGGACTAGTTAGGATGCAGTTGAGTGGGATGGTTATGATTCCTTTAGTCCAGATTATGACCCTGTATTTAAAGAAAAGAATAGAAGCGAAGGCCGGTTAAATAATAAGAAGTAGGTACCAGTTACCAGCTGCCTACGTATTACAAACATACACATTACATTCAGAAAAAGCCAGCTACGATCATAACATCTGTATATATGTACATTATGTTCTTGTTCTGACGGGCTTTTCTTCATGAAACTACTGAACTTATTATAAACACTCGTAATTTTAAATAAAAAAAAACATTTTCTTGCTCAATTTTCCCAATCGCAATCACATAGGTACTGCAAACAGCATTTTATTTTTTCTTTATTTTGTGATTACTATTGAATTTAAAAAAATGAATCTGGAAATTACCAGAACTTAAAGAAATGAAAAAAACTGAAAAATGTTTAACGAAAGAGATAACATTTTATTGAAATAAATTAAAATTAAAAAATAATTCTTAGCAAATAAAGCAAAAACCTTACCAAAAAAGGTTCCGTACACTTCATTTTTTCATTGAATTTCTTTAAAACAAAAGAAATAAAGTTAACTATACTTAACAAATAACGAAACTTAGCAGGTAGATAGACCTCCTATTCTCTTTGCGACTTCCTGCACTCGAATTTTCATCGAATGAACTAGTTTGGAAGTCGTATCCAAGGAAATCTTATTCCATTCCTCAAGTAAGATGGATTTCAGGTTAGCCAAAACACACGAGCTTCAAAATGATTTACCCGAAAAGAGCAATGGGTGCGAAAAGAAAAGAACGGGACGGACTAGATGTTATTTTCCCTATGCACACAAAACAACATGCGTACATATATGTATGCACATACTCCAAAGCAGGTACCTACTTAAATATATACTCGACATTCAAGTGTGTATTGATGGCATTTATTTAATTGCTTCCTTTTGAACATGCAAAGCTCATTTAGTTTCATATATAAGAGAACCGCAACCGACTTTCCGTATGATACTGGAAAACGATGTTACAAAGTTTCTTGAAGTTTATCAAAAAAGCTAATCAAAGGTATATCCTTGTCCTTCATTCAGAATTCAAAGGAGTCTATCGATTTTACTTTTTTAGCGCGCAAACTTCGTAGAATATTTTAAGAGCCGCACAAAAAGACAAAAAAAATAATAATACATATTGTGATTATCAACCTCAAATTTAATTATGAAGCTATGTATATTTTGCGAATTCATGAAGGTATTTGTTTGATTATTAAAATTTATTCTGAGATTTATAATCATAAAACGTAATAAAAGGTCAATACAGTTATATTGTATAATATTTGTCCCAATCCGCTAAAAATATTTCAAAATATTTTAAAATATGTCCTCTTGAACCACGTCTAACCCCCGAGAGCCGACAACAATACTTTCCACTTATTCGACTATCAAGTCGTACATTTGAGTTCGAAACGAAATGATTCGTTCATAAATAGTACTCGAACAAAAATTAAAACGCACATCGTATGAACCGAATCGCTCACATTGTTTATAGTCCTGCACTGCTTGAATTGTATGTGTTTGTATCATTTGCATGTATGATGTAAGTGAAACCCTCAATCCATTTCAGGTTATACTTTGGGTACATCAGTGCACTTACAAAAGAATATAGCTCCTTTTTTTACTTAAAACGGTCAAAAAGAGGTGTACCTACTGAATTACTCTTAAAATCTCTTAGATTTTTTTTTTGGTCCTTAAAATGATCTTTTTGGAACAGTTTATTGACAAATTGTTAAAGTGGCTTCCTTCCATTTGAATACATTTTAAGTATTTCGGGTGAGAGATTAACGAGCAGCAACCTGCTTCTCATCTCTTTTGAACTTTATTTTTTATGCCACCAAATCCACCGTTCTGTAAAAGTATGTATGAGGAACGAAGTTACCCGGCAGGTAGTGTGACAAGGTGCTCCAACTTGTTGAAAGAACATCGCTCTTCTCTGAACAAGAGGAACATCTTTTTCAAGGAAAAATTTCATAACTTTCCATTAAAATTTACTTGGTATGGGGGTACTTTATTTTCATACTTAACGTGGAAAGTATTTTTATTGAAACTGTGGCTCAGATGCCGTTTGGCGGATCCTTTAGTTTCGGATTCACAAGAAGTTAGGGAACCAAAACGTTACCTCAAATAAAAGGGGGCACTCTGCAAGTATATTGTGTTTTACCTATGTGCTCGAACCAAATCATAATATGTACATGTACATAATGTAGCTTTGTGCAATTTTTAGCATGTATGTGTGGAAATCGCAAAATATGGGCAGGCCTAAAAACTTCGAAAAACACAAATGGAAAAGCAGAAGCATTAATAAAAAAGCCGAAGGTAAGAGCCGGCCGAGTGAAGTGGGAGGGTTATGGTCCTTTTAATTTTGACCATAGCTTCGTCATTAAGCAATAACAAGAATGCCATTTTGAACCGTCGGCTTGGTTGCTTTGTGATTGATATAAGTGTTTTTTATTAGGACCAATCAATAAACAACCCAACTACCTGTGTAGGGAGACGCTTAGAAAACAAACATAAAATTAAAAAAATTACTGCAGTTTTGCTTCTTGAACGAAACCGAAGAACGCAATTATATATTATAAATATATTTCAATATGGCCGTTTTTTGTCTCCATAGAATATTTAGTGCGACATTCTCAAATGTTCCATCAGTAACTGTGTCTCGTCAAGTATGAAAGCTAAGTATTCTATTTCATTAAGTAGAAATTATCCGTACTTGTCCAACGAAACAACACTTAATAAACAATCTTAGAAAATATTCTACAACATAATACCAATATGCTGTATTTAATGCAGATACTATTCGCGATAGTAGTGGACGATACATGTCCCGTTCTTGCATCTCATGGGCATTTTTAATAACATTTGTTCGTTTGCTTGTGAATGACATTATCCATAGAGTAGCAAGTAAAGTGAAGCAAGAAAGCCCGGTTTGTCAACGGACATTATGTCGGTGGTTAGTGTGTCGGACTACTAATCGTAAGGTCCCCGGTTCAATTCCACTGCTTCACCACTGCCCCACCTCTTGCGAAAGTCTGACAAACATCCAAGAGTATCAATTGTCATAAGAAGCTTCTCAAAATTTGCAGTTCGGATTCGGCGTAAAATTGTAGGTCCCTTCCACTTTGCACAAGAAAGTTGTTGGAGAAGTTAAGTTTTAGGCTCTATATGGGCCGTTAATGCCTAATATTTATTTTATATTTTATTACGAAAAGAAAGAAAACTTCCTGAATTGAAAAGAAAGAAAAGCGTTTTCAAAGTTATTACAGGGCAATGTCCTGACTGACTGAATTACACACTTACTCACTCAGCAACGCACAGCCAAAGCAGATATTGCCCCGAGTACCTTTGCCATTAAATAATTTTATCAGCTCTGTGTCGTGGAGTACCTACTTAAAGCAAGCAACTATCATTAGCAGAAATTATACAGACACAGATCATGCAAATAATTTAAGACACTAAGATATTATAACGCAAAATATTTTGAAGCTTAATTTTACTAGCATACAAGTCAATCACATGATCATTTTGATTATAGATTCTACTCATGCGACTAATAGGCTCATGCCTCCCATAATTCGGTCTATGATGAGGGGTAAACAAGAAGTCAACACTAAATAAGTTATGAGCGCAACCACGTAAATTAAAGCCAATAGAAAACGGCAAATCGGGTGCATATTTATATAAGACCGGATATAAGCTGCTGTGTAAAAAATATATCGCTATTAACCCTTCGTTGAGAAAGGGGTATCGTTTGAAGAAGCTTGATACGTAGATTTTTAGGAGGAATGTTAAATAAATCATACCATGGAAGTCCTCTAAGGGCAAATCGAATAAATTCTCGTTGAATGTCCTCTATCCGATTTTAATAAATGTTGTAAAACGGTGTCCAAAATTGTGAAGCATACTCTAGATTCGGACGGTTAAAACAATTGTACAATGACATAAAAACGTTAACGTCATGTAATTCTTTAGACTTCCTTTTTACGAAACCAAGCATTAACAATGAAATTGATATGCCTTGTAAAATACAGTTTGGGATCGAAATAAACCCCAATATCCTTAAAACTATCAACATGACAAAGAGTATGTTCTTTCTAGAGAATGTCATATGTTGACATTTAGTAGGGTTCGGGAGTAAACCATTTTTAATACACCAAGTGGTGAAGGTATCAATATCGGTTTGAAGAAGATTTCCGTCTTGCTGGTTAGTGATAGATTTATGTATTTTCATATCATCATCGTAGATCAGAATATTTCTGTTATTTATACATGCCTTACACCATTTATGGCTCGTATAAATAAAATTGGCCATACTGGACTTCCTTGGGGAACTCCAGACTGAGCTGTGAAAGATACAGATAGCGATCCTCGAAATTTGACTTGAAAAACTCTTGATCTAAGGTAGGAATCAACCGATTTTATGAAACCTGGTGGGAAACCATAAGCCCTGAGCTTAGATTCGATTATTTCATGAGACAGCTGTACGAAAGCCTTTGAGAAGTCAGTGTATATGCAATCCATTTCGTTCTTATTCTCTAAGCCATTAAAACATGAATGCAAGAAACTTAACAGATAAGTGACAGTGGACATGTTTCTTACAAATCCATGCTGTTCATTACAAATTATATTGCGACAGAGCAATAAACGACAATTTGTTCAAAAAGCAAAGGAATGTAAGAAAGTTTGAAATAGGCCTATAATTAGTGATATTTTTTAAATACAGGTCTGATAAAAACAGTTTTCCATAGATAAGAGAATTTGCCAATATTAATGGACAATTTAAACAGATACCTACCTAAGATATGGAGCATTTGCACGACTACATTTTTTAAGAGTAGTCGGTGCAATGTGATCAGGACCTGATGAATAGTCGGTATTCAGACAAGCGTTTCAAAATCGAAAGAGAAATTACTAAAACAGCTAGTTGGATACCTAAAACATTGGTCATCTATGAGAAGAGGGGTTTCCCTAAACGACTTACCTTAAAAATCAGCAAGCATATTACTTACACTGTCAGCGGTTGTAGAACTGTTGTTAGTAAAATTCGATGGCTAACCGTCAACTTTTTTTTCAATTTTCTTTTATAGTCAATTTATAAGTTGCAGGATAAAGATTGAATTCATTGAATAATGTGAAATAGAGTTCAAGATCTGAATAACAGAGACTTTTTAAATAGTTCTTCCAAGCCCTATTCCGTCTATTTCTTATCGATTTGAGCTCTTTAGTATACCAGGGATAGGACGTGTGCACATTGCTTGAGGATTTGACAGGGATCACTTTTTTCATGCAGTTATCCATCAAAGAATAAAAAGAACTTACTGTATTATCAGAAAGCCTATACTGGTCTGCAATTCTAGAACCACATTACTAACAGAATCAGAGGAAAGATGGAGATATCGATTGTTGCAGTTTTTTATACAGCTTGTTTGCTGTAAGTCGAAAGATAAAATGTTCTCCAGAAAAGCGAGCTCTCTGGGCAGAGTCAATGGATGTAATGAAATGAGATTCATCCTCGGAAGGAACCCATCCAATATGCGGCAGATTGAAGTGGTCTAGAAGTAAAACAGTGCTGTCACAACAAGATAAGTCAAAAATATAGTCTAATCTCTAATGGTATAGATAGTTCAGAGTACAAAGAACAAAGACGATACGATAGAACACCATACGAGTGAAATTCACGATAATTCATGAAGAGGATCCTTGACCCTAGCCCCCATGTTCGAGATTATAAGGAAGACCGAACCTCCGTTTTAAAGACCAAGCCTTCGCGTATGCCAGATCGCTTGGTCTGGACAACTGGAAGCAGCGTGCCCGTGATTGCGGAGGACGGAAGCTTGCAGTGTCTTCACGGTCGCGTTAAGTAAGTAAGTAAGTAATTGACTAATTGTTTTAACCATAATTGACTCTATGTCGTTCTGTAAAAAAATAAGTTTCCAACCCGCAGAGACCTTTGGGAAGCATCTATTTGATCGATTAACCAATTCTGGTGTTATAATATTATAATTGAGAGCATCCCGCATATACATGACAGATAGGCATCACATCTGAAACTAAGGGTTTGCACCTTGAATAATTTGCACCTACTGTCATAATAAGAAAGCTCATCAAACACGGATTTCAGCAACTTTTGATACATTGGATTTATTGGACATTTTCCTGAAGGGGTTTTAAGCTTAAGTGGTGCAATTTTAAATGCACTGCAAATCAAATAATAAAACACTTTTTTCAGCTTTTTCCAAATATCAACCCCAAGGCAGTTGCAGTTGGATGAATAGCTGTTTTGACCTACTGACTGATTCTCCATCGGCCAAGTCTAAAATTCTTTTGCGAAAGATGAAAAGTGTAGAGGCAGTGGAGTTCCTTCACACACTCAAACCTGCAGGCATCCCTTCTCACATTCTCTAAAATATTATAAAATGTGCAATAGGACCAAGTTTGCGGTAAATACAATCCAAGTAACATTATTGACTGATAAATACACTAGCTTAAGTATCTATCTGGATTTAAATTAATACAAAACTTGTTACTAAAACTCATTTTAACCCTTCTTTCTGCAGCCATCTCCTGCTGAAGAAGAATCAAGTGACCTGGAAGAATTTCCTGGAGAACATAATTGCATTTTCACTATGATACTGCATTTTTGCTGTATAAGCAAACACGAATTGTTAAAAAAAAACCGCGTTGGTTAACATGTGTAAGTTCTCTCAATTTTAAATTGTGTGATCCTTTGCTCTTCATCATTAGCGTTGGGGCTATGATCAGAATAAAAGGGATTATAACTCTCCCATTTTACTGCACCCCTACTGGTCCGCATGTGGGGCTCGCTCGTTCGACTTCAAGTTTCCGATCACTTCATCAATAATTCCTATTAAATGCTGTTTTTGCACTTGTGTGATCCAGGGGTTATAAAGCTTGACTATTTTTTTACGATTTCGACATGTAAATATTTGCTCCCATAAATATTTATTTGTTTGATCTTTCTTTTCGACACGTATCACAACCCATGGCTTGCACACTTGCGGAAAAAATTAAAAATATTAAATACGTCGCTGGGCTGAAGGCCCATCGATTTCTTCTCCAAGTAGCCTTTTACGACAAGCGCTCTATTTTGGGGAGCGCTGTAGTGGTATTCTTCGTCTGGTGAATTTACATGTAAACTCTAAATAATGATGGCGTCGCCATCTGTTGTAAATGCAATCTGTTGGACTAAAGTAGTTGATTGCAGCCAAGAGTGCGGAACAGAACATATTGAAGCTCAATCAATCTCTGGTAATGTGTTCCATCCCCATAAAAGCCATTAGTTCAAAGCGTTAGGCGTGGTTGTCAGCAATGTCTTAGTCGAAGTTGCCTACCATAAATCGTTGTTTGTTTTGCTGGTCTGCATTGAAGTGTAACCCGCTTCACTCTTGGATGAAAAAACTTGGTTTAATTGCGGGTTTAATAAAGTTAAAGCGCATTGAAAATGGGAAAGTAAAGCTAAGGAACAGATTTTTAAAAGCGAGTCTTGTCTGGACAATTCGTCAGCTTTGCATCTCCCTGGGACATCATCGGTGCCCACAAATGTTCAGGCTAATTCGTTAAAAGATACAAGACAGTCCTTGCATCTTATCATACCGGAGGGCTTTCATAGCTACCTAACTTTCAATATAATATAGACTTGTATAAATATAACGATATGGATTGAAAGGAGATGAAGAACGGTTTAAAAAATCGCTGATGGAGATGTTCTCCGTGCACCCCCAATGATTAGGACATGCCACTCATCAGCACTGGTTGGTTGGTTGGTTTAAGTGGCTGTAATTCCCGTCATCTGACGAGGGAAAACACAAGTAGCGCAATGAGCGCCGTTTTGATACCACAACTAACGGAACCTAAAATTAAAGGGCGAGATGGATATTATTAAGGGGGCTCAAAACCATCCTGTGGAGTTGAGGAATTTGATGATGTTGTTGAAGTGGATGGTATGAATGGCCGAGAGGTCATTGTAAAACGGATGACCTAGTGCGCTGCGTCTGGTTTTGGCTAAAGCCGGACACTCACAGAGAAGATGGAACACTGTTTCACTCTTTTCTGTGTCAGAGCAGCTGCGGCAGTGGGTGTTGTGAGGGATGCCAAGCTTGGCTGCGTGAGTGCCTAAAGGCCAATGGCCCGTACTGATTGCCGTTAGTCTGGCGACATCAACACGCGTTCTGGCTAAGAGGTTGTTTGTTCTGGCATCATCGTAGGTTGGCCAAATTTTTCTTGAAATGACACAGTCCGAACGATTCGTCCATCTAGTCTCGGCCCCTGAGATGAAGTGCAGGAGGATTTCTCTCTTTACATATCCCAGCGGAGGGAAAACTTCCTCCGCATGTGATACGCACAGAGCAGAGCCACGTCTGGCGAGTTCATCGGCTCTCTCATTTCCATCAATGTTCCTATGGCCGGGAACCCAGACGAGAGAGATATCTAGCCGATGACAAGCCTTATTCAGCGTATCCCTGCATTCCACCACAAGCTTGGACGTAGACTTAGTTGAACTAACAGCCTTAATCGCGGCCTGACTGTCGACGAAGATGCCTATTTTTTTTCTGTGTGTCAATATGTTGAGAAGCAGTCTACACGCCTCCTTAATTGCAAATACTTCTGCTTGAAAGACGCTGGCTGCGTTGGGAAGGCGAAGGGTTTTAGAAATATCTAGCTCTGTAGAGAAAATGCCAGCTCCTACTCCACAGTTCATCTTGGAACCATCCGTGAAGATAGGTATGTCGAATTCATTTACGACCGCATTTTCTTTCCATTCTGATCTAGAGGGGAATCTCACAGAGAAGCTTTTATGGAAGTTGAGTTTGGGTGTAATGTAGTCTGTACCTATTAGACCTATGCCTTCGGGAAGTGAAAGAAGGATGCTGGTATGGCCATATGGCCTTTCCGACCAACATTTAGATTCCTTCAATCTAACAGCACTACACGCTGCAATGTTTTTGATATACAGATCCACTGGCAGAAAGTTGAGAATCACATTGAGCGCCTCGGTCGGGCTTGATCGAAGGGCTCCAGTGATTCCAATTCCAGCTGTTCTTTGGATTCTGCTTAATTTAGTGACGTTGTAGGCTTTACTTAAAGCGGGCCACCATACCAGGGATCCGTAGGTGAGGATGGGACGTACCACCGCTGTGTACATCCAACGAACCATCTTTGGTTGAAGCCCCCACTTCTTGCCGAAAGTTTTGCTACAGGCGTAGAAAGCAACGCTTGCCTTCCGCACTCGGTGTTCGATGTTGGACTTCCAGTTGAGTTTGGGGTCAAGCGTGACTAGAAGGTATTTTGCGCTGGTGGATAAAGGAAGATTTTGGTTATTTAAGCGGGGAAGTGAGAAGGTTGGTATTTTGGTTTTGGTGGTGAAAAGCATCAGTTCAGTTTTGCTTGGGTTAACGCTTAGGCCACAACTTGTAGCCCACCCGCTAATCTTACCCAGTGCTCTTTCCATGATTTCACTTATCACGGTCGGAAACATTCCTGATACTAGAACAACCACGTCATCAGCATACGCAACGACTTTGATACCCTCCCTGTCGAGACTTGACAGGATTTTGTTGAGAACTATAATCCATAAGAGAGGCGAGATCACCCCACCTTGAGGTGTTCCTCTACTTACTGATTTGGTTAGAAGGGTATTGCCAAGTTTTGCTTGAATGATCCTCGTTTTGAGCATGGAAATGATCCAAGAAGTGACAAAGTCCTCCACGCCTAGTTCTAGGAGAGAATTCTGGATCGATTCAGTGTGGACGTTGTTAAACGCGCCCTCTATATCTAAGAAGGTGGCTAAGGTGTATTGGTGATGGAAGAGTGACCTTTCGACTGTACGCACTACTTCATGAAGAGCGGTCTCCGTCGACCTGCCCTTGAGGTATGCGTGCTGTGAGTTGCATAAGGGAGATCTTTCAAGGCCTGTTCTTATGTGAAGGTCAAGTACGCGTTCTAGAGTTTTGAGTATGAAAGAGGTTAGGCTAATAGGACGGAAGTCCTTCGCGGATCCGTGACCTCTTTTACCAACTTTCGGTATGAAAACTACTCGGACATACTTCCACGACTGAGGTATGTGATTTAGTAGGATACTGCTTCTGTAAATTTCAACTAGTAGGGGCACAACTATCTCGTCATGTTTTTGAAGCATGATGGGGAAAATGCCATCCTGCCCTGGTGATTTATACGGAGCAAAGCTGTGAATGGCCCAGAGAATCTTTTCCTTGGTTATAATGCGCTCAATCTCCTCCTGTTGAAAGGGGAGTTCTCCCCTCATTTGGGGCGGAAGTGCGCAGTAGTCAGTGCAACCAGGAAAGTGTGTGTTAAGTAGAAGCTCCAAGGATTCGTCAGTGGATTCCGTCCAGGTTCCGTCCGTTCTCTTGATAAAAGATGGACTGGAGTGTCCTTTGGATAGAATCTTACTGAGTCTTGCAGATTCCTTAAGAGAATCGATGGATTGGCAGTATTCAGACCATGCTTGTGTCTTAGCTGATCTGATAGATTTTTTATAGAACTTTAGGCAATCCTTGTAGGGTTGCCAAAACTTATGCCTATAGCAGATGTTGAAAATGTCCCTAGTCAGCCTTCTGAGGATGGTTAGGTCGTCATTCCACCACGGCGGTAAGGTCATCAGCACTAAGACTGCAGGTATTAGTTCAGCTGACTTGCTTATTTAGTGCAAATTACTTGACTGATATTGAGATCTTAAGCATCGTCCATATAATCACCTTGAAACCTGTGTTCAATTTTTGCTTTTTGCACGTTAATGACAAGATTCCAGAGTAAAGAGAAAGACTTATTTCTTGATATATCATTTAGATTTCTAGATTAAATTTAAAGGCCTCAAAATTGCTGGCTCACCGACGAGCTGGGCTTAATCGACGCATCTATTGATCAAATCAAAATTTATATAGGTATACCCTTACGGCAGGATATTAAAAAAACAAATGAAGCGAAGCCGCGCAGGTCTGCTGGTATCCACATTATTGATGTTAGAAATAAGTGTAAAGCCCATGAGAGTACAACAAAACACGAGGATAGTACATATCTGCATGTATGATCATGCATGTATGAATCCACGAAAGTCGTATCAAAATTCCAGTTGGGATTGCATTTTGTACAATAGCGTGCTAATATTTATATTTGTCTAATATACCCGTGAAGAAGCTTTTTCATTCTGTCGATTGTTGAAGGATGAACACAGAAAACCTTCAAATCCCGATTTCCATCAGTTCTTTGTTTGCTATTTTATAGTATTTATTTTACTCTACATAATATGTTGTTGTAGTTAATTTAGTTTTGTACTGAACTATGCTCATAGGTTATTGTGCATGTGTATGTACCTACATGCAAATCGTTTCGTTTTTTGCAAATTGGCTTGAGCTGAACTGAAGTATTTATATATCACTTGCAACATGCACAGATAATTTATTATTTCGTTTAAAATGTTTCTGTTGTTAAAAAGTTGTACACTATGGCGTAATGTGTATCCTTGAAATAGCTTTAACAATAGTATATTGCAGTGAATAATAGTAATCGATATTGAATGGATTGTGAAAACAAACTTGGTATTATTAGTTGTGCAACTTTTGGGTAAGAAATTTTTCGAAACTGCCATTCGTAAAAAGCGAAAAAATGTAGGCCCCTTTTATTCGTTTTAAAAACAAAGCCTTCACACACAGAAATAGTTGGCAAAGCTAAATATTATCTGTTTCTTACACCGAATTCCTTTTTTTTGGTATAGGTGATATGATATTCAATTCAGAATAATAAAAAAAAGGAGCTGTTTTATATATTTTTTTCTTCGTAAATATGAGAAAAATATCACACAAAAAATTTTGCAGTACGTAAACTAATTGGATTTTTACTTTACATACTTTTCATACAATACTTTATATATACATATATGTATATGTATATACGCATGTCCCGATATCAATATATCTACATGGTTGAGTTAAATGAACGATTATAAGCGAATCCATAGACCGAGACTTCACTGGTAGCTGGAGACAGGAATATAAAATGAAGACATAAAGAATGATTCTTTTGTATATATGATGGGTGATTGTTCCATTGTGTTCAACAATCCTCGAGAACTATAGGAATGTACATATTTGAATGGTCCTTGCTGTCTCGATGATAACAATCCCATTCTTTTGTTTATTATTTGATATAAAGTTATCCTTGTGGTTAAGTTCATCATCATGGTCGTATGGTTGTTCTGACACTTTTTTTTGTTTTTGCTTTCGTTGGACGAGATGTGAGATACGATTCTGAAAGGCCATGTCACCTACTATAAGGAAACTGTGGACATGGCATGTCCGCATTTTGAATTCATCGGTTGTTTTTTCTGCATCGAATCAATAATATTGACTTCGGTCGAAGTTTCAAAATATCAAAAGCAATACTATTGCCAGAATTTTAAAAATGTCTTTGCAGACATTTTTTACAGAATATATTTGTATTCTTGGATTACATAATTCGCAAAATAAAATGTATTATATGTTTTATATAATGCGTCGAAGATGTCGAAGAGAAATCCTATTTAAAAGTTTTAAAATTTAACTCAGTCAGTTACCCCGTTACTTAACTTACATACATTTATTGAGTGGAGTAAATGTGAATGTCAGAAAGCATGCGAATTCTGTTAAAAGTAAATATGGAGTTAATTGCTACGTTTATTTTTTGTATTTCGCATATACGAAGGTTAGGTTAGGTTAGGTTAGGTTAGGTGGCTGTCGGCAGAAGCCGACACACTTAGACCAATTTAGGATAGTATCGCATATACGAAAGGCTTTTCTATATGTACGATAAATTGCTTTTCTTCTAATGTGCAAAGCCCTCACAAACATCACGTATAATAATATAAGACTTTATTTCTGTATTTGTTCCCCTTAACATGAGTGGTTCAGTGGTTATTGGGTAAGAATATTGATCGAGGGATCCCAGATTAAATTTCAATTCCCCACAGTAACATCTAAAGTATTTTCCCTGCTTCACCTTTTGCGAAAGTCTGACAAACATTCAACAGTATACATTATCATAAAAGGCCTCTGAAATTCGACAGTCAGAAATTTTGTATATCCCTTGCAATCGTGCCCCTAATAATGCTTCGCACACGAAAGTGTTTTGAGGAGCTAAGTGTTGTATTAACCTTAATTTTTTCAACAGTGGTATCCCCACCACCAGTATGCATTTGTAATGAATATGTTACCGGCAATGTATGTATGAAATGGCGGATTCTACAGAATGCTGACTAATTTAAGGCAATGAAAGTATGATTTTTCAAAAATGTTATACAATTTGAAACTCATGTTCTTTTACTTTTACGGCGATGTTATGATCTGTGTTAGAGAAATCATCACTGGGCTAAACTGAATGGTAAAACAACGCAAAAGTTCACTAGCAATAACGAAACATACTTGATTGCAGCACATGATTTTTAAAAAAGAAAGTTTCACGAATCTGGGTGCAGATCTTGCCGATGATATTACGGCCTCCTAAACAAAGTTAGTTAGAGGAGCAGAGGTTAGTGTGTTGGATTTTCTATTCTGAAGGTCTCAGGTTCAAATCCCGCCGAGGCCAAGTAACACATTTAAGTTTTTTTTTCCACTGGCCCAGCTCTTGCGACCATCTGACAAACATAACAAAAATTAAATAATATGAGAAGCTTCTTAAATTTTCTGTTCGGATTAAAATTGTAGGCCTCTTCCACTTCGCACAAGCAAATGGTTGAGGTTTTAGGTCTTGTATGGGCAGTTAATGCCTAATATTTATTTATTGTTTATGTAATTCATCTGGCGATAAAATTAAATCCCACCTCATTGTTGGTTTTCGCGATTTGATAAACAACAAGCGATTTTTTTCACCAATCTATATTTGGTATTTTGTGATCACTACGAAGTAGGCTGTCCCTCTACTATCAAAATGTAAGGGGACTCCGCACAAAAACCGCTGAAGTATATTTAAACTCCCAAGCCCTCTCTCATGATATCTTCTCCTTGACGGAAACATGGCTTAATGACTTTCCATTTCCACTAACCGTCGAAATTATCTGTGTAAAAATTACACTTAAGAACAAGCATTTATATGTTGTTAATGCGTACATTCCATCGTATCGTCTGTGTTCCTTGTATTCTGAACTTTCTATGGCACTAGACCATATTTTTGACATAACTTGTTGTGACAGCACTGTCTTACTTATAGGCGACTTCAATCTGCCACATATTGGATGGGTACCTTCTGAGGATGATTCTCATCTCATCCCATCCTTTGACTCTGCCAAACAAGAGCTCGCTTTACTGGACCACATCTTGTCTTTTGACTTACAGCAAACTAGCTGTATAAAAAATTTCAAAAATCGAACTCTCGATCTTGTTTTTTCTTCTGACTCTGTTAGTACTCTGGTTCTGGAATCCCACTTCAGTATAACTAACATAGATAATAATCATCCACCATTGGATGTATTTATTGAATTAGGCGCACATTTGTACGAAAATAGTAATTCGTATGATCGTTCGCAATCTTTTGATTTTCGGAAAGCAAATTTTCAAAGGCTTTCTGATGAAATTTCCAGCTTTAATTTTAATCTTACTGCGTTTTCTAATATTGAAGATGCAGTAATTTCCTTTTATTCTTTGATGGATAACTGCATGAAAAAAGTGATTCCTGTGAAATCCTCTAGGAATCTGAAAACGTCCCATCCTTGGTACACTAAAGTGCTCAAATCAATACGAAACAGACGTAATAGGGCTTGGAAGAACTATTTAAAAAGTCTCCGCCATTCAGATCTTGAGCTCTATCTTACACTATTCATATATATAAGTAAAATGGACCCCAAACTTTTTTGGGGATTTGTTAATTCTAAGAAAAAAACCTATGGTTATCCATCGAAACTTACTTACAATAGCTCTACAACTGCTGATTCGCTAGATCCAAGCAATATGTTTGCAGATTATTTCAGTAAGTCGTTTAGGGTAACCCCTCTTCACATAGATGAGCAATATTTTAGTTATCTAACTAGCTGTTCCCAAATAAGTTTTAGTAGCTTCTCATTTGACTTGGAAACAATTTTAAAATTTACTTCTTCTCTGAAGAATGATTATTCATCAGGTCCTGATGGCATTGCACCGATCGTTCTTAAAAAATGTAGTCATGCAATTGCTCCATTTCTTAAATATCTATTTGAATTGTCCATTAGTACTGGTAAATTCCCTTATGTATGGAAAAATGCTTTTATCACACCTGTATTTAAAAAAGGCGAACGTGGTGATACTCGTATCACTAATTATAGGCCTATTTCAAAGCTTTCGTGTATCCCTAAGCTTTTTGAACAAATTGTTTGCGAAAAGTTTGTTGCAATTTAATTTGTAATGAATAGCATGGATTTGTATTCTGTCACTAATCTGTTAAGTTTCTTGCATGATTGTTCTAATGCCTTAGAGAATAAGGACGAAATGGATTGCATATACACCGACTTCTCTAAAGCTTTCGACCAGCTGTCCCATGAAATAATCGAGTTTAAGCTCAGGGCTTTTGGTTTCCCATCAAGTTTCATAAAATGGGTTAATTCATACCTTAGATCAAGCGTTTATCAAGTCAAATTTAGAGGATCGCTATCTGTATCTTTTACAGCTGAGTCTGGAATTCCCCAAGGTAGTCACCTCGGACCAATTCTATTTATACTAACCATTAATGATGTTAAAGCATGTATAAATCACAGTAATATCCTGATCTACGCTGATGATATGAAAATATTTAAATCTATCACTAGTCAGCAAGATAGAATTTTTCTTCAATCTGGCATTAATAGCTTCGCCAATTGGTGTGATAAAAACGGTTTATCCCTGAACCCTACTAAATGTCAACATATGACATTCTCTAGAAAGAATATACCTTCCACCTTTCAATATTCTTTGTAATGTTGATAATTTTAAGGATCTTGGGGTTTATTTCGATCCCAAACTGGTTTTTGCCAAGCATATCAATTTTATTGTTAATAAATCTAATTCTATGCTGGGCTTCGTAAAAAGGTGGGCGAAAGAATTTAATGACCCATACGTTACTATGTCATTGTACAATTGTTTTGTCCGTCCGATTCTAGAGTATGCTTCACAAGTTTGGACGCCGTTCTACAACATTCATTCAAATCGAATAGAGGCCATTCAACGTAAATTTATTCGATTTGCACTTAGAGGACTTCCATGGGATGATCCTTTTAACCTTCCTCCTTACAGCCAGCGTATTAAGCTTCTTCAAATGTTACCCCTTTCTCAACGAAGGCTTAATAGCGATATCATTTTTTTACAGCAGCTTATATCCGGTCAAATAGATGCACCTGACTTGCTGTCGTCTATTGGCTTTAATTTTCGTGGTGGTGCCCATAATTGGCGCAGTGCTGAATTATTGTTTAGCCCCCATCATAGAACGAATTATGGGAAGCATGAGCCTATTAGTCGCATGAGTAGAATCTATAATATAAATGATCATGTGATTGACTTGTATGTTAGTAAAATTAAGCTAAAAAATATTTTGCGTAATAATGCTTTAATGTCTTAAATTGTTTGCATTATTTTGTGTCTGTATTAGTATTTTGTAGGTACATATTGTATTTTTAATTGTTTTGTCCTTACTAACACCTGCACTAAATGATGAGCCTGTGAGAGCACTTTTTGTGCCGGCAATTTCTGCTCGTGATAGTTGCTTGCTTAAAGCACTCCACGACACAGAGCTGATAGTGTAATTAAAGAAAGTATGCCAATTTTGAGGCTTACAATTTATTAGCTATGCGTTTGAAAGACCCATAGAACGCAAATATTTACATAAAAACTAAATTAATGTACTGCAGATGCTTAGTTTTGGTTTCGGCGGTAGAGAATTATAATGCTAGGCTTTTGATTTTTGCAACCTCTTTGGAATAAATAAATTGACCGCACATGTTAAAATTAAGCTTTTCGTCGGATCATCTTCTTCCCTTTAAGCTATTTGTGGGATAAAACAATTAAATCGAATAAAAACAGGCAAAGGGTGATTGTTTATATACATAGAATGATTGTGGATTCAATTGACAGAATTGCAGTCGAATAAGAAATATCTGATTGACAAGATATATCAATGACAGTCTTCCGTTCACAATGCACACCAAGAAATCAGTTAATTGGCAGCTATGAATTGACACTACCAATAGGGGTGAATGTTTGTTAAAGAATCATTCACCAGCAAAAAAAAGGTAAATTAATGTTTTAGCGCAATCCTAGACCTAGACCTGGATTTGAATCAGGATTTATTTTTATTACCTCTGCTTTTTTGCAGCCATGATGTATTATATTTAACCACGTTAGAGAGAATTTTCTCTAAAGTTCATTTTCATAAAGATTTACTCATGATACACCTATACAAATTCCTTTTTTAATGTGTGTCATCATATGTATAATCAAAATATTATGTACGAATATAAGATAAATTGCCTCCAGATGAATTGCCTTCTTTATTTACAATCAAAAAAGTAAAAGTATAAGTAAGTTCATATCGAAAGTCGTTCAAAAAAATTAGAGAAAGGACTTATAATAAGCATACTATGCAGATCCATTCTTCTCAACTGTTTTATAAGATATCGGTTATATTGGACCTAAACTGTGTTAACAGGACCAAAAAATGACATCAATTTGATTATGTATTTCCAAGTCTTTACCGGAATCACAAAGCCAAATAAAAGTTTGAGTTGAAGGTTATGTAATTCCGCAGACGAAAACTCCCAATGGAGAAGCACAAAATTTTAATTCAATCACCCCTTTTTATGGATTTTCTTCTTCACGCCTTGGCTTTCGTAGCACACAGTAATGCAAATCTTTTATTCACATTTCTTTTAAAACGATTTGCATTGTTTTTTGGAGTAAGATTGACTATATGCCCATATCTAAACAGGTTGGTGTTTTTGGGTGCTATCTTCATGGTCTGCCATTAATCGCTTTTGGCGATTAAGTGCCATTATTCATTCCCCATCACGGCCGTTTATATATGTACTGACGTAGCCTACCAATTTCAGCCTTAATGTTCCAATCCGGGATTAGTTAATACACTACTGTTCTTACATCTTTGTTGAGGTAAATAATCGAATATTAGCAGTCAAACACACTCGAATTGTTTGCTACCTCTCATACTGATAAATACGCTATAAACGTATTATCGCCTCAGGTTCGTCAGATCATTGTATAATATCAGCAAATTTCGCTTACTCCAACAAACTCCTAAAAGAACCATATTGTAATACGAGAAAGCCAATTTGGAAAAACTAAACGGTTTCTTTTAGAGTTTTAACTGGTCACAGTGCTTTCTCGTCAGCAACGTGGATGCTGCTGCTGATATGGTAACACCCATAATTACAAGAAATCTTTCACCCCCAACAGGATAAAAAGGATCAAACCCGAGGAAAGCAGAAAAAAGTTCAAACGAGCCAGAAGTGAATGCAATGTCCACATTTATCTTGTCGAATTCTCTGACGACCAAAAGTTGACGCAAAAAATACTTCAAAGTCCCACGGGTAGTAAAAACTTTTAATCGTTTGTTAAAAACAGCAAGAGTTCGGCATCGTCCTCTATCCCGACCCTCATTTACAATGGCATTCTAGCTGTCAGCTCTATATATAAAGTCAATCTGCTTGCTGCTCACTTTGCAGCTAGCTCAACGCTCCCAGATGGTGCTTTGTCTCCCCCTATACTCGAGCGCTTAGAATACTCCATGGGACCAATCCATTTCCGCACTCGTACAGTGGCTAAAGAACTTTAAGACCTTGACGTTCTCATATCCGCTGGTCCAGATGCTATTTCTCCTTTTGTTCTGTAGAGGTGTTTTTTCTCTCTGATAGACGATGTACTGTCTTAACGAATAGACGCGTTTTCATCTCCGTCCAGCTGCAAGCACTATATTCAAAAGAGTTTCCTACCAATTTTTAACTAAAATTACGCGAAACAAAAGTTCAAAGTGTAAGTTCGACTGCTGATAATTGTGGTTTCTCTTAACCGTCATTAATACGATAAATAATAATCAATTAATTATATTGCCCGGTTCGAGAATTTTTTCTTTGTTCTGTTTCGCCACTGCTTACCACTACACTCGCACTTATATCTTCTCCCTACACAATGGAAGTTCCTAACACTCGTTCGAGAGGCGCTCCAAAAGGCTTGCTCTCCACACCCACACACCAGCAGAGCTCATCTACACCAACATCTAAACCAAATAACGACTTGTATCCAAAACTTACTCTGAAAGTCTTAGAAGAGCATCTCAAAAAGCAATCTGAGATTTTCCAACGCAACCTTAATGAGGAAATGGGTAAACTTCGTCACGAAATCGTCCTCAAATTCGATGAAATCAATCAAAGCTGGATGCAAAAATTTGACAACATGACCAAAACCCTAGCCAGCATAACTGATCGTGTGGATAAAATCGAAGCTACGGACATTTCATGCACTCATAATGTAGAGCTTGATTCTCTTCGTCAGCAAGTGACTGCTCTGGAAAAGAAGGAAATCGCTGGAGATGCTGTGCTCTTTGGTATACCTGAGCTCCCTGAAGAGAACCTAAAACACACCTTCAACCGACTATGCCACACTATCGACTGCAGGCCGCCTCAGTTAAGGGACATTCTTCGATTAAAAAAGCGCAACAACAACACCAACATTGATCACGATCCGCCGACGTCTATCATCATTAAATTCTGCAGCATCCGCGATCGTAACGACGTCCTCAGATCTGCAGCGACTTACCGCAAACTGCACAAAAAAGAACTAAGTCTAAGTGATGTAGGTATAGACCTAGACGGTAGCTGTTTTTTGAATGAAAGCCTAACTAAACAATCACGGCTTCTTCTTCAATACGCAATCAGCCTAAAGCGAAAGAAAAAGCTCTTCTCTGTGTACACAAAGTTCGGATCAATTTATGTAAAAAAAACTGCGACTGGGAAAAGCTTTCTCATTGAGAGCTCCAACGACGTACTCGTACTTGCTGCTGCTGAGACTGTGAGATGCAGAGAATAAAGACATCATGCAACCGTAGCTAATTTTTATTTTTAACGTACCTAGTTATATTTTTCATAAAAAAATTTATAAATTCTTAATCGAATTACAGATTAAATCTTATATTTCTTTCTTCTAGTTTTACATATAATGTTCTTTATCTACTCTTTTTCTCTATTTCTTTTTCTCTTAAATTCTCTCATAATGTTATATTTTCTCTCTCTAATTTCTTTCACCGGAATGCATTTTTTTGTTTGTGGGTGTATTCGCTGTTTTGACAACCATGGGTAGTTTTCCAATAAATAATTATTGTGGTGTGAATAAATTGTCTACGTTGAATATGATAAATGTGTTGTCCAAGTATCGTGAGGGATTTAAAGTTTGTCACCTTAATGCACGTAGTCTAAATTTAAAGAATATTGATTACTTGAAGTTTTTGTTCGCCAACTCGTCTGTTGATGTAATTTGTGTGTGTGAAACCTGGTTTAAGCCTGAAATTGGTGATAGTCTTTACAACATTCCAAATTTTACCTTGCACATAAATGATAGAGTAACTAATACAATAGGAGGTGGGGTGGCGATCTATTGCAAATCAACACTTAGAAGCGAAGTAATTTGCAAATCTGATCAACTTGGGATTCAATATATAACTATAGAAGTACACGATGGTTGCTCTAAATGCATAGTGTCGTGTGCATACAATCCCAAGCGTAGGTGGTCTCCGGAGACATTTTTTTCTGCTCTATCTGAACTTTCAGCTTTAAATAAGCATGTGATTGTATGTGGAGACTTCAATGTTGATTTACTGAAAAAAGATTCTTGTGCTTTCCAAATCAGCGACTTAATTTCGTCTCTGGGGCTCCATACTGTCAATGTTTGTAACCCAACTCGCTTTGCAGAGAATCGCCAACCGAGCCTTCTTGATCTAACAGTTGTGTCTGATCTTTCCTGTATGCTGCTCTTCGATCAGCTTTCCTTGGATCTCATTTCTGATCACGATCTGCTCTTTTGTACGCTTGACATTCACTTTTCTCAACCAGCCACTCCCTCGACCTTCTCATTCAAGGATTTTAACTCTATTAACGTCAACATCCTCGAAGCTGCTGCGACCTCAGTCATCTGGGATCGCTGCAGACTTATAGCTGATCCTAATGGAAAGCTGAATTATTTTATGTTACTTGTAACCTATTTGTATGATCAATGCGTTCCCACTAAAACAGTTCGAATCCGCAATAAAATGGTTCCTTGGTTTACGTCGGATGTTCTTCAATCCATTAAAATTAGAAATAGACTTTATAGCAAGTGGAAACATAAGCCTTCCGGCGCTACCTGGAGTTCCTACAAAATGGCCCGAAACAACGCAAATCATATGATTCGTACTGCAAAACGAAACTTTTATGCGTCTAAGCTGGATATAAAATTGCCCACTAAAAAACTTTGGAGCAATCTTAGGCAAATTGGAGTGTCTGGCGACAAGTCTGGTATGAAATGTGAACTTGATCCTGATCTACTTAACGACTTTTTTCTGGGTAGTGATGCTGGTAATACTTCTTTTGACTTTTCAGAAAATGTTGAATCATTGTCACCAAGCTTACTTGACTTCGAAGTGGTTACGGAGGTTGATGTCATTGAGTCCGTAAGGTCAATACACTCAAATTCTAAGGGCGAGGATGGGATACCAATAAGATTCATTAAGCTAATCTTGCCTCATATAATTAGTCACCTGACTCATATTTTAAACTGCTGTATTATGACTTCAACTTTTCCCGATTCCTGGAATATTGCCAATGTAATACCGATCGCCAAACATGCCATAGCTATTTCTGTTGGCGATTACAGACCCATTAGTATATTACCGTGTTTGTCTAAGGTATTTGAGAAAATCATGTCGAAGCAAATCCTGAACCATGTGTCTCTAAACCAACTGTTGAATCCCTTTCAATCTGGATTCAGAGCTAATCACAGCTGCTCCTCTGCCATGGTGAACATTCTTGATGACATAAGAATACTTTTTGATAAGGACTATGTCACCCTTCTCTGTCTGCTTGACTTCTCAAAGGCCTTCGATAGAGTGAATCATGAGATTCTTCGCTGGAAACTTAAAAATTTCTTTGGTTTCAGTGATAGGGCAGTTAAACTTTTGAGACACTTTCTCTTAAACCGTTGGCAAAAGGTTGTGATTGGACCGAAATTCTCATCACTGAAACCCCTCAGACAAGGTGTAACGCAGGGGTCGATTTTGGGACCAATTCTGTTTTGCCTTTTTATAAACGACCTACCATCCGTATGCAAATTTGCCTCAGTTCGTCTTTATGCTGACGATGTGCAACTTTTCCTTGGACTACCATTGAGCATGTTGAATGTTCTAGCTTCTAAAATGAATCAGGATTTGGCTGAAATTCATCGCTGGTCCCTAAATAATGGATTGTCCCTAAATCCCTTAAAATCTCAGGTGCTTCCAATCTGAAATAAGGTAGTTGCCGATAATATTATACCGGATGTACTGTTATCAGGAGAGAGACTAATGCTTGTGGACTCAGCGACATGCCTTGGCTTTGTACTAAATCGTAAGTTATCAGGTTACAATCACACCAACGTTGTTATTGGTCGCGTATATTGAAGTCTCCGCAAGCTTTGGCTAACAGCTAACTTTACCCCAATTGAAACCCGTCAACGGCTCGTTAAAACTCTTATTGTTCCTATCATAACGTATGCTGAAGTTGTATTTAGCAAACTTGATTCCTTATCCCAGCGAAAATTACAAGTGGCGTTTAATGATTCAGTGCGGTACATTCATGGCTTAAAAAGGTATGATCACATCTCAAGATTTTCTAGAAATCTGTTGGGGTGCAGCTTAACTCAGTACATCAATGCGCGAAATTGTATTTTCTTATTGAAAATAATTAGAAATAAATCCCCTTCGTATCTCTTTAATAAATTAGAATTCGGTCGCTCTACTAGAACGTTGAACATAACTTTGCCACACTTCAAATACTTAAACTCCTCTCATCTATTTTTTGTTCACACCATCAGATTATGGAACTCACTGCCCCCTTACATCCGAGGCAAATCGAATCCTACAACCTGTAAAAATGCAATCCTCCTACATTTCTCTACTCAAAGCTAACTAAACTGTAATCTGTCTTACTCTTTTCTATTTCCTCTTATTTCTCTATTCTTTATTTCTCTTTTTTTTCTTTTTTTTTTTTCTTTTTTCCCTTTATTTAAAATTCGAAACCTTTCTTAATTTTAGTCTACTTATTATTATTATTGTTAATTACAAATTCCAAATGTTATCATACTAAGTACTATAAAAGAATGAATCTTAATGTACATCCTTTTTATATATACACAATAAATTACAATTACAATTACAATTACAACCCTTGACGTTAGCTTTTCTATCTATCCCTTTCTTCGGGGCTCTTCCCTAGAAGATGGACAACAGCATTTGACCAGCCCATCCCTAAAAAGGCGAAAATTCTTTTCCATCCTCCTACCGACGTAGGTCATGGAAACGCTGTCTTTCTCAGTTTTATAAATGATCTCCTGTCTGTTAACTATTATCCAATCCACTTATTCGCTGATAACAGTACCCTTAGCCTCTTATATTCGTTTCTTGGTTCACGTCCCTCATGTTCGGGTGTAGAACCGAAACGGCAACTTATGTTAAGCTCATTGAATTTCGATCTTGAGTGCATATTTCAATAGTGTGTAACTAATAGAGTGGATTTTAATGCTCCCGAAACGCTATACTGTCTTCGTCATTAAAGCGAAAACCAAACACCCTCCCATTGTCCGTGAATGGCACTTGCATGAATGACCTCATATTGGATGTGGCCGAGAGCGCTGCGAAATAGCTAGGCTTCCTTAAGAGGTGCAAGGAAAAAGATGTACCCATCTGATCTGGCTACAACTTATAAGGCTTTCTGGGCCGGTTCTCAGATCAACCATTGGAGCTCAAGAGAATACAAAAATACACCACAAAACTTATTGGCGACCGGGATATCGCGGAAACGTTTGACTCTCTTAGTCATCGTAGTAATGTCTCCTGTCTATCGTTGTTTTATCGATATTTTCACTTAAAGTGTTCAAATGAAATAGAGAGCTGCATTCCACCCTTAGAACATTTCAACCGCAATACTCTCCATGCCAGAAATATGCATCAGGTAACCATTAAGCCTGAATTCGTTCGTACAGTGAAATACAAAGAATGTTTCCTTAGTCGTACAACACGAGTGTTCAATACTCTTCCACTCTCTGTTTTTCCTTCACATTATAATCTACAAACAGTCAAAGCCAACATGCATCGGCATCTATCCCTATCTTCTAATCCTTATTTCCTTAACGACCGCGCTGTGTAGCACAATATGAGTGTACTTAAACAAAAATCCTTCAACCTCCGTTAGAGAACGATGTTATGCCGAAAATTTCTGCATTTTTAACAGTGTTAAAGTGTGTGTTCCTTTCCAGCAATTTAAAAAAAAATCCAGCAGATGGCCTACCATTGTCATATATGAAATATATTTTTATACCCTATTCTAAGGGTATATTAATTTTGACGCATAGTTTGTAACATACCTTAATATTGCCCGTAGACCCCTAAAAGTTACTATATTTATGATCAGCATCGATAGTAATTTCGATCTAGCCATGTCCGTCCGTCCGTCCGTCCGTCGGCAAAAATTAGGCCTTTAAACTGGGCCTAGAGAGCTGAAATTTTAACCATATACTCTCTAGGGTCCCGAAATAATCAAGTTTACGAATTTTTGAAATCCGATCACAGACACACCCACAAACTCAAAAAAACAAAAATTTGGAAAAAATCGAATTTTGAGCTAGAAAGCTGAAATTTTTTTTTTATATGATCTATGACTCCTAAAACTGCTCGGGATATAATATTTTCAAAATCCGCCTACTGACACGCCGACAATTTACAAAAAAAACTTTTTTTGAAAATCCAAAGTTTGAGCTAGGGAGCTGAAATTTATAATATATACTCTCTAGGGGTCCTCTATGCTCATGTGTTAATTTTTTTAAAATCCGCTTACTGGCACGCCCACAATTAAATAAAATAATTTTATTGAAAAACCAAAGTTTGAGCTAGGGAACGTTTTTTTTTTACAAAAGCTTCGTTTTTGTTTGATAAAATCTTTTAAATGTTATATAACAGAATATGTACAGCGTTCTTAACAATTCAACCATACTTAGACTTTTGTCACGCCCACTTATGAGGGATAGGAATAAGAATAGGGTATCCAACAGTTCGCCCAAGCGGACTGTAGCCCGCCCCTATGTTTTTTTTACTTATTAAGAAGTAATGAATGCATAATAGAAAGTTTCAAAGAAAAACATTTTTGTTAAGCACAAAAGTACCTACCTAGTACCTACATTCGGTATGAATGGCCGCCATTACCTCCGATAATAATTAATTTATTAATTTATTTGTTAATGACTTATTTCTTGAAAAAAAATACAAACGTTTAAAGAACAATGCAATAATAAATTTAATAAAAAAAGTCAAAGTCGACACATTCCTAGGAAAACATTTTTATTTGTGGTAGTTAAGCCAGTACATATTCTTCTCTTAACTCCAAGATACATACGAATATCTGTACTAACCAAAAACTTAATTTCCAATAAGTGGAATGAGGACTGAGATAAGAAACGACTTCGAGGACGGCTAAAGAAATTTCGTTTCGCTTCCTTTCTTTATAGATTCTCGGCACGTACTCTTGTCGATTCTTTTGTTATCTGACAATTAGCCGGGCTTATTCGAATTTTTTATTTTTTATTTCTCTGTACATGCCAATAAAAATTTGATGGACGGTATTTTGCGGTTTAAAATAAAAAAAAGTTTACGTTTTCGAAGGCAATCTTAATGCTGACCCTTAGTGTTTTGGCTCTTATCTGTATTAATTGCGTAAGGGCATTATAATAATTTAAATTTGTCGATATGAACGACTGCCTTTTTTAAAGTTCTTTCTGAAAGGTAGGTCTGACAGTATAAAAGATATTGAAATTAATTACCTTATTCAAAGTGCAGACGGATATTCGCTTTATAGAGCATAATAATATCTTAAATGGATTTTTGTTATTTGCAGATAAATAAGGTGCATCTAACTACTACCGAGATGAGAAAACCTTTCATTGCAGAAACTGTACCTATTATAAAAGGTACATTTATATACATAAGAGAAGAAACAATTTAAGCATTTAAGTGTATAGTATGAGTACATGTTTTGTCGGAAGCTGTACTTTCGTTTACTATGGTCATTTTGCCATTTTTTTTTTCTTTTCTTATAACCAATGAAGGCAAGATAGTCGCTGGAAGTTTTTAAGTTTTTTACAGAATCAAAGGAAAATTACTATTTTGTGCTTAAAAAAACTCATGTATGCGAAATACAATTTTTAAGGGCTTCAACGGATAGAAAAGTAGAAAGTAAACCCTTTCTGTCGGTCGGTTACGCAGTTAAGCGGTGCTTCTAACGAGTTAGGTTCTGTGGTGGGCTGGAATCAGAGCCTCCGTCAGGAGTCCAACGTTTTTAAAAATAAATAAATGAATACCCATTACATATTTTTAATAAATGTAGCACTTAATTGCAAAGCCAAACGAATATGCACTTAACCAATATAAGTCTAAACAAATACTGCAGAACCGTATAAGATACTTTGAAAATTTCTTCAAAATCTGCTGTTTCTATCAAGAAAAGTTCTTTGCAATCAAGCTTTTATATGTCTTTCTACATACTTAACTGTTTCCAAATGCAAAACAAAATAAATATATATGCGCTAAGTACGATTTGTGAACCCCTCCAAAGTGTCGACATTACCAATGAACAAAAAAGGGAATTATGTCGTCTACAGCATGACAACTCCAACAACCACTCGTATATTTCAAGGTCAACAGAAAAAATTAACCTTTTCTATTTTCATTGCCTATGCCCTATGCTACCATGAACAGCTTTTAGTACATATGTACGAGTATACATGTACAATATTTTCAAGTCAGTAATGATACAGTGGACTGCAAAGGGGACGTACAGGCAATTGTTGTTGTTTGAGCCCAGATATATTGTGTGTGTGTGTGTTTTTTTTTTTGTATAGGTACTCAAGATAAGTTATTGTATCTATTTATGGTACTTCTTCGTGAGTTGAACATTAACATGAGTTGCTCATATTTATGCATTTATGAAGTCGAATCACTTTCGGTTCTAAATATTAAATCAGAAATTGGCATATATTCCTACATATGAATTGGTGGTACTGCGGAAAAAGGTTCCATTTTATTTCGAAAATATTATGGGTACTTATAAGAACAATAACAACACAAATTATTGCGTATCCATAAATAATTTGTCAGTCAGCATAGACAGCATAGGTATATTCGATAGAAATAACTGTCAGTTCAACTCATGTTTTGTTGAATCAACAAACGAATAGTTATTTTTATAGAAATATTTTGTCAATCCTACTTTTGTGTTTTGTTAAATCGACAAAATAATTGCTGCCTATATAGAAATATTGTAGTCAATTGTTTTGTCTAAGCACATACATATTTTACATCTTCTTTAAATTTAATAATTCTGTTTGTAATAAATTATATTTTTTAATTAGTCGTTATCAAGCAAATAAGCATTATGAAGAAACATTTAT
This sequence comes from Portevinia maculata, assembly GCA_949715645.1. Taxonomy (NCBI): domain Eukaryota; kingdom Metazoa; phylum Arthropoda; class Insecta; order Diptera; family Syrphidae; genus Portevinia; species Portevinia maculata. The sequence continues at coordinate 309,551,119 of OX454526.1, read as the reverse complement.
GCTTGTAAGATAAATTTTGAAAACAAATAATCTGTATCTTCAAGCAATATTTGTTAAAATGCAAATGTTAAAAATTTCATGTGATAGATTTGTTAGTTCTTTATATTTGTAGGTTCCAAAACAAGAATACTCAAACTGAACAAAAGGATTGATGATGTTTTAAGAATTTAGTGTTTATAAATAAATTAGATTTTAATAAAAATTTAATACAAAAAAAAAACAAAGCTAGAGAAATTAATAAATTAACTTAAAAGAAGCTTTATATAATCTTAGATTATGATTAGAGCCATGTGTGGGTCTGTACATGTACACGCTGTTTTATCCAAAGAGTTGTGGAAATTCGGTACAAAATAAAATGCATTTTTGATTCAGGGCATACGAGTACAATTATGCGAATAATGTTCTTCAGTGGTAATTTATATTTTTCAATTATTTCATAGCAATGTAAGGGTAGGTAAAGAATTAGTCAATTAGCGCTCAAGGTATCAACTAACTTTTAGTTCCTAATTCGAATACCGTTCGCGTACTCACATGTAAACGTAAATTAAGATAAACCTTGATGTGAATCTGTGTAAAAGTGTACAGCTTAAGAAAAGCGAAAATAAAAAACATATGTTCCATGTTATTTTTATGGGCACGAACGGGCCTCTTAACCTTTAGAGTACCAAGTGGGGGACTTTGGGTCCTCCACATACATGTTTTTGTCTACATTCTGTATTATTAACATTTGGTTTTAGTTTTGTTTTTTGGGTAGTTTATGGCTCCCTTAGGTCCGAAAAATTTCTCGGTACTCTACAAGTTAAGCATGCTTCTTTGACTTATGTAGCAATTTAAATATTTCAAATAACCTACTTATGATGAATATCAAGAAAGAAAAATATTAGGCATTAACGGCCAATACAGGGCCTAAAACTTAGCTTCTCCAACCACTTGCTTGTGCGAAGTGGAAAGGACTTACAATTTTAAGCCGAATCCGAACGGCAAATTTGAAGAGCTTCTCATGACAATCGATACTCTTCGATGTTTGTCAGACGTTCGGAAAAAACTCTAAAAAACTGCGATTAGTACTCCGACACACTAACCACTGAGCCACTGCGCCCGACGATGAATATTGAGAGATGATCCCTGCCTGTATATATTGGGATCGAATCCGCGAACCCCACAGGTAAATAGTGGAGATGCAATAAAGTAGGAGGTTAATGATCCTTTTTATCCTGATTGTTGCATCGCAGTTAAGAAATAATAAGAAGATTGGAACTACTTTCACTGGACAATCGGTGGAAATGATGTAAGTAGGTACCTAAAGGAAAAGAGTGATTACCGATGATCCAAAAAGTTATAAAACTTGAATTATTCAATTAGCTTTTGCATGCAGAAATACTAAAACAACAGTAATATTTTAAACAAACTTTTGGTTTTATATTTGGTACAGAATTTTGTTGCTATTTAGAACACAATTATTATTCTAAATATGTATTATATTATGAGAACCTGTACACTTTAATTATGTACCAGAGGAAAAATCACAATATGTACTTTGAAGTGTTTGAAATTAACTCAATATTTTTTATCAATAGATTTCAATGAATCGATTTATTTCCTTCATCGAAGCACATAAAACTTTGATGGAAAATTGGACTTCTATTCTATTCAAAGACTCAAGGTTACATGATTAAAATGAAGGACAGAAAGCAAGGCGAAGAGTTCAAGTTCATGCAAGTCCAGTTAAATATTGATTAAATTGCATTCTTTTAAATAATGTGTAGGAAAAGTGTTATGCAATCAAGTCGATCTATCAATAGAGTCTAACAATGGATTTTGTTTTACGAATGGGCGTGTATGTATTTAATTCATTAGGACTGTATTCCAATGTATTTACATTTCTATTGCATATATAGTATAAAATTAACGGAGGATGCGCTCTGGAAATTTCTTATGTAGAACACCATTATAAAATTCTTTAGTATTCAAATCGTTATTCTTCATTTTATTACTGCAGTCAATTGAGGCTGATGGTGTTGTAAGGGATATCTAACGGAAATTATTCAGTTTTATAATAAAACTGCAGAGTTATTCTCTTATTTTATTTATAAAAAATGGAGTTTGACAATGCGGATTTCATGTTTTAAAAACAATATCTAAATGCCGTCATTTCTTTCTCACACTATTGCAATATTTTCTCGTAGAGTCTGAATTGTTGCTGTAAACCCTCGACGAAAGGTAAAAGTCGCACGGTATAAGGTTCGGTGACCGAGTTTCTCAGGGTAAATCAGGGTTTCAAGTAATTAAAATAAATATAAGACATTAACGGTCCATACAGGGCCTTAAATCTAGCTTCTCCAACCATGGACCTACAATTTAAGCCAGACCCGAACGGCAATTGAAACTCTTGCAGTTTGTCAGACGTTCGCAAGAGTTGGGGCAGTGGAAAAACACGTTTAGGTGTTACTTGGCTCCGGTGGAATTCGAACCTGAAACCTTTAGATTAGTAGTCCAACACACAAACCTCTGCGCCACTGCGCCCACTAAGTATGTCTTAGTACTTGCAGATTAATTTATTGGTTATTAATTAATTTGACACGAGTACGATAACTAGGGCGCCAAGAATTGATAACGGTTTTTGTAGAAGGGTCAAAAACAAGCATTTTTTACTATGCGATTTTCAATTTTTTCAAAAACTAGAAGACATAAAACCATTCGGTTTTTTGTATTCGTTTCAGAATTGATAGTAACATTGACCACAAAAAGCCAATTTAGCACTTCATTTCACAATTTTGAAAAACAATTGGTCTAAACTTTTTTTTTAAATTTTTTTTATCAAAATTTTGAGTTTGCATGCGAATTTTTCAAAACCTATTGACATAAATAATTTAATTTAAATTTAGGATTATAGAACAGATTTCTCGTTTTAAAAACCGGTATAGTACTTTATTGTCAGTGTTGCCGTTGTTTTTTAATAATTTATTTTTCAATTAAAGTCTTTTTATCTAAAATTGCCCCTACCTCCTAAACGGAGCTAGATAGACGCCCCTCCCACAGTAAATAATTCTTGTTTTTGACCCTTCTATAAAAAAAACCGTTATCATTATTTTGGCGCCCTAGTTATCGTACTTTTCCCATTAATTTATTACACCCAGCTTCTTAATTGAAACTCTAGCTTTGTGTGGAGTGGTTTTGCTAAAATTGTCAACGGATACAGTTGCGGTACCAAAAACTTGTCAATCATTCGGCCATTCACATTAGCAGTCACTGCCTCTCGCTGGGTAGAAACTGCACCGCTATCCCTAAGGTTTCTCCTAAAGGCAAACTGCGTGATTCGCATTTTGTATGGTAAAACTTAAGTTTATTTTTCGAAATAACGTGCACTGTTAATTTTTATTACAGACAAGAAAGATTGCTTCTTATGGATAGATTGCACATTATTTCGCCCGTCAAATTTGAGAAACATGTTCTGGCGTCGCTGCTGATGTTGAAAGTCCCAGAGATTTTGGTTAACCCACGGATTCGGATGCACTCTTACGGGAGAGCTTAGATATGTATAAATAACTATCAATCTAACTGAGTACTTGTATTTCCTTATTTCAATTCAATTTTTTTAGTTTAAACAGCGATAGCGATATGTAAGACACATACGATAATTAGCTAGTGGATAATTTAGTTCTGTTCGCCGCATTCACAACATTGAAGTCTTCGAATATAGTTCCAGTAGATACTTCACCAGCTCTATTGCAGACTCTATTCGAAAAATTTTTTTTACTAAATAACATTATACAGTTGAGTTGAGTGTGGTCAATTAATCTAGCTGCGAATTTAATTTTACATAAACTCACACAATAATGCAAATACGTATAATAGAGTTCGAGAAAACCACAACATTTTAATATTATTCTTATGTGAATTCAAAACAAATCGTTTGTAAAAGCATACAAATGTTTCACTCACACAAGTAACATGTATACGCGAATACCCATCAACATCCGCTAATGCAGAATCATTTTACAGTCTGCTAAATTAATTATTCAACATAGACTCCGGATATGACACTCTCTATAAAAATGGCCTCACGGGATACTGGCGCTATTTGTCGGACCGTACCGTAACCTGTGCTTAACTTATCAAAACTCAGTTTGTTCAAAATGTCATGTATATTTGGCAGGCGACCAGATAAAATCATTAAATTATTTCGGCATGCTATGTGTTTTATTCTCCAACGACACTTTCAGCTTTTGATGGGTTAATTAATATTCTGTTTTGGAAACGTTGGCAGCAAAGTATACACAAAACTGTGGGCGAAGTTTTCGAACCTAACGCGGGTGGTAATGTTGCATACCTTCAGAAAAAACGTTTGAATCATAAGGATAGGTGTTTTTTCTTGTTTCAATAAAAAGTTTTTGCATTTAATTTAAATTTGACGGTTGTTGAATTTGTTTTTAAGTATTTCTTGTATATATATTCATACACGATTGTTTAATTCAGTATCTTTATAATAAAAAAATCATCGAATGTACAATGATTTCATTTATTTTAAGCTGACCCAAAAGACTTCTTCAAATATTAAATCATATTTGGTACATTTAATGTTTCTTTTTTGTTCTTGTCCTTAAAATTAATTCAAATATCATTTCCTTAGGTATTGCTGGTGGAAAATATTTTTTGTGAGTCGTCAGTCTCCCTACATCCATAAGCCAGTGTTTGTCTACAGAATAATGGCCCAGAGCAACTTCATGACAACCACAATTCCAAAAGCAGCACCCGAAGCAGCTTTCCCCAGTTATCGAAATACAACTGGGTCAGAGTTACCAGCATACCTTGTGCTAAACACATATACACGTATTAATACATTAATATTTTGTACTCGAAACCCATTCCTGTTCAATTGGAAGGAAAAAGGCTGAAACAGCTTATTTAATATGTATGATTTTTGCTCGCATACGCAGCATGTGGCGCATCTGCAATGAAACCAGTGCATTCAGCACTTGTTATGCAGAAATTGGATTGGACTTCAACAACTTGAAGTCTTTTATAAAAAGGCAGCATAATAATTGGATATAGCTTTTTGCATTCTTTTGTTTGATGGATATATACAAAATATGAATATCTGCCTCACGCTTTAAACGCATTATGCATAAAATGCGAGTGATCAAAACATTTCGAGTAAATTTCGCGAAAAAAACCAAGAACAGTACACATCTCGTACCTCTACGTGATTAAATGGAAACAATTCTGTTCATTTTTGTACCGATCCGACAAAAAATATTAGGGGATTTGATTTAATGATTTTGAAATGTGGGTTTGAAGTTTTAATATAATAACTAAAATTCGATGACATTTGAAAATCCCATTCTCGTCAATGTTTGAATACTACATATTCCAAATTGCCGTACCTTTTTTAAATATAAAGGGTGTTCATCAAATTTGACGTATCATTTTAAATTTTGAATGAAAGACATGAATTGTGCGAATAATTTATTTTTATTGGAAATTAATGTACATTGGTTCCGGTTAATAATGAAAGCGAATGTCGTCCAAGTGACCTCCTCTGCTAGCTCAACAGACTGTCAACCTTTTACCGAAATTTTGAATCACTTTTTTCGCATACCTAATGATATTTGAATAAGTGATATTTGCTCGGCTCGATAAAGTTGTCTTTGAGGTGTTGGACAGTTTCAGGATTATCAGCATAAACTTTAGTGATGTTAAATCGCATGATCTTGGTGGCCAATTCACGTCTGTTCTTCGGGAAATTATGCGATTGTTAAACTTCTCTTTCAAAAGATCTATTGAGTTCATTGCTATGTGGCATGTTGCACCATCCAGTTGAAACCACATATTTTGCACATCAATATTTTCCATTTGACTCCACAAAAAGTTTCTAATCATCGCTTGATATCGAGCTCTATCCACAGTAACTGCATTGCCATTTTCATCTTCGAAGAAAAATGGACCAATTTCGCCACCCCACCAAAATCCACACCATGCAGTAACTTTTATTGGTTTTATTGGCCTTTCAAACAATCCTCTAGGATTTTCTTCAGCCCAAATGTGACAGTTTTGGTTATTGACATGAACGCCAATTTCAAAATGAGCCTCATCAGTGAAGATAATTTGCTTGAAAAAATTGTCTTTTTGTTTTTGCTTCTCTAATGCCTAATTATCGTTGGCTTTAATTCTTGTGTTAACTGTATTTTGTGAGCCTTTACATGCAGATCGTTGTGCAAAATGTTAAAAAAAGTTGTTGGTTTGAGGTTTAATTGACGTCCTTGGCTCTCCAGCAACACCTCTACTAACATCTGTAATATTTTCACTCGAACGACCACTACGATGATAGGCTTTACTTCTCTGATCTTGAACCGAACCTGTTTCTTCAAATTTATGAACGCTAAGTTTAATAGCACGGTTTGACGGAGCATTTACTTTACCGTATTTTGAACGAACTTTTCTTTCAACTTCTGCAAAACGTTCACCATATTTAAAATAAGTTTTAATAATAAAAACACGTTGCTCAATAGTGTACCGATCCATTTTAGCTAACGGAAATGTATTTACTTCATACCTGAAAAAACTTCGGTGTAATAAAATAGCTGTAAAAAAAGTGGCGGTCAATTTAAAATGATACGTCAAATTGGAACACCCTTTATATTGGGCCTTACTAATAATCAGCTACAAAATTCGACTATTAGTAAGTGGCAAAGCTCAATTTAAAATTTAAAATGATACGTCAAATTGGAACACCCTTTATGTTGGGCCTTACTAATAATCAGCTACAAAATTCGACTATTAGTAAGTGGCAGAGCTAAGATTTAGTACCGAGCTTTAAGAGAATTCTACCAATGAACAATTTTACCTGTTTAATAACTAACCTTCACACTTTGTTTCAAATTTATTCCCATTCTCATTGTTATCTAACTGAGTGCGCTAATGCATTTGTCAAATTTACTTCTCTTTACCTTCGCAGAACAGTAATGCCGTATGTTCATTTTTTACAGTAAGTATGCTAATACTAAAAAACAACTTTATTTAAAAGCCTTTTTTTTAATTATGTCTTGTATATATATTAATCGTGTCATTTATAAGCGTTTTTCATATCGAGGGCAATAAAATTTTTGTTAACTGCTATTTCTGTCATTTTAATGCGTGAGTATTGATAAAAATGTATTTAAACATCCACCCTAAATCTTTACTAAGCCACGAGATTTACCAGTTACTGCTCCTATTACAGTATATAAATGTATTTTAATGTCGTAAACTGAAGATTATAATAAGTAAGAATTTAAAGTAAGTAAGGTTAGGAAATACATACATACATACATACATATTAGGCCTTAACGGCCCATACAGGGCCTAGAACCTAGCTTCTCCAACCACTTTCATGCGAAGTGGAGGGGACCTACAGTTTTACGCGGAATCCGAACGGCAAATTTGAGAAGCTTCTCATGACAATTTGATACTCTTGGATGTTTGTCAGACGTTCACAAGGTTAGAAAATACACTTAACATTAACCGCAGCTCAATACGATAAAAATGAGGAAGGCATCCGTCAGCTGTTGATAATTCGTTTGACTTTCAATTGCGAACTCAATGATCTATCAAAATTAAACCTTTCAAGGCTTGTTTACTTTAATCTAAGGTAAGCTTAAAATTGTAAATTCATTCGCAGATATATCTACACTGTCATTAGCAATCCTGGGACCATTATGGGTTTGCTTCCTTTTGACTAACGCATTCCTCTATTTTATTTAATTGAATAAAAAAAAGATAAATAATACTAAAAAGGACTTAAAAATGAATCTTTCTTCTTCCTCAACGGCGAAGCTATGATCAGGATCAAAAGGATCATAATAGAAATTGATAGCCGCGGAATACTCGGGATAAATAAAAAGTGTGTGTGTACATACTCATTTACGAGCGTTAGAAGTTATACTTCTTTGGCGTGATGCTTATGTAAATACGTGTTAGAAATCGTATAACGAGTAGGGCGATTGAAAATATAATTCATAGCACTTCAATATAGTGAAAATCACCTTGAACACACGGTTTCTAAGGGCATTTCGAAAAATACCATTTTGTTTCGGTTCCAAAGAGCTATTGCTAAAATAACCTAATGTCAAATTAAAGCAACATTCTCAAATTGGCCATCAGTTTTCACGGTGCAAATTCAAATGTTTGCGCCGATATATCTACAACTATTTCAAAGCCGTTAGCCAGTTTTTTACATATTTCAATGACACAACCAAACAGTACTCAAAAATTATTAACATATTGAATGCAAAGTACGTACATAGAACGTACATTTCAATTCCAATCAATACAATATATGCGGACTATATTCCATCATTTTCCATATACAATCCCGTTGAATTTCAACAAACTGTACTTCATTTCGATAACAGAAGCAAATTGGTTCCGAAAGCCGACAAATTGCAACAGCGAAAATTCAAAAATCCGCCAAAAAGCAATGAACTAATTGGTTTATGATTTCTAATTGGTTGCATTACATTACCTCCGTAACAATTAAAATGTTAGCCTCAATTCTTCAAAAGTAGTATACTCGTATCTTAAATATAACTAGATGCCTACCTTTTTTAATTTTATATCCAAATATCTATTAAATTGAAAAACGAAATTTCAATAAATAATATAAAAGTACCTTCCTACATTAAAGGACTACAATAACTTTCTTAGATACCGTTCTTTCGTACAACAGGCAACACTGTCTTTAAAATATCTATCTTGGGTATATAATAAAGGACTTAAACATGAATTTCATTGCATTAAATTTTATCCTCTCCACTATCCCATCTCTTGCAAATGCCCTACAAATATCCAATAGAATAACATTCCTGAAAATGCTTTTGATCCAGCCATTTTCATTCGGTTTAAAACTATCAGTTGCAGTAACTATACTTTAAGCATTATCTGTACAAATTATTCCTTATCGAATTTATTGCCATAGTAAAAGTTCGGTTGTAAAATTTGTAGGAAACCCCTATGAGGTATTAGGTAGACTTTGAATATAATATTCAAAGTTATTTTACTCGTATATAGAAGTTTTTAAAGGGATTACGGGTATAGAGCGAGTTGCAAAATGAAATCCAAGCTCTGCATTTGTGGACGGTTTTATAGGAAGTAAAATGCACGACTGAGCCGAACGATAAAATTCTCGCTTTTATAGGAACTATTTTCGAATCACACCTTTTTATAAGATATTTTCTATACTCATAAAATCAAGAAAAAAATAATCGCGACAATGCCTATCACAAGTAGATAGCTATATTTGATTTGTCTTAATTGTACATGCGAATGGGTAAGTTAAAAAACATCTTGAAATTTAATTTTATACATTTCAGCAGAGGCCGTAAATAGGCAACAAAAGTAACGTCACATTTTATAGGGGTATGTCGTATCAGTATGCACAACACGCGTAATTCTCTTAAATAAATATGAAAATATTCGTATGAAAGGTATGTGCTCGACACTGATCTAAATCTTATGACTTAAAATTTCAAAATGCATGTTACTACTTTTAATTTTGTAACGTAAATGTGACGGCCTAGATTTTTTTGAAACTAAACTCAAATAAGGCGGATTCCTAGATGTGTGATTGTATATATGTACATATATATAACTAAGTATAAAATGTTCTTACCTTAGCTCCAAGTAATTAAAACACCAACAGAGGTGAACATCGTTAAAGAGGTTTTTAAGAAAGGTGAAATTTAAAAAAAAAAAAATTACAAACAGTTACATGAGCTTATGCTTTGTTTGTATTTGTTTTCAAAATCTAAGTATGCAAATTTGTCCCAAATAGCTAATGCAATAAGCTTGATTTTCAAATTTTTTTGAAATCTTTAAACCGGTTTTTGAGATATAAGCATTTTTCTGATGCACCGCTATTCAAGTCCTTTGCGAAAATTTGAATTGGGCCATCTTCTTACTTTTGCCCCAATTATTACAAACCCCATAAATTATCAAAATCATTAGAGCCGTTCTAAACATTTTAGAAACTGTTTAAAAAAAAATTTAAAAAAATTATTGAAAAATATTTTTGAATATGCATATATATGTACATACTACATACAACTATATAGCAAATTTCTTTGAAATTACGTATCCTGTTTTTTAGAGATGTTATATTCACAAATGTATGCCAAACAGTATTATAAGTCGGTGTGTACAATTTCTTCAAAATAACTTGAACCGTTTTTGAGATGTAAACATGTTTTGAAGTGCCATTATTCGACTATATTCGTATAGCCTGAGTAGATACGTCATTTTCTTACCTCCATTATTTTATATTTCAAAAAATTATCAAAATCGTTAGAGCCATTTTTGATAAAAACGGTATTGAAAAATCTATTTGTATGGTAGGTAAAAAAAATTGCCGCAAGATATAGGCATTTAAATTCCAAATACAAAGTTTGAAGTAAATTCGTCCACCGATTGGGGCTTAGGGCACACTTTTTTGGACTTTTCTATGGCCGTAATATCATACCTCATACTCAGTTTGAGTTCGAAATTTCAGCAAGATTGCAATATCTTTCTCTTTAGTGTACTAGTCGGGAGCAGTGGCTCAATGGTTAGTGTGTCGGACTCAGTCGTTCCGCAACTCTCGAAGAGATAGGTCGGCTAGTTAGTGACGTACGCAATACAGCAAAGTGAAAACCAAATAGTGGACATTAATTTTTTTAATTCAAGTGCAGATAAGTAGAGTGCGTAGCGAGCTCTTACGCCGGAGGTGTGGGTTCGTTTCCAGCCAGAACCAGGTTTTTAATTTTTATTTCATAAAACCAAATTATACTGATAGAGACAGTGGAGAAAAAAGTGCCGCAAAGTGGTCAGGTGATGGACCCCGGAAAATCGGTGGTCCGGCGTACGGGCGTGGGTGTGCCGTTGCATCGCGTGGTGAAAGCACGTGTGCCGGCTAAAATATCAGCTTTAGCAGCAACAACAATAACAACAAGTGCCGCAGTTGCAGAAGCAACTATGGCAAAGACAGCGGTACCGGCAAAGATGACAACGGGTCGTTTGCCAATAAGAGCAATGCAGCAAGATGCAACAACAACAAAAACAACATCATTAGAAGCAACAACAGCAGCGAATAAAAAAGCATTGACGCCCGAAGAAGCGGCCAATTCGGCGGATATAGTCGAAAAAGCAGCTACAACAGTAGCAGCCACAGAAAGTCCCATAACATTTGCGGCAGAGTTCCAAAGAGTGGAGAAAAGGAGAAAAAAAATAAACCCGAAGCCGAATCTGTCGGCCAAGAGGCCGGCAAAGTTAGAGGGTTTAAGTTTGGCGACACCAGGTTGTTATGACTACGACGCAGAAAGCTTCAGCTCATATGAACCTGACGTTGAAGCGGGCCGGTACGTTGGCGAAGGAAACTCCTTTCGCGATCTACCGGTCGATACTGAGGACGCCGTCCAAATGGATGAGGAAGAGGAAGAGGATGAGGAGGCGCAGCTCGATAAGCTAATTAAAGAGCTTTTGGAGAAGCGCGAGAAGTTGCGGCAGAAAAAACTGCAGCAACAAGAACAACAAAAAGTGCTCAAGCAGCAGGTGCAGCAGCAACTGCAAGAGAAACAGCAACAGCGACAACAACAACAACAACAAAAACAACAACAACAACATCAGCAACAACAACAACAACAGCAGCGGCAGACGCAGGAAAAACATACAAGGAAAGAAAGAATTCCCCCCATAACTGTAAGTAATTTCGATATAAGCGATAGTATTAGGTTATGTAGATTAATTACAAAGAACTTTCATGTAAAGCGGCTTTCGGCCAATAAGCATATAGTTATGTGTGAAAATATAGAGGAGTACCAGAGAGTGCGTACCGCCTTGGGAGATGTAGAGGCCGAGTACTTCACATACACCCCAAGGGAGCAAAAGTTAAAAACCGTGGTGTTGAAGGGAATTGATCCCTCAATTAAAACGGAGGAGCTAGAAAGAGAGCTTAAGACCTTTGAAAGCGACGACCTGAAGTTCGTGGGGGTCAAGCCGTTTTCCTCAGCTGTGGCAGGTGGTGGTAACCGTCAATTACCATTCTTCCTGGTACAGCTTACTCCCGACAGCAAAGTTGACAGGCTGCGAAATATCCGCTTCCTGTACTACCATGCTGTGAGATGGGAAAAAATAAAACGGTCAGATCGCATACTTCAATGTATGCGCTGCCAAAGGTTCGGGCACGCCGCAGCTAACTGCAACATGCAGTTTAGATGCGTCAAGTGCGACAAGGACCACAAACATGGTGAATGCTCTCTAGGTAAGGAGAGAGTCGAAGACCGGAGTGTACTCTCCTGTGTGCTATGCAGGAACTCTGGGCATCCCGCCAACTTCAGGGGTTGCCCAAAGTACCAGGAGCTGAAAAAGCGAGTCCAGGCCCGCAAACAGCAGTCGGAAGACGATAGGCGTCAAAAGAGTCGCTCGTTCTCGAATTTTGTGGCACCTAATGTGTCCTTTGCCCAAATGGCAGCTGGACCGGGTCAAGCCCAAATGACATTAAACCAACCAAAGGTAGCCCAAAAGGCACCAGAGGTGGATCTGGACTTAAAATCGATCCTTCTGTCTCTGCACGGAAAGATCGATAAGTTCCAGAAACAGTTAAATGAACAAGCGGCCCGAATTGACTTTATCTATTCGGAGCTGTTTGTGGGGTCTGGTGTGCCATAAATCTAATGGCTGCGCTGGATGAGGGAAACTTAAAGATCCTTGCTGTGAATGTTAATTCACTAGTCAGGATCGAGAAAAGAACGTCACTTGCCAATTTGTTGAAAACCGAAAACCCAGATGTGCTTTTGGTTAGCGAAACTAAGCTAAATCAGAAGCACAAATTGGGGTACAGAGACTATCATGTAATAAGAAGAGACCGGCCTCACTCCATTCAAGGAGGTGGGGTTGGAATCTTAATTCGAAAAGGCCTGCGCCATAGGGTTATATATAGCGGGGACGTGCGTAGGTTCCAGTTGTTGGAAGCATGCATCATATGCATTCCTCTCCATAGCCGGAGGAGAATGTATGTGGTGTCGCTTTACGCACCTGCAGCACCTCCACCCAACCAATTTATGACAGAGCTCGAGACACTTTTTCGTAGTCTGCAGCTGAACTCGGAAGAAAATTATTACTTCTTGGCCGGAGATATTAATGCCAAACATGCGGCGTGGGGAAATGTTAATGCAAATCCCAGGGGCAATCAGTTTCACGACTGGTGGCGCCTCAATATGATTGAGTACAACCTCGAGTTGTACGCGACGGATATCCCTTCTTTCCCAAGAAGCGGTGCTTTCCTGGACTTGGCCTTAACGGATGCAAGACTTCAACTGACAAACATAGTTCAAAACACGCGGAACTGTTTGCGTGCGTTTGAGTACGATAGTGACCACTACGGACTCGCCGCCGCAATACGGATCCCGAACGAGCAAACGCTGCTGGAGGAGTACGAAGCAGTGTGTTCATTCGATTATCGGAGGGCACAATGGTCGCGCTTCTCCAGATTTTTAAAGCGAGATATACGTTCGAGTGGGATCGACCCACCGACAAACAGTAACATGACAAATGATGACATTGATCGGCATTTATTGCAAATGGACGACGCCATCAAACGAACTATGGAACGAACTATTCCTCGGGTAAGACGTTCCGACGACGACCAGACAGAAAAGTACAGAAACCCTACAATCGACGCACTATACCGACAGAAAAGTAGACTGCTCTCGAGGCTTAAACGGCTGTACAGACAATTTGCTGACCCCAACGACCCGGAGGTTAGGATGCTGAAGTCAGAGATCCGAATCCTGAAACAGCTGATTAAAGAAAATTACAGAAAATCTGTAAGTCTGTATTGGGGCAATAAAATTCGGGCTATTAAAACCTGTAGTCCGAATATGTTCCCACAGATAAATAAGTTGTTCAGGAGGAAAGATCACAATGATATTCCTTGTGTTCGAATCTCCCAGACAGCAGAGAACAGACAGACAGTACTGACTGCTGGAATAAGTCCAGAAAGTGTTGCTTCAAACGACGATTTTTTCGTGGTCGAGGACCCACAGGAGAAAGTGGATTTCCTGGGCGCTTGTTTCGAGGCCGTGTATACGGTGAACAATCCTGTTCGCCGTAACCACGACATTGAGAATAGGGCTCTGGTGAGCCACTTCTATCTGCGCACCGAACTTGAGAATTGGCGATCTGAGAATAACGGATTCACCGTGTTCACTGATGAAAACCATGCTAATGCAGTTGTCGCCAATGGCCGAGATGCATCGCACTTGTTCGTGTCGAAGGATGATCTTCTGTGCATCTTCGAGTCACTAAAGAATAAAAAGTCGGCGGGGATGGATGGTGTCCCAAACGTCGTATTGAGACACCTGCCTCTGGAGGCTGTAGATATTTTCACCACGCTGTTTAACAATGCGCTGAATAATGCACATTATCCGGCGCATTGGAAGGTAGCTGTGGTACACCCTATCCCGAAAAAAGGTAAAGATAGGACGAACCCTGCCAATCTCCGGTCAATTAGCTTGCTTCCGAATATTAGCAAGGTCTTTGAAAAGGTTGTCAATAGAGCCCTGTTAAAGTGGGTCGAGGACAATAATATAATCCCGGACAACCAGTTTGGTTTCAGGGCGAGGCATGACACTATTCATGCCGCGTCGAAACTGGTTTCCGACATTCAGTGGAATAAATGCAAGAACCAATGCACGGGTGCTTGTCTGGTTGATTTTGAGAAGGCTTTCGACACCGTATGGTTAGAGGGACTTTTCTACAAGTTGACCAGGCGGGGGATGCACAAACCTTTGCTATATGTAATTTATAATATGCTTATGGGAAAGAAGTTCGTTGTCAAATGTGGTAACGTGATTTCGAGCAGAGTCTTTGAAATTAAAAACGGTTTACAGCAGGGGACGGTCAATTCTCCGATCCTGTTTAACATTTACACGAGTGATCTGGTGGGTTCACTCAGACATGCTATAGCGTATGCCGACGATTTGGTGGCATACAGGTCAGGTCCTAAAATCGAGGTCATCAACATTCTTTTGCAGCGTGACTTCGATCAAATTAAGCGATATTGCGCTGACTGGAAGTTAAAAATCAACTTTCAGAAGACGGAAACAATCTTGTTCAGAACTCCATTGGCTGGGGCCTCTAGGGATACCAGAAAAAACTGGAAGAAATTGACCATTGTTGGACAAAATGGGCAGCCATTGGCGGTGAGAAGCGTAGTTAGATATCTAGGTATCTGGCTTGACCAGTATCTATATTTCGATAGACATATAGCTGCTTGTCTTGCTGGGGCCAAGAAGGCTTATGCTCTGACAAGGAGACTGTTTCATAGCAGTCAACTTGACTCTAGAGTGAAGGTCATTTGCTACGTGGCCCTTATAAGACCGATCATCGCTTATGGTTGTCCATTGTGGTTTAATATATCGCCTAGTTATATGGAAAAGATTCGGGTTTTGGAGAGACAATGTCTTAGGACCTGTCTTCGATTGTTCCGAACGCCTGAATCCAATTATATAAAATACTATCCCAACAAGGCCCTATACGATGGGGCTCAGTTGAATAGGATTGACAATTTCCTCATTAAGGTGACTCGAAGGCACGTTGCAAGGGCGATGGCCAGCGACAATAGTCTGATATTTGGGGCTTACTACCCCAATGAAATGTACATAGAGAGTGCGCTCCGGTCTGGCTTTATCCCGCCAGAGGCATTTATCCATATTGACGCAAAAGGGCTGGTACAGACGAGGGATGGTATCCCGGTATTATACCACCGCTACCGCAGCGCGAGAGATAAGCGGCTCATCCGCGGCGAGGACATCGCCAATGCTCATGAGCTCCTCCGTTTTAGTACCGCAATATCGGAGAGGGATCAATTCGACACGGAAAAGCAATTCGCCGAATTTTGGTGGCTTGTTGAGGGGGGAGGGGTCAACATGCCCTCCCAGGACGGTGCGTTACTCTAGGTAACATCCTCTTAGCTTATAAGTTAGATTAAGTTAGCTAGGGCGTTTTTGGGAGAGGCCGGGCTCGCCAACGTGTGGTGGTGCTTCCGGGAGTTGACTGACGCTGTAAGGCTTCAGTCGGCTCACGGCGGCGCGTGTGCACGTTGACGACTGCCAGGCACCCGGAAAGCAATTAGGATTTTGACCACTTGTTGCGCAAGGCAACGAGTGTTCAGAATCCTAATTATAGTTAGAATATGTTAAGTAGTTTAAGTAAGTAGAATAGGTAGTTGGTAATTTGTTTTATATAAAAATATAAAATTTAAATAATGATGCCGAGTTTTATTTAATTTTCTCGAGGAACACATATGTAAGATTAGTTCGTAAAATAGTTTTTAGGCCGAAAGGCAATAATTATAAGATACAGTTAAGTTTAGGGCGTCCGCATAAGGATCAATAATCTAGAATAAGTATCCTGTTAATTTTAAGTTAGATTTAATCATTTTTGTCTAGTATGTAAGTTGATATAAGCTAATAATTAATAAAAATGAATTTAAAAGTAAAAGTAAGTGTGTCGGACTACTAATCGAAAGGTCCCCGGTTCAATTCCCGCAGGCGCCAAGTAACATCTTGAGTTTTTTTCCACTGCCCCACCTCTTGCGAACATCTGACAAACATCGAAGAGTATCAACTTACCTAAGTTTTTGTTGTGTTCGTCGCTGCCCAAGGAAGACGACAAGGCGCGAATATTTAAAAATTGGAAAATGAGGAAACCGATTTTCCATGGATTTTATTTTGGGAATTTTCTTATATTCATTTTTTGATCTTAATATTACAGTATAAATGTTTACATTGATCTGGTGAGTTTGCGGGCACATTGTTGGAAACTTGTCGAACGGCTCATTCTGCGTTAATGCTGCCATTCAATCTCCAACGAACTGACGAACCGATATGCAACACTTCAAAGAATGTAGCAATGGTGAAAGTGTTGCAGAGTTGTAAAATTGTCATCTGGGACGAATGTACAATGGCACACAAACGAGCATTGGAGGTACTCGACCGGACTATGAAAGATCTGCACAATAACACGAGACATTTCGTAGACGCAAAGATGCTGCAGGCCATTTTCGACAAATGCTTCCTGACATTCCTACGGCAGCCGATAAAATCAACGCTACGCTTAAGCTTTTTTTGAAAAAAAGGAAATCCAAATGCCAGAGTACTTAGACTCGGAAACGGTCCATTGTACTACCAGGCTGAAATCCTGTTTTTGGTGTGAGACGTCAATAAATCATATCTTTGGAAGTGCGTGGGATTAATCTCGGATTCCCACGCTTTTCGCATTGCCAATTATATTTAACATGTTCGCGTGTTGAAAAGCCTTCATCTCTGTTTATTTACGAGCCGGACAACAAAATGAAAAACTTAGTGTACGACAAAGCATTTAATTGGCGAAACATGTGCTACCCTCAATCTCTTTACATTTCGTGTAACAACAAACAACAAATAATGAATTGTATTGCGAACAGTTAAGATCATATCACAAATCTCGATCGCGAATGTTCGATCAAAAAAAATAATTTCGGATAGAATTGTGGATCCTCCAAGTTATTTCAATCAAAAAATCAATTTTAGGCGGGACGAAGTTTGCCGAGTCCGCTGGTTTTATTATATGTATGTAAGTAACTATTACACATTAACTATTCAAACCAAATATCACCATTTCATAATTTTGAAGACCAGTATCTAAACGGAAAAATTGTATAAGAACGGTCACTCAGGACTAACATTTCTTAAATGCACAATACACTCACCTCTCAATTAAATCATTCCGGAAAATAACAAATTTAATATATATTCCTTAGGCACGCATACTTGGCATTAGAGGCCAATGCTACTTAACTCCAGCTCTCGATCATTGACGACAAAATAGTTGATGACAAAAAAAAAACTTGGGAACATTGACGCTTTTCATTCAAATACGACTAAACACAAATGGCCTTGACGGCGTTTCAAGTGACACTTTTGATTTACCTTGATATTTTTAATTATTGATAGAAGGTTTACAATGAACTTGAAGTAAAAAATACGCACACAAAAAAAAATATTTTTATTTCAAAATGATTTTACAAAAAACTTGATTGCATCACATAACCCGATTGGATTAAAATGTACTCATATACATATATACACATTTAACTTTTTTCATTTCAAGGGTAACAAGTGGAAATTCGTATTTTATTGGTTACCCAAATAAACTGAAAGATGAAGCATTCTTTGCTGCAGGGAAATGCGCAAAAACTATTTGTCCCTCTGTTAAAAAATCTTAAAAAATGCGGTGCAATTTATTTCGCCAGAAGGAATACACGATTAAACTTCCTTTTTTTTCATTTTCAAAGCCACTAAGCACATATCCACGCACACACACAATGGCATATCAACTCGACTCAATCGGATGTGATCTTACTCAACTCACTCGCAATAGCACAAGAGTCGTATACTATTATCAGGATACGGTCGAAATTCGAAACACAACACACGCACGAACAAATTATTTTAACTGTAAGAAATACCTTTTTGTGGTTTAAATATTATAATATATGCGCCTTTGTTTAGTTTTTATTTTTGAATGTTTTGGACAAATAAAGGGACCGAATATTTTTAATTGAAGTTTTAATATTTTTTTTTTCTTAAACGCGGGGCGTATAAGTAACATTTTGGTATGTATATTTGCGGAAATAAATAAAAGTTGTTTTTACAACAATGGGTACATGCCATATGCATTCAGTCAACATTGTTGTAAATACATTCATTGCTGCTTACTCAAAACATTGCTTTAAAATTATAAAGTGCATTAAAAGGAACTGTAACTTTCACTTGATTTCCAGTGCGGCTGGATTTCGCTTTGTTTAATTCAATATATTTGAAACATCCTTAGATTGACCTAGTTTTCCATTTTTTATGTGCATCCTTCATTTGATGTTAGTATTTGTATAAACTAATCCGCTACAGTGTAAAAGTTTTGAAATCGATACCGTTCATTTGTTGTATTTTCTCTTTAAAATATGTATTTTGATATATTATTTGTGTGTGATAAGAGTTGTGCGCACAAAATAAATCCACATTATTTTTCCGTTTTATCCGTACAAAAAATTCAACAATAAGCTATACATCCACTCACGGTACTATTTTACATGTTTCTGAAGTGAACGACTTTTTCGTGAGAGCCAAAAAGCACATTCCTTCGTTTCTATTGGAAAGTGGATATGTATCCAGTAGGATTTGCTTTCAATAATAAATGTCTTTTGAATTATATTTGAGTGTAGAAAGCGTTTTGATAAGTAGGAACTGCTTCCCAAAAATCGGAGTACAAAAATTTAAAAAAAATAACTAAAAATGTGTCGTTAGATAAGTTACCGAATAAAGTTGTTGAGTTTAAATATAGACGAGCATGCGTCAATGATATAGTTAAAACAGTAAAAGTCACTATATTAAAAAGAAAATGTACCACGATTAAGTGGGTCAGTTCAGTTAATTCTTATTCAAAATCACAAGATTTAAAGGTTCCTCCTACAAGTTTTTGTTAAAAGTTAACAAGCAGTAAAGTTTCAGTCATAGTTAAATACAGTTTACGAATGAAAGTAAATACCGCACTGATTATTGGATACAGTTTATTTGATGTTGATGAAAATTTAATTTATTTTCAAGTTTTTTAATTCGACTAATCGAATTCCGACAGCATTTTTTTTTTTAAGAAAAAGTGTAAGTTTTTGACGGATGAACATATGAACATAGGTAATGATCGAGGAATTTTGTTGTTAATGTCCTACATCCTCTTTTTAAAATTATTCAGTTATATGGAAAATGAACATAAATTTTGTTTTACTAACCATACTCATAGATGTAAACCTCTATTTTTTTCCAAATACATAAATGCATCAATGCGCATGTACATGAAAATACTAAAAGGCTCTTTGGTTCTCTTTAGTACAAAAAGCTTTCCATTGAAAAATTCAAAGATTCCAATCATTTGCACTATTATTCGAATGAAAAATGGCCACTTTCTTTCTAATTTCGAAAATATGGTTTGTAGTAAATAGAAATATGGGCATGTATATATTTGTACGTATTGAGGTAGGTTTAGTCGTCTGTTTTTCCTACAGAAATGATTTGTATATTTTATATCCTGGGAACACTTCAAAAAGGAAATAATTTATAGAATTATAAGTAATCATTTAATATGTTTCTTCATGCAACAATTAATAAAATATTAAAAAAGTCCTCCCTGTACACAATTATAAATGTATTAGACATGTTTTTAATTCAATCTATATATTAATACGGAGTTGCCTATAACGTGTTTCCACCCATTTTTGCTATTATACCATTATACGTCACATAGATATGCCAACACTATATATATTCGGGTAGGGGACAATACATAGAAGTGCACAATACAAAAATTATCCACATAACACACATTATGAATTACAACAACAACAACAACAACAACATTTCTGTGTGAGGCAATAATCTTCCAATCGGAACGGACAAATTGTATATCATGTGATGAAGTTACTTGAAAATGCCTAAAGTTACTTGAAAAAACTTGAAAATACTTGAAGTTACCAACAACAACATTGCTGTGCATGTTATGCATTTGATAATGCTTGAACATACTTGAAAACGCTTGAAGGTACTTGAAAATACTTGAAGGTACTTGAAGTTTCTTGAAAATGCTTGAAAATACTTGAAGTTACTTGAAAATGCTTGAAGTTACTTGAAGTTACCTGAAAATGCTTGAAGTTACTTTAAGTTACTTGAAAATACTTAAAGTTACTTGAAAATGCTTGAAAACTTGAAGTTACTTGATAACGCTTGAACATACTTGAAGTTACTTTTACATGCTTGAAGTTACTTGAAAGTGCTTGAAGTTACTTGAAAATGCTTGAAGTTACTTGAACATGCCGTAAAAATTTTATATCATGTGAAATCAGAGATTGCAATGTCGAAAAATTTTATTTTCCGATTAATATGTACATATATCAGGCGACTTTGTTTTTTTTCAATTTATAGAATAAATTGGTCGAATTTCGACCGGGGCCGACCCCTAGTTTAAATAATTGTTGTAATTTTTCCCGTGCAGGGATTTGCTATAACACTGTAGCACTCACTAAAAAACAGCACTCGTCGTAAAATGCGACTCAAGGGAACCACACTAGCAATTTCAAAATGCAGGTTAGCCTAGTGATGCAATTAACTTGCATGCAAATTCGAGAGCTGACACGACTGAAGATAACCAGTGTCGTAAAATGATGACCAATAGAACTAAATAACAGGTACATGTACGCGTCGAAATCACAAAAAAAGAGGTAACACGGGATCATACAACACAAATTGAAAAACACCAAAAATTGATTGGCCTCAGTAAAGAAGTGATCCGAAACCGGGATTTCAACCCACCGTGGGTAACTCAAAAGACTAACCCACTATCAAAACAACACAGACAGCATAGACAAACTCAAATTTTCAGGTCAAAGTCTCGAATATATAAGGTTAGGTTAGGCAAATTAGGTAAGGTGTCATGAAGTCACACCGTTATATCGGACCATTTTGATACCGCAGGGGGATGGTAGGGGGAGTGGGGTCTGCCGGCGTTGGCTCGGCTTGCTGGGAAACCCTATTTGCCTTCTGTGAGGTGGCGATAATGTGGATATAACTCCGGGAAGAGATGTTGGAAAATGCAGAGTAGAAGCAGCACATGATCACAATACCCCTGGTGAAGTGACTGCTTCAGTCGAACTCCCTGTATCCTACCTACCCCTTAGAGTGGAGTGCTGATTGAAGTGACTGTTGCAGTCTAACCTCAAGCAGTCCTCTTTCTTTGCAGGAGTACAGGATAGGATGACTGATCTCAGTCGAATCCCAGCCTTTCGCTCAAAGTCGCTGGCGTGGTTCCGGTGTGTGGCTTCTACAGCTGCATATCTTACGAAGTGACTAGTGCGGTCGAGCTCAGCCCAACTCCAGAACCTTTTGTTAGTTGCAGGTAATAACAAGTCGGCTGACTGCTACCATCGAACCCTGAAAAACGTTATTTGAATCAATGGAAGCGGCGCCGGAATGTCTTTTTTTTAGTTTTGTCGAAGAACGAGAGTGGGGCATCCCAGGTGATGCCTGCAATCCACAGCGTCTGGATGAACATCTTGCCAATGATGACCACTGGAGCCAAGAGACCAGTAGGGTCAAAGAGTTTCGCCACTTCGCTCAGGACCCGCCGTTTAGTGGGAGGGGGCCCTGAAGGTTCTAATTCCACCAGGAAGAAGAGCTCGTCTGCTGCTGGATCCCAGCGTAGGCCAAGGACTGTGGCCGTTGGGCACTCAAAGACAAGCTCTGTGGAAGAAGAAGAAGAAGGAGAGTTAGTGACCAATTCAATTACCTGTGCGCTGTTGGAGTTCCATTCGCGCAACTGAAAGTGTCCAGCCAGGAGGACGGTGTTGATGTCGGAAGCCACACCGACCGCCTCGGCAACGCTGTTGCAGCTCGTGAGGAGATCGTCCACGTAGAAAGCCCTCTCGATTGTGTCTTTGGCGGCTCGGGCGCGCTCCGGGTCCGGGAGCGCCTGATGGTTGTATTGTGCGCACTGCACCATGGACCGCACTGAGGTGTATGGGCTGGATGCCATACCGTAGGTAACCGTCGTCAGGCGGTAAACGTTCAGCTCGTAAGACGGTGATTCTCGCCAGAGAATCCGCTGGTAGTTGCGATGTTCAGGAGCCACCAATACTTGGCGGAACATCTTCTCCACGTCGGCGGTAAGAGCGACACTGTAGCGTCGGAACCGGAGATCACATTGACAAGTGAGTCTTGGATGGTGGGACCGACTAGCTGGACGTCGTTGAGTGAGACTCCAGAAGTGGTCTTTGCAGAAGTGTTGAACACCACACGGAATTTGCTGATAACCGCGTGGTGCGTGATGTAGTAGCACCCGGGGTGGTCGCCATGTTGACCGACCCGCTCCATGTGCCCAAGCGATTCGTACTCCCTCATGAAGGCGAGGTATCTATCTCGCAGCTCGGTGTTACCTTGGAGGCGCCGCTCCAAGCTGTAGAACTGTTGTAAGGCGGCTCGGTAGGAGTCGCCTAGTGCTGGGGCGTCGTGCCGGAAAGGGATATGGACCATATATCGTCCCTCCGGCGTGCGAGTGTGAGTGGCAGCGTAGTGGCGGCTGCACTCGTCCTCGCGTGTCTCGTCCAGTGAAACTTCTTCCAGTTTCGAGAAGTTCCTGACTAGTTCTTCTAACGTTAGGTCAGGAGTGGCCTCCGATGGAAGCTGCGTATGAAATGCACGGATTGGGGCTCCTTGCTGCGCCAGTGCAGCTGGACCAAATACGACCCACCCTAAGTGAGTCCGCTGTGCGTGCGGTTCGTTGTGTCGTCCGTGGATGACCTCGTCTTGCACGAGGAGCCCCCATACATCAGCGCCAAGTAAGATGTCGATGGGTCCGGGGGTGCCCAGTCGCCTTTCAGCCAGTGGGAGTCCCGCTAAGTGTGGCCATACCGACACATCCACATGTGCCTCAGGTAGTATGGACGTGAGGTTGGGCAGGACCAGGGCTTCACAGTGATCGTATAGGAAGATCGGGTGAACCGAAGTGACAGCGTCGGGAGTCTGGCCACCACCAGAGGAACCGTGAGCGCATCCCAGTGTTCGACGGGCTGGTTCATGACGCGTAGTGCGCGTAAAGACTCCTGGACCGTGTCTACTATGTGGAGCAGAGCTGCCGAGGTCTCCTCAGATGCGGCTCGCATATTATAGAGGCGTGAGACATGTGTTTCCGCTAGAAGGCGCGGATTGTCATAGCGCTCTTTCAATTCTGCCCAGAGCTCCTCGTAACCACCCGAGTAAATATTGCCTACCATTCCCACGTTTCCCGGGAGGACGGATGCGCGTAGCTTCTGCAACTTGTACGCGGGTGGCAAGTCGGCTCGGTGTACCAATGTCTCAAAGGCGTCCTTGAACGCGAGCCAGTTGTGTAGATGTCCATCGAACGTCGGAATCTGGATAGATTCGAGTCTCATCTCGACTCTCGGTGGCCCGGTCTCCTGATGTGTTTCGGTGTTCTCCCCATGGGAGGTGTGGTGGTGGGCGAAGTCATTCGCCGATGCGTGCAGGTGCGCGAGTCTCCTATCGAGCGCTACCTGGATGGTCTTGTACTGCTCCTCGACGACCGCCATCAAGTCGTCGTGCGTCTTCATGTCGCCGTTGAGAGTCTCGCCAATCAGAGCGTCCTGCGCGACGTTGAATCTCTAGTATTGGGCGTCGAGAGCTCTTCTCTCTTGGACGATCTGGAATTCATCCAGATTGTGTACGTCCGATGCCGCGACTCGCTCGTAAATCCGCTTGATCGCGGTGCACGCAGCGGAGCGACGGTTTAGGTCTGCCATTGTTTGTTCAGTTAGTGAGGGGTGACGCAAGGGTCCAGTTATAGGGGTACACTGTGTAAGGGGTGACGAAAGGGTCCACTTATGACTTGCCGTAGGAGGCCACTTAGTTCAGGAGATGCACTTGTAATTTGCCGTAGGAGGCCACTGAGTTCAGGGGGTGCACTTAGGGACACAGAGGATCACAAGGCTTCAATCACGAGGAAGCCAATCGCACCAAGAGCGATTCCAAGTGCCACGACAGCCACACACACGCACAGGGTCAAACACTGGAGTAAAAGGCAACGGTTGCCATACAACAACATTTACTTCGTTACATAATTCACTTCCTCACAGAAGGCTCCAAAATGTCGGGGATTTAGACTTTTGAACTGCAGAGTAAAGTGAGCGTGAACCTGTAAGAAGAAACAAGGGGACTTGCACCAAGACAAGATTACCAACAACCGGCGAAGAAAAGACCAAGAGTTTATTTAATTTAATTTGCTTTCACTTTATTTGTATCGACTTGGATTTATAATGGTGGAGACCGATTACGTCGGAGACCGCTGCGCGTGACGATGAAAATATGACTACGAATATTCTCCAGTAGAATATTCCCATCCAACCACCAAGTTGCTCGTCCACAAGCGCCGCGTCATCAGAACTTACATCAAGTCCCAGAGGTGTAGGGTGTCCAGCAACTGCGCCCACGTCCATGCCTTAGCTACCCATCTGCCCAACACGATAAGGGTGCCGATCGCCGCAATCACCATCAACACTCGTGGCTCTGGCATGTCGTAGATATTCTCAGAATTGAATATCGTTATGCCGGCAGTGTGGTGTTTATTTATCCAACTGATTGCCCACTGCCACCGGTCGCCCCATCGACGACGTGCAGTATCGGGTCACAATGCTGTGTGGGAATAAAAATAATAAACACATCGACTCTTGTGTCGATATGTGATCGTGAGGAATGTGACTGACTTCGGTGATAGGCGACAATGTATTAGGCGACAATGTATACATCCATTGCGAGAAATGGAATATGCATACTTGTGCCGTAAATGAAGTATTGGACGATGGACTGGTGGTGGGTTGGATGGCACGATGATGATTGCGTCAGCGGTCTGTGGAAGAAATAATGTAGGTCATATTTAATGCGACGACCTTACCGTGGTCCTGGTTCGAGCCCGAACAGCACCGTTATTCGACTTTGTTCGCAGCCACGTCAGTTTTTTACTCTCACCTCAATTATTTTATAATTCCAAAATGATCAAAATCGTTAGGGCCTCTGCTGAGAAAATCTGGGTTGAAAAAAACATTTGTATGGTAGGTTATTTAAAAGATAAAACAAAGACAAAAGACCGCAAGATATACCTATTGTACTTTTCAAAAAGACTATTTTTATGCGAAAAAACAAACAACAACTTATGACTTACGACAGCTTGGGTTAAGCTGGTGGTGAATTGTTATTGGTTGTCGCTTGGAAAGAAATATTTTTTTTTGGCTGCAAGTGAAGTTCGGTTTTTCTTGTTTAAACAATGTACGAAGTGCAGTGGTGTGTATCGGTGCCGGTTCCTTAACATACGTTTAGCTCAATATGTTAGTTCGTAAATACCACGGCCACGGACTACTTATACTTATGCTACTTATAGGTATAGTCTCTGGTGAATACGGTGTCGGTGTGATAGTATGGTAGTGGAGAATCCATAGCGTGGCTCCGGAGTATTCGGGAGTTCAGTTTTTGGGAATGGATCTTTGACAAAGTGGCTTACAGGCTTTTTTATTTAATTTTTGTTGTTTATTTCAGATAAGAATAATAATATAATCTGTTGCTTATTGAAATTAAGTGACGGTAAAAGTGACGGTGATCCAACGTACTGTGTGAACGTCTTAAACCGTTTTGCAACACACTTATCGGCACGCACCAGTGTGGCTTCCGGCCAGGCAGATCGACTAAAGACCAAATTTTCACACTGAGGCAAATTCTCGAAAAGGCCAACGAATTTTAAGTCGAGACACACCACCTATTCATGGCGATGGCCGAATTCGGAATCCCGGCAAAACTGATTCAAATGTGTCGCGTGACTCTGGAAAACACGCGGTGCAACGTGCAGTTTGGAAGTAGTTCCTCTGAACTATTTCAAACATGCACCGGATTTCGGCAAGGGGACGCGCTATTATGCGATTTCTTCAATCTCGTGCTGGAGCAGATAGTGCGCAGGGCAGGTTTCAACACGGAAGGCACTATCTTTAACAGGCCCGTTCAGCTGCTGGGTTATGCGGACGATATTGACATCATCGGCCGATCACAGCGCTCCGTGATAGAAGCTTTCACCGCGATTGAAGAAGAGGCGAAATCCGTTGGCCTTTTAGTAAATGAGGACAAGACTAAATACATGCTATCAATAAACAAACAAACATCTGTCCGCCGCCTAGGACAAAACGTCACTATTGATAGCAACAATTTCGAGGTAGTCAAGAAGTTCATCTACCTCGGAGTAAACATGAACTCGAATGACACCTTAGTGGAGATCCGGCGAAGAATTATCCTAGGAAACCGCTGCTACTTCGGTTTAGCAAAACAACTGGGCTCAAAACTCCTAACTCGGAGGACGAAATGTATGCTTTACAAAACCCTTATCCTGCCAGTTCTGCTTTATGGCGCCGAGTGCTGGACGATAAGCAGGAAGGGAGAGCTGATACTTGGCTGCTTCGGAAGAAAAATTCTTCGGCGGATTTGTGGTCCTGTGTGCGAGGAGGGCGAATGAAGGAGAAGATACAACCGCGAACTCTATGAGCTGTCCCAAGATGTGGATATAGTCCAAAAAGCCAAAATACGTCGACTACATTGGCTCGGCCACATCGAGCGAATGGACAATAATGCTCGAGCTAAGAGGATCTTCGAATCCCAGCCCTCAGGCTCAAGAAGGCAAGGAAGACCGAACCTCCGTTTCAAAGACCAAGCCATCGCGGATGCCAGAGCGCTTGGTCTGGACAACTGGAAGCAGCGTGCCCGGGATCGTAGAGGATGGAAGGCTGCTTTGTCTCAGGCAGAGCCTCTTCACGGGTCGGAAGCCCGTTAACTAGAACTAAAAGTGACGGTAAAAGTATAAAAAAGTAAATATCTAGTTATATAATCAAATTTTGAAAATTAAAAAAATATCTCAATTTTATTAAAAACCGTTTAACCATAATGTGTTCTGCTTTTTTTATTATTTTTTTAATATATATGTATACATATTAATATGTTTAAGTTGAGGTAACGTAAAATAAAAATAAAAACTATTTCAATTTAAAATATTCAATTTATTTTGTTCACCGATTTTGTCTGTTGCTTTCGTAATATTGATCCTCATGAGGCTTGTTGCCGTCTGTATTTATTCTGTTTCGCAGAATAGATAATACGATATAAGGCTATGACCAATGAGCGGTCGACACATGTAGATTGCTGCATTGTTACAATTTTTCTCTTAGGCTTGTGAATTTGTGATGGAATCGTATCCTTGTTGAGGTTTGCTGATATCGTGCTTCTTTGTTTATATTAAAGCAAAAAACATTATGTTGTGAAGACATACGTGGAAGTTGTTTGATTTTCGTGTATTTTCTAATATAACAAAACGGTAGGAGTAAGGTTATGACCACTGAGCGATCGACGCATGTAGATTGCTGCATGGTTGTAATTCTATTTATTCTATTTTTAGATTTGTGTTATTTGCTCATTTTAAAGAATGCAACTTATCGTTGTGATTATATCATCGAATATGGCTAGTTATTGAAGATGAAATCATTTGGTTTTGGTGTGTGTTGTTTTTCTAATATATAACATATATAAGTATTTTGTTGCCTTAAATTATATATGTTGTCTTACTTTGACAAAATTAATAAACAAAACTTTCTGATTTTGACTTACAATTTTTTATGATTTGTAAATATGACATAAGCTGTGTTTAATGAACCTGAGAGAAGTGCAGAATTTGGAGTTCCATAAATAATTATTTTGTCCCAAAGTGCTTTAATTTCGTTCACTTCCTGTGCAAAGAAGAAGTTCAGATCAGTTATAAATAAGATTTTCTGAAGCTTCGTTTGAGGTAAGCAAGTGAGTGAAAAGTGTCAAACTTGAAAATTAAAACTGTGGTGATGGAAACTGATTCATTTGCTTGGCATAAGCTATCGTAATTCTTAGTTTAATGTAACAAATATTTGCATATTTGTAAAAAAAAGAAGAATATATATAGAATATAGGCCTTATATTGATGATAATAAGCATACGAAAAAGTGGAAGCACACAAGAAGACAGTGGAGATTATCTTTTTGAATTTTCCCAGCTGATAGGTGGACATAAGACTCAAAGCTCATCTTTTTTATTTTGACTTGGTCTGACAGTTTCCACTCAGTTGTGCTATTCTGTTCAGTTTTGATTTTGCTCTCGTTCATTTAACAGCCATTTAAAGGCTTGGAGTTTCCCATCTTAATGTTCTTTCGAAAAAAAAATATCAGTTAGTTCAGTTGTCCTAGCAGTTGACAAGTTTATTCCTTATAAAACATCTACCATTGGAATGGATATGAGAACAATACCCAATTTCTTGCCTAACTTTTGCCTTATAAAGGAGCAGAAGCTGCTTCGGGATAAAGTACCTCTTTGCTATGCATAAGTAACCCAATTACAGGGAAGTAGACTTTGTCAATATAAATTGTATTATTTGTCGACTCCAACTTATGAACAACTTTAATCCATCGTCTACCACTGAATTATCCTTAATAAGTCAGCCTGATCAATGCCACAGTCTATTTAAAGTTATTGTTATATCCAATGTTTTAGTTTGTGGTTCTCAATGTTGTTGATAAGTAATTTTTTACATGAATTTCTAAATTTTGTATCAACCAATAAATAAAGAAAAAGGAGGTAATTCATTCAGCATATTCAATTGTTAAATGACAAGTGTAGCAGTAGGAATGCATCGAAGTGGGAGGATTATAATCCCTTAGTCCCAATCATAACTTCGCCGTTACAGAAAAGAAGAAGAATAGTAAAATGGAATGGTTTAATTGTATTATACTCATCTTTTTCGAATTATAACAAGCCAATGCTCTATATGAGAGTTCTGAAAACAGTAAAGTCCTATGCGTTCAGCTGAGCACATGCAGAGATAAATTTAAACTTAAATTTAAAAATTGCACAAGATAAATTTAAAAATAAAAAAATAAAGTAGGTGCTATGCAACATAGCTAACGCGCCATGGTACTTACGAAGTGCTTAAAATGTTTGACGATAAAGTTGAAGAAAAGGAGTCAAGACATGAAATTGATAGATTTAGACATAGGCTTCTCAACCATGACACTAATAGTAGTATGAAGTAAACTCTCGAGGTAGGGGTGGCGAAATTTTAGAGGTCGGTGTGTTGGCTTGTGACTCGTGCGGTGCAGGTTCAATCCCCTTGGGGAACAATAACATACGCCACCCATGAACGGAGAGAAAAGAATTATACCTTGTTTCTAAAATCTCTCCACAAAAAAAAATGTCTGCCTAGTAGTACAATAAACAATTACAGAGTCTGGGTGCTTTGGGATTCAGCTTTCCTTAAAAACATAATAACTCTGGAGGTTTCTTACTTTTATTTTTAGCTTTCTATTATTCTTAATAGTGCAGAAATTTCGAACTAAACAGAGTATGAGGTATGATATTTTAGTTGTAACTTATATAAGTCGAAAAAGTATGTCCCGCATTTCCGTCCGTCTGTCCATCTGTGGCCGAGACTCTTCACTTTTTTACATTTAAATAAAAAATCATTTTTATTATTTCATCGTTTATTTTTATTTTATATACAAAATAAGAAAATGGTTAATTCTGTTTTTTCCAAAATAGTCGAATAACGGTATTTTACATAAATGCTAATATCTCAAAAACCTTTCAAGCTTTTCTTAAAAAAATTTATAAATTTATACATACCATAATTTTAAACAACTTCGCATACTTCAAAATATTTTTGTACAAATTTTAAACTCATATAATTTAAATAAATATAATGTACTAGCTGACCACCCCGGCTTCGCTCGGAGTCTTTATTAATAAGAACAAAAACTTAAAATAAACATGCGAAAACAAAAGCAATGTTGCTGTATAATATAAGACGACATTCAAGACCAATATTGCGGTAAGTCCCGTTATGAAAATATATTAAAAAAACAACCTTTCTCTCCCCCGCCGGCAAGCAAGCAAGTGATGTCAAGGACAATTTTGTTTACAATTAAATACTTGTGATTAATAACATATTTATTTGGATGAGGATTAATATTATGTTGATAAAACTCCTTCGCAAATATTGCATTAAATTGGAACAAATTTGATTACCATAAAAAAGGTTATAGTGAGTCAATCTTAAAAGATAAACATATGCTGTCCCTTTTTTTTAGAATTTTTAAAGAGGAACAATTCCATCATACATGATTTTTACGTAACTTAAACCGTTTACGCAGCAGCGCACGCAGCGGAAACTCTCAAAAAGGAATAATTTTCCCGTTTTGCAACATTTTCCAATGATGCTTCGCTCCTACTGGGAGCAAACAATTATTTGTTGAAGAATACGGTATAGTTGTTATGTGTTGCAATTGATTATGTTGGTGTGATTGATTGGTGTTAGTGATTGGTTGTGTGTATTGTATCTTTTACCTTGCAAGTCGGCATGAAGCCGCCTTCTCGAATGATATTAGCTCCAAAGGAAGTCATGCGAAAGCAGTTATTGTATTCAAGGATGCGTTGAAGAAAATGGTTGGAATCGGGATCACTTCCATAGAACAATGGCTTCAGTGGCTGTGGTGGTGTAAGTAATGGATCCAGTTTGACTCTTCCACTTGCGCAGCACAATCCAGCCGTTTCTCTTTTGAACTTTAACGCATTGCAATATCGGCATACAGTCGTCATTGGTCCAATATCTAAATTGTCATCATCACTGTAGTTCGCAGTGGGATCATATTGGAATGCCAAGCGATTGTATGATGTCAATGATCTTCGTGTGCTCACGCGTTGTCTCAATCGGGCATTTTCTCTTATTATTTTTTGTCTTTCTTCGATTAGGTTCTGTGAATACACTTGTTGCTGGCTTGCATGTCTTGTGCGGCGGCCGATGTTCGCACGTCGTCCTCTAGGCATTTTGGACTATGGACAGACTGGTAAATTTAACCTCAAATGCACGATCCACATTATTTTCACAGTTCAACTTACCACCTTAAGGACAAATGCCTACTGTTGAAGTTGAATAAAAATGTGCACAATACGCGTGATTGATTTGATAGTTTCCAATTGAACTGTTAGGAAACGAATAACTTTAACTTCAATTTCACAATTTCACAGTGAACACAATACCGGTTTTAAGTTAGCGTTTGAAAGAACGTGCGCATAATAAATGTCACATGAAATTAACTGAGCAGAGTACAATGAGTAGCTGTCAAACAATGTATCACGCACCGGTGCCATCTACTTAAAATGAAACGTACTTATTTTCGTGAGGGATACTCACACACCACGTACTGGCGCCATCTCCTCCACCACCATGCAAAACCATATTGGTTTGTAGTACATGCTATGTATCAGAGATGGCACTGTATGTGAAAAATGATTTTCCCTGTTTTTCTGCTTTTCTGTTGAAATTTTGTATTTGCTATAAACCTAACGGAGCCCGAGACCTTTCCAACGAATGCAAAACCGTTTCAATCGGTTCGTGCGTTCTGGAGTTATAGCGTCAGGAAGGAAAACCCGACTTATTTTTATATAATAGAAGAAGAGAAAAGATTAGCTAGTCAGATTAACAGTTTATTTTTTCTTAAATTTTAGTTTTATCAGTTTAGGCCAAACTACATTCGGCAAAAAGTAAAGTGTGTGCACGAAAATGTTTTTTCTCTTTTCACACCATTTGGGATCTGTAGTTTTCTCTCAAGTTTTCAAAAAGTAACTTACTTGAAAGTTAGGTATACCTCTAACTTTCAAGTAACACACTTTTTCAAAGCTCAGAACAAACTAATACACTAACACAAAATATCTGCGGTAGTTCATGATTTCATTGTTAGATGGCTCTGATCGAAGAAATATCGAAACCAACAACCCATTAACATCCCATAAAACGTCAAAAACTTAGGGTATAATTTTATTATGGTTGATTTGCCTACCCGAAAAGCAAATGCCAGAGAATTGTATGTAGCTAGATGCCTGAAATGTGTTATGAAAAACTAATTTGATATGCTTGCATTTTTATTTATTGACATTTATGGGAATTGTTGATGATAAGTTTTACCTGAGATCATTACTTACTTACTTCAAATCGTTGAATACATTTTGTTGCACTTGAAACACTTTTTGTTTACTTCCTCTTATAAATAAAAGGTTCAATTGTTTGCTTTATTTATGTTTTTGCAGAGCTTTCGGTTGTCAAAGAATATCTTTTTGGGTTAGTTGTTGACTACCAGGAGCAGAAGCGTATGTGTGTGAGCTTGCACTTTTCTATTTTCGTGGACACACTTTACTTTTTGCCGAATGTAGTTTGGGCTTAATATTTTCTTTTTTTTTAACTCATTCTTCTATTGTTATACCCTATTCTAGGGGTATATTAATTTTGACGCATAGTTTGTAACATACCTTAATATTGCCCGTAGACCCCTAAAAGTTACTATATTTATGATCAGCATCGATAGTAATGTCGATCTAGCCATGTCCGTCCGTCCGTCCGTCCGTCCGTTCGTCCGTCCGTCCGTCCGTCCGTCCGTCCGTCCGTCCGTTGGCAAAAATTAGGCCTTTAAACTGGACCTAGAGAGCTGAAATTTTAACCATATACTCTCTAGGGTCCCGAAATAATCAAGTTTACGAATTTTTGAAATCTGCCCACAGACACGCCCACAAACTCAAAAAAACAAAATTTTGGAAAAAATCGAATTTTGAGCTAGGAAGCTGAAATTTTTTATATATGATCTATGACTACTAAAACTGCTCGGGATATAAAATTTTCAAAATCCGCCCACTGCCACGCCCACAAAAAAATAAAACAATTTTATTGAAAAACCAAAATTTGAGCTAGGGAGCTGAAATTTTTAATATATACTCTCTAGGGGCCCTTTAAGCTCATGTATAAATATTTTCAAAATCCGCCCACTTACACGCCCACAAATAAATAAAACAATTTTTTTGAAAATCCAAAGTTTGAGCTAGGGATCTGAAATTTATAATATATACTCTCTAGGGGCCCTTTAAGCTCATGTATAAATATTTTCAAAATCCGCCCACTGACACGCCCACAAATAAATAAAATAATTTTTTTGAAAATCCAAAGTTTGAGCTAGGGAGCTGAAATTTATAATATATACTCTCTAGGGGCCCTTTATGCTCATGTGTTAATTTTTTTTTAAATCCGCCTACTGACACGCCCACAATTAAATAAAACAATTTTATTGAAACACCCAAGTTTGAGCTAGGGAGCGTTTTTTTTGATAAAATCCTTTAAATGTTATATAACAAAATATGTAGAGCGTTCTTAACAATTTAACCATACTTAGACTTTTGTCACGCCCACTTATGAGGGATAGGAATAAGAATAGGGTATCTAACAGTTCGCCCAAGCGGACTGTAGCCCGTCCCTATGTTTTTAATATAACTATGCTAAAGCCAATTTCAGCAACATTTCAAACTATTTAGATAGCATGAATTGGTTAGAAATCTTTAATAATTGTAATTTAGATAATTCTTTTAATTTATTTATGAACACTGTAAAAATGGCAATTGATTTGTTTACACCTAAAGTAAAGTCTACCAAGGGTAATAAACCCATTTGGTTTAATGATAGAATCATAAATTTAAATAATAGGAAAAATAAGGCCTATAAGCGATTCCGTAATAGCAATAACGACGTGGAACTTTTGAAAGTTTATCGGACGCTCCAAAAACAATTCGATGTCTTAAATAAGTTTCTTTATAGACAGTATGTTCTTTCTGTTGAATCTAATTTAAAGATAAATAGTAAACGTTTTTGGAGCTTTATTAATAGCAAAAAGCAATCTAATGGTATTCCTAACTGTATGCGTCTAAATAACGTATCTTCATCTGATCTTTCAACCATCTGTAATATGTTCGCTAACCACTTTCAGTCTGTATATTCTTCTGGTACTACCACACCCATAGTCCCTAGTAATAGCTCAATGTCCTGTGATTTCTTTAATATCGGCAAGTTAGAGTGTACAATCCCTGAAGTTCAAACTGCTCTTTCTTTATTAAATTTAGATAGAAATCCTGGTATGAATGGCATCCCGCCAATTTACTTCAAAACTGCTCCTTCGCGTTTTCTGTACCTCTTTGTTTAGTTTTTAATTTGTCTCTCCGGTCTGGACATTTTTTGAAAAATTGGAAGAGCTCATTTTTAACGCCCATATATAAATCTGGATCGAGACATGATATTACTAACTATCGTCCGATCTGTAAGATTTCTACTATTCCTAAGTTGTTTGAAAAACTGGTTTGTGACAAACTTACACCTCTCTTAAAGAGATTTATCTCTCCGCTTCAACATGGATTCGTCGCAGGCAGATCTACTACCACAAATCTCTCAATTTTTTGTAATTCTGCCTTGAAATACCTTGAGAATGGCTTGCAATGTGATGTAATATATACGGACTTTGCTAAAGCGTTTGATCGCGTTAACCACAATATATTAATTTCCAAACTAACTGGCTTAGGACTTCACTCCAATTTCCTAAACTGGAATCATTCCTACTTAACGGATCGTATCCAGTATGTTCGCATAAATGACACGTTCTCGTCACCAGTTTATGTTACCTCTGGAGTACATCAAGGTAGTTATTTAGGCCCTTTGCTCTTCCTTTTATTTATTAATGACATTCCTGACTTGTTTTTGAGTTCCCAGTGTCTAATGTTTGCCGACGATTTGAAAGTGTTCCGACTTATACGTTCAGTTCACGATTGTATTCTTTTACAAGAGGATCTTGAACGACTTTCCATATGGTGTCAAAATAAT
Source organism: Portevinia maculata (assembly GCA_949715645.1). Lineage (NCBI taxonomy): Eukaryota > Metazoa > Arthropoda > Insecta > Diptera > Syrphidae > Portevinia > Portevinia maculata. Next base: position 309,515,743 of record OX454526.1, on the reverse strand, counting down.
GATCTTCATCTCAATGTCTCTAAATGTCAAAGCCTTTCTTTTTACCGTAACCTCTCTCCAATTCACTTTACGTACGTAATCGATAATACCTCCCTGTCCATTATTTCGTCCAAAAAAGATCTTGGAGTAATTTTTGACATAAAACTTAGCTTTTGTAAGCACATTGAGTCTTTGGTTGCCAAAGGTAATCAGATGTTAGGTTTCATATTGCGGAATTCTAAAGACTTTCATGATCCACATACTCTCAAATGTTTATTTTTTGCATTTGTCCGGTCTCACCTTGAGTACTGCAGTATAGTTTGGAATCCGTTTTATGAAGTACATTCTATTAGAATAGAGAAGATCCAAAAGCGTCTTACTAGAGTAGCTGTTCTTAGACTGCGATGGAATATTGAAATGCCATCTTACGAGACTAGGTGAAAATTATTTGGTATCTTACCTCTTTTTAAACGAAGGCAATATTTTTCAATTATGTTTATTCGTGATTTGATAAATGGTCATATCGATTGCCCTTTCCTATTATCATTAATTGGATTTTATGCTCCTTCGAGAACTCTTAGAAATCGTCTTTTATTTTATGTACCTTATCATAGAGTTAATTATGGATACAATGAACCAATTTCTAGATGTCTTAGAGAATCCAATAAATATTCTAGTATATTTGATTTTAATCTTAGTAGGGATTCATTTAGGAATAAATTAATTCTGTTGTTAGGCTTTGGTGGTCGTTTTTAAGTATATTTTTGTATTAAGTAAAAGTAATCTAGCGAGAACAGTAGATGTACTCATTTGATTGAAAAATAAAATAAAATAAAATAATATTAATACCCATTCTTCTCTATTTTCTTCTTTTTAAGTTTTCTATATTTTTTTTTTTAATTCTTGCTATGTTTTTTATAATAACTCAATGAAAGTATCTGCTCTAAGATAAAATAAATACTAGGCATTAACGGCCCATACAGTGCCTAAGACTTCTAGCTTCTCCAGCCATTTGCTTGGAAGTTTGTCAAAAGTTTCAAGAGGTGGGGCAGTGGATTACAACTTTTTTTAGATGCTACTTGGCCCCGGCGGGATTTGAACCTGATGCCTTTAGATTAGTAGTTCAGCACACTAACCTCTGCGCCACTGCGTATATGTATTCGCTAGTAGTAAAAAAACTCACAGAGGCCAATCAAATGTTGGCGTTGTTGCATCGATGTGATCCATGAGTTTTTATGGCTGCACCGTTTTGGTTTCGACACGTGTATTATGAGTAACTTAATCAGAGCAAAGAGGTACTCAGCCCAACGCAGCTCCTCCTTGCACCGACATTTGAAGTACGGCTTCCAAATATATAAGTACACAATCCTTTTGCATTCGAAATGGGCAAAATAATTTGTTGGTTTCTTGTACGAATATAGATCACCTTTTATTTGGCGACGCCTAGTGTCGTAACAAGAGCTAACAACTGGACAACTGGAAGCAGCGCGCTCTGGATCGCAGAGGATGGAAGGCTGCAGTGTCTCAGGTAGAGACCGGACCCCATTAAGTATAGTAAGGAAGTCACAAAATGATGTATGAGTGCATGCGGGTTCGTCTCGGAAAATCAGCTTCGATCAAAGGTCATTGAATCAAGTCGTCCTTTAAGTCGGATACTAGAGCGCTTGGTCTGAACAGTGTGCCTATTGTCGTGGGGTATCTCAAGCAGGGACTTCACGGGCAAGGAGCCCATTAAGCAAGTGAGTAAAATATTTTGTTTTTGCTAGTGGATATGAGTAGTAAATGACCATATAGGAAGTGCGAATGTATGTTATATAGACCATATTGAAAATATATATACATATATGTAATGTAAAAATGCTAAATCAAAGCGATTTCTTCCGCAGAAATCATAAAACAGCAAACTTTTAAACTTCTGAGTTTTTTTTCTGACAAATTCTCTTTCTATACTATCAATTTTAGTATAAGGTTGATCCTCTGATGTTTCGCCCCACTGGTATTCAATTCTGTGTGATGATTTTAAGAACAATCATGACGTATAGTTTAAGAAGAAACTCGTATAAAACATGAATATTCTCAACGGTTAAGTTCATTAACAAAATAAACTTAAAGTGCTTGCAGTCCCCATATCAAAATATGAAATCACAGCGTACTACTTTAATGCCCTTTCGTTCTATAATTTACATTATCTTTAATATTCCACAACACAGATAGTGGCGCTGAATGCGTACGAGTACTGGTGCTTCTCCGTGTACTTCAGTACACAAGGATTTTCTTTTGCGCTAATAGTTTTTCTATAAAAAACGAGCTTTAAACCGCTGCTAATCCTGATTTTACGAGAAAATTTAGAAGACATGATAGTAAATTAGAATTCCCATTGAATACTAATGATTTTGATGAATATTTATGTACAACGATTTTTCACTACGTCCGGGAGCATAGTTATTTTGCATGCAATTGGGTTGACATGCAAATCTTCGCTATTTTTAATCAAGCGAAAAATACAACAACGGATGAGACTTAGCAGAGGCCTGTAAAATTAGGTACTAGGCATAGGAGTTAGAATTCATTTTACAATTTACATAAAATCACACAACATAAATGAAGAATTCTTGTTACAGTTCAAGCTCAGGTAAAGGTGATGGGGTAACAGGTCACGTAGTTGAGTGATGTGGTTTCAAGATTAAAGAAGGGTCTGAACCCTAAAGTTCGTAATGCAATCATGCTTGTAAACAAACTAAACCACGTTATTGCATATAATTTCAGATTTAATGTTGCCTCCTCCTGCGAAGGACTGTGTAGGTCTTGTTGCGATATACTTTTGTTAATTATAATTTGTGTACATATAAATTCGGTTGACATAACTTGATTTTGAAATGATCCTATGACTATTATAAATTCGAGTATTTGGTCTGATGTTCGTTACTCAATCATGCCAAAACGCTGAGCAGATTTGGATGAACCTTTCTTGATGGTTTCGTAATGATTCCAGACCAGCATAATGATTTTTTCTATTTCATTTTTAATCAAATTCATAGGTTTTTGCCAAGCCCACTTGTTGCTGGTGTTTCTTACCTAAATATATTTCTTTTTACCTCACTTCCTTTTATTTGCCATCACTTGCATAAATCTAAATCAATATAAATAAGCTTAAAACTTATTTTATGCAATTTTCCCAAGTATTTTGAGCTATCAATCTGTTCAATCAACAAGTTGAGCTACATCCAAATTTCTATATGAAATATGATATCTATATGAAAATATTCCAAAACGGTTATTCTTTATCGTAGCTCTGCCTTAAGAAGGTGGCTATATCGAATTCATAGATATACACAGAATTTAATTTCATTTGGCTAAAATTCCATGTCCGTAGGCAATTAATCCACTACTCTTTTATTTATAGAAGCCTGAATTTGGACAGACGTTCCTTATAATGAGTTTGATGCTCTGTCTGATTCCATCACAATAATTGTGACCCTTCACCCTCGTACTGAAACCGTCATTGCGGGCGATTTCAATATACCCAATTCAAGTTCTCTTCGACATTCTGGCCAGTCAACACCCGAAGGAAGGTACGTCGAGATCTTTGCTGAGGTAAATAACCCGAGTCAGCTCGTAAATGCGCCGACGCGAATACCGGACATTAGCAGTCAAACTGCCAACACACTGGACTTGTTTCTTACCTCTCATCCCTATAAATACACTTTGAACGTATTATCGCCTCTAGGTTCGTCAGACCATTGTATCATATCAGCTGTTTTCTCGTACTCCAACCACATTGTTAAAGAACAGACACCTAAAAGAACCGTATGGCAATACGAGAAAGCCAATAGGTAAAACTAAACGGTTTCTTTAAGAGTTTTAACTGGTCGCTGTGCTTCCTCGACAGCGACGTGGATGCTACTGCTGATATGGTCATAAACATAATTCACCTGGGCATGAAGTCTTTCATCCCTAACAGGATAAAAAGTATTAAACCCAAGTTAAACGCGTGGTATGACTCGAACTGCAAAGAGGCTATCAGGTTAAAAGAGGTAAGCTTTCGGTCATTCAAAGACAACCCATCTGAGGAAAGCCAAAAAAGTTTAAACAAGCCAGAAATGACTGCAGTGCCCACATTAATCGTCTCAAATTCTCCTATGAAAAAAAGTTGAGGCAAAAAAATAAAACAAAGTCCCACGGATAGTAAAAACTTTTGGTCATTTGTTAAAAACATCAAGAATTCGGCCTCATCATCTATCCCGACATTCATTTGCAATGGCATTCCAGCTGTCAGCTCTATAGATAGGACCAATCTGCTTGCTGCTCACTTTGCAGTCGGCTTAACGCTCCGAGATTGTGCTTTGTCTCCACCAGTACTCGAGCGCGTAGAATACTCTATGGGACCAATCCACTTCCGCACTCGTACAGTGGCCAGAATACTTCAAGATCTTGACGTTCACAAACCCGCCGGTCCAGATGGTATTTCCCCTATCGTTCTGAAGAGGTGTTCTTCCTCGCTGGCAAAACCATTGCGCACCATATCCTTTTCTTCAGGGCTCTTCCCGACCAATTGCAATAACTTATAACTTCTTCCCAAGGTCATGGAAACGCTGGTAAACCGTCAGCTCATGAAATATCTTGAATCCCAAAAACTGCTTAATGACCCGCAGTACGGTTTTCGCAGCAACAGGTCCAATGGTGATTTGATGACTTATCTAACCGAAAAGTGGAACCGATCTATTCACCAAGGAGGTGAAAGTAAAATCCTTGCGCTTGATATTTCAAAGGCATTTGACATAGTTTGGCACCAAGCTCTCTTGTCCAATATGCGTGCATTTGATATCGATGATACCTTTCTTCAATGGATTAAAAACTACCTTTCGGACCGTTCAATTCAAGTTGTTTTGGACGGTTTCAAGTCTGCAACTCACCAAATAAATGCTGATGTTCCCCAAGGCTCTGTTTTGTCTCCGACTCTCTTTCTCATTTTTATAAATGATTTCCTGTCTATTACCTATAAATAATCGAATCCACTCGTTTGCCGATAACAGTACCCTCAGCTTCTCATATTCGTTTCTTGGTTCACGCCCCTCATCTTCGGGTGCGGAACTGGAACGGCAACAGATGTTAAGCTCATTGAATTCCGATCTCGACAGCATAACTCAGTGGGGCCATTGTATATGAACTTTATAGTATTCTCACTTCGTGTATACGACGATACGCCACCAAACGCCGTAAAAAAGAACCTTCAGAAAGCTTTTATGCATTTTTGTAGTTATTTCTGTTGTCTTCTTCCATTCTCATTTATATTTGCAGTGCGTACTCTTTAGTACTCTTTCCTTTGATAATAAAGAAGATTTCCAAAAGTGTGTGTTTTGTCACTTTAATTTTTCTTTACTTCTCATGATGGGAATTGGTGAGAGGTGTGGGGTATACATATTTAATTATGCATTTTGGTAGTTATTTCTGTTGGCTTCTATTATCGTTAATATTTGCAATGCATTCTCTTTAATTAGCTACTCTTTCCTTCGATATAAGAAGATTTCCATAAGTGTGTGTTTTGTCACTTTAATTTTTCTTTACTTCTCAGGATATGAATATGATGTGATCCTGAGAGGGGGTGGGGGATATGGTTCGTGTATTATGTGTTGGTTTTCAAGTAATTTTGGGGTAGGTTATCTCATATTGCAAGCAGCTGTATTTGAAAAAGACAAATTTCCGTCGGTTGAACTTCGTACTTTTGCAAAGCCACAAATTTTAACTTACAAAGTGAAACAAAGTGAATAAGAGTTTTTATCCGATTTCAAGACTTTCATTCTGATAAGTATCAAATTATTTATCATTATTATATTATTATTTCATTCTTTTTCATATATTTTATTATATTCATATTTATATATTTTGTTACGTTTTTATAAATTTTAATATATTTATATATACCTTTATCTACCTATGTATATACATTTATTTTAGAGATTATATATTATTTATTTAAGGGGGGGGGGGGGGGGGGGCACTTCGACCTAAAAAGATCTTTTGTACCGTATTGGCCAGACAAATTTAAACTAGTAGAATTTCCACTTTCCGTGTAAAGCGGACAATTTTACCAGTAGAAGAATTCTTTATGTCCTCGGTGCTCATTTGTTCCCTGACAAATATCTTCTTTCTGGCTTCGGGCTGGACATTCACAAAAAATGTATTCAGCTGAGCTTTATATAGCTGCCGTTGCTGCTGATCTAGGAGTGCAGCAGAAAGGTTCGGGACCTATGAATGGTATTTCTGCACCTTTTCTGTCCAGTTCGTCGGCCTTTTCGTTACCTTCTACCCCGACATGACCCTTAACCCACCATAATTTGGCCTTGTTTCTTAATCCCAGTGTTTGAAGGGTATTGAAGCAGTACTGTGACTGATTTGGAGTCAATGGTATGCGAGCTAAGGGCGTTTATAGCTGCTTGACTATCCGTGAATATATGGATGATTGCGCCTTTTATGCCAGATGAATATATCTGGCTGGCGCATTCTTGAATGGTCTGGAGCTCTGCTTGAAATACGCCGGGACTTTTTCCCATTTGTATAGTAAACCGTTTGTTTGGTCCGTATACTCCCGCTCCTACCCCCATTTCCATTTTATAACCATCCGTATACCACTTTCTGCCGTTGTGGCTATTTGGTGGGTTATTGCTAACCCATGCTTCTCTCTTTGGGATCTCCGTGGAGAAACGTTGAAGCATAGTGCATAGCGCCATACTATACTATGGAGGCATATGTTATAATGGGTCTTATCATCACTGTGTAGATCCAGTGGACGATCTTTGGAGAGATTCCCCAGGTTCTGCCATATGTGCTGCGACAGGCCTATAAAGCTATAGTAGCTTTAGTGATTTTGTTGTTAATGTGAGAGTTCCAGTTGAGCCTCTTGTCTAGGATTACTCCAAGATACTTAACTTCGTCGGAATACTCTACGACCGTGTCGTTTATTGTGATCAGATCTAGGTCTTATTTCCTCCGTTTAGTGAAAGGAACGATGACGGCTTTACTGGGATTTATGGAAAGATTTTCCTTGATGCACCAGTTTATGGCTGTCTTTAGAGCATTTTGCATTTTTGATGTGACTCCAATTGAGTCTTTGCCCATGACTATGATGACAATATCATCGGCGTACCCAATTGTGGTGTAGCCCAAATTGCTCATCTTGTGTAGCAGGTCATCGATGACCAATGACCACAGAAGGGGTGAGAGTACTCCCCCTTGTGGGCAGCCCCTTACGGCTGTTGCTGATACTGAGGTCGTTCCTGACGAGGCAGTTATTTTGCGACTTTCCAGCATCGCTTTGATCCATTTTATAGTTGGTTTTGCTATGTTTCTATGGCACAAAGCATTTGATATAGATTCATATCCAGTGTTATCAAAAGTACCCTCTATGCCAAGAAAGGCACATAGTGCGATCTCTTTACACAGGTATGCGTTTTTTATCTCTGTTGTTAGTTTTAACTCCTTTCCATTGTTTTCAAAAAAAACGATGTCAAGCTTATCGGACGATATGATTTAGGTAATTCGCTCGGCTTGTTTCCCGGTTTAGGTATGAATACTACGTTTACCTCCCTTTAGGTAACTGGTATATACCCCCAGTTGAAGCTGAACTCAAATAAGGTAATCATGGATGGTAATAAAACTTCTATTCCATTTTGAATGAGGGCTGCAAAAATACCGTCTGTATATACGCAATACGACGTTCATCAATGACTGATCAACGGCTGTCATTTATAGCATTTGCATAAAAAACCGTTTGAATTCGTTGCAAATAAATAATATTTTACATAAATTCGCCGAAAAAGACCGAGGAATACAACCTTTTTTAATTCTAAGTAGATATTCGTACTACTTGTGTGTTATAAAAAACATATTACATTATATACCTACCCATTTCTTGATCTATAGCATATACGTTTAATTCGTAGTTTAAAAACATGAATGTGATATTGCTTATACCTACCGTTTTAATAAAAAATTAAATTTTTCTGGACTATACTTTTTAACTTGCTTTTAAAAAAAATGTCAGCTCACCCAAAAAAATGGAACTCACCCATACATTAGGTCCTGGCTACGGCCGTGGTGGGCAGATTTTAAAAATTCTTAACATTTATTATTTCGGGCACGTAGAGAGTATATGGTTAAAATTTCAGCTTTCTAGCTTGAGTTTGAGATAGTAGATACACGTTACTATCGATGCTGATCACGAATATTTTACAAAAAAAACTGTAAAATGACAAGTGACCTGCCTCAACATAGGCCACCTACAATATGATCGATTCCCTAAAAGATAAATATACTTATCCAACTCTATTTCTTTGAATAATGGAACTACACAAATTAAATATTTCTGAATCAAATACTGAAGAAATGATAAAAATCGGTGCATTTTTGGACGAGATACAGCGAAAATAGCAAAACCCTAAAAAATCATAAACTCATAATTCCTTGTTTGATGGAAAATACCAAAATACCGAAATCAGCTTTTATTCAATATCCTGTAGAAAAATGTTTCCTTTTCCCTTACACCATCTGCTTCTCATCATACATTCCATTTACCAAAAAGTATTCGGCTGTTACGCTGTTACACAGAAAAATAAATACTTACACGTCCATGCGAATGAAAATCATATGGCGCGACCAGAGGCCGACAGTTGAAAATGCCAAATATCCATATAGGTACAAGATAACAAAATTCCATACAATGATAGAATTCTTATTTTTGTCAGAAATCCTTACGAAATACCTTATCGAAGAAAAGAGGATCAAATAAACTCTTCGCTCTGTTTCCTAACCAACAGTTTATTTGATTCTCTTTTCTTAATTCAAAGCTCATACAAATATTTTATGCTTAAATTGAGGTGCAATCACTCCATCCTTTTGGTCTCCAAATTCGTGGAGGTTGAGCTTTTTGAAATCGTGCTGATGATTTTACTATAGAGTTTATATACAATGGTGGGGCGTAACTAATAGAGTGGAATTTAATGCTTCCAAAACGCAATGCTGTCTTCTGTCGTTAAAGCAAAACACTAATACCATGACATTGTCCATGAATGGCACTTGCATCGTTGAAACCGAAGGGCTTTCTATTCTCGGTATGCGTGTTAATGACAGCTTACGTTGAAATGACCACATATTCGATGTCGCCAAGAATGCTGCGAAATGCCTAGGCTTCCTTAAGCGCTGCAAGAAATATTTCACTCCCTCTGATCTGGCTACTATTTATAAGGCGTTTATCTGCCCAAAACTTGAGTACAAGGCGCATATCTGGTCTGGTGCACCAATTACTTATTTGCGAGAGCGATTGACTCTCTTAGTCATCGTCGCAGTGTCTCCTGTCTCTCGTTATTTTATCGATATTTCCACCATAAGTGCTCTAATGAAATAGCCAGTTGCATTCCACCCCTAATTCATTTCAACCGCAATACCCGCTCTGCAAGGAATGCGCATCAGTTTACCCTTCAGCCTGTATTCGGGCGTACAGTGAAATACAAGGAATCTTTCCTTAGCAGTACAACACGAATGTGGAATGATCTTCCCCGCTCCATTTTTCCTACACATTATAATCTACAAACATTTAAAACATATCTCTCCCTATCTTCTAAACCTAATTTCCTTAACGCCCGCGCTGTCTAGCTATTACATTATAAGGGTATCCAAAATTCCCTTTAGTGCGAGTGCATTATAAATAAAAAAAATAGGAATGGGGGCATGACCAACACCAACATTCAAGGCAAAATGGCAACGTGACTGGGGGATCGGGGAAAGGCATAGCAGTATCACAAGATCTACTAAGCCTTGTTGTTTATGTAACCCAATTTTTGTTAAAAGTTGGACATACGCTTATAAAATGAAAACAATCTTCTTTGGCACTAAAATTACAAAAATTGCACAATTGTTCAAAGCTTCCGTTATATGGGCTCCCATTTAAATGGAGAAATTCGATTCTTAATTTTAAATATATATCTAGCACAATGAATCTCGGAAGTAGTTCATGTCACACAAGTTAAAATCAAGCTACCTGTAAAGTGTTCTGATTTCAGTTAACTGCGCCCAAACTAGTTGGGTTGTGGGTTCGCCGATTTGACCTTAATAAATAAACTTGCATACATACGCGCATTCCAACAACAATACCAAGCAGAGCCGATAATCCGAAGCAGGGAAAAAATAAATAAGTAAATAGTAAGAGATATTATAAAGACTAGAAGGGTATTGAGGAAAAAAATTAACAGCATCAAGAATCTAGAAGCAAGTCTCCCATTATTGATTATTGTTTGATCTTCTTTTTTGACCCAACGGATTAGCATGCGCAACTGCGAGACAGTTTGTATGTTAAATGTGTCTCTAGGCTCACAAGAATTGTAAAATTGCCTAAATAAGATTTCTCCCCTTAATGGCCTTTTACGACCAGCTGGATATAAGCTGCTCTGAAGATTGATACGTTGACTGTAAGGAGGTAGGTTAAATGGATAATTCTATAGAAGTGCCCCTAGTAAATATTTGTACCTAAATGTGATTTTAAAATATTTTAGGAACTAAACAAAGTATTTACATATTTACAGTACACTTGTAGGACATACAAAATTTAAATTCAGCACATTGCCGCAGGATTTCATTTTGTTTCAATTTTCATTTTCTGTGTCTCGAAAAAAGTTATGTCAGCATGTCCTATATACAAGGTGGCGCAAAAATAACCTTCCGATGTTTTTTGTCTGTAATTTAAAAAAAAAAATGAAAAAAATAGTCACCAATATTCCGCGTTCTGGAGCAGTGTACCGTAACATTGTTTATTAACGTGTATTTCGCATGTGTTTACTACACAAATGTCAAAACAGAACTGACATTAGGGGCCAATCGCAGAAATTTATAGCATTTTCTGATAGGAGGATTACTTTTGCGCCACCTTGTACATATGTATGAATGTTTTAAGGAAAATAGCAACCATATTGCGCGAACTTATACCAACACCTGGAGCTGCGGAAATGGAAAAAAAATATCTTCGAAATAACGTGCGAACTTTCCGTTTCATTTTGTCAACCAGGACATGTATATGAATCCGATGGTCCTTTTTCAAAAATTTTTATTTGTTATTTTACAATAATAGGAGCTACCCAAAGTAAGAGAAGAAACATTAAAAAAAACTGAAATAAAATTAAAGTCTTTAGTTTCCCCGTTCAAGATTTGCAATCGCAAATATGCCAAGGACATGCGATCTTAAACGACTTTGATGGTAACAAAAATAATGTAAAAGACAATTCGCGAGATGGCAAACGTGTCGCATATCAGACTTCAAAGTCAGGAAATTGATTCGCGCTGAACATAGCGTTAATTTGAGCGCCACGCTAACTCATCAAGAGTACGTGCGCAAGGTGAGAAAGCTGGAATTGTAAGTATTCATCAGATAGATTTTGCAATTGAATTTCTTTACCCAAAAAAAAGGAAAAACCAACAAGGGATATGTACCAGCAACACATCGTGCCCTTTAGATCTTCTTTGCTTCTTTTGAGAACAACTGCAGGTTTCAAGAAGAATGCCAATGAAGAAAAACGATATCTTCAAGAGTTCTTTATGAGTGATACGTGGTTGGAAAGAATTTTTCTATTTTAAAACTTCCTCCTGAGCACGAAGAAAATGGGTTAAGCAAGGACTTCTATCCGACTTTATGAATACGATTTTGTTGTGTTTGTGTGTGCATGTTCGGCATGTGCTTGGTTTTAGAGAATAATATATGCAAAAGCATCACGTTTCTGGGGCTACAGAGAAGATGGGTTTTTATAGGTCGATTTAGATCTAAGCATTTTAATATTTTTCTGTTCCCAAAGTTTCGAAAGAATTTTTGAAATATTTGTGGAGGAACCTCGAACGTTCGTGCAAATGACCTATATAAATTTATTTGGGTAGGCGTATTTAAACTAAACAAAGAAATATATCAAAGAATTGATATATCGAATTCTGAAGAAAGAAGACTTACATTGAGAAAACGTTAGTTAAATCGTTTGTATTTCTTGAGCAGATAATTAATTTATCTAAATCAGAACCATTGTTCGGATGAAGAGAAAAACAGCAGGAATATAAGTTTGCGAAGACATTATCATGAGAACATTAACGCGATGTCAGCTTTTAAACATCTACATTGAATGTGCGAACTATCCATAAATTGGGTTGAGAGTCCTTGTCCATATTGAAACATACTTTGTCTTCTTAACGAAATGAGCCAAAAATTTGAAAACTTTGTCGCAACGGCTCCAAAAGTAGGCGTGGCAACAAATGGGGTTTTGTGCCATACAGCAAACAAAGCAATCAACTTATTGAAGGAAACATTCGACGAACGCATAACGGACCAAGATCTTGTGATTTGATGCCTCTTGATTATTTTGTTTTTGGAAACATGAAGTCGCTAGTCTACTCTAACAAACCAACGAAATTGTTTAGTAGGAGAAGTTGTCCATAAAAGTTTCGGGTTAGCGATTAAAATCGAATTATAATATTTTTTGTTTTTGAGATTTCGTACGACTCCCTCTTTTCGTTCTACGCATGTGCATCACATAATCCACCACCACAACCACTTCGCGAAAGTCTGGCAAACATCCAAGAGTATAAACCGTCACGAGAAGCTTCTTGAATTTGCCGTTCCGAATCGGCGTAAAATTTGTAGGTACATTCCATTAGTGTCCAAAATATAGCTTCGCACACACAAATTTTTGGAGAGGCTATGTATGCCCTATTTTGGGCCGGTAATACCTACCATTTTATCATTTTTAGATGTTATTTCTCTCCATAGTCGCCTTATGAAACAGGCGCTTTAATCGGGGCGCTGGAGCGATATTCCAACTCGTTATGCACAAATAAACTGGTTACTTTGATATCAAATATTAAGTTAAGAAACGGTTATATTTCTCATGAATAAATCGTTAGAAACTGTTAACAGTTAAAGAAAATGTTCGCTAATCACGTTAAATGCGGCATTAAGTTGTATCGATAAGGTTTGCGCACTTGGGAATCGGTTGGAGTGGATCAGAAAATGGGCAGCACAAGTAAACTTGTTTTCATATTACGAGTAATACGATACCCATTCACCTCCAAAACGTCCACCCATACATCAAGTACTCGTTACAGGGACGTTTGATCCTCGCTAATGATGGCTCCATCGTCAGCAAAGAATAACTGATGCATTTTGGGTTCCGTCACTTTTCCTTCAAGCACATAATCAAGGGCTGTAATAAATATCAAGTTACTTAAGATGCTTCCCTAACCAACGACCATACCATGTCGGGTTAATCGGTTCTCGTCAGATAACCGTTATTAAACGACGTTGGGCGCGGTTAGTACGTAGATGGGGGACCGTTTGAGAACAACTGCGTCTCGTTGGCCAGTCCCTACAGAGTAGAGGTAGATAATATACGTGGTATCACAATGGACCTAAATTGGTCTAAGTGTGTCGGCTTCTGCAGACAGCCATCTAACTTACTCTTCATATTACATCTTACCCTTGTCTTTACTCCCTCATACATGTCCATGATCCTCGAAGTCTTAGCAACACCCTGGTTGTCTACCAAAATCAACACCATATGCGAATCCTTTAAGGAATAACGATCTTTTTCCATCATGATTCTTATACTTTGGTTTGGTTCTGTTGTTGATTTACCTGCGACAAACCCGCACTGGTCTTCAGATAGCCGTTTTATTTTGTGCATTCGGCTATCTTATACCCGCTCAACGCTCTTCATCGTAAGTTATATGAGTAATTGTCACAGTCTCCCATATCGCATTTTCCTTGTACAAGGGCAGAACAAAACTTTCCCTCCAGTGTTTGTGCATTGGATCGCTTCTCATCAGTTTGGAGATGAGAATCATGAGCCATTTGGACCCGATGTCTCCCATCTTTTTCCAAAACTCAGAGGGTATCTCGTCCGGCCCAAGAGTCTTTGACCGCCTTCCAAACTTTTTCGACAGTAATGTCGTGTACTTCTTCATTGTTAGGAACGGCTCTCGGAAAATATATCCGAGGAAATTGTTTATCTGGAAGTTCTTCAAAATACTGCTGCCACCTGGTGTAGTATTTTTTCGTCATCCAAAAGAAGCAGCCGTTGAGCATTGTTGATGTACTTTGGTGAACGAATTTCCTGGGCATTCCTCCTTCTCTGAGCAGCCTTTTGAAAATGGGCACTTACAGCCAATATATTCCAAAGTTTCAGCTTTCTAGCTCAAAATTCGATTTTTTCGATAAATTAGTTTTTATTTTTGAAATTGCGAGCACTTCAGTTTGCGCCTTTTAAAAATTCATAAAATTGATAATTTAAGGTCCCTGGAGGGTAAATGTTTCGAACTTCAGGGTTCTAGGTCGAGTTTTAGGGCCTGGTTTTTGCCGACAGACGGACGGGCGGACATGACTTGATCGATATTACTATTGATGTGGGTGTGTTTGTTTGATAAAAAAAAACCTTTTTTCGTAATTGAACAATTTTATATCTCTAAGACCGTTCTCTTACATATTTTTCACTTAACTTCTCTTAAACTATCTTAGTGTCTACTTCTTATAGTAATAATCTATTTCCACTATACCCAGGTGTTATTCTTACATTTTGTCATCACTTGGTTATGTTATGTGAATACAAACCATCGGTGCGATATGATGATGAATGCGTAATTATAAGAAGAACACATGTGTAGCGGAAATCAAGTGGAGCACATGCAAAGTATTTGGTGTATGAACAACACTATGACAGTGATTACGAATAAAGTAACTTTTAGGAGTCTATGGGTAATATTAAGGTATGTTACAAACTACATATTAGTTAAAATTAGTAGACCCTTAGAATAGGATATAAACAGCATAACAAAATGCACGATCTCATCGCCGGAAGCTCGCGTCGCGGAATGTTTGATTCAATTTATTTGGATATCATCCATTATCTTTTCCACGCCTTCAATTCCGCTTATTGTTCTTTAAGGGAACCAAAAAGTTTTTATTTTTGAAATTGCGAGCACTTCAGTTTGCGCCTTTTAAAAATTCATAAAATTGATAATTTAAGGTCCCTGGAGGGTAAATGTTTCGAACTTCAGGGTTCTAGGTCGAGTTTTAGGGCCTGGTTTTTGCCGACAGACGGACGGGCGGACATGACTTGATCGATATTACTATTGATGTGGGTGTGTTTGTTTGATAAAAAAAAACCTTTTTTCGTAATTGAACAATTTTATATCTCTAAGACCGTTCTCTTACATATTTTTCACTTAACTTCTCTTAAACTATCTTAGTGTCTACTTCTTATAGTAATAATCTATTTCCACTATACCCAGGTGTTATTCTTACATTTTGTCATCACTTGGTTATGTTATGTGAATACAAACCATCGGTGCGATATGATGATGAATGCGTAATTGTAAGAAGAACACATGTGTAGCGGAAATCAAGTGGAGCACATGCAAAGTATTTGGTGTATGAACAACACTATGACAGTGATTACGAATAAAGTAACTTTTAGGAGTCTATGGGTAATATTAAGGTATGTTACAAACTACATATTAGTTAAAATTAGTAGACCCTTAGAATAGGATATAAACAGCATAACAAAATGCACGATCTCATCGCCGGAAGCTCGCGTCGCGGAATGTTTGATTCAATTTATTTGGATATCATCCATTATCTTTTCCACGCCTTCAATTCCGCTTATTGTTCTTTAAGGGAACCAAAAAGGGAATAATTCTCCTTTTGGTATTCCGGCTGAGTTGCCTCAGGAGGCTCCGATCTACTGCCTCGGAAATACGCACTTATTTCGCGAACATAGATAGCCAACCGAAAAAAAAAATATTTTACCGATCGGCAGTCACGGAATAAGTCTTTCGCCGGAGTGGGAAGAGGATGTTGGTTAGCGCTGCTGGGATGCAGAGCTTCCATGGATGTTCGTCATGTATACAAAATTGTTTTTGGCCCTAAGATCCAGTAGCTGCTTTTTATTATCCCCGACGCTGAAGATGATCTGACGGTATTGGTTCGAGTTAAAGCTGGAATCCGTCATATCTACATGAACGTCGGTGAGCGCACGACATCGAGTAGCCGGTTCGGAGAGCCTCAAACTCGTAAACGCGTAATAACGCATCTGGCATAACGTGTAAGCTTCCCTTCCAGCTCGATATCGAACGTATAGCCGTGAATCTACAAACTCCATCATGCTAATCTACCCTTAAGTTCCCTCCACTCATAAGTTATTGCACGCTCGCATGGTCGGTGATGACTTTGAACTTGTAGCCTTCGAAATTGGTAGGTCGAAATTTCCTCATGATCGCTGCTAGGTATTCCATTTCAGTTACGATATAGTTCCGCTGGCGGAGTTCAGTTTGTGCGAGTATTTCATATTTCATATTTATTTATTCATCAGTAACAACAGTTATAGACTTCCAAATCTTTCAAGTTATAAATGTGAATTTTGTAAAAAAAGCCTTTCAATTATGATACTTCATATTAACTGAAAATACATGTATTGTTTTATATAAAAAAAAAGTATGACTAAGGTAAACTAAATATAAACAATGTATACAAATTCAAAGAAAGAAAAAAACAATTTAACAAAACGAAAGAAAGAAAACGATTTCTATAAACTTAGGTAGTACTTTCTGTATTTATGTGCCTGCAATGTGCCGAAAGAGAGTATCACTAAAATTGTTTGCATCCTTGAGTCGTCTTAAACTGAGGGGATGTGCATTCCAGAGGCAAATGGCGTGAACAAAAAATTGGCGTTCCGTGAACAGATATGCTACCCCGGGGTGGAATCAAATTGGAGGAGCGTTGCGATTGTGCGAATTGAAGCTTATCATATAAATAGGGAGGTTGTTTGGTGGTTATGATATTATGTAGATGCTTGATAGTGCAGTATTCAAGGTACTTGTTTAGTGTACAACCAAGAATCTTTTTAGCATAAGCGGAAACATGATCGTATCTTTTCAATCCAAAAACATATCGAGTAATATTGTTAAACACAACTTGAAATTTGCGCGTTATGAAGGCGTTGTTACAACAGAAGAATTCACAGCAGTAGGTAATAGGTGGCACCAGCAGGGTTCTAGCTTGTCGGTGTGAAATTTTGCGAAAATTACAGGTTTCTGAGACAGCCGTAGATTTTCCCAATAACGGTCAGAATATGGTTGTCCCAACACAATGTTGTGCTGAACCAAATACCTAGATTTTTTACTTTCTGGACAAATTGAATTGGAAAATTTCCAAGATAGATGCTAGGAACGCAAGATATATCCGGACAATTTCTGCTTAATACTATGCATTTGGATTTGTTAGGATTTAGCTTTAAACAATTGTGCTCGGACCAAGTTAGGATATTCTTGAGATCCTGATTGAGCTTATGGGCAGAATTAGTGATGAAACCGCGCTCACTGCTTATGTATAGTTGTACATCGTCTGCATACATATGTACTGACGAGTAGTTGACAACAGTTGGGAGGTCATTAATAAAGATTGAGAATAGCAGTGGGCCTAAGATGGATCCTTTAGGGACACCATTTGAAGTTGCTAAAAACTCGGATGGGACATCATTGATAAAGACGGCTTGCGTAAGATATGATTGAATAAATTTCGCTGCAGAAGACGAGAGCCCGAATTGTGCCATAAGTTTTTCAACAAGAAGCCCGCGATGAACTGTGTCAAATGCCTTGGAAAAGTCAAGTAGAGTCAGAAAAGTGGTGTAGTTTTTATCCATAGCTACCCGTATATTATTTGTCACTTTAAGCAGTACTGAAGTACAACTGTGAAGTGGCCGAAAGCCCGATTAATATACGTAGAGTAGATTGTTTTGTCGAAGATAGGCGGACAACTGATAGTGAACACATTTTTCTATGACTTTGGATAGATATCGTAGCATTGCGATGGGTCGATATTCTACCGGGGCTCTACTTGTTGCTTTCTGTTTAAGGATTGGAATAGCCTTAGCAGCTTTCCATTAAATTGGAAAAGTTGATGTCGTTAAAATAGTGTTGAATATATGGGTCACTATTGGAAGAATATATGGCAAAATCATTTTTATGAAGTAAGGATGGATTCCATCAACACCAACAGCTTTAGATTTAATTTTAAGGACAGCTCTGACAACATCTGCTTGCTAAACTCTCGAAAATTCAAAGGAGATATTTGATTCGATTATTTGAGATGCGTTAGTGCTTGTCGATTGTATTTTGACGAAATCATGATTTAGCTGGTTTTGATCAAGCTTATCCACCCCTGGATACCACAAATACCTTGCCGCCGTAAGTTCCTCTATAGAAGCTTGCCAGGAAGTTTATGATTAAAATGCTCACGGAAATAATTTCGCTTTGCTTCCTTTATTTTTGAGCAGGTAAGGTTTCTAAGAGATTTATAAGTCAACCAAAATTCAGGAAGCCTGAAATACTTCCATTTTCTGAACGCAGTATCTCGTTCATTTTTCAGTTTGAGAGTTTCAGGGGTAAACCAGACATTGTTGCTGTATTTAACAATCTTAGTGCTATTAGGAACATACCAATCAAACAACTGTCTAACTGCGGCTTGAAAGTAATCAACTTGGGCGTCGGTCGAAGTTTCAGAGTATATTTGCAACCAATTAACACACTGAAGGTCCCGTTCAAGAAAATCAACATTTACGTGTTAAAAGTCCCTATACGAATATTTTAGTGGTTCTGTGCAGGTGGAGGCAAAGTGCAAATATTAGATCATGTTTGGAAAACACCGGGGCAGAAACTTGACTGTAGAAAGCATTATGAATATCGCTTGATATAAATAAGTTCAGAAGAGTACTACTTGAATGAGTGAAATGCGTCGGAGAGGATGAGTTGAGCAAATGAAGGTTAAGAGCTTTTTTATTCTCAGTTAGGGAAAACGAGGTTGCACGATCCAGAATATTACATTTAAAATCGCCACAGACAATAGCTTTCCAATATGATGAGGTATTGTTTTCTAGGAAGCAGTACAGTTGCGAACAATCAATGTTATTGTAAGGCCGATAGATGACACCTAGTATGCATTTCCTTCTCTCGCACATCAACTCAATGAAACAATACTATTAAGAGGAGAAGTTGAGAGTAGCTTAATAGGTAACGCCTTATGTACGTAAATGGCCACTCCCCCGCCGATTCTATTTTGCCTATCATCACGAAAAGCTGTATATCCTGGCATTGAGTACACGCAATCAGATATTTTAGGATCAAACCATATTTCCGAAACGCATACAATATCTACATAAGAACCAACAAACAGACCTCTGAATTCGTCAAATTTATATTTAGATAAACTCTGGGCATTTATGTGGCATACTTTTACGCCACCTCGTTGTTTACATAAGATGTTAATTAATACGCGCAAATTATCATTCGCACCACCGCCATATCACCCGTATGTGAAAATTACAATTAAATCTCTCCCCAGCTCGAGTAGTAGAAAACTGGTATTTTGTTCCCTTCGCCATCGATGTAAGAAATAATGAATTTACGCTTGACGTCTGGACCGGCCAGGATGGGCTCTTTCGCCAAAATCGAATCGAATGTCTTTCTTCAATGTACCCGAAAGGTCTCCGGAAAACGTCTCGGACGAACCTGATGTACCATTCGGCCATTTCCAGAAATCTGCGAAATCTACTTTCAGTACCTACTCCTACTATAAAACCTAGATATCTCAATTCTGTATAGCAGAATTTGGATTTCTCCAAATTGATAGTGAGCGGCCCTGCCTCGCCTAACTTGCACCTTGAAGGTGCTCAAAATGATAAGCAGATGTTCTTCTTCTAAGTAGATAAAAACGTTGCATCTATAATCCGCGGGATGACTTGGTCCATCAGTCAGCATAAGCGCTGAGGCGCGTTATATAGCCCGAAGAGCATGACTTTACATGAACGCTGCCTTTTCTTTGCTCTTTTCGTCCAGCAGTATCAGCCAAAATTCTTCGTTGACATGTAGTATACGTGTCTGGTAGACGCACGGGCAACCCTTCTATATTTTGCAGCGAATACGCATCCATTTAAGTGACGCAATGGAAGTCGTTCACGTCTAAGCACATGCGGTGCTTATCGCCTACTGGTACTTAAACTATGGGAGAGCTCCACGCGCTTGGGCTGATCGTAATCACGTCCATAGAGAGCATGCGGTCAAGCTGGGCATAAAAAAGGTAACAAATTTACTCGCCCGAAGATGAAGCAGCAGCTTTGAAACGCGTCGCGAAGTTGTAAATTAACAAAAAACAAGTTGTGAAAATAAAAAAGAAAATAACAAATCTACATCTACATCTATATATTAATCAAATAGATATGCCAACACTATATTTATTTGGGTAGGGGGCAATACATAGAAGTGCACAATACAAAAATTATCCACATATATAACACATATTATGAATTACAGCAGGTAAAATGAAGCGAATTGGATGAAATTACAACAACAACAACATTGCTGTGTGAGGCAATAATCTGCCAATCGGAACGGAAAAATTTTATATCATGAAGTTACTTGAAAATGCTTGAAGTTACTTGAAAATGCTTGAAGTTACTTGAAAATCCTTGAATTTACTTGAACTATATATTAGTACGGAGTTGCCTATAACGTGTTTCCACCCATTTTTGCTATTATACGTCACATAGATATGCCAACACTATATATATTTGGGTAGGGGACAATACATAGAATTGCACAATACAAAAATTGTCCACATAGGTATATAACACACATTATCAATTACATCAGGTAAAATGAAGCGAATTGGATGAAATTACAACAACATTGCTGCGTAAGGCAATAATCTGCCAATCGGAACGGAAAATCATGAAGTTACTTGAAAATGCTTGAAGTTACTTGAAAATGTTTGAAGTTACTTGGACATGCTTGAAGTTACTTGAAAAGTCTTGAAGGTACTTGAAAATGCTTGAAGTTACTTGAAGTTACTTGAAAATGCTTGAAAATACTTGAAGTTACTTGAAGTTACCTGAAAATGCTTGAAGTTAGTTTAAGTTACTTGAAAATGCTTGAAAACTTGAAGTTACTTGATAATGCTTTAATATATACTTGAAATTACTTGGACATGCTTGAAGTTACTTGAAAATGCTTGAAGTTACTTGAAAATGCTTGAAGTTACTTGAAAATGCCGGGGAAATTTTATATCTTGTGAAATCAGAGAATGCAATGTCGAAAAATTTCATTCTCCGATTAATATGTATAACAGTCGACTTTGTTTTTTTTCAACTTATAGAATAAATTGGTCGAATTTCGACCCCTAGTAAAGATAAATAAGAAAAAGTTGAATAAAATCGTTTACTCACAAATAGAAAAGAGTCTCTACCGCTGGGAAAATAAGGCAATGCCGCCTTCTAGAGCGGCTGCGTCCCAGTAATCGATTTCATGGGACATGATGTGCGTGCGCCCTAATACTAGATTGGCATAGGACGGAAACTGCCTGAGGGTCTCCTCGAGGCGATAGTTTTCCTCCAGATTAAGGCTATGCGCCTGAGATAGAATCTCATCTCTGGGAATGGAGTCCTCGGTCATGTTAATTCCAACCGTGATGCTGCTCACAGCGAAAGGTTTGGAAGGCGTATTCGGTATGACGTTCGGTTCGAGCTTCCAGAAGTCGACTCCTACAATCAGATCTAGAGAAATTGATAGGACCACGTACAGAGTCTGGTCCCCCTCCCGGTTGTAATAGGATAACATAGAGGGTACGATCCCAACAATGCTTTGTGCTCGCCCGTCGGCAGTGGTAACTACAGAAATTTTTACACGGAATGCGGTTGGTCTTCGAATAATCTACTCCGGCTCCCCCTATTACACGGATGAAGGCACCCTTGTCGAGGAGACCAGATCAGGTTCGGTCGAAAAGGTTTACGGCCGCATAGGGTCGCGGATCTCCTTCGGTGAGTGGCGAATCCTGCAAGGTTGTCGCTGTGATTGTGGCGAAGGACTGTCTTTTATGTTGAAATCGCTTCCTGACATTTCGGATGCGGGATGACGCCATCGGCTTACCGAAAATATGTTTTTTCGCTGTTTGGTATTCGGACTATCGTGGTTCGAAAGTCTTGTGGGATCGGCAGTATTTATCTGAGTCGCTGGAACCTGTGGTGAGGGTTTTGTCTGTCTCGGGTTCCGGTTTGGGTTTGGAATTTTCCTGGAATGTTTCCTTGGATGGATCATCTGGGCGTTTGAGGATGTATTATAAATTGGTGCACTTAGGTTATGTTTTCTAAGGCTGATCTGGGGTTCGTCGAACTGTGGGAGGAAAGTTGTCCTTGAGTTTTCCCAACAGCATAAATTGGCCGTAAATACGTTCTTTAAACCACATCGGAAAAAGAAAGGTTTGTGCTGCAGCTTCAGGCAGTCAAATACCGTATGATCAAGCTCCCTGCAGATCCAGCAGAAGTGCGTACTGCGATCGCGATGGCGGAATGATACTGTATTCACGCCGACCTCTGTGGAGATCGAAAGCATCTCCCTCGGTGATCTCGCTGACGTCTTGCCGGAACAGAACTCCCGTAGCGAGCATGGGTTTGCTCATGGAGTTGCCTTGCGATTTCCCGAAGAATTGCTCGATGCTTCGGCAGACATACACTAGTTCGGCCATCTCCGAAGTTTTAAATCTGAGCAGGTATTGTCCGATCTGGCGGCTGACGTTCCGCTTTACAATCTCAACTAACTCCCAATTCGCTTTTGGGAATTTCAACCTCGCGTTGAGCCTTAGAAGGTTCACGTAGTAGAAGTCAAAGGTTTCTTGCTCGCCCTAATGGCGTGACAGCATTTGCAAGAATATGTCGAAATCGGTTTCGAGGCTGCGGTACCAGCCGAGGAGAGCGAAGGATAACGATTCCCACGATGCATGAGGGTACTTTTTAATTCACCACTATCGTTTTGCCATTGCAGAGCTATGAGGGAGAACAAACAAATCAATATATTTCTTCAAACATTGGTTTTTCAAAAGTTTTATCTCGCCCAGAGTATGCCAACACTGTGAAACATCTGAATCACCATTATTATTTTAAATTAATCATTTATTTTAAATAACCAAAAGTAGCCGCCACTGCGAACTAAGAACTTCTATGTCAACATCATTGTGAAGGGGAAACGGATTTACAAGCGGCAAAATCGTCTGCAATTCATTTCTTAATTATAAATCAAATCGGTTTTTCAACTCATAACATTTTAAAAACTAAAAAAAAAATGTTAAATATCTTTAATTCTAAAGAAAGAAATATATCATAACTGAGCGAAATAAAGAAACGGGCGAAAAATTTTAAATTATAGTTGAAAAAAGGAAATTAGAAATAAGTAAGGTGAGAAGAGATTTCTTAAAATGGCATTCGAAAGAAATTCAAACATTTGCTAACAATCGCCATAGTAATTGTATCTATATTTTTGTAAATACTCTTACGTAAAGTAAGATTTTAAAATATCGTATTGTTTTGGTTCGTGATTGAATTTGATTCACGCTTGCCAAACTTGCAAAGTAAAAAATTTTGATCATACGCATTTTTATTTTCATGGGATAATCTATATAGATCATTAGCGATTAGAGGGTTAACGCTCGGAATTCCTTAGATGTATATATTACTACGTTAACATGGCCGAATCAAAAGGTCGAATTGGTTTTCGAATCTGGTTTTCGTTCTCACTGAGTTGAGAGATTGAATTGAAGTAGAATTCAATTTCACACCTACTAAATGCGTGTTTTGTATAGGCTTGTTTTAGTGGCCCCAAAAATCCCAGTCAAATGAACACAACAAAGGAAAACAAAGAGGGCGCACACACACTCTCTTGTCTATGTCGATCTTTCAATTCGTCAAAATATTAATAGGTCCGTTCGCATGCTTTATGTTAGAAAAATGAAAACTGTCAAATCTCCAAAATCAAGAGAGAATCCTCTCATTTCAAAGAAAAGTACGCGAGTGCTTTTGTGTAAAAAGATGAAAAACCAGCTGAAATTCTGTGTGAAGAAAAATGAACGAAAGTACATCGTTCATCTTTTTACCATTTTCTCAGTACGCGAACGCGTTTCTGTAATTTTGTACGAAAGTTTATATAAATTTACGTTTGCATATTAGTTCGCGAACAGACCTAATATTTTAATCGAATTGATTGAACCTTCAATCCCTCAATTTGCGTTTATATGGAATTCAATTCGGATTGATTCGGGATTGAATTTTATGTAAACGGAATAAATGTAGTACACATACCGACTCAAAATCCCTTATATCTGGCAGTATCTAACACTTTAAAAAACGTATGTCCGATAAATTTACGAATATCTGAAAGAGATAATTATAGGAACAAACACCGGCAAGTTTTTCCAGTTCTGATTTCCACTTCACCCAACAAACGCGGCGAAACAGGACAACATCAATAATTGTAATTTCGCAAATTGTCCATGTCCGCCATTCGCGCATTTCTTCTCTTACATTCTGTCAATGTGTACACGCTTGCTATTGCTATGATAATTATCTTTTTAAATAGGAATAAAGTCTTAATCAAACTCGCGCACAAAGTGTAAAATTAACATTGTGTAAGCCGCGGTAAATTTGATAAACGCAAAGTATAAAATGAATGGTTTACTTTTGTCGGTTTAAATTGAGGGAAAAAGTTGCGATAAAATTATCTGTCTACAGAGCGTGTGGTGAAAATTTGTGAAAAAGTAGCCTTTGGGTACATTGTATATTGTCTGTCTTCTTCTGTTGTTAATTCCTTGTATAAAACTTGTACGCGACATCTTAGTGCGAAGGAGAGGGTATATTTAATATTTTTTTTCGCCGCAATAGAGGTGAAATATTGATGAAGAAAAAATTTCACAAAACCAAATTGCAAAAATAATAAAAATAAAACGGAAAGTATATATTCCCACCAGTGAATTAATTTGATTAAGACGGCGCGACGATGGGAGCGTACTTATCTGAACCAAAGGTGGACAAGATCTCTACGGATGAGATGAATGAGTTGCTGTCAGTCGGCGCTAGCTCGATGCAAGGATGGCGGAATAGCCAAGAGGTGAGTTTAAGCTCCTTTTTTCAATTTACGCCCCTTCAATTTATTTTTAAAAAACAATTAAATATATATTTTCAAATAGGATGCACATAATTCAATCCTGAATTTTGACACGAACACGTCTTTTTTTGCTGTTTATGATGGGCATGGAGGCGCTGAGGTGGCTGCATACTGCGCCGACAAATTGCCAGCATTTTTGAAGCAACTTGATGCATACAAGGGAGGAGATTTCGAAATTGCTTTGAAAAATGCATTCCTTGGTTTTGATGCCTCTCTTTTGAATGCTGGAGTAATAGAAATACTGAAAATTTTAGCAGGAGAACGGAACGTTGACGCAGAGGGTAGCGAAGCTGCTGAGGACGATGAAGATGCCGAAGTCGAGGATCTTGCTGAATTGCGAGAAGAAGGCTCATTGCCCCTGGACGCTGTACTTGAAAAGTATAAGGGCGTCGCAATGGGAACAGCTTCACCAGTGGCACCGTCAATGCCTAACTTAAATAAGCTCATCGATGGACCCAGTGGTTCCAAACCACAATCGCCTTTCTTGCGTGGAAGGAGGCAACGGCAGGAAAATGGTAAATCATAGATTTTGTTTTTCTTTTGCACGCCAATACATGTATTGTCTCCCGCAGATGAATCTGCCTCTTGTTCAACAAAGCCAAAGGAGGAACCAACAACAACAAAGATTTCTAAAATGGATACAGATGATGATTCTACAGTTAGCAGCAGCTCTAATCAGATAAAGGAAAGCGCAGAGAAGAAGATTATCACGTCGAATGGCTCTACTGTTTCCTGCAGCCCAGATAGTAGTCTTGTTAAGGAAACTATACAGAACGGGAGTGTTACTTCTTGCAAACCTGTTGGAGACAGTGTGTCATCTTCAGATGCCGCTGCGTCTAATGAGGCCATCCCGTCAAGTGTGGGTGGCCTTCACAATGGCGAGGTCTCTTCGCCTTCACGTGCTTCTGCTGCAGCTAGCACCACTTCGTCAGCCAAATCGCCCATACTCAGCCGAGTAGCTAAAAAAGTTGCTAAGTCAGGTATCTCATCTACGGACATGGAAGACGATAGTTCCTCTGAAAGTGATGCAGACTTTCAAGGTAAATACCTATAAACTGGTGTTTGCTATAGTTTACGATATTTTTTTAAAATTCAGCGGAAGAAAACTCCAGCACCGATGATGATGGCCGTGTAGTCGATTTTGGTTCGGAGGATGAGGATGATGACGATGAAGATGAAGGTGACGAAGGAGATGAAGAAGACGAAGACGATGTAGAAGGAGCCTTGGCAAATGAACAATTCTGCGCGAATATGGTCGAGGAACCCGGAAAGGATAGTGGTTGCACCGCAGTAGTAGCATTGCTTAATGGTCGCGATCTATATGTGGCCAATTCGGGAGACTCACGCTGCGTCGTGTGCCGCAACGGCAAAGCCATAGAGATGAGCCTTGATCACAAGCCAGAGGACGATGAGGAATGTGCACGTATCATCAAAGCCGGTGGGAGGGTAACGCTTGATGGTCGAGTCAATGGAGGACTTAATTTGTCGCGAGCCATTGGCGATCATGCGTATAAAATGGTTCTCATTTTATATTCTTTCTAAAACCTTGCTATAATGAAAATTTCATTTCAGAATGCAGACCTGAAGCCCGAAGAACAAATGATATCAGCACTCCCAGATGTAAAAAAGCTCATCATCGATAAGGCCGACGAATTTATGATTCTCGCTTGCGATGGCATTTGGAACTTCATGTCCAGTGAGGAAGTTGTGCAATTTGTACGTCACCGGCTCAAGGATGAAAATAAAAAGGTTTCACAGATCTGCGAAGAGGTGAGTTAGCCAAGTAAATCAATACAACATTTTTGTACAATCTACAATAATTGTTTTCCACAGCTTTTTGACAAGTGCCTTGCTCCAAACACAATGGGCGACGGCACCGGATGTGACAATATGACAGCCGTAATTGTTCGCTTCAAAAACCAAATTCTAGAGAAGCCAACTAAACTCAAGGAAGAAGAAACAGAACCAGTACTCTTGGCTAAACAAATCGCCGAAGCAGATACCGCTGATGCCAATCTCCAGCAATCGCTTAAACGTTCTGCTTCACCAGCGGCAGCAGACAACCAATACTCCGTTGTAAAGTCAACCAAACGATTGAAGACTGATGACAATGTCACTGTGCCAAACGAATGCGACAGCGGCACTTCGTCTTCAACATCATCATCATCATCTACGTCTGCTGCAACTTCGTCTGCCACAAGCACCACATCATCAACAGCGTAAACTTAATAAAACACTAAATATAAGCATTCATAGCATTGAATGTGTGTTTAAATGATTAACAAAATGCGGTAACTGTCTCAAGATTAAAAAAGGAAATGTATTTCAACTAAGCGTAGTATCTCTGTGTCTCTCTTTCGCTGAACTTTTCCGTCTTTTTTTTTTTTTTTGTTCAATTAAAACGGCGTAAGTTAAAGAATTTTCAAAATTGTCCCTTTGTATTTAATTTAAATTTCTGCGAGTTACGGACTCGCTTATTTTTGCAAAACAAAAAAATCATTCCTTTTAATGTGAATGCAAACATTTTGACAACACTGAGAGAATAAAACTAAACGAAGAGAAAGAGAGGATGTACAGGATATCTTAATAATAAAATTTAAATATATTTAAATAGGAGATGTTTTTTGTTTCGTTCAGTGGTAGTTCTGGAATTTTGAAGAGGTACCGTTTCTAAAGGGTACCTAGACCCATCCACTCGTGCCGATTTTTGGCAGGTACATGACAAATTTCATTTGTAAGTAAAATTGAAAGTAATCATCTCAATCACCGTTGGTATTTGTCGAAAACGTCTTATCGTTTCCAGAGTCGTCGATTTTCAATCCTCTTTAAAAGGAATAAAGAGGAGGACATGATTGGAAGGTTCTTGTCCTAAATGAATTTCATATTAACTATTATTCATATCTTAGGAAATAAATAAGCATAAAACTAGAAAGGTGTGGAGTTTTTATTTCTTTCTACAACGCAGCAGCAATCAACACAAGTACTTCTGAATAAAGGATATCTATTACCCGCAATTACCGGGTACCCGCGCACTTGGTGTTACCCGCGCAAGTACCCGGGTAATTCCTTGATTGCATCAGTAACTCCCGAGTAAAATCAAGAGCAATACAAATAAGAAAGCGAACGATAAACAAAAGGAGACAAACACTACTAGACATCTGTCACAAAGAGCCAAAACAACATTATAATTAAGAATAATATTTGCGCCTGAAGATAAGACCATTGTTTCGAAACGCATCTCTTAATACGTAAAGAAGTTATGATAAAATTTGTTTTGGTATAAAGTCATAAAAAATGATAAAATATAAAGTTCTTCCTTTTTTCAGTTAATTTTAAATTAATTTAGTACCTAGTTTACAACGCGTCGTTTCGCTTTAATATTAAACTTTTATGAATTATTCGCGCAAAACTCGCCTCCCGCCAGATAAATTCACAAATAAACCCAAAACAAAGTGGAATGGCCAAAGATTTGTTTCAAATTTGTTTTAAAATGCAATTACTCTAAATAAGGCGTTTTTCTTTTTTAGCTCCGAGCTGGGCACAGATTTTTTTTTTGAATGAGAGCAAAAAAAAAACAAAATTCAAAACAACGGAAATGGCGGACGAATCTGGTTGCTCTCCAAGTGAAGGTAGAGAAAATAGTTTATTTACTAGAAATTATAATTCAAATGGAACAATTCTTGACATACACCAATTTCAGAAGCAATCCTGACTATTTTGACAATTAATAAAAGAAAAATTATCTAATGACAGTTCAGTGCTCAATTCTATTTCTTAATTAGCTCGGAGCGCTCAGGTTACGTTCAGCTCAGAGCGAGCTCTGTTCGCTCGGGCTCGCTCTGTTCCCCGCTTGGGGCTAAAATCTGACTTTGCTTTTGATATTTTGAAATTCAAACATTGTTGCGCTTAGGGTGTATTGCTGGACTCATCATAATTTGTGCCGGTTTAATACGATCGATGAATACATTAATTAATTTGTTGTTCCAAACCTTAAATGTATTAGATGTTCTTTCCTCGACCTTGCAGGGTCCATCATGTGGTGGCGTTAGTGCAGGTCTGATAGTTTCGTTGCGGATAAGGATGTGTGTCGCTGTGTTCAATTTGGGATGGATAAACCTTTGTGCCTTTTGCTGTGTCTGTTGGTTCAAGGTTGTGCATGACGTTAACCAAATCTCGGAACAACTGTGTTTGCCGTATGGGCTTTGGTGAAATAAGCATATCTCCGGGTATTTAAAGCGACGTACCATTAACGAGTTCCATAGGTGTTGTGTTGATAACAGGCTTAAGTGTAAAACAAAGTCTAAGAAGAATGATTGGCAACTGCCGAGACCAATTGGTTGTGTTTACGCACTTAATGCGATCTTAAGTGTGCGATGGAATCTCTCGATGATGCCATTTGCCTGTTGTAGGCGGTAGTTCGAAAATATCTGATGTTAAGTGCGAAAGACAACTCGTGGAACAGATGCGATTCGAACTTCCTGGATTGGTCGAAGTTTTTTTCCACCCTTCTATCAAAGCATCTGCAACTGCGTCGGCATTCAAATCGCTGGTTAGAATTGCTACCCGCCACCTGGTAAAACCATCAACGATTATGTGGCAATATTTGAAATCATTTTATGGTGGAAGTTGGCCAATCATTCAATATGTACCTATGTGCTCGAATCTCTGGGACGGTAAAGAATATTCGCCTTCTATTTTAAGTACCTATGACAGCTGAAATGGTGCAGTTAGGCTAACGATTCCTGCGACAAACCTGTAATAGATTTGCAAAAATGAAATTGATAAGGGGTGAATGCGTGACGAAAGATTCCATACAGAGACAGACACACACCAGTTTATTTAGTTTATAAACAATGATTCTTTCCAATTCTTATTTTTTACTGTGACCGACAAAATGTATATGTATACATAATGCACAATGATGTACAATTATTTACCTTAATTCAAACGCCACTTAGTGCTTAAGAATCCGTAACAAAACATAGGGAAGGGCTACAGTTAACTTGGGCGAACTGTTGGATAACCTATTCCTATCCCTCATAAAGTGGGCGTGGCAACAATATAAGTATGGGTTATTTGTTAAGACTGTAAAACGTTCTTGTTATACACCATTTAAAAGATTTTAATTTTTTTTAATTTTTGGCGTTTCGGTGGGCGGATGTTAAAAATCTGTTACAATAAACATAAAGGGCCCCTAGAGAGTATATACATTATAAAATTCTGCTTCCTAGCTCAAAATTAGATTTTTTTGATAAATTTGTTTTTTGAGATCGTGGGCGGGTTTTAAAAATTCTTAAACTTGATTATTTCGGCCCCCTAGAGTACATGGTTAAAATTTAAGCTTTCTAGCTCGGACAATATTAAGGTATGTTACAAACTGGGTCAAAATGAAAATAGTTACCCTTAGAATAGGGTATACAAATAAGTACTATAAAGTCAAGAGTCCAAGCAAAGAATTCTAGTCAAAGTTATCGTTTAATTGACTTATTTTACGTGATCGATTTTAAGATGCCTATTGCAGCATTTATTGGGACGAACTATGGATAGCTTTGGTATTTTCCAGGATGATGATAGAGAAATCAAAGTGATGGTTCTCCCTAGTCTCACAGAGAGGTTAGTAGTTTACTTATGTTACTGTTATCCGGCAAAGAACTTTGAAATGTACAGATTCTGAACAATATGTAATAAAACAAATATGAATATACTCATACATTTACTATATTAGAAAAATAATTTAACAGCTCAAGATTTATTCATCACACGTAAACTTAGACATTTATGCAATACCTTAATCTTGTTTTAATACATTAAGTGAAATAATTAAGAGAAAACAGTGTTGTCCGTATTTCAGTCAGTTTCTTGTTCGGTTATAGTACTCAGTGAGATATTTTTTTATTATTTGCGAAAAAAAAAACAATCAAATTAGTGAAGGGTAAAATAAATAAAAACTGCATGTAGGTTGTGGTATCGCATTTCAGTGGAACCATTTGACAGGAGAGCAAATTCTTACCAAGGGTATTGTAAAATTGGGCTTGGACTTTCGTTGATTCTCTTCGATTTTAATACCCTCTACCAACAACTAAAAATATTATACTGATTGAATTAGTTTTTTTTATTGTTGCGCTCATTTCTTCTTTGGCAGTAGTCCGCCACCGGTGGTGCAGTTGGTGGTGGAGGTGTTGGTGCTGCTTGTGGCCGCCACCATTAGCTGATTCGCAAATCATGTCGGATTGTTACGTTTATTTGAACGGAGTCGGGCTAAGTGAGTGCGTTCTTCCTCTTCGTCGCTAGTGTACTGTTGCATACCCGAACCACCGACCCCACCGCGAACAGACGATGTTGCCTGCAACAGTTCTTGATCAGGGGCATTACGATTTTCATAGAGCAGTACCTGAAGTGTTTCTTCATAGATACGGGCTTCGGGAAACTCCACCTTTGTGTGCTTGCGGTCTGTTGCGTAGACAATAGATGTACAGCAGACTTCAGCAACTTTTTTCCCATGGCCATAGAATGACCAGCAACAAATTTCACTCGACCCAATGACATCTTTTATGAAGAGGATCCGAACGCTAAATCGCAGGGACAGTTTGTCGAAGAGTTCAATGTTTTTGAGCAAATTGTCATCGGAAGTGCTTGTGTAGGAATATTTGTTGTTGTGGCGATTCACCAACAGGATAACTACCGGCTTTGACGATGAACTGATAAGGAGCTGCTCCTCTTTTTGCGAAGTTATAAGTGGTATGCGACAAATTGGTTTTGGCTCTTGATTGCTCAACAAGGCACGTTCACATGACATCGCTAAATCAGTAATACAGTAGTATTTGGCTTCGGCCAATAGCTCAGCAATTTCCTTGTTAGACTCCGGTAGTGGGACGCTACCATCTCGAAGATAGTTCAGGATGGTGCCAAAATGAGACCCGCAGCGGTCTACGAGAATCCAACCTAGTTGAGAGGAAGATAGAAATTGAAATTCATTTTGTAGTAGAAACTATAAGCAATCAAATTCGTCAGTCTCTAAACGTGCGTCAATTTCGCCATTATTTTCCTGTGTATGCGAAACTTTTCATTTTATAACGACAGATAAGATGATTATTTTAATGATCGAATGTCGGATAAATAAAATTTTTTACCCTTATGATTTCGACGATCGTTAGGCGCTTGCAGTTCCTTTGCAAAGAGGTATTTCTTGATAGATATGGAAACAAGAATCACGGTTGTCAGGACAGAGGGGGACAAACATTTATAAAAAGAAATACATTTGGGTTTATATGTTGTTTAAATAACATTGCATAGCAGGAGCATAGTAGTTCCAATTCTATTAAGAGTTCAATCCGGTTGCTCTCATTATCACCGCTTAGATATAAAAAGTATGTAAAATCCATATTAACAAACTTATCCGAAAATTCAAATGCCATTATTCGCAAGGTTCTCTTAAGCTGAGCCTACCCCACTTACCTTCTGAATCTGTAAGGACTTCCATACGCCCACTAAACATAGCACTCAGCATAGTGTCATGTTTTGTAAGGGTTCCAATCGTTGTATAGAACAGCCGGCCACCAACATTTAACTTTACATACTGCGATGGATGGCCCTTCAATAGGGTTTTTTGATCGCCAGACATATCGCTAGTTGTTGGGCCACTGGTATTGCTGCTGGCCTCAATTTTGTGGCCGTGTTTTCAGTGTATTCAGCAATTAAACTGCTGATGCACCTATATAAAAAGTTTATTATCTTTCTAAGACTTATTTATATGTTTACTTTCGATGAGATTTAGCTTCCATAAGACAAGGCACTACTACCAAAATTCGATTTTGCTGTATGTATTCTTAAGGAAAATGGAAAAAAAGCCAAACGACGAAATGACAGGTGAAACCGTGAAACTTAAAAACTGAAAGCACAACATCTCAAAGTGTAAGATGTCAAAAACATCGCATTTTTCATTTCTATAGCTGATGGACTCCGTTCGTTGTAAGTTGCCATTGACACTTTGACAATAAGGAGCTATCACAGTAGAGATTAAAAAATCAATAAGTCGGGCAATTCTGTTGGTAGATATTAATAGAAATGCTATTTTCTGTGTAAATAATATTCATATTATTGGAACTTCATTCTCTCTTATTAAACTTCAATCGAACATAAATGCAGAATGTCAATGTAAATCGAGATAAATCGTGTAAACGAATTTAAAAGTGAATTTTTAGAAAATTGTTTAAAATTAAATTTAATTTATGGCAGATTCCATAAATGTCATGGGCAATCTTCTCGACATATCATCCAGCAGTTCTTCATCTTCAGAAATCAGTTCTGATGAAGATGAGCTTAAGAACTAGCTGGTAGATGCAACCCGAAGAAAGTAGAAGTTCACATTGGAAAGAATTAATTATATGGACAAAAATGAAGATGCCGAGTTCGAGAGGAAATTCCGTCTGCCGTAGTTTATGGTAGAAGAATTATTGAGTCAAATTCGTTCTAGGCTATTTTTTTGATAGGAAGATCAATCCAGTCTCCACACGTGTTTAAGTTCTGACAACCCTTCGATTTTATGCCACCGCCAGCTTGCCGCAAGCGACGGCTGACCCATATGTAGCAATGTTCTGTTGCACGGATTGTTCTGCGTTTCAAAAGCCATTGCACAACTTGCAAATGAGGATGTTAGGTTTCCTTCATCCGAACACGAATTTGTATTTGCAAGAGACTAGTTTCGCGTGAATATTTCGTAAAAAGATTATACACTTTATTAACAATCAATTATTTCCTTACGATTTGCGCAAATTTCATCATTCAATTTGTTTCTGACGTTTAAGAAAGGGATTCGGCATTCCGGAAAGAGATAGCTTCGCGAAGGGGTCTATTCCAATGTGTAGGGCTAGTCATGTATATACCTACATACAAAGCTACAAGTTAATATATTTGATTTTATAAGAACCACATTTTAATTTCAAGAACCCACATTCCGATTGAATCAGCAGCTGGTCCATTGGTGGAGTAATTGACATGTCGGAAAGGCGACGTCTCTGTTAATAAACAGGTATTATGTGGATTCAGTTATGCGGATCCAAGATATTGTTGACGGCTTTTCACATATTTTCGTCGGGCACAGTGGCTCAGTGGTTAGTATGTCGGACTACTAATCTAAAGGTTCCCGATTCAATTCCCGCCGGGGCCAAGTAGCATCTAGTTTTTTTCCGCTGCTCCACATCTTGCGAATGTCTGACTAACATCCAAGAGTATCAATTGTGATGAGAAGATTCTCAAATTTGCCGTTCGGATTCTGCTTGTAGGTCCATTCCACTTCGCACAAGAAAGTGGTTGCAGAAGCTAGATTCAGGCCCTGTTAATGCCTAATATTTATTTTTTTCTTACATATTTTCGTTATATTGTATTTAACTAATTCATACGATTTCAGATGACCAGGGTCTACCCACCACCGAATGGTGTTTAATTTTACCTTATTACATCATTAGGAGCACCTTCAATACCATCAAAGGTAAGGTTCAACAAAGCTTTTGTGCGCACTCGTCCAATAGTTGAGCAAACTATTGGTGAGTGGAAAGGCCGATTTCCTGCGATTGGATCTAGTAACTAAAAGGCCATAGAATTATGAAATTGAATTTAATATTTTTTCCACTTAGAGCTTACATTGCGCATAGCTGTGTCGTTATTGTGGCTACAGCAGTTTTGCATAATATACTTAATAATAATTGTGCATTTAAATTTAACAACTACAGTCTCCTGAGATAGATATCTCTCATTGCATTATTTTTTTCCGATATGAGACTGCATTTTAGCTCGTTTGAGCTCTATTGGAACTAGGTTTGTTTTTTGTTTTCATTGTTATACCTACTACAAACTCACAATATTTATTATGTTTTTTTTTAATGTTTTAAATATTTACTTTCGTATTGATATACATTTATTTTATTATTAATTGTTCTAGTTTTTGTTGTTAAATTGTTAAATGATATTATAAAATGAAAATCTTTTTTTACAAAGGCCTTTGAAACCATATGCATATCAATACGAACTATCAGATTTGTAGTCATCTTGTTATTGCAGGCGAAGGTCGCTTGGTGGCAGGTTAGTCCCGATAGCGTTGGGGTATAGTTAAAGTGCGAAACTGTTGCAACCGATGAGGATAACAATGAAGGAAACAGTATCAAGGACGATTGTTTTTTTTCTTGAATGGAAAATAGAGAACATAGAAACAGTAGTTTACTTAATATTCTGAAATAGCCTGGCTGCACTGTTGTATAGTGAATTCGATATGGATTGGATTTGGGCGGACAACAATACACAACTCATTTGGATTTATGTTTTGTCTTGTTACATAGCAACCAAGAATATTCAAAATTTTAACTAGTTTTAAAAACAGCAAGCAAAACCCAAATAAACATGTCGGAAGAACTGCTAAAAGCCGGGCTTTACATTGACGACATTTATCGGCTCCGTGTGCAGGATCCAAAAATCGCAACAGATGCAAATGATCTACGAGAAGAGTGTTTAGAGTTTGCCACGAGTTAAATAAACTTGGTTGTGTTTGAAAAAATCATTTGTTGTAGGTTCTCTTTCAACAGATCTTCAAGACTTTAAACGATTTTCGGAGGAGTTCCGCAAGATTTGCCACAATTTTTCCAAAGATGTAGAGAAGGAAAGGATTCGAGCCATAAGTACGCAGAACATACTGAAAACCATAGCCAAGCAAAGGCAAGCTGAACAACAAATTTTTCAGGTAGCCCAAGTTAATTTTATTAAGTAAATATTTGGTTAAATTAAACAGAATTTCGTTTTAAGAACCAAATACTTGAAAAAACAATTGAAATGGAACGTTTGAAGAGTGAGTTCCATCACCTCCAAATGATCGAGTCCGAGCAACAGGAAATTATAAATAATTTTGTGCAAAATCAATAAATCAAAACAAAGCTGTATTTTATTTCCCTTTAGGAGGCCATGTGCCTTAAATCACAATACCATTGTTTTAATGTAAGAGGAGCAGCAAAAACAATTCAATTCACAACTAGCACATAATTTCTTTGACTGATGCAACGTTCTTCTTGTAACAAGAAAAGCTACACAGTGGGACATTCGTTTTGGAGCAATTGTATATTTTAAGGTTTGAACAGCCTGGCATTCCACAAAGGGTCGGTTTTGGGGGATCCATTGGAGTTTGTGGTTTGAGTGGAAATTCAAAGTCGGGTGGCAATGAGATTGTAGCTCCTTCATAGGTATTATGATACGTTATTACCGGCTCTGTACTTTTTACAGCCCTGTTCTTTCCTTGAGATCTGTGTTTGGTTTCTTGTTTCTTCAAAAGACGTTCCATAGTTTTTTTTTTATCCTTTTCGCGCTTTTCATCGGCGAGTTGTTTGCGTTTCTGGGACTTTAATAGTGCCTTTTCTATTGCTTCAGCTGTCATAATCTTTTCTTTGTATCCAGTGGGCAATGACATCAGTACTTCGCCACCAGGGCTTGGCTCCTTGTCGGTACTGCGTTCGTACATTGCACGTTGTCTTGCTGTCATCAGCTTTGGATCTTTAATTTTTTTCAGTTCATCGTCAACTTCTTCGAGTTTACCTGATTCGATTGCATCTAACCAGCGCTCTTCATCGCTAGACGTACCACTTTCTTTGCCCTTTCCCTTGCGTTTTTTTCCAGGCATTGTTTTCAGCGATGATGGTGCTACCAATGTCTTGGAAGTGCTGGCAAGTACATTACGGCCTTTTTCAGGAATTTCACGTGTAGCGATGCGAATTGGTGTCGCAGGCATTTCGGATGTTACATCGATGCATTCATCATCACTGGGAACAGGTTGACGATGACGATGCTTTTTGCGTCTCTTACTACGGTTCGATGCATTTTCTGAAGTAGAAAGAAAACTATCGTTGTTCGGTTCTGTATTGTTTGGACTTAATTTACTTGAGGACATATTTTAAGAAGCAATTCGAATTATTGCATAAATTAGTTTGTAAACGTTAAACAAAGAACATGTGTAAATGTAAACAAATATTTTGACAAATAGCTGAAAAGAACGAAAGAGCTGACATTTTGCATTGGCAGCAGTAGACCCACGTTACACTTTCACAGATAAAAATTAAATCATTTTTGAAAAGTTAACAACGAGCGATATTTCATAGCTTACCATCTGTCAATTTTCATAGAAAGAAAGAAAACTAAAGGTAAGATTAGACTGCATGCCAATTGTGCATTCAAATGACCACAACCAAATGACCAGATTATCTGTCAAATGCCCAAAAGTTCAGCGCTGTCAGGGTAGTATATTAGACTACGTGACCGCAATGACCATTTTGGTCATTTTTTGCCCTGCTGGTCATTAAAGGCATTTGTTGTTATATTTTCAGAGTGAGTTGTGGGAACGCCGTATATGTTAAAGCAAAACTTAATTTTTCCATAAAATAAATAAAACAGATAATCGGAAACATTAAAATTATACCTAGCTATT
The DNA here is from genome assembly GCA_949715645.1 of Portevinia maculata. Classification (NCBI taxonomy): domain Eukaryota; kingdom Metazoa; phylum Arthropoda; class Insecta; order Diptera; family Syrphidae; genus Portevinia; species Portevinia maculata. The sequence goes on along the minus strand of OX454526.1, from coordinate 309,478,251 downwards.
ACACAACAAATACTAAACAATGCCCATAAAAATAACAACAAAACCACTAAATAACACTGAACAAAAGCACAATAAAAATGTAATTATTAAAACAATTTACGGCAAATGTTATCCAAAAATATTATAGTTATCATGCAAAAATGTTATTATTGAAGTATTAAATAACTGGAAACCACCAACCAACTTTGAAAAGATGACAATTTTCAGATGACAAAAATGACAGCAATGCCATAACCAAATTTCAATAAATTGCATATGGTCATTAGGTCATTATACTGGCATTCGTGCTTATTGTCCGATTACACTGCTTGCAATTTGCCATTTTTATCTGTCAAAATCAGCATGGTCATTTGTGGTCATTTGGTCATTAGGTCATTTGAGATATGCCGATTACACTGCATGACCCTATTTTGAAAGCGAGAACTGTCAAAAATGGTCATTAAATGCCAATGTGGCATACAGTCTAATCTTACCTTAAAATATCATAATATGAACTGTGGGCATTTTATAGCTTACTATTTCAACGGTGTAAATGGAGCGTGAATCACGGTATCTCTCTCTCTCACTTTAACGAACAAAGTATGCTACGAAAGGCCAGGCAACGATATTTGTGGCATTCAGCAATTCGTCTGAAAACTACTTAACTAGCGATAGATGTCAAACGAAAACTGGAACTCGTTTGAATTAGAGATATGTACTTAATTGTAGGTCCTTTCGCGTACTTTATGTGTAGAAACATGAAAACTGTCAAATCGAGAGAGAATCCGTTCATTTCAAAGAAAAGTACGCTAACGCTTTTGTGTAAAAAGATGAAAAACGTCAAAGTTTGGCTTGAAAAGAAGCAACCGCTGTTTTTTTTTTTGCTGGCAAACTCATAGGATTTCATCAATTGACAGTTTTCATTTTTTTACCAGCTGAAATTCGTTCATCTTTTTACCATTTCCTCAGTACGCGAACGCGTTTGTGTAGTTTTGCACGAAAGTTTATATAAATTTACGTTTGCATATTAGTTCGCGAACAGACCTTGTTTCAACGTTCGCTTGTTGGGTTTTTTAAGAACAAGAGTAACTTTTGGATTGTGGGTCTCATAATTAACTTGCTAAATCATTGCATTACCGTTTATATTAATAAAGTTGAATATATTATATATATTTATATATAATCGAACTAATTGTGTCGTGGATTACTTAGAACATTGGCACAGAATTGCCTACATATTTGTAAAGTTGCCTCCATCTACTTGCCAGAAAAACGAGGATATGAAAACGCCACCTGGAGAGTGAGGACGGCAGTGATTGGTGTTGGACGGCGTTGAACGTATCGTACTAAGATTAGCATAATACTAAGTCAAAAATGTCTCTTGGTGCATGGATTGGAACAGCCACGGATTTGGGAATGGATGAATTGGCGAAAAATATTAATGAATTCCATCACGATCCAGAGAATGGCCAAACATTTCCAATATGCTACAGGCGCTATGAAGATCTTCAAATGTAAAACATTGTAGAGAGGTTATCTAATTTGTTTTGACGCCTCGAGTCAGTCCTCACCGCCAGGTTCAATTGTCTTCAAATGACAAATATTTATAGCTTGACAAATTCACGAAGAATCAACTCAAGTGCATCGTCTACCGTCGAAAGATGCTGATATACGTTAAAAACTTCTATGACTTGCCGACAAACACACCGATCCGTCGGTGAATAAGCTGGTAGCAGAAATTCTTAGGTGGAAACATTTTAAAACAGAGGGACGGGCTACAGTCCGCTTAGGCGAACTGTTGTATACCCTATTCTTAATCCTATACCTCATAAGTGGGTGTGACAAAAGTCTTAGTATGGTTGAATTGTTAAGAACGCTCTACATATTTTGTTATATAACATTTAAAGGATTTTATCATAAAAAAACGAAGCTTTTGTAAAAAAACGCTCCCTAGCTCAAACTTTGGTTTTTCAATAAAATGTTTTATTTAATTGTGGGCGTGTCAGTGGGCGGATTTTAAAAATATTTACACATGAGCTTAAGGGCCCCTAGAGAGTATATATTATAAATTTCAGCTCCCTAGTTAAAATTTTGGTTTTTCAATAAAATTGTTTTATTTAATTGTGGGCGTGTCAGTGGGCGGATTTTGAAAATTTTCTACCCCGAACAGTTTTAGGAGTCATAGATCATATATAAAATGTTCATCGTCAACTTCTTCGAGTTTACCTGATTCGATTGCATCTAACCAGCGCTCTTCATCGCTAGACGTACCACTTTCTTTGCCCTTTCCCTTGCGTTTTTTTCCAGGCATTGTTTTCAGCGATGATGGTGCTACCAATGTCTTGGAAGTGCTGGCAAGTACATTACGGCCTTTTTCAGGAATTTCACGTGTAGCGATGCGAATTGGTGTCGCAGGCATTTCGGATGTTACATCGATGCATTCATCATCACTGGGCACAGGTTGACGATGACGATGCTTTTTGCGTCTCTTACTACGGTTCGATGCATTTTCTGAAGTAGAAAGAAAACTATCGTTGTTCGGTTCTGTATTGTTTGGACTTAATTTACTTGAGGACATATTTTAAGAAGCAATTCGAATTATTGCATAAATTAGTTTGTAAACGTTAAACAAAGAACATGTGTAAATGTAAACAAATATTTTGACAAATAGCTGAAAAGAACGAAAGAGCTGACATTTTGCATTGGCAGCAGTAGACCCACGTTACACTTTCACAGATAAAAATTAAATCATTTTTGAAAAGTTAACAACGAGCGATATTTCATAGCTTACCATCTGTCAATTTTCATAGAAAGAAAGAAAACTAAAGGTAAGATTAGACTGCATGCCAATTGTGCATTCAAATGACCACAACCAAATGACCAGATTATCTGTCAAATGCCCAAAAGTTCAGCGCTGTCAGGGTAGTATATTAGACTACGTGACCGCAATGACCATTTTGGTCATTTTTTGCCCTGCTGGTCATTAAAGGCATTTGTTGTTATATTTTCAGAGTGAGTTGTGGGAACGCCGTATATGTTAAAGCAAAACTTAATTTTTCCATAAAATAAATAAAACAGATAATCGGAAACATTAAAATTATACCTAGCTATTACACAACAAATACTAAACAATGCCCATAAAAATAACAACAAAACCACTAAATAACACTGAACAAAAGCACAATAAAAATGTAATTATTAAAACAATTTACGGCAAATGTTATCCAAAAATATTATAGTTATCATGCAAAAATGTTATTATTGAAGTATTAAATAACTGGAAACCACCAACCAACTTTGAAAAGATGACAATTTTCAGATGACAAAAATGACAGCAATGCCATAACCAAATTTCAATAAATTGCATATGGTCATTAGGTCATTATACTGGCATTCGTGCTTATTGTCCGATTACACTGCTTGCAATTTGCCATTTTTATCTGTCAAAATCAGCATGGTCATTTGTGGTCATTTGGTCATTAGGTCATTTGAGATATGCCGATTACACTGCATGACCCTATTTTGAAAGCGAGAACTGTCAAAAATGGTCATTAAATGCCAATGTGGCATACAGTCTAATCTTACCTTAAAATATCATAATATGAACTGTGGGCATTTTATAGCTTACTATTTCAACGGTGTAAATGGCGCGTGAATCACGGTATCTCTCTCTCTCACTTTAACGAACAAAGTATGCTACGAAAGGCCAGGCAACGATATTTGTGGCATTCAGCAATTCGTCTGAAAACTACTTAACTAGCGATAGATGTCAAACGAAAACTGGAACTCGTTTGAATTAGAGATATGTACTTAATTGTAGGTCCTTTCGCGTACTTTATGTGTAGAAACATGAAAACTGTCAAATCGAGAGAGAATCCGTTCATTTCAAAGAAAAGTACGCGAACGCTTTTGTGTAAAAAGATGAAAAACGTCAAAGTTTGGCTTGAAAAGAAGCAACCGCTGTTTTTTTTTTTGCTGGCAAACTCATAGGATTTCATCAATTGACAGTTTTCATTTTTTTACCAGCTGAAATTCGTTCATCTTTTTACCATTTCCTCAGTACGCGAACGCGTTTGTGTAGTTTTGCACGAAAGTTTATATAAATTTACGTTTGCATATTAGTTCGCGAACAGACCTTGTTTCAACGTTCGCTTGTTGGGTTTTTTAAGAACAAGAGTAACTTTTGGATTGTGGGTCTCATAATTAACTTGCTAAATCATTGCATTACCGTTTATATTAATAAAGTTGAATATATTATATATATTTATATATAATCGAACTAATTGTGTCGTGGATTACTTAGAACATTGGCACAGAATTGCCTACATATTTGTAAAGTTGCCTCCATCTACTTGCCAGAAAAACGAGGATATGAAAACGCCACCTGGAGAGTGAGGACGGCAGTGATTGGTGTTGGACGGCGTTGAACGTATCGTACTAAGATTAGCATAATACTAAGTCAAAAATGTCTCTTGGTGCATGGATTGGAACAGCCACGGATTTGGGAATGGATGAATTGGCGAAAAATATTAATGAATTCCATCACGATCCAGAGAATGGCCAAACATTTCCAATATGCTACAGGCGCTATGAAGATCTTCAAATGTAAAACATTGTAGAGAGGTTATCTAATTTGTTTTGACGCCTCGAGTCAGTCCTCACCGCCAGGTTCAATTGTCTTCAAATGACAAAAATTTATAGCTTGACAAATTCACGAAGAATCAACTCAAGTGCATCGTCTACCGTCGAAAGATGCTGATATACGTTAAAAACTTCTATGACTTGCCGACAAACACACCGATCCGTCGGTGAATAAGCTGGTAGCAGAAATTCTTAGGTGGAAACATTTTAAAACAGAGGGACGGGCTACAGTCCGCTTAGGCGAACTGTTGTATACCCTATTCTTAATCCTATACCTCATAAGTGGGTGTGACAAAAGTCTTAGTATGGTTGAATTGTTAAGAACGCTCTACATATTTTGTTATATAACATTTAAAGGATTTTATCATAAAAAAACGAAGCTTTTGTAAAAAAACGCTCCCTAGCTCAAACTTTGGTTTTTCAATAAAATGTTTTATTTAATTGTGGGCGTGTCAGTGGGCGGATTTTAAAAATATTTACACATGAGCTTAAGGGCCCCTAGAGAGTATATATTATAAATTTCAGCTCCCTAGCTAAAATTTTGGTTTTTCAATAAAATTGTTTTATTTAATTGTGGGCGTGTCAGTGGGCGGATTTTGAAAATTTTCTACCCCGAACAGTTTTAGGAGTCATAGATCATATATAAAAATTTTTAGCTTTCTAGCTCAAAATTCGATTTTTTGCAAAATTTTGTTTTTTTGAGTTTGTCAAAAATTCCTGAACTTGATTGTTTCGGGACCCTAGAGAGTATATGGATAAATTTCAGCTCTCTAGGCCCAGTTCAAAGGCCTAATTTTTGCCAACAGACGTCAGACGGACGGACGGACGGACGGACGGACATGGCTAGATCGACATTACTATCGAATGCTGATCATAAATATAAGGCGTTTTTCTTTTTTAGCTCCGAGCAGGGCACTGAGCTGTCAAAAAAAGAACTGTGTTACTTTTTTAACTCGGAGCGTTTTGAGCACAAAATTTGTATTTCTTTTTTATCTCTGAGCTAGCTCAGGGCTCGCTCGATGAGCTCGATTGAAAATGACCGAGCACATCGAGCGAAAAGCTGAGCACGGCTGACTTCATTCATTATTTGTGCTTTTTCCATAGTTTATTTACTAGAAATTATAATTTAAATAGAACAATCCTTGACAAACACCAATTTCAGAAGCAAACCTGACTATTTTGAAAATTAATAAAAAAAAAATTATCTAATGACAGTTCAGTGCTCAATTCTGTTTCTTAATTAGCTCGGAGCGCTCAGGTTACGTTCAGCTCGGAGCGAGCTCTGATCGCTCGGGCCCCGCTCTGTTTCCCGCTCGGGGCTAAAAAAGAAAAACGCCTATAGTAACTTTTAGGGGTCTATGGGCAATATTAAGGTATGGTACAAACTATGCATCAAAATTAATATACCCTTAGAATAGGGCATACAAAGCCGCTTTCATGATTGAAGCAGGACTATCCAAACTTCACCACGCAGCGACCATCGTCTACATCGTCTTTCATTCTCACATGATCTGTACACGAATGTGGTTCAATGTTTTTCTTAGCTTAACGTTAGGTACGCAATTTGAGAATTTTATCCGACTTATTGAATTTGACAGATTTTACACATCTTATGACGAAGAGTTTGTTACTATACCTAATATTTGACCTTCCCCTAAATTATTCTTTTTGACGAATCAATGAAATTTCAACAGAAGATGGACGGTAATTACCACGCTTACCGGAGTACATAATATTAACTAAATAATAAACGAAACGTATTCTCAGTTATGCAATGATTTAATATAATTAACGTATTCAACAAATTCATTCAAGTTATGCAGGCTCAAAAATGGGTTGGCGTCATAGTCCCGAAAACCAAAAAGATATGAAAGGGTTTAACATCAGGGCTGCAGGATAATAACCTCAAAGCTTCCAAAATTGGGGAATTATTTCACTTCGAAAATGTTTGTTATAATAGCTGCTAAAGGGCATTAGTGACCAATTGAAGTAGGTTTATTATTTATATATATTTATTTATTGGTCACTGGAAAAAAAGAGGCATTTGGCGCGTTCAATTTGCAAGGCAACTGCGAGTTACCTACTAATTCAATTTCTATCACTTGCCAAACGATGGTCACGTGAGTTATTTGATCAATGAGGAAAGGTTAAATAGTAGGGATTATATCGTCGCCTTAGTCCTTAGTGACACAAAAACTTATGTCAATATTTGCTAGTTTTCAGGAGAGACGATTTTGTGATTTGTTTTACTATTTTTCCTACTATTTTTCGAAAAAAATGTTGATACGGCAAGTGCTAACTTCAAAACTACTTCACCTAGAGGTACAATTTTTTGCCACAATATATAGAATGATATATGAAGAAAGGTGTCATACCCAGTCCAAAATCGTAAAAAATGTAGTTACGTTCTTGTTTCACTAGGGCGACGATATAGTAGTTGCCTTGCAAATTGAACGTGCCCATTTACTCTTACCTGGTATTTACAACCTTACCATTTTTTTGTACACGTTGCAGAATCGAAATCTCAAAATATCATAAGCTGAGTTGGGTTTATCAGGTTGGGCAGCTAATCGCGTTGTTTAAGTTGGAATCTTTTGGAGTCAAAATAAAGACTTTCTGAGTAGTACCTACTCCAAAGTTAATTAGGAAATCGTGTCAACCATCTCAAAACTAAATGAAGTATTCTACCTGCCTGGCAGCCATTTCAATGATTGTGTAGGTACTAATCTGCTGCGCTTTCTACACGCAATTCTCGCAAAGTTTAACAAAATAACCTAATGCACCCTAACTACAAAAAAACGTATTAGCTAACTTTAGCATTGCTTTATTAGCGTGCAAACTTTTGACTGGTACCAATAAACTGTAGGTAGCTATGTGAAGCTTATATTTCCCTTTCACTTCAACACAAAATAAAATTAATAAAAATGGGACCATGTATGTACCTACATATTTGTGTTCCATGAAGCTGTGCAGATCAGTTTAGCACAGGATTTTCTTCACTTAGCTTTGAGGTAGGGTGGATTGTGTCAATTTTGAAAACTCAAATTGTACTGATGTCAACTGATTTTTTTTTTGGCATGAGATATCGTATTTCTTAGTTTAATGGTGCAAATATTCGCATATTTATAAAAAAAGATTTTTAAAACAAAATGATCATCTACGCGCGTTAGAGGTTATTGGTCTGACACTAATGTAAATATATATATATGAACTTGTTAAAAACGTATGTATATCAATAGATTTATAGGATGTGTATACAGATGAGAAATAAAACTTAAATTTATTGGAAATAACCTTGAATACAGAAATAGTTCGTGACATCCTGGAAAAAATATTTTTTTCTTTCTTGGGTTCCGATATCCGGCTGCTTCCGCCACACGCATAACTTATTAGCCGCCATAATTAAAAAATTAAACAAGAACTTCCACTGGGAAGTTAATAAATATTAGGCATTAACGGCCCATACAGGCCCCCCATATTCTGCAAACATTTGCTTGTGCAAAGTGGAAGAGAACTACAATTTTCAACCGCATCCGAACGGCGAAATTTAAAAAGCTTCTCATGACAATTACCCTTGAATGTTTGTCAGACCTTCGAAAGAGGTGGGGAAGCGGAATTTCTGTTTTAGATGATACTTGGCACCGTTGGGATTTGATTTTTTTTTTTTATTATAATTTGCGTGCGCTAAAGGCATTTTTTTCTTCTGTAGTGACAAAGTACCCTTATAATGGTAACCACAGCGCAGGCATTTTGTTTGTTGCTGCAAGTACCATCCAGCATTATGATTCATTGCCTGTTTTTGGGTGCTACTTACTGCATGAAAGAATAGAAGAATAGGAAAGAAGTTTGGTGCGATGGGATTTTTTCTCCACAGGTGGCGCCTAAATTGCTTTAGGGAGATCTGTTTATGTTGTGTGTATTCAATTTATGAAAATCATGGCCCTGGTCGGGATTCGAACGCACGACCTGCCAATCACTTAGTGAATACACTATTAAAATTTCGGGTTCAGAAAACCGATAAATTACTAAATAGGTTCCGGCATCCGACTGCTTCCGTTAGTAACCCTCCGTTACAATTACAATTTTACCCCCAATATGACAAAATAGGTATAACTGCAAAAACAATAAGTATTTATAATCAAAAAATAATATCTCAGTAGGTTTATGCATTTCTTAACACTGCTTGGCTTATATTTTAAATATTTAACATTATTTTTTCTTATGGTAATATACGCACCTAAATTTTGCCATTTATTGATACTTAAAACGCTTTACTATAATTATTCAATAAATAGTAAACTAATGGCAATAGGCAACTTAAAAGTAAAATATTTAACAAATAAATTCACAAAATATTGTTGTTTGATTGAATTTTTAGGATAATAAAATGCAAATAATTATAATTATACAGAACTATTTGGCATGATTTACATAATCTTCATAACAATAATTTAAAACGTAGTAAATGGTGGAATGTGATCTCCACAACGGGGGAAATTTGGTGGCACCGGTGGTAAATCCTTACTAGTTCCTATATGAATAACTAAATTCATACCAATAACTATGTGGAACTGGAAATGACAGTGGAATAACCAAAAGCCTGGATTGTCTGCCCGAAAACGTAGAACGGCGTACCCATTATTGGGAACAGCAACCGTATCCTTTAGTGCGGGCTTTGAGAAGTCCCTTTCCAGCATTCCTCGACGGTCTAATTCCAGAGCGTGTTTCAGATTAATTTTTTTTATACCCGTATCTGGCGATCGACCCATGCCGATGACGTAATAAGAAGTTCCATGCAAATGAAAGGGATGACTCAGGTTCGTTTGCTGAACCTCATCAACAAGCACCACTTCGACAATAGCTCCTAGAGGGATATCTATCATGTGAGTACACATACAATTTTGACCACAATTAGCTGGTCTGTTGTCTCCGTTGCAAAACCTCTCCGGAGGTATATCATTGAATTGCGATATAATTGGCGAGGGTGGAGATACGTAAGAGATTTCATCAATCAATGAAATTAAATGATCAGCTCCAGGTGCAACTGAATAAATAGTAAAACTGTGTTCAATATTAAGGATAACTGAGGTAGTTAAGGGAAAATCTTACCCAAAAATCTGTTGTATGTATTGGGAACAAATAGCTCGCGTGGTGCGTATTCATAAAATCGAAATGGAAGAAATATTTTTACATCCGGTCGATCAACAAGAGCTCCCATATCGATATGCCTTGCGTTGACCAGCTGATTAACACAAACGGCATCAACACGTTTGCGATCACATATCGCGTCTAGTGGATTCATTACCTAAAATTGTTAAGTAGTTTATTATGAAATCGAATCTTCCATGGTTATAAAAAACAAATCTGATTAAACTAATTATAAAATGGTTGAAGTATTTATATAAGTTTAATTTACAAAGAGTACTGCCTGAAATCTTATATGCTTTGCGTATTTTATTTAAGAAAATTTCAAATACAAATATAAATACAAAAGGGTAACTCACATGTTTCAAATCACAAGAGTGCTTGATATGTACACACAAACGTTGGACTTAGCTGTACATACACGAAAAAATCCATTGCAAATATATATATGTGGATTTGTGAATAGGTAAAAAGAATAAACATACAAAGTTAAATAAACCAAACCAACAATTATTTAATACAATTTAAGATATTTTTTATTTATATTCAGTTAAACATTATAAACACGTAAAAATATAGCATAGGTATATTTCTGGATACTATATTTGTTTTACTTTTTTTTCGAACTTAACTCTAACACTCAGGCACATGTGGGAGTGTGTTGTTTCTCCGCATCTTTCTTTCTACTTCGTAAGAAATATCAATTTCATACTACAAATATAAAAAAACCCATATAGAAAGACACCTACAATAAAATTATTCTACATAAATATGTGTATTAAAATGTGTATATTACAATTAAAATTATCAGAATTCATATTATATTTATAGGCAAATATTTTTTGTGTCATTAAAAAAACTATACATCATTTAGTAGTTGTTTTTTTTTTTTAGAACCGTATGCGTTATTTAATATTTACTTTTTTATTTAATTAATTTAATTTTGTTAGGCTTAGATAGTAAAAAATTGCTGTACAAAAGCTTATATATTAATCAAATATTGGACGTAATATTTTTTGTTTTTTAAAAGAATAGTTAATCTTTGTTTTGAAATAAACCCGAAATAAATAAACAAATGCAAATAGAATAAATTTTGTTACGTCCAACATTGAAGATTCACCTAAGGCAAGATTAAGTTTTGTTTAAGTAAGGAAATATTTTTGAAAATGTACAAATCAAGTAATTGGAAAGTCTGCGTGCTAAAATTCTGATGTATGAACTGAAAGAAAGTATGAGATGAAAATATTACTTGTGGTGATTTCGCCCAAATTTAACAAATTAAAAATTTGCAGAAACCATAAGGATTTTGTTTTTTTATAAATCTACTCCTCCATATGACTGCTGCTCATGGCCTCGTAATTATGTATTAAAGTTACGGTAATTCGTTTCAATTAAATGGAAATTACGCTTAAACTTTTAGACCGTAAGTTAACTGGTTTGTGTTTGTATAATAGTCTAAAGTTGGCTTGGGGGTAAGAGCTGGTGGATTTTGTTTTTTTATTTCTTTAAAACAAATAATTAATTGATAGGTATTGACGGCGTATGGTCACCGCATGTTGGGAAACCTGGAGGAACTGGTGGCAAATCGGCATTTGTACCGACTTGCAGAATCAAATTCATTCCAATTACAATGTGGAATAGAAAATGACAATGGAATAACCAAAAACCTAATAAAAGAAAACGTATTTTAGTCATTAAAATATCAGGGGAGGGAGGTAAAGGGAAATAGAGATAGAGGAAAAACTAGTTATGAGAGTCGAGTATTTCTAATCTTACCGGGGTTATCAGCTCTAAATCTTAAAACAACATAACCGTTATTTGGAACAGCAATTGTATCCTTGGTCGGAGGTAAATTATATTGTCGGTGCAGCAGACCTCTTCTATCCAAATCCAATGCATGCTTCAAGTTGATCTTTTTCACATTGGTGTCGGGTGATCGACCAATACCAATAACGCTGAATCCATAGCCATGCAAATGGAAGGGGTGACTCAAGTTTGGTTGTTGAACTGCAAGAAGAAAAAAAGCATAATAGTTTTCAATTATAAATTGAATCAAAGGAACATTTATTATTTAAACACTACACCGCATTGATGATATACCTACAAATACATGCATAGGGGAATAATTATTAGAAAATTCAAGGAAACAAATTTAATACATCGAATCATGTACATTGCGATTGATTTAGTTTTTTGATTTACATTAAGAAGTGTCTTAAGAAGTGTCTGAATATTTTTCTTACACTCGTCAAAAACGAAGAAAAAACCAAGTGCAAATTAAAACTTTGTTAAACTAAATCGAAAATATAAGGTTAGACACGTTTGGATGGTTGACATCCGAACGAAGGTTAATTTTTTGGCCGAAACCGAACTTCTGTGTTTTTTGAGCCGAATCTTATGCAATCTATACGTTTGACTGCCAGTGAAGAACTACAACTGCAAACGGTTTCAATAAAAACCAAAACGAAATACAACAGCTGTCAATTTTACTTCTACCCACTACAGAAATGATAAACGAAACAAACATGTCTGGAACTCTACTCCAAAATACTTTCTGTGTGTAGCTTAGATAATTTTATTTTTGTGAAAAATGGTAGGTTAATTAAGCTTCGGCTAAACCATCGGCCTTTTTTCACCTAAGTCGAATCTTTTGCCGAAGGTGGAAATTTAATCCGAATGTGGGCGAAGCCGAATATTCGGTCGGACTCTATTGAGAACACATGCAAATTCTGCATGCATCACAGTTCTGCAAGTTATCACTATTTCTAAATTGTCTGCAAACACATAATGGGGTCACAAAACAAACAAGAATATATATGAATTTGAGGCATTTGTGTGTTGATTGTTTGTTTACATTTGTCTATTTCTTTTACTTTCTGTAAAATGCAACTTTTTCCTTTCATTTCTGCTAACTGCCACCGCCACTTTGATCTTTGGCATAAGGCTTAGAATTAACTGTACCAATAAGCTTGAATAAGTATCCTGCCAATTTTAAGTTAAGTAAAATAATTTTTCTCTAATATGTAGGCAAGGGTTTAAAGAATGTATGAATAAAAGTGAAGCTTAGATAAACCGAAATTCTGCACTATATGGGCATTTAAAATCTCAATCAAATATTCTCTTTTACTCTCTAAATTTGTTCCTTAAATTTACGATTTCGTTCATTGCGTACCTTTTATCATAAAGACGCTTTCCATCTTGCAAAGGAATTTTTTTGTAATTGTACCTAATGCCAGCTTAAGATAATAGCATTGGGTTTATTAAATTATACTTCATAGCTGCCAAAGCGACCCACCCTCACGACATTAATTTGACGGAAAACTATAAAATGTATGCCTATTTTTAAGGTAAATTCACTCTTACCTTCATCAACCAAAACGACTTCAACGACGGCATTTAGCGGAATATCGATTTTGTGTGTGCACATGCAATTCTCTCCACAGTTTGCTGGTCGGTTGTCTCCGTTGCAGAATTGTTCGGGATTGATATCATCATATTGTGATGTTAGAGGTGCTGGAGCTGACAAGTATGAGATTTCATCAATCAATGAGATGACATGATCTCCAGTGGGTGCAACTGCAAAGAAATAAAATAACAAATTGAAAATCTCTAAATTAAAGGATAACTACGAATTTACCCAAAAATCTATTGTAGGTGTTCGGCTGGAACAATTCTTCAACAGGGTACAAATAGAAACGGAATGGTAGGAAAATTTTGACATCTGGCTTTGTATCCAAAATCCCACGATCGATTTCTTGTGCGTTTTTCAACTGACTGACGCAAATAGCGTCGTCGCGTTCTCTATTACATTGCGCATCCAATGGATTCATTACCTTATTTTTTTAGTTAATTCGATTTTTAAATTTGTATAGGGTAGTTTAGGTTTTTGGGAGCCACATCACCGGGTTGGTATATACATATTGTATTTTACATGTACACACAAATTTTAATATATATTCAATAAAATATATTTCATTGGTATTGTGTAAGTTTACATTGTGTTTTTGTACAAATATTCCGATATTTTAGTTGGGAAAAAGAAAAGAAAAAAATATTGATATTATAATACAATTGGAGAATGTACATATGTATGTACAATGGTTATCAGATCAAAATGTAATAAACCAAAAATTAGAAACCTTAAGAGCGTTTGAATTATGTGTATTTGAAAAAAATATTGGTTATGTATGTCAACGGCAATGTATGAAATGCTTTTTATACATTGGCAAGCCATTGTATAGAATGCCGAGTTAATGCTAGGCAAATCATCATCCTAACTAACATCAATTCGGCATTCTATAGAATAGAAAACATTTGATATGTTTATTCTATATATGTATGCATGTAGGCTTAAATAGGTTATTTTTTTAATTTTTTGTTTTTATTAAATATTTTGAAAAAAAATATAACTCAGTATTTTTCAATTCAACTAACGGCCAAGTCTGTTAGCCTAATACTTTATTGAATAAAAAGCATAAATGACTGTGCGATAGAAATCGGATTAAATAGAGATAATCATCCTTGTCAAATGTGCCTCTAATAAAGTCAATTGTGCATTTTGACAAAATCACTTTCTTTGAAAAAATTAAAATAAAGAGTCGAGCAATTTTTAAGAATCAATAACTATTTTAACGCTTGATCTCAAATATTCAATGTATAAAAAACAATAACAAATTTCGAAATTTTTGACTAATTTTCGGTCTTGGAAAATTAAGTGTCAAATGTACGCCACTTTACCCTACAATCGTGCTCAATCGCCATGGCCACTGGCACTGCAAACGGATAATAGTATTTGCTGATCATAGCCAACTGCGAGGGATTATCACCGAAGTTAAATTTCTAGACAAAAAAAAATTAGGCATTTAGGGCCCATAGAGTGCCTTAGCTTTTGCAACCATTTTTATTTGCGAAGTCATATTTTTTGGCACGAATTTAAGGGATCTACAATTTTACACCGACTCCGAACGGCAACTTTAGAAGCCTGTCATGACAATTAATACTCTTTGTTCTTTGTTAGACTTCACAAGAGGTAGGGCAGTGGAAAAAAAACTTTAGGTGTTACGAGGATACACGTCGATCAGTAGTCCAACGCACAACCACTGAGCAGCTGCGCCCACAGTTAACTTTTATATGTAGCCGCCATTTCAATTAAATCTGAGTACATTATAATGTTTTCAATTAAAATGCATATACATTGTAGACGTACTCGAGATAGAACATACCTCCAGAAAGTTATCAAAAATGTAACCTCTTATAAACTCATGAGAAGAAAAACAAAAGTGGGAAATTCCAGTTGATATTTTTATACAATATTTACAAACTCTAACAATCTAGGATTACTAATATACCGCATAAAGCAAAAGGATAGCATTAATTTATAATAAAATATCAATAAAAAAGTTATTACAAATAAAAGTGCATTCAAAATAACATTTATACAAAAAAGACAACATCATAAATATGTTATTTACAGCTTCATACTCCACAGACAAGAGCTACTTACCATAGTCTCTCGATCAAAAATTCAAATTCACATAAATGTTAAATGAATTCACTCTGATTCGTTTCTGCACCAGAGAGCTCACCCACGGAAGGCAACAAAATATCAAGAAATAGTAAACAGTACTCACCACACCCTGTGGAATGCCAACATCATAGGATGGGGCCGTTGATGCAGGTTGATACGGGCCGCGGGCATACCTCAAAATAGCCAATTGTTGTGCACGACGTATACCGCATTCGCCTAAACCTCTCAATTGGATCCAATAAGCTCCGACGTTTTGATCAGCCGTGATAACGAAATCGTAACGTTCTCCTATGTGGTTGTATATAGTGGGATTCAATTTAGTAACTTTAATATTTTAAATGAAATCAATAGAAATCTAACAAACCCATCCCCCTATTGCCACCACTTTTGCCAAGAGGCCACGCGAATAAAGTGTATACGTATGTATTTATATATATATAATACATATCTCGCATTGAGGTTCCATGTTCAGTCATGACTGTCACAGAAACCAATGACTCCGAAAAACCGTACAAAAAATAAATACATACAGAGAGGAGCGGGATCAATCTCTAAACATAATTGATTTTAACATTGGGTGGCGTAATTGAGGTCTATCGAGTCAGTGCAATTTCTTTGCACCGCCTTGCTTTTTCTAGTAAAACGCACTAGTTGGTTGTATCACAATATACTGTGCCAACTCATATGACAGCAGCGGAAGCGCTAACTGTACATACATATATTTAGATATCACGACTGATTCAGTGATGGAGAGGGATTTGCTTTTAATGTTGTGTTAATCATGGAAGCGACAAAATATCAACTGAGGAGTATTGAAACTAATTTTTAAAATTCAACATTACAACTGTTTTAAAGAAATGAACCAGCATACAAAATAGTAGGCTGAGAGTCTGTCTCACAAACTTAAATTCTTCCATTAGCGAATAGTGCTTTTCACATTCATCCATCCATCCTTCTCATAAAATAATGTCTTGGGTAACTATCCATCAGCTATTCCAGTTTTCCAGTAGTAGATAATGAATGTAAATTAAAAAAATTTTTGTTTAATGTGTTGAACGAATTTTTGAAAGAAGTTTTAATTAACAAAAAAGAAAGATGTGCATTTTTCTAGGACCGAGACCGATCTCTTATAAGGAGATCTTTTTTGTGTTGTCCTAACACAGATGTGATGCTCAGAGGAGGTATCCAAATAATTATTTATTCCTTAAACAAAAAAGAAAACAAATAATGACGCTTTTAAGAGAATTAAAATTAGAATCTAGGCATCTATCTATCGTTGCTGTAGGCCAACCACTTTGGGAGAGGACGTAGAATAGTATAAAAAAATCAACTTTCAGTTTTATCAAAAAATCAATAAACATATCCATGGGTCCTTGCTAAACGATTTGGTCAACAGCGATGAAAATTTGAATATAGACCAAGTCGGTCATTTGGCAGCGATCGACGAATATGTTAAGCAAAAAAAAAGTTTATACATATATTGTGCGTCCTCTGAAAAACATATACATGCCTTGATTCTTATTCCAATTCCCTATAAATTACCGTTTATTGTTTTTGTTTTTGTTTTAGGAATAAATACAAATTTGAATATAGACCAAGACGTTTGTACGGCAGCGCCCGTCAAAGATGTTTACCAAAAAAAGTTGAAAACTTTAACCATGGGCTACACTTATTCGGTTATTGTGAAATGCACAAGCTGATTAAGTAGCTTAACTGTGACTTTACTTTAACATTGTGAGACAGACCCTGAAACTGTCTCAAAAACAAATTAATGAGCTTGTTAATTTACGCTAAAGAGCAGTTTTAGGTTCTTCTGCGTGAAATTATATTTTAAGCTCGATTTCCATAGTACCGCCCTTTTTGACAAGCCTTTTTCATCTAACTAACATATACTATAAGTATATATGGCTATTTCAACTTACCAGAGAATGAGATAATTGTGTTAACCTCGACTGGCTGCACTGGCTCACCATCTGTGGCTATCACTGTCATACCGTGTCCTTCAATTGTTACCTGAGCAGGGCATACCGATGCAAATGCATTTATCATACGGAAACGATAACGACGACCTGGCGTGATTGTGAATACTTCCAAAGGTGTGTTAGTCATGAAGCCAGTGTTTGGATCACGGAACTGCCCCTTTCCATTCACGAGCATTGAATCGGGATCTTGTCCAGTGTTAACAGCCAAACGGCCTGGATACCTTTCTGCAGCATCTTCGTGTAACCAATCGCTGATCAACATGATATGTGTGGTTAAATCAAAATCATACAAGTGTGAATTGGGATCCCGAGATGGGGGCTGACGTACTACAATACTGCCATATAGACCGTCGAGTTTCTGAAGTCCAGTATGTGCATGCCAGAAATGGGTACCACCATTACCTGTCCATTGATACCTAAAAAAGGGGATGAATAATTATATTATTCAAGAAATATAAGCAAAATGAAAAGTGTTTACCTAAATGTGTTTCCTTGTTGTATTGGACACTGTGTCACAAACGGCACACCATCATAGTACTGGGATCCTCGTTGATAAATGCCATGCCAATGGATTGTAACCTCCATACCTTCCATGTGATTTTCGACGTCGATTACAACTTTGTCATTTTCACAAACCTGAATACTTGGGCCTGGGATCATACGATTCGCTGTGAGAATACCACGTTCAACGCCATCAGCAAGCACACATTGACAGTGACTCCAAACGGTGTTCGTCGCATTTGGAGTGCATAATTGGCAAGCACTGAAAAAACAATAAAATATATATTCACCAATGTGACATTTAAAAGATAGAAAGGGTTATTATTTTGTTTGCATTAAATTTATGCAACTGCACCTAATAATTGAAAATGTGTTATTTTAAACCGCAAACGGTATTGTATATATTGGATTTATATTGACACGATGACAAATAAATAAAAATCAGAACAAAAAGTCCGAGCTTGAAAAATATACCATATAAAAAGCCAATAGTCAATAGAAGCTTTTTTAGTCTTAGTTTCTATCTACCTAATGCAATCGATTGTTCAACTCTTTTGTTTAACGTCCTTGAAACGCTTTTGGATTTTAAGTTCAGCTATTTGATGAGCATTGCCCACATGTGCCAATTTTGGTAAGAAACAATTCAATGCCGTAGCTGAGAATCAATACAAAACTTGGAAATCATGGTGGCTTACCAAATGTGAAATTTTGTTTATTCCCCATTTAAAAAAACATATCATACGAATATGTACTGTACATACATATATGTATATTCATACTAAAAAACATAAATTTTCCAGAAGCAAAACCAAATTGACTTATTTCGTGGGCTGGGCAGGCAAGGATTTAACATTTTTTAGTTGACCTTCTGAAAATTTAAACATCAATATGTTTACAATCGGTAGTCAAAAGCCATTACATTGATTGATGTACAAATTCTTGCCATGACTTTGCGGTCAAAAGTTTCAGCCCGAGCGTAACCACGCGAAGCGTAATACTGTTAAGTACCTGTTAGTGAGTTTATTAATTGTTGCCTAATATACAAGCTCGCCCAAAATTACTCGGGCTAATAGCATACCTATATTATAATTATGAAGCCATAGTTCAAAAGTTTAAAATTCGTTCAATGGTTTGATTTTTCCATGCGCGAAAGTTTAACCCCTACTACTTCCATCAACTGTAATTATAACCAGCGCACAAACAAATGGTCGAGAAGGTAGGACTAAGGCCCCGTATGAGCCGTTCATGCCAATTATTTTGTCTTCTTCTTGTTTTACCATCCATTCAATAGTGTATTGACAAAACTGGAACCGCAGAAGTTCGATAACCTTAAATGTGCATCCATAAGAAAAAAAATTATAATTATCGCTGGAAATGACACCGCATCACACCTGATTTAACTACAGTTATGCTTGAAACGGTGACAGACAAACTGCTTACGGTTTGGCTTATTTGTTTTCCTTTTGGCATTACTTCCCCAGCCAGCTGCTGTTACTTTCCCAATGAAATGGAAAACTGTGAGAAAGTCAGCAGAAAAGCTGTCTTTCAAGAAATAGATTGAAAGGGAAAAAGGGGCGCGACGCGATGCTGATTATTATGCAAACAGATCACGAAGGAGAAAATAGTAATAAAACCCCAAGTTATGAGAAACTTACTACATAGTACGTCTTGATCATAGATTTCCTCGCAGCTAGACAATGAGCAAGGAAATAGGTACCTCTTTCATGAATGAATTTGTTGTAAGCGCCACAAATGCCAGCGCTTTCTTTGGCAGGGCTTAGGGGTATCAAATTCATTTTTATTTGTTGCAAATTTTACGATTCATTGATTTCCGGACTAATAAAACGTTGAATGTCCTAAAATTGATCTGATTTCACATTTCCCAGGGCGCTAATAAATGAATGTATAATTTGGCTTATTTGGAAGTAGGTAGAAACACTTTTAAAATACTTTTATATGGCAGGTGATAGTTGCTCAAGGGTGATGCTATAAACAAATAAAAAGTAAATAATTCTGGATTTTCCTTCATTTTTATACGCCTTACATTTGCTTCACTTGTAACTATGTACGCGTTTGCTAACAAATTGGGAAAGACGATATTTGCAGACCAATCCATATCTGATTAATTATCATGGTAAGACTCGGGCACATGGCTTCAAAAATACCAGACTGACTATTTACTCATTGACAGATTATAAGAACTACGCAGCTCTTCCCATCATTGCAGAATTTCAAAAGTTATTAAATTGTATTTTGGATGTTATACTTGGTAAATTTTTAAGCACTTTATCCAAAATGTTATTTGTTAAATCTTAAATGATTTAGTTCGTGTCATCCCAGAGAGTATGTGGCCCATGTACAATAAACATAATAGAACCTCACATAAAGAACATGCGCAGATGTCACAAAACTAGTTGTCATTGTCCTAACTAGACATCGCAATCTAGGCAAACCTCCCGGGCATCTCAGGCATTTGGTTCAAAAACAAAAAGGATTTCCTCAACACCACAGGATGGTTTTGAGTTTTACTTCCTCTTTTATTCACCTTAATTTTGTAGTAGTTAGTAAAACGGCGCTTAAGCGGGTACAAGTCATTTTACCTAAATTCATAAGTCTTAATCAAAGCAAAATAATAAAAAACAAACAGTAGAAACCAGTTTGCAGGCAATATTACCTCGAGTATTTTGGCCAGATGAACTCGAACGGATTTCAACATTGTTTTCAATGAGTGCAATTTCAGAATTTATTTTTGAGCTTTTTCTGTTGTCTTTCAGCAACTTAAATTGTAACCCATAGTAAAGATAGCCGCATCTATTATGGCTATTATGAGAATTATTAGGAAACCATATTCATTGCTCAGTGTGTATAATCTTATTTCTGTAATAACATAAGAAAACTAGCAGACTGCCGTCAAACTTATAAACAAATTTAATGTATTATTATCAAAAAATAACAACAAAAAATAATAATAATTAAACGGAAATTAAAAAAAAGCAGAAGCATATTTTCTATTGTTCTTGCACGACGGACAGCACGATTTCGGACATAATTAACATGTCAATCGCTGAAAGCTCTGAATCAATGTTATTTATGTATTTATTTAATTCTCTTTAGGTTACAAACTTTTTTAGACTACCAAAATACCTAAACTATATATCCCTATGTTAAGAAGACGTGTTTAATTAATGTCTTCCAAAATAATACATTTAAATTTATTTCTGTTTAAGGCAAGATCGATTACATTTGCGTAACGGCTAAAATTTGAGCAGGCATTAGTGATTGGTTCATAGTTTTTCGCTTACTAAGGAATACAGAAAAAATCAACAACTCTAGGGCTAAGAGTTCTAGAAGGAGCATAAATACCAAATAAGACTCAAAGAGGTGCAAAGTCGTCATGTCCCTCTGGCAATCGTAATAAAAAAGTACGTTCTTCTGCACGATAGACGCTTTAAGCCAATTAATGCACCCCTACTATTACAAGACGGTATGAGAATGGACTTACTTAATTTTGGAGCGGATATCTCGTAAATCTTTTCTGAATTTGTTTCAATACGT
The DNA here is from genome assembly GCA_949715645.1 of Portevinia maculata. Taxonomy (NCBI): domain Eukaryota; kingdom Metazoa; phylum Arthropoda; class Insecta; order Diptera; family Syrphidae; genus Portevinia; species Portevinia maculata. The sequence continues at coordinate 309,456,921 of OX454526.1, read as the reverse complement.
TGTAGATCTTTATTGAAAAGGGGAGACCATACTACGCAGCAATATTCAAGCATTCGACGAACTAACCCGATGAAAAGTGATTTTAATGTATAAAGTTCTCGAAAATCCACAGAATTCCTAAATAAAAATTCCCACAATGCAAATTAAAAGATAAAGATGTATTAAAAACTACACCTAAGTGCTCATGGCTGACAACCCTATTAAGTATCTACTTGATCTTGAAGCTTATAATTAAAGACAATAGGCATTACAGATCTGGAAAATGTAATTACGGCGCATTTGTAACTATTCAAGTGCAAGCTGATTGAGCAGCACCATTATCTGTTTGCAAATCGCAACACTGATAATTACCTTGAATAACTTCACGTCATCTGCAGACATTAAGCAATTTGATGCCTTGATCACTGAGGGGAGATTATTAATGAAAAGCAGGAACACTATTGGTCCTCGGTAGCTGTCCTGTTGTGATACCCCAGAATGGTTTAGTATTTCAAAAGATTTTATCAACGCAATATTTATAAATTGAGAACGACCCATCACGTAGTTGGTAATCCACTCGAGAAGGGTAGAATGAAAACCCAGAAATTTAGGGTTTTTAATAGAATACGACAGCTGACTCTATCAAAAGCCTTAGAAAAATCCGTAAATATTTGTTTTCCATGTTTATCAGGCAGACATTTTTTTAAAAAGGGTGAGGTGAGGTGGGGTATACCGACCATGCACAAATCCATGTTTATAATCTATATAAGACATATAATTCCTAACAGAAGCAACTGCACTTTAGCGATAGGTCCTTAGTTGTCAACTACTTGCCTGGGCTCGTTTTATAGATAAAAGTGATGAAAGAAAATCAAGAAACTCACCACTAGCAAGAGACATGTTAAATATAATATGCACACTTTTTTAAAAACATTGAATAATATTATCCGGACGCATGCTTAGACCAGAAAGTTCTGCAAAAATCTCCGCTTCGATTATCGACATAGACCCCATGATAATTATTTCAAAAATACAAGGCAAAACTTCCAAATTAGAGTCATCGATAATAAGAATTGATTGAAAGAACGTTTTAAACATGTTACAGATTTCAGAGAGATCACTACTAATCTTTCCGTAGTACTTCATATTCGAGGGAATCCCAATCGATTTCCTTTTTACATTATAGAATTTTCAAAATGCCTTAACATTATTTTTGATTCTTGATTCAATATCGATTATGTAAAAACTTTTTAAGAAAATCATACTCCCTGCGCAAACGACCTTAATGGCTTCAAAAACTTGAATTGGTTTTGCTTTTTTTATAAGCATTAACAAAAGCATTTTTTAATCGCACTAAGCTTTTTGAATATCAAACCGGCTTATAAGACTTACCTCCAATAGCCTTTTTATACCCTATTCTGAGGGTATTTTAATTTTGACTCATAGTTTGTGACATACCTTAATATTGCCCGTAGACCTCTAAAAATTACTGTATGCGTGATCAGCATCGATAGTAATATCCATATAGTCATGTCCGTCCGTCGCGTCGGTCCGTCGCCAAAATTAGGCCTTTAAACTCGATTTAAAAAGCTAAAATATCAACCATATACTCTCCAGGAGCTCGAAATAATCAGGTAGGAACTAGGAAGCTGCAATTTAAAATATTTGCTCTCTAGGAGCCCTTAATCCTTATGTTTAAACATTTTTAAAATCCGACCACTGACACACCCACTATTGAAAAAATACGTTTTACTGGAGAAATCATTGTAAATGAAAGTCATATTCTTCGGAAAGTATGTAGATAAAGTCGTTTTGAACAATTTCTTTATATAAAGTTTTCGGCCATGCCCACTTTTAAAGGGCGTTGTTTTTACAAAAACATGGTTTTTCGATAAAATCCTTGATGTATAATAAAATATGCAGAGCGATCGTCATAATTCACCCATACTGGATTGCTTTATTAATGAGCCTACTGGGGTGGTTAGATAGTTGTGAGAAATTTGTTTTGGTTCTAAAGATGACTGATCATTGTACGACAGGGCTTTTAGTAAACATCGTTAGCAAATGTAGAAAAACTCCGAAAATGGCTGACAGGGTGATACAAATTAACTTCAACAAACTTAAAAATAATCTCTTTTATGACTTTTGGGAAGATGTTTATTCATGCAGAGATGCCTTTTTTATGCCTTTACTATTTTTATTGATTGCATTAACAAACACATTTTTAACTGTTCTTCAGTATTGCCTTCAAAAACGTGTGCAAAAAGGCTTAAACCTTGGATCTCTGGGTATCTGTTGAATAAAATAAGAGGTAAGAACAAACTCAGTGTTAAGGGCAAAAACACTCATAATTTGAGCTTAAAAATAAATTATTAAAAATTGTGCGATGAACTTAAAAAGGAGATTACGATCTGTCGAGGTACCCTACTCAATTTATGTAATTCCGCTAAAGGAAACTAAAAAAATGAATGGCAATTGGTAAATAGCTTTCTTAATTTTTTTTCCTTTTCTAAGAAACCTGCTATTATACGTGTTGATAACGTAGACGTTTCCGACAAACCTGTCATTGCTGACGCATTTAATTGCTATTTCGCAAATATAGCAAGTAGTTTACAACCATGTCATGTCCTGCCGCCTTGTTCGTCCCATTATAGCTCGGATGAACAGTTACAAAGGAACAGTTTTGTTTATAAGCCCATTACTTCTATCGAATTATCAAAAGTTATTGGTACTTTAAATAATTCTAACTCTGGTATTTCGAATCTGTTTTTAAAAAGAGTTGCTTGCTTCATTGTTGCTGTCTTGTCAGATATTTTCAATCGTTGCATATTTGCGAGAGTCTTTCCAGAAGCACTGAAATGTGTATATATTGTACCATTGTTTAAGAAAGGTTCTACTATTGAAATGTGTAACTACAGGCCCACATCACTTCTTCCAGTTTTCAGTTAAATCTTCGAAAAACTTGTACAAAATAGAATAAGCTTTTTAATTAGAACCAAGTTTAAAATCAAATCAGTTTAGCTTTCAAAAACGTAGATCGACGGAAGATGCACTACTGCAGTTTTGTGGTCAAATAATGTCAAACATCGACGAAAAAAAATATACGGCTGATTTATTTATTGATATCACGGAAGCTTTTGATATGGTCAACCACAATATTCTGTTGAGAAAATTCGAAAAAGCCGATTTTCGCGGTTCGTATTAGATTGGTTCAGATCATACTTAAACGATAGGTCGCAAAGAGTGAAGTTAGATGATATAAGGAGCGAAATAAAGTTTTTGAATTTGGGCTACATTTTAAAGGGTCACCTACTTCTTTTGCGGATGATATAGGCTTTTTTTTACAGTTTAAACACTCCTTAGGATCTAGTTTCTGACATTAATTGGGATCTAAGTTTACTGAGAAGCTGGTTTCTTGCACACAATTTGATTATAAGCTCTTAAACAAAAATAATATTTTTCAATTCGTCATCCCTCAATATTTTGGAAGCAAATGTCTTTTATGACGCACCTAAGTGCCAAAATAACAAGCTTTTTAATTGCAAGAGTACCCCTTTTACCACTTTTGTGATAGTTCAAGCTGCAGTAATAAGTGTTTTTTAATTGAGGCAGTGAATGAATTTAAATACTTGTGGCTTACAATTTACTCTAGAATGAGCTTTTCGAATCAAGCAGAAGCTGAGGAAGTATTTTCGCTGCACACCTAGATATTTGCGAATTATCTGCTCAACAATGCTCGTAAAAACGATTTATTTTGCAATTTTTTTTGTTTGTTTTGGAGTTTTTTATTTTAATAAAATTCAGCCGCTATTATTTCTGCAGAAATATATTTTACGGAAAATATGCAGTAAACCTAGCAGACATCCGAGTTTTCCATTGTTCTGCGACCTCAAAATTCTTCCAGTCCGACATTTGGTGTTGAAGACTTTCTTTATGAAGTCTGGAAACCGCAATTATCGTTTAATCTCAAACTATAATTTACGTGGAAACCTTTCGAATAGGGTATCTGCACCAAACTTCCGCACTACTGTAATTCGTAATTTGTATTCAGTTTTTTCTTGTCGTTTATTTAATAAGCTTCCTCACTATATCAGAACAATAACAATGCCTGGAATGCTCTTAAAACTTGTAAAACACTGGCTTCTAAATTTGACCTATAATAATTTGGAATCTATCCTTTCTGATATTCTGGTTTAATTTTAGTTTTAATCATTTGTTGTCGTAATTAAATCCTTAAAAGTTTGTTTTTCTTTTGTAGTATTTTTGAAATAATTTATTTAATGCAGTCGAATTTGCTGTTCTAATAAATGTTGTTAAATATAATGCAAATTGTTTTATTTTCAACCAAAACCAATATTTGAATTGTTTAAGCCCATTAAAGTGGCATTCAACACTATTTTTAATATTTTAGTATACACAAATACAGAATGTTGCTAATATTTCTTTACTCCATAGCTACTTAATGTTATAATGAAGATTGTGAATTTATAATGAATTTCTAAGAAATAAAATTAAATCTATCTATCTACTTTGACTTTTGCCACACCCACTTTGTGGGGGATAGGAGTAGCATATCCAACAGTTCGGACAAGAAGACTGTAGCGCTTCCCTATGTTTTGGTATAAATTGATCGAATAAATCTTGATGAACACACAATAGGTGTATCCCGCCGGTACCAATTAACATCTAGAGTTTTTTTTCCACTGTCCCACCTCTTGCGAACATCTGACAAACATCCAAGAGTATCGATTGTTTTGAGAAGCTTCTCAAATTACCCTTTCGGATGCGTACTAAAATTGTAGGTCCCCTTCACTTCGCACAAGCAAGTGGTTGGAGAAGCTAGGTTTAAGCCTCTGAATAAGCCGTTAATGCCTAAATTTTTTTACAATAACTGGAGGATGAACTGTAATCTTTAAATTGCTGACCGATAAGGTGTTTCACGTCGACGAGAAAACTTTTAAATTATCCAACTGTTCAGTGAAATTTTCCCCATTTTGTATTCTTATATATATATCAGCCGTTCCATTTTTATTAATTGAGTAGTCCTTATCTAGTGTATTTCTTGAACTCTTGCGTGTGGATACTAGAGCAGGTTCATGAATAGTTAATATTTATAAAGTCATAATGCAATTTTGTGGTAAGGGCCGCAAAAAAAGATCTATATTTACTACAGAAACAATATTTGAATGATACTTACGCCCCTAACACTGTGTAGTACTCCAAAGTGAAATGATAATAACAGATTCTTGGAGGTTCGCCCTCACGGCAAGCACGTGCACACTCATCTGGGGCCGATAATGAAGGATTATTCCTCAATTCCGCAGTAGCACTTGTCGAATAATCCAAATGTCTAAAGGGTGACTTCGAATTCGAATTAACACCGATCCCGGACGACCCAAAACGACCATTCTTTATGCTTTGCCTTGAACTCAAAGTACTACCAACACTTGGTGCAAACGCTGCTTTACCGCCGCTGCCAAGGCTATTGCTTGTTAATGGTCTTGGGATGCCGCTTAATGAAGGATGTGTCTGTACGAGGCCATGTGACGCCGAAAAGAATTGTGAATCTAATGATGATGTTGATGGTGTTACGACGCGAGATTGCCAATATGAGCCCGCTGCGGATTGATCTGAAATGAAAATAAAAAAGGCAAAAGTGTTAGTTACTGATGAATTTGAAGCGCACGTAAGTCTATGAAATGCAAAAATAATTATTTGGATTTATTACGTTTTGAAATGATTGCCATAGACGGGCAGCCAACGCGCGATCTGCAGATATGCAAATCAATGTTGCATAACATTTCAAAAATAAAATAATAGTAACCTTTAACGTCTTTTAACATCTTGCAGCAATTGTCCGCCCATTCAATTTATATGTTTGCAACAATAAATTTTATGCTTTTCCGGATGTCCATTTTGAATAAGTTTATCTTTTAAGAAGGCGTTTAATTTTTCATCTGGGACGAAGAACTTTATAGATCGAACGTGGGTCTTTCTTTATAAAATTGAAAAAGGCTTTTATTTAGTTTTAATCTCTGATATAACAATGATATGATAATATTAGGAAACTTGATTTCAATAGCAAATCACCCGTCATCACTTGTTGTCTAAAAACATTTCACCCATTTTGTAACAGTAAGTATATGAAATTTATGTGGCGATTGCAGAGTGTTATAAATTCTAACTATTATGATTATATAAGGAAGTTCAAAAATATGGGAAGCCTACAAGCTTTGCGCATACTGGTTGATATCCTTTCCCGACTTCTGATCCGTCCAAGGAAGGCGTGGCATTGGTTTGACAGTCTTTGTCCATTTTGTTATAATTTTGGTTAATTGCTAAATAAATAGCCAACCATTTGAATCAAAACGTCCCAAAAAGGGGACGCAGCAAACAACTTTGCTTGGGCGAGTTGGTAAGTTGGTTATATTAATTTCTGTTTTTTTTTCTCTCGATAGAACGTTATTTTTAAATTTAATTTTTCGTCCTTACAACTGTTATTTTCTTAGAGTGATTATATTGCAAATTTTAGCTTTCTATAGCTAAAATTTAAGAGCCTAAACATTGGTGCATAGCTAACGCTGATCCTTATATTTATACTTTTAGGGATAAACGACAAATATCAAGGAATGCTATTAAGAACTATTAATCAACATTTATTCTCGAGGCTATGGATGATGGGTTTTAAAAAGTCCCGCAATTCGGTCATGTTAATGTTCAATCATCTTTCTCTTTTCCGACGAGGTCATGATCATTACTAAAGCGATCCAAACCCTCCCACTTTGCTGCATAGCGGTTAAAGCTCAAAAATTATACACAGGGCTGCCGATTTCGAATCACTTTGTCACTAAGGCCAATCAAATACTGGTGTTATTGCATTGGTGTGATCCAGGAGTTGTAAGGCCTGCATCTCTTTCGTTATTGTAATAGGAACGTTTATTGACTTTCCTTTTTTAAAAGGGTTCGTAGGATCTCTTTTTTAAATATGACAATAGCAACTGAGCCAGTCTCGCTTAATCCCAGCAGCCGTTGATTTGCCTAATACGCTGTTTAACATTGTTAACCGTAACCTTATGCTAGCGGCGGGTGCACAACTGCGGTGTAGAGCCTTCATTTCCGCCACAGAAGATGGTGAGCTTCACACGATCAACTTCCCACCGTTATATGAATATGATCTTTTTCTTCTTCCTCTTCCTTTAATCGCGGTGAGGCTATGATCAGGATTAAAGGGATCATAGCCCTCCCACTTAACTGCATCCCTACTGGTCCGCCTTATTCGTTCGACGGGTGAAAGAATTAAAAAATAAGAGAAAGTCAACTAATTAGAGCATATGCATGCATTTTTTCAGCGGGTCTGCTAGTAATGATATGATAATAATAGATTGCCACCAGAACAAATTAGATAAATAATATAAATCTTTTTCAAGAAATTCTAAAATCCATATTTTTTCGATTTGCTGGAGTTTAGTCTGCCTAGTTTCAACTTAGTGTAATTTTTCTTTCCCCATCGCGGTCTCGCTATTTACATGCGTAGTGACGTAGCCTACCAACTTCAGCCTCAATATTGTCCTTGTGACAATCCGGAATCTAATTTCATTTGGCTAAAATTTCATGCCCGTAGGCAATTGTTCCGCTACTGTTTTATCAACATAAGCCCAAATTTGGACAGACATTCAACTTATAATAACTTTGATGCTCTTTCTGATTCCATCAGAAGAATTGTGACCCACTATCCTCGTACTAAAATAGTCACTGCGAGCGATTTCAAGATATACAATTCAAGTTGGCTCCGACATTCTGGTCAGACAATACCCGAAGGAAGGTACGTTGAGATCTTTGGGCAAATAATCTGACTCAGATTGTAAATGAGCCGCCACGAATACCGGACATTATGAATGCTGCTGCTGATATGGTTACAAACATAATTCACCTTGGCATAAAATCTTTTAACCCAAACAGGATAACAAGTATCAAACTCAAGGTAAGCGCGTGGTGTGCCTCGTGCTGCATAGAGGCTATCAAGTTAAAAGAGGTAAGCCTTCGTTCATATAAGGCCAACCTAACTGAGGAAAGCCGAAAAAAGTTCAAACGAGTCAAAAATGACTGCAATGCAAACATTAATCGTGTCAAATTCTCCTACAGCCAAAAGTTGTGGCAAAAAATACTACAAAGTCCCACAGATAGTAAAAACTTTTGGTCATTTGTTAAAAACATCAAGAATTCGACCTCATCATCTATCCCGACTCATTTACAATGACATTCTAACAGTCAGCTCTATAGATAAAGCAAATCTGTTTGCTGCTAACCCTGCAGCTGGCTCAACATAACCATTGCGTAAGCTTTTCTTTCTATCCATTTCTTCAGGGCTCTCCCCGAGAAGATGGAAATCATCATTTGTCCAGCCCGTCCTCCAAAAATGTGAATCTTCTTCTCCCTCCTCATGTTGAACTAACATCCCTTCTTTCAAAGGTCAGGGAAACGTTGATAAACCTTCGGCTCATGAAATTTCTTGAACCCCGAAAACTTCTTAGTGATCGGCAGTACGGTTTTCGCAGCAACAGGTCCAATGGTGATTTGATGACTTATCTAACCCAAAAGGGGAATCACTCTTTTCACCAGCGCCAGCGTGGTGAAAGTAAGATCGTCCCGCTTGATATCTTAAAGGTATTTGACAGAGTTTGGCATCAAGCTTTCTTGTCGAAAATGCGCGCATTTGGAATCGATGATACTTTTCTTCAATAGATTAAAAATTACATTCAATCAAGATGTTTAAAATAAATGCTGGTGTTCCCCAAGGCTCTGCTTTCATTTCCTAATTTTTATAAATGATCTCCTGTCTTTTTCCTCGAATCCAATCGACTCCTTCGCTGGTGATAATCCCCTCAGCTTCTCATATTCATTTTTTGGTTCAAGCCCCTCATCTTCGGGTGTGGAATTAGAACGGCAATGTATGTTAAGCTCATTAAATTCCATTATAATAAGATAGATTTTAATGCTTCCAAAACGTAATACTGTCTTCTGTCATTAATGCAAAACCCAAACACACTGCCATTGTCCATGAATGGCACTTGCATCGCTGAAACCGAACAGCTTTCCATTCTAGGTATGTGTGTTAATGACACCTTTCATTGGAATGACCACATATGCGATGTCGCCAAGAACACTGCAAAAGCATAGGCTTCCTTAAGTGATGCAAGTAATATTTCATCCCCTATGATCTGGCTACGATTTCAAAAGCGTTTATCCGCCCGAAACCTGAGTACAATGCTCATATCTGGTCTAGTGCACCAATAGCTTATTTGCAGCTAGTTGACAGGATCCAAAAACGAGCGATTAAACTCATTGGTGACCGTCATAATCGCAAGATCGCTTGACTCTCTTAACCATCGTCGCCTGTCTCTCGTTATCTTATCGTAATTTCCACCATATGTGCTCAAACGAAATAGCCAGTTGCATTCCACTCTTAGAACATTTCTACCGCAATACCCACTGTGCAAGGATTGGGCATCAGTTCACAGTACAGGGAAATACTAGGAATCGTTCGTAAGTCGAACAACACGAATGTTGAATGCTCTTCAACGCTCCATTTTTATACCCTATTCTAAGGGTATATTAATTTTGACGCATAGTTTGTAACATACCTTAATATTGCCCGTAGCCCCCAAAAATTAATATATTTATGATCAGCATCGATAGTAATGTTGATCTAGCCATGTCCGTCCGTCCGTCCGTCCTTCCGTCTGTCGCCAAAAATTAGGCCTTTAAACTGGACCTAGAGAGCTGAAATTTTAACCATATACTCTATAGGGTACCGAAATAATCAAGTTTACGAATTTTTGAAATCCGCCCACAGACACACACGCCCACAAACTCAAAAAAACAAAATTTTGGAAAAAATCGAATTTTGAGGTAGAAAGCTGAAATTTTGTATATATGATCTATGACTCCTAAAACTGCTCGGGATAAAAAATTTTCAAAATCCGCCCACTGACACGCCTACAAATAAATAAAACAATTTTTGTATACCCTATTCTAAGGGTATATTAATTTTTGAAAATCCAAAGTTTGAGCTAGGGAGCTGAAATTTATAATATATACTCTCTATGGGCCCTTTATGCTCATGCGTAAATATTTTTAAAATCCGCCACTGACAAGCCCACAATTTTTTTTTTTTAAATTCAAAGTTTGAGCTAGGGAGCTGAAATTTATAATATATACTCTCTATGGGCCCTTTATTCTCATGTGTTATTTTTTTTTTAAATCCGCCTACTGACACGCCCACAATTAAATAAAACAATTTTATTGAAACACCTAAGTTTGAGCTAGGGAGCGTTTTTTTTGATAAAATCCTTAAAATGTTATATAACAAAATATGTAGAGCGTTCTTAACAATTCAACCATACTTAGACTTTTGTCACGCCTAGCTCAAAATTCGATTTTTCCCAAAATTTTGTTTTTTTGAGTTTGTGGGCGGGTCTGTGGGCGGATTTCAAAAATTCGTAAACTTGATTATTTCGGGACCCTAGAGAGTATATGGTTAAAATTTCAGCTCTCTGGGTCCAGTTTAAATGCCTAATTTTTGCCGATGGACGGACGGACGGACGGACATGGCTAGATCGACATTACTATCGATGCTGATCATAAATATAGTAACTTTTAGGGGTCTACGATCAATATTAAGGTATGTTACAAACTATGCGTCAAAATTAATATTAACGGTATATTAATATATATATTAATATAGGGTATAAAAATGACAAGTGTCAATTAATTTCAATTAATTTTTAATAACCTATTCAAACATTCGGGGTTCAATGTGGTTAAGTAATTCAGAGTAGCCAATTTTACTACACCTATCTATATCGATCTGCGTAAAGGCGTTAATGTGCAAAATCGAACTAGAACGCACCTATGCAAGCTAGTCATTTCATAACCACTCAACCTGTGGACTTTGAATAACAAGAGCTTAAAATGTCTGCAACATAATATTGTTTGGCACCAAGCGTATGTTCACATGAATCATATTCAATTCAATTGACTGGATCAGAAATGTGTTTAATCGTAATAGCTAACATTATTACATTGATTATATTATTATCCATAGCTATTCGAGTATTTTTTGATTACAGAAAATTATGCTAAATTATAAAAAAGAGCATAAATGTGTCCCACGGAATCTTTCACCTAAACAAATTGTCTCAAACATGCAAATTAGACTTTTTTCTAAGAAGTAATGATTTGCAAACTGGGGTGTGGCTGTTGGTTACTACACGAGTTAACTGGATCATAGTTTACCTTTTTTGTGCGCAGTATTATCGTACGCCTATGTTTTTGTCATTCACATAAAAATAAAAATTGGTTATTAATTTTTTTTTGTTTACTCAAAACATTATGTAAATATAAGTATTATTCAAAGCCTCTCATTTACATCATTTTATGTTTTATAGTAGGACTGACGATTTATATAAATTCTATAGCATTGGTTAATTTCATATAGGAATGCGAGCAATTTTCCGATAAGGATGTAAAAGCGTACAATAAACGTGCTTTCTTTATTTCATGTTATGAGCTAAGATTTATCAATTAAATTAGATACGCTTTTTAACGCTTTAATCAAAAGTGAAAGCATTTCAACACAATCAAGACGAAAATGAAAAGTACTGAATGGACACCCTTATTAGATGAATAGAAATCAATCAAATCTGTACTGTTACTGTAGTTTGCTAAAGATAGCTTAAATCACCGTCTAAACAGAGTGCAATTAATTGCAATAAAATCACTCTAATAACCAGTTTAAGGTGTAATAACCTATCTAGTGGGCATGCGGCTGCACACGGCCCGTAGCCGGAGGATTTTATGCGATTCGGTGGTTTATTTGGAGGCATGCATATACTCGTCGCATAACACTTGTGCATGAAAGAAAAGGGGTACGATCAAAACAGTAATTTACAAATAACTTGAATTTCAATTTTAGAAAGGACTCATACGTATTGGTGTAGGTATTAACAGAGGACGTTTTCGCATTACAAGGCAGTTTTGAATTAAGTCGAACATCTACGTACCTATTAAATATTTTCGATTTTAAAATTAGCAAAAACTTTAAAATGCACGTATTACTGAACAGGTTATAAAATGCAAATTCTAAATTATGTAAGCAGTCCTTCGCATTTGTACTATCATTGCGGGAGTCCTGTTTTTTTTTTTTATAAATACTCTTGTCCAAACGGTCGACATTGTATCTGAATAGTTTATCACTCTAAGAGACGTAACGCTTCTCTTATGAAGGCCAGCATATCATTTTTGGACGATAAGTCTTCTTAACCAATGTAGTGAATGGGCACAGGTTGATTTTGATGACACCAGCAACAATGTCCTGACAGGAAGCTAATTAGGTTCCTAATACTTGTCTTATCTAGTATAAGAATTTCCTTGCGGGATATTTGGATTGATTGAGCCCGTGAACATTTTCCTAATAGGCTTGATTAAGGTGGTGTTCCCAATTATCAGCAGTTCTTGAGCGGTAGTCCAGTTGATTCTGCAATAAGCTTCTGGTCCTAAGAACGACAATTCTGTGCCAGTTCTAGCTAGCTCATCCGCAGATTCGTTCACTGCAGGACCGCGGTGGACAGGCATCCTTTCATGCTTTACCTTGTTGTGCCTGGCTAGGCATTGCAACCAATTGTAGCAGCTGCGTTGCATTGATTTGGACAGCAGGGGCCCTAATATGTAATTCCATTCTACAATAAAAATGTTGAAATTAGCAAAATCCGTGATACGTAATTCTATAGCAAACCCTGATAATCAAAAATCGAACAAATTAATGTGGAATCTTTTTCGAAAATTTGGTACGAACTTATTCTGAAGTGAACGTCATAAGCCTTATAATTCGCAAGTTATTGTTTTAATGCAAATGTGTTTCCGAGCTGGCCTTAAAAAAAACTTGTAAAATAATGTTATGCCTAGAGAATTATCTAAAAGTCTCTAAGTATAATACGACGTCTCAATTTGATTATTGACGAAGCATCTTGATTTATCCAAAGGATAATTAAAAACCCCGGAGGGTAGTAGAAATTCAAAACCAAAAGTTGAGTTTACAACATTTGAACTTGAAAAATCCCTTATATGTATTTTATTAGTTAAAGGTTTGGGCCGACTACAAATTCTATACAAAGTAGAATCGGAAACAGGTTTCGAATAGAATAGAAATTACAATCAAATAAGCAGTACGACGCAAGTGCTGGGAGTTCAGCTTGACTATACGACAATATGTGTATTCTGGCGCCTAAAAAACTCCTTTTTATACCCTATTCTAAGCGTATATTAATTTTGACGCATAGTTTGTAACATAGCTTAATATTGCCCGTAGAACCCTAAAAGTTACTATATTTATGATCAGCATCGATAGTAATGTCGATCATGTCCGTCCGTCGGCAAAAATTAGGCCTTTAAATTGGGCCTAGAGAGCTGACATATTAACCATATACTCTCTAGGGTCCCGAAATAATTAAGTTTACGAATTTTTGAAATCCGCCCACAGACACACCCACAAACTCAAAAAAACTAAATTTTGGAAAAAATCGAATTTTGAGCTAGAAAGCTGAAATTTTTTATATACGAGTATGATCTATGACTCCTAAAACTGCTCGGGATATAAAATTTTCAAAATCCGCCCACTGACACGCCCACAATTAAATAAAACAATTTTATTGAATAACCAATGTCCGGAATGGAACAAAAATATGTACGTTTTTGGAATTGAGTCAAGTATTTTCAGGTGTCTCAGAAGCTGGTTACACATTTTATTCAAGCTGCAGCTTTTTGTGGGATAGGTCTTTTGCATGATGTAGAATATTGCTCAATTGATAGTAAACGTCATTCAAATTTTTCAATTCGATCGGAATTTATAATATTTTAAAACCTCGGTCCAAAAAACGCGTTGAATTTTTAAAATGATATCGTTAAATCCAATGATTTAACTGCGTAAGATAAATGTCGGAATACAAATGGATATATAAGGTCCCTACGTTGATGGAATTTCAGGGATATATTGGGGCAGCAGATTAAATCATAAGATAGTAATAAACATTAGATTCACAAACACAAATCTTGGAAATATGATGTCTATATGTGGCAGACGAAAGCATAATCCAACACAAAAAATACGTATTTTAAAAGGACAAACAAACAAAAATAACAATTCACAAAATACAAAACTAAAGCTACTTCATTTCAATATTTCCGGTACAAGAAGTTATACGCACTTCAACTTATGACAAATTATTAAGTAATTATTACCTAGTTTCATCCTCCTCATCAGAAGAGTGATAGAGCCACTCATTTAACTGAGGCACTTTTTAGGGTTCCGTAGCCAAATGACAAAAAAACGTAACCCTTATGGATTCGTCATGTCTGTCTGTCTGTCACAGCCACTTTTTCCCGAAACTATAAGAACTATACTGTTGAAACTTGGTAAGTGGATGTATTCTGTGAACCGCATTAAGATTGTCACACAAAAATAGAAAAAAAACAATAAATTTTGGGGGTTCCTCATACTTAGTACTGAAACTCAAAGCATCAAACCCATACGTGTTAGGTATCTAGGGATAGGTCTTTAAAAATGATATTGAGGTTTCTAATATCATTTTTTTCTAAACTAAATAGTTTGCGCGAGAGACACTTCCAAAGTCATAAAATGTATGCCCCCCCCCCCCCCCCCCCCCCCCCCCCATGTAACTTCTAAAATAAGAGAATGATAAAATTAAAAAAAATATATGATGTACATTACCATGCAAACTTCCACCGAAAATTGGTTTGAACGAGATCTAGTAAGTAGTTTTTTTTTTAATACGTCTCGCCGTTTGGAATTTTGCCCCGGAATGCGAAAGAAAAATTGACATAATTTTAAAAACTCGCAGTAATATTCAATATTTTTTGAACATAAAAAAAAATTATTAGAGACATACTCGAATCAAAATCAAAAAAATCGAATTTTGAGCTAGAAAGCTGAAAATTGTAATATGCATATTATGTTTGTCAACTAAAAAATATAGGGAAAGGCTCAATCCGACCATTTGAGCCTTTCCCTATATTTTTTAGTTGACAAACATAATATGCATTTTCATAGTCGATATTTTATTTTAGATATTTTTTTTTTTTTTGTTTTTTTTTTTTTAAAAGGAAATCCAAATCCCAGAGCACTCAGACTCGGTAACGTTCCATAGTACTACCAGGCAGAAATCCTCTTTTTGGTGTAGAGGCATGTGATTGGGTGGCGTATGTTGTTGTTCCCCATGGGGATTGAACCTGCACCGCACGGGTCACAAGCCAACACACTAACCTCTACACCGTCGCCACCCATGGTCGATAGATATAGTTGCGAGTAAAATAATAGCATAACGTAGATATTTTTGTGACTTTTTATTCCTGGCCCGTCCCTGCGGGTTAATGGACCAGCACTCTTACGTAGACATAATGCAAAATGTCATGCTTCTATATGCCGAAATTCAATTTCCTTAGGTACTGCTATTTTTTTACTCCCAGCTGTACAAATATGTATGTATATGACAACAAACATTCTTTATCGAAATAAACAAAATAACATAACAAGGTGTGTTGTCTAAGATAACAATAAAATATATGCTTAAGTTATATGGTAACATAAATTGCTGTATCTTAAATGTGTTTGAAATATGAATTAAACATTTTTATTACTTCCACGAGGTTATCTTGACCTCTAATTACAAATTAATCTCACTTTTGTTGGTAATAAATTCGTTTCAAAAAGAGGTCTCCCAATTCTTGTTTACATATGTTTATGATGTTTTCACCACAAATTGTAATCTTTATTTTGTGGAAATACTCAAATATGTACCTACCGATTGATAATGCAGGTACATAAATATTTGCATTATTTTTGCTTTTTTTGCATGTTAATTAAACCACCGTTTAAATATTATCTCATAAACAAGACATAAACAGAAATGTTTGTTAACATAATTGTTATTATGTTGTTTATGTTTATTGTAAGGTCAGTTGAAAGTTGCTTTAACATTGCTGCCAGTTTTACTTTTAAAAAGAACCAGCCCGCACTTAGTACTTTAATTGAAAGGTTTTTATTTATTGTGCAAGCCATTGTACCGAAATTAAGAGGAATTTTTACTTGACAATTTATTTTGTTTTGTGTATGTATAAAGACAATTAAGTAAGGAAATCGAATGCATCATTGTAGAGAAAGTGCTAAACCGAAACCACATTTACATGGCAAGTTGCTAATTGAACTTTTGCCTCGCAGAAGGTCGTCATTTAACTGAAAAAAACCATTAGCGCTGCTTAAAAACAGGTAAACGTCTACGGGCTAGATTTTATGGTGTCTAATGTTGCCATCTCTTATCATTTGGTGAAGGTCCATAGTTCTATGAAATATAGAAGATTTTATTCATAGTGTCAAATTTTTGAATTAAGATTTTTTCTGAGCTTAAAATTGCAAGCTTTATATAAATATCATTTGAATACATTTTTGCACGAAATCTAAAGTGAAAATTCTAACAGTATATCTTTAAAATGGATTATTTTGCGTGGATTATTCAATTTATAAATGAAATGTGAATGTAGATTATCTGTATGCATTAACGGTCTAAGAAAATCACGGCAGCGCCCCCGATTATTAAAATGTAATCATTTAATATAAATCTTCCATTTGTTAATTATGAAAGGTGTCATTTCTTTGGTATTCAAAAATAGAGAGTGTACCCCGGCAGCACGAACTGTAAATGCAAATCTGCAACGATTGACATATGACAGTTTGCTGTGTAGTGCACTTTTTCTCTTTTACCAGATATTAAAGGACAATTTGTATATACCTCAACTCGTACATTCCCTAATCTCACGTTGTAGATCTCGCAATCACTCTCTTTCGAAGAGAGCCGAGCGTCAGTTTCAAGTATAGCGGTTTCTTTGTTTTCATAATGGCCACTTTATTGACGATTGGAGGCAAAAACCTATTGTCCAATATTATCAACTCATAGAAGATGTAGAAATAGGGGAATTGTTTTGAAATCAAGACTTGAGAAATAGTATAAAAAGGCGAATTGTTTGTTTAAAAATATAGTTTAAAACCTTTAACATTTAACTGTGGGAGATAAAATAAACTTTTTGAAAAAAATAGGAGTTTTCAAAATTGTTTTTTAAGTGAATAGAGTTATGTACATGTTCACATCTTTAAACTAAAAATTATTTGCTTTTCGAATTTTTTAAGGATTTTATTTCCTGTCGTCTTTTTATCAGAGCGTTTTTGTTAAACTTTCTTATTTTTTAATTAGATAAAAAAATTAACATGACGGAACGGACAAATAACTCTTAGATCACGCAAATGCAACATTACCGCATTCGATTGACTTCATTAACGAAGTGATTTAAACCTGGAGGTCCGTTGATACTTTTTTGAGGTCTAACCGGCGAACAAATACGGATGAAGTATAGTGAGAGGGTTATTATCCACCTAAATCAGACATAAACTTCTTCGTGCAAAAAGAAGAAATTTTCAGTGGAAGTGTTTTTGCAATATTAGAAAAACTTTAATTTAGAAGTTCCAAGATCCGAGGAGGCCATCGAGTCAAAGAACCAATCTCAAAGAAAATCTAGCGCAACCGGCTCAGTTGGACTGTCATGTTAAAAGGAGAGATCATAAAAACCCGGTCAAAGAGGCAATTTGAATCAACGTTGCGAACGAGAGGCAGGTCTCAAAACTCCTGGACCACACAAGCATTTGATTGGCCTCAGAAATCGGGAGGCCTGCTGATACTTTTGAGGCGAATCCACCCGGCAGGCAGAAGTGGAAGAAGAAAAATCAATAATTTTTCCATGAAGTAGCTACACCCAGTTAAAACTGCCAAATAAATATAAATGTCAAAAAATAACAATTGATTGAAATTAAAATAATTTAAGATTTATTTCAAACCATTAGGCGCATGTGCAACTAAATAATAAGATGGTGTATTTCCAGGGATATGTGATAGTTACAGATATTGACTGATCGTTAGCCATCGACCATCAAACTACAAATCAAACTCTTAAACGACCATCAATCAATACTTAACAATAACAAGAATGGCCAAAGGTGAAGGGCCAACAAAAGAACAAAATTAAACGATTTTGTCTAATTTATTACAAGGTTGAACATCAATCAACGTCAAACAATCACAAATAAATTTCATTCGCCCAAACATGTCGACTAACTTAATAGAGGAAGAATTATTTGCAATCAAGCAATTTCGTCAGTTTGAAAAAACGAAGGTCTATTTTTAATTTTTCTTCCATCTCCCATTTATCAACCATAAATAAGAGTAGAATGGCAATAACATTGGTTCACTACATACATCCTTTTTTTTAAATACACAATTCAATATTCTATCAGGGTTCGGACTTCTCGAATCGCATTTTTAGTACATTTTTTTAAAAAATTGCTGCTTATTTCTTGATCTCAAAACGAACAGCAACATTGAACTCCAATTCCTTCTGGAGCCATAGTCTTTGACCATGCCATTTTTCTATAAGATATTAACATCAATTTGGCAAATCATTTGCAAAATGCATGCTCAGTTCTTAAAATGAAAAAACATTATTCAATTTGTTTGTTGTTATTACAAAGGCGGATTCGGAGGACATTGCCAGAGTATCGCCTATAGTCTTTGGGTTAAAAATATGTACCTGGAAAGAACATTTTGCAAATGTGTTCTTTTAAAATGTGCAAAAAGTTAAGAAACTAAAACCCACAGCAGATTGGCAGTCGAGAGCAGTACATTTGATTTATTTTCCCAAAACCACAGTGTGTAAATGATGTACGAGTATATTCTTGACACGAAAAAAGCGACCTATATTTGGAGAAGCATCTCATGACAAATTTTTTGGTTACTGTTGGATGTGTTTCAAACTTTTACAAAAGGCGGCACAGTGGAAAAAACGTTCGGTGTTATTGGTTGGAATTCGATCCACGAACTTCACTGAGCCACTGCCACTGCTCACAATAATTAGATGTTGCGAATATTTAACATTCTGGTTTGTCATTTGTTCCGCCGATCTACATCTACGGGGCAAAACTTTTTGCATGCATTAACTATAGTATCAAGCCCCATCCAATTCAAAACAAGTAGACCGAAAAGTAAGCATTGGGCTTCTTATTAGAACGCATGTGAAATTGCTTGGAAAACTTTTACTTTTAACAATTTAACAAAAAACGTGTTGGTCACGCACTTGTTAACGTGTTACCATATGGCATGTTTCTATTATTATTTCATCATCAAAAATGTTTTCTTGTGGTCTCCCACTTTCTTAATACATACATACTTAAGGCATTAGGTATACTCGTATTACAAATCTGCTCTATGCGATTATTTGCACTTGACGTGCAAATAATAAATTTCATCCAAACAAAATAATGGTATTACGTGATATATGACTAACAAGTTGTAACTTGTACCTATGTTTTTAGTTCAAAAAAGGGTGAATTAACAAGCAAAATACTAAACTAACTTAAATACTTAACTTGATACCACAATCATTTCATGGGTAGTACCCCCATGAATACATCATCCGTCTGGCCTTATTTAATGCAGTAAGATTAAGTAATTTTCATTGCAAATTGGTGTATCTCCGTCTTAGTTTTTCTATTTTCCCACAATCTTTGCAATCTGTCCGAAAGAAGGTCAGAAGTCTTGGCTCTCTACATTGGAATTGGCTCGCACGAATTACTTTTTCTTAAGTATGGCTAAGAATAACATTCCTCCCACATATGGGAGCACCTACATTCATGTGATAGTTGGTAGCCGGTATCGCTTGGAAAAAATAATAATTTCAACTTGATAATCGCTTTGTCTATTTCAGCACACAGTTCTGATTAATATTTAATCTACAAACAATTGTTATATATACATTTGCAAGAATATGGTCGCTTTCTACGAGCAACAACGAAGCTATTTAATGAACAATTTAAATTTGACCAAAGGGCACTGAGTGGGTATGAATGCTTGTTGAATGTTAATTATAAATAATTACACAGACTACTTTTAATAACCGTATTGAATGTGCGAGTATAATTCATCTCCAATCAAATTTGGCCCATATTCGAATACTTAAAGTATCTAACACAATTAAAGACCATATTGAGTACTGATTGTTTGCTCACTCAAAGGCTCTTTAATGCCAAAGAACAAAATAGTTTTACGCTTAGCTGGTGCGCATTTGCTTATAGTTAAGATTACAATCCATTGCATTAGCCTAAAGCAATTTACTTTTAGATATTGGTAGTGTTTCCCTAATGCGATCCAACATTCACGCCAAAATCAGTGCAACTAAAGTGTTCGCCCAGCCTTAGGCACCGATTCGATGATAGCTCCAACATAACAGGGTTGTACCGCAGAGTGATGTTGATTCGTTCCGAATTTAAACTACGATATCTCTGCTGATTCTTCGTGGTTTTAGGTCAACGTGAACATTTGTTCACGAGAATAGCTAACTCTATTTGGTTTCGAAATTGATTTGCTTAACTCGAATAATCACTGTAATTTGAATGATTTGTGGCGTACATTTGAATTTTGATAACATTTATGATCCGTTTTCCTGAGCAAATATCTACAAAACAAATACCAATATTTTATAATATTAACATGCACTATTTAAACTACAAGATCTCTGCTGATTCTTCGTGGTTTTAGGTCAACGTGAACATTTGTTTACGAGAAGAGCTTACTGTATTTGGCTTCAGAATTGATTTACTTAACTGGAATAATCACTGTAATTTGAATGATTTGTGTCTTGTAATTGAGTTTTGATAAAATTTATGATCTGTTTTCCTGAGCAAGCTTCTACAAAAAAATACCAATAGTTTGTAATATTAACAAGCACGTTCATTGTGTATGTGCATGATACGCTATCGGTTTTATAACATGGCTTACGTTCTTGGTATAATCAGTGTGCTCTTTTAACCTTAAACTGGTAGGAAGTATGTGGTTAAGTAAAAGTGATATTGCATACAGGTAAGAGCTCAGTTATACCAATATGTTAAAAGTGGAACAGGGATGAAATTAAACTAAACACACCATAGGATCCATTTGCACCAATTCCTTGAATTAATTGATAAATCGTTTAAGTTCAATTGCGTTTGTCTTTTTTGGTAAATTCGTTTAATAACTCAACTCATAGAATATATTTCAACACAAGGAATAGATTATGGTATTAAGATCCTGTTCCTGCCACAATGGTTGGATGGATTTTTTTCGAACTTGCTAATATCTTGCAGCGCTTGTCGTGAAAGGGGACTAAGGGATGAAATCACATCTAGGCAAACTCAACATCCAGAGGTTAGGTAAGGTTGGGTCGAGGTGGTTGTCAGCTTTTAGTCAACACACTTAGACCAATGTGACCTCCATTGTGATACTACACGGAGCTAGGGAGTTTCTCTCACTACTCGTTCACCCGGTTGGAGCTTCTTATGATATGTGGTAGACTTCTAACATCAGTGTTATCCAAATCCCAGAGTACTTACACTCGGTAACGGTCCCTGCCAGGCAGAATTTCTCAAATGACAGTACTTTAGATAAACGGAAATATATCTTAAATGGCAACGTGACTTAAAAACATAGGAAAAGACTACAGTCCGAACTTTGGAACTGTTGGATACACTATTCCTAGTCCTATCGTGGGCGTGGCAAAAGTCCAAGTATGGGTGATTTGTTAAGAACGCTCTACAAATTTTGTGATATAACATTTAAAGAATTTTATAGAAAAAACAAAGTTTTTGTTGAAAAAACCCTAAAATGTGAGCGTGGCAGAAAACTTTATGTAAGGGAATTTATCTAAATACTTTGCGAAGAATAGGACTTTCATTTACAAAGATTTATTCAATAATTTTTTTTTTTTTAAATAGTGGGCGTGTAAGTGAGCGGATTTCAAAAAATGGGCCCCTAGACAGTATATTATACCAAATTTCAGCTCGCTAGCTAAAACTTTGACTTTTTGATGGAACAGTTTTTTTTTTAAATTGTGGGCGTTTCAGGGAGCGGATTTCAAAAATCATGACTTGCGGTCATTTTTGGGGCCTAAGACAATCTCTTTAAAATTTTGAGATTGTAGGCGTGTCAGCTGGCGGATGAAATTTTTTTTTATACTTAATTAATTTGGACCCTTAGAGAGTATGAGGTTGAAATTTCAGCTTTCTAGGTCAAGTTTAAAATAATTGGAATATATACCCTTAGAATAGGGTATTAAAACTCGGTAACTAAGCTGATCCTGCCGGTAACTTGTTTTTGTAAAAAAACGCCCCTTAAAATCTGGCATCTCAGAAAAGGAGTTGTTCAAAACGACTTTAATTTCTTACTTTACAAATGATTTTTTCGATAAAACGGGTTTATATTAAAAAATGGGCGTGTCAGTGGGTGAATTTCAAAAATATTTACACATGAGCATATAATATTTACATATGCTCTAAATATTTCGAATTTCAGCTTCCCAGCTCAAACTTTGATTTTTCAAAAAAAAAACGTTTTTTTTAAATTTGGGATTTTAAAAATATTTACACATCAGCATAAGAGATACTATATAGTATACATTTTAGCTTCTAGCTCAAAATTCGATTTTTCGATAAATTTGTTCTTTTAAAATAGTGAGCGTGTCACTGGGGGAATTTTAAAAATTCTTAAATTTTATTATTTCAGGCCCCTAGAGAATACATGGATTAAATTTCAGCTTTCTAGCTCGAGTTTGAAGACCAACTCACATGTCTCGATCGACGCTACTATCGTTGCTGATAGCGAATGTAGTAACTTAAAGGGGTCTTCGGACAATATTAAGGTGTGTTGCAAACTACGAGTATAAGTCAAAATTCGAACCTCATTGATTTCATAACCCAAGATTGTTATGAAAGAATGCTGCTGTATTGTTTGTTTGAAGGGGATATGAGCTGGCATAAAGCGTAAGCTTCTCAATGGAGTAGGTGTTCATATTAGATTTTTGCCCATATAGGGGCTGGTAATCTGTATTATTATCTGTACTATGACGTCGTTTTTTTCGTTTTCACCTCTCCGTCTATCATCCCCACCTAACTTTATTTCCACACATTCGGGTCTATATTTCAATTAAAAATCGCGTGCAATTCGTTCAAATCAGATCTTAAAGTCCGCAATATTTCTTTATCCTGTCAATGGTATTCTTGACACACTACATATATTTCATGCCAGTCTAGGTACATGTAGTAGGTATAAACACAGAAAAACATTCTTTTTTTTTATTTTTTCGTGTAATAGCCGAGTATTTTATTGAATACAACTTTATCGTGATTCGTTACGGTCTCATTGCGGTCTCATGTTACATATCAGGTACACATATTTTCTTTTCCATATTCAAACAGGCACATTTGGTGCTACAATTTTCTGTTCTTTAAAATCGCTTTCGTGCTTAGCTCTCCTACAATTGCTTAATATGAAAAATAAAAATAAAAGAAACAGTGCCTCCTTATATTTGAATTAACTGAAATATTACTCCATAATAGCTGTGTGTTAGTTGCAATCAATAGATTTTAAAATGCAAATACAAAAGCGAATGCAATGCAATGGTTTTCCTTTTTTTATTTTGTTTTTGTAGTAGGTATATGTGCTTTTTAAGAACGCCTACGGAGCACATAAACTTTTATATTATTATGTACTTACAATTATAATAATTTTTTTTTAGAATCGGTATGATGAAATAATTTTTTTCAAGTTGACGCACAATTTTATCCCAAAGATAACATTTGGCATTTGGGTTTTCACACGCACTTTAACTAAAGACTGGTCTAAGGGGCAGTGACTTTTTGATGGAAATTATATCAATAAGAGTGCGTGAGTAACCATATCAGCATTCATATGACTCGTGCACGTGCGTCTGTGGGTCAAGTTCAAGTGCGTGTGCTGTTAGTTTAACAACTTTGTTTTATTCATATTATTGAATAATGGACCGTAACCGTAACGGAAAGATTTATGTATATAAAGGTTTTGATTGATACTAATTATGCTGACGAGAAAAATAAAGTATACCCCAAGTGGCAGTTACGAATGCAAATGAGCTTTTCAGTTTATGACTTAGGTTTTGGAAACGGTTAATTATTGGGCATAGTCAGTTAGTGGCCCCATTTTTCTATTTCAAATAACTTTTAAAAGCTTTACCAGAAAATAAAATTATTTTTGATGGAAATATTGCTAGTTATAAAAGGTTTTTCAACAGGGACGCTACAAAAGTAGAGCGACAGGGACAGCAAACGACGCCGAATTTCTTGCCGCTCTTTTACCATTTCTCTTCAGTAAGGTTTGCCATTTCATGATGGAAAGATATACGAGCCAACAACGAGTCGAAATTATTAAAATTTACTACCGAAATTCGGAGTCAATGATTCGGTTTTTCATCGAAAAATCATCTTCAGCGATGAGGCTCATTTCTGGCTGAATGGCTTCGTCAATAAACACAATATGCGGTATTGGTCAGGCAGCAATCCACACGTACTCCATGAGTCATCATTGTATCCCGACAAAAATACGGTTTGGTGTGGTTTATGGGCCGGCGGCGTCATTGGGCCGTACTTCTTCCGTGATGATCAAGACCGGCACGTTAATGTGAATGGGAATCGCTACCGTTCAATGATAACTGAATATTTTTGGCTCCAATTGAATGATATGGACTTGGAGGACATGTGGTTCCAACAGGACGGCGCCACAAGCCACACAGCGAATGCCACAATCAATTTATTGGAAACCAAGTTTGGAAACCGTGCTATCTCACGAAATGGTCCAGTCGCTTGGCCGCCTCGGTCGTGCGATTTGACGCCGTTAGACAATTTCCTGTGGGGCTACGTCAAGTCTATGGTCTATGCCAACAAGCCAGCGACGATTGATGAACTTCGTACGAGTATCGAACGTGAAATTGCAGCAGTATCGGCCGATTTATGCTTGAAAACCGTCGAAAATTGGGTTCAGCGTCTGGACTTCTGCAAGCGTGCCCGTAGTGGCCATACAAAAGAAATCGAGTTCCATACATAATGCCATCGAACGTACTTTCACAGGAATAAAGAATTTCATTGATATCCAAAACTGTTTTTGTTTTAGTTAGAAAAAACTTTTGTAGCGCTCTTATTGAAAAACCCTTTACGTATGACTTCTGTGCAGGGACGCGCTAAGAATATCACTGTAGCGCCAGCCAAAAAATGGCCCCTGTCGTAAAAAGCGACCAAGGGGACAAATGATATCTAGGCAATTTTAACATCCTGGTGCGCCTAGCGATGCATTTAATGTAATGGAATTTTCCTACAAGTGAAACAAAATTAATAAAAGGAGCATGCTCCTATCGAAATGGTAAAAAGAAGCAGCCCGAAATCATACGAATGCAATTACACCATCATATAATTAGCCTCAGTAAAGAATTGATCCGAAAGAGGGAAGCCTGCTGATGATTATTATGGTCGAACCCGCCCGTAGGGATACCATAAAGTGGGAGGGTTACGATACCTTTAATTCTGATCATAATCTCGACGTATATAGGAAAATAAGAAGATACACATTGTTTTATGCAGCTCTCCTCTATGCCTCCCTTGGATAAGGGAGGTATTATCCAAGAAGAAATGATAAATTGAAGTGAAGTGAATTGAAATTTATAATATATACTCTGTAGGGGGCCCTGTATGCTCATGTGTTAACATTTTTTAAATCCGCTTACTGACACGCCCACAATTTAATTTTTTTTTTTGAAAATCCAAAGTTTGAGCTTGGGAGCTGAAATTTATAATACAGTACCTTGCCATATTATTAGACCCATCATAAAAAAATTTTTTTTTGTCTTAAGTGGTTGCTGTGACTAAATTTGTATTAAATATGTTCTAGATTGAATTTGTTTACTATAATATATAATATCAGGAATAAAAAAAAGACGGAAAGGTTTTGCTAGTTAGTTAATATTGATTTATTTTTTTTATTTAAGATTTGGGGATGCATGCTTTTCCTAAAAATCAATATTTGGTGTGCTCTCCTTTTGCAGCTATAAGTGCCTTAATTCGCCGTGGCATGCTTTCTATGCAAGATTGCACGGTTACTTGGATATGTGAGTTGTGATTCCACTCGAAAATGATCTTCTCCATCAGCTGCCTTTTCGTGGTTATGGCACTTTTAGCCACCGCCCGCTTCAAGAGCTCCCAAACATTCTCAATCGGATTCTTGTCCGGGGAATTTCCTGGCCAATCCAAAACGTTGATGCTCCTTTCTTGGAGAAAGGCAGTTATGCTCTTGGCTTTGTGGCAGGGAGCCCCATCATGCATAAAAATGGGTTGCTCGCCCACAGAAAACCATTCTTGAAGCTGCGGTAGCAGCCTTGTTTCCAGGACCTTCTTGTGTTGATCCTGCCGCATAGTCTTTTCAACCAGATAGAGCCGCCCTGTGCCTTTCCCAGAAATAACTGACCAAATCATTATGGATGGGAGATGTTTAATTGTGGGCACAATGCACTCTGGTTTATTTTGTTCGCCCGGTCTCCTTCTGACAAACCTTGTTTTTTCCATCATTACTTGGAAAACAGATTCGTCAGAGAAACAAACCTGCGAAGTTAAAGAAATAGCGATTTTAAGGTTAAAAATTAGTTGTACTTTTATGACCTTATTGGCTTTAAGTTTGTCTTATTTTATAACCTTTTTCCAATCTTCAACAGTGAATTTTTTGTATTTATGAGCCCAGTCGAAACGCTTTCTAATCATGGTGGCAGTCAGCTTTGGTTTTCGAACTGGTTTGCTGGCAAAAAGACCGATTTCAGCCAATCTACGCTGCACTGTTCGCTGGGAAATTCCAATTCCTTCATCGGAAACCTTTTTCCCAACAGGGAAACTGGTAATTTTCGATTTGCCGTGCAAATATCCCGAATTTTGCGGTCTGTTCTGGGGGTTGTGTTGCGAGGCCTACCGCAATTACCCTTCCTCTTCGGGCTTAAAGACACCCCAAGATCCATTTTTTTTTAATATTCTTAACAGAACTACACCCGCAATATCATATTGGGATAGGTTGAATGCCTTTAATAGGCCAACAACTTGGCCGACTTTCTTCGGGGAGAGGTCTGACCCTTTTCCCATCTTTCGAACGATTGAATACTAAAAAAAAATTTTTTTATTAATATAATGACTATCTGTATGCATAGTTTTACCCATAAACAAAAGTAAAACATCAGAACTTACCGAAAAACACGAGCTTTATTTGACAGAAATAACTTTTATATGCAAATAATTTTAAGGCACTTTTTGAACTTTTTAGTCACACAACCATTCACTTCGTTCGTTTTTTTTTGATAAAATCATTTAAATGTTATATAACAAAATATGTAGAGCGTTCTTAACAATTCAACCATAATTAGACTTTTGTCACGCAGACTTATGAGGGATAGGAGGACATAAACAGTCCAACAGTTCGCCCAAGCGGACTGTAGCCCGTCCCTATGTTTTTATATACAATCCTTCTATATTGTTAAATTTTTTAGTATCCAAAAATAGTGCTGCTCCTTCTTAATTCTGTAACTTTTTTTCGTTAAAATTTGCTTTATTATACATGTTTTACGAAATATTCGCGCAAAACTAATCTCTCGCCATACAAATTCCCCATTGTTTTCCTTCATTTCATTCTGCTGCAAGTTTTTTTTTATTTGCCACTGACGTTATCGCGAAGTACTCTATTGCCCAAACCAAAAAAAAATCAATACTCGCCCAAGAACATTGGGTACTCTAATGTAGAAACACCACTTCACTCCATGCTTGCTGGGTCATCTGTACGTAATTTTCATTGAACATCAGTTAACGGAATTATTTACCGCAATCGGCTATCTAATACACGCCCAACATTCTTTATGGTGTGTCACATCAGCTTCATACGAGTAGAATAGTAACATTCTTATTCTCGTATATCACATTTTCCTTTGAACAAAGGAGGAATATAACTTTCCCTCCACTGGTTAGGCATTGGATGGCCGCTTATCAGTTTCTATGAACTCTTGGTCTCCCATAGTTTTCCCGAACTCAGAGGGTATCTCGTTCGACCAAAGCGCTATTAATTTGTTGGAGTCTTTCACAGCCTTCATAACATCTTCGTCATCGACAGTAATGCCAGGTAATTTTCATAGATCCTCGATGGTCCATGTGAGGGCTCTTAAAGTCTTGCGAACGAATATTCGGACCCTGTTCAAAGAAGACAAATATTTTTAATGAAAAAGAAATTGTTGTACATTTTTATTTGCCTCACAGGATATAAACCGCCTGTCTGGATGTATTTTCCAAACTGAACGTTTTTTTTTTAGCAAATTGAGTGTTTCCATAGTTTCATTATTTGTATTAAACCAATTTCGCGTTGTCCATGAAACTAAGGAATGTTTTAAATGAGTTCTGGATATTGATAATGAGATGGATCCTAAAACTAAGACACCAATTCGTTCTGTCTTTTTGCCTCGTGTTCATTTTTGCCCGCCTCTCCTCTAGATGGTTCTCTGCCATAAAAGAAAACTCCATTGGGCGATCATCATGATTTTACTTAGATTGACATGAAATATCTCTTGCGCCTTACCATAAGCTCTAAATTGTTCAGCTAGTAAGCAAATAACTTCAAAATACATATGTTATCCCATAGGACCTCATTTCAGGGTAAAAGTGTCGGTTTTTTCCTGTCAGCTATTCTAACTGTACCTTATTTAACAATAAGTTGCATGTAAATAGAAGTTTTCAAATAAAGACTGAGCAATAGTGGGACTTGTTTCAATTTAAATGAAAGAAGATGTAGCCATATTTCTTCATAAGGTATTTGACCTTGGTTGTATATTCTTCTTCTTGAATAATGGATTTATGGTCTGGACTAAAGTGATCATAGCTTTGCCACTTCACTGCATTGAACCCACTTCGTAAATAAGGCCAATCAATGTTTTTGCATTTGTGTGATCTAATAGTTTTCCTCTCGGGATTGCACTAGTATATATGTTTGGTTGTTTTTAAAATATACTAAATTAAAAGTTGAAAACCTTTCTATAAATGAGTTTCTGCTTTAACGCTTAAAAAACTTGGTGGCAGAATGGCACAACTACAGCTTTCTGAACATTTTACAATCACAATTATTTAATGATTTTGTAAAAGCGTCATTCATAAAATGATGCAATTAATGTTTCGAAAAAAAGATTAAAAGTCGCTTTCCTATGTACCTGCTTACTAATTAATACACCTTGCTGACAATTTTTTTTATATTTCCTGAAAGAAAAACAAATGGAGAGTGAAAATGCAAATGCACAACCGTGCAATAGTTAGACCAATACTATCAATCAATCTTTTAAGAGAAAAAACAAAATCTACTCCATTTCAATCCAACCTAGAGAGGTTGTTAAAATGGATTACATAATTTGAAACTCACTATGGTTATGGAGTTGCAATGACTTTTATGTTCCTAGACTTTATAGGCAACAAGTACGAAATGCGCGCACCGCATGGCCTAGTACTGCTGACAGCTTAACAAACCTCATAACTCACAAATAGGTAAACAGATTTCAATGCGGTTGAACATTGTATCATTCGGTTACATGTGATTTGAATGTCGTTTTGAATTTCATAAGAGTTGTGTGTGAGTTAATTTTTTATGGATGATAGTTGCACGAGATAACGCACTTAAATTTTCCCCCGATGGATACGATGTTAGCCATAAAGTGATTTTTAAAGTGAATTTGTTGCTTAAAGCGAACTAGTTGTTTTGGTTGCATGGCTTGGTAACGATAGTTATAGTATTTGCCGTGAAGACATAATATGATAACAATTATTTCAACCAACAAAGACACAATCGGATTCAATAAATCAAATAAAAATGAAGTTCAATATTGTTTAGTGGAGTTCATAGTATGACTTTGTTATAAATTGTTCAAATCAAGTGATAAACGTACCTAACACTTGACTATGATTCAGCATTACAAATCAAAATGCAACATTTCCCATAACTTAGGGATCATTAAATCGTAAGAACAATAATATGTTGGCAAGAGAATAAGAAAAAAGTCGATGTTGCATAACAATAGAATAGTTAGATACGCCTAGATATGCATACAATATATACATAAACCAATTTATAATTAAAAATTGAGTTTCCGTATAAAATGCATGTTAGTTTCGTTAAGTCCCCGATGGGGAAATTACATTAAGTCACAATTGGATAGACTAAGCTCATGAGTGGATATGCATGTGTAAATATTATGCAACTTCTGTTTTAGTTCAGGCATGTTGTGGGTAAAAAAATCTATAAATAACAAGACTAAATTGACACTTGAAGTAAAAAAGTTCGACTTATTCTGTCATTCGCGAGTATAATATATGCATGTGCACGACGATAGCAGACCGTACAGTAAAGTTGGTACCAAGTAAATAAAATAACCCACTTCGAATTTGGCTTACTTACTCATATCCTAATCACGATAAGAGCTTGTTAAAAAATGGTTTTATCAAATACTTACCGCGATATGCTTGCCATATTCTATATATGGTGTTGGTTTTAGATAGACAGTATGGTATTTCAACGTCATACAAAGTTGCTGTGATCGACGTTGGTGCCGCCATTAGTGAACTACTAAATATGGTAGGTAAGGTAAGCATAAGCATGCATTAAAATTCTCATATGAACACATTTTAAGTGCAGCTTTAATGAACCATTGTAAATAAGTGAAAAATTGAGCTCCATAATAATACTACGCGGTATAAGTTTCTAGTTTATTCTTAGTTTTGTTCTCATGAAATATTCTTTTAACTGAATCGAATTCTTTAAACACTCCATTAACTTAATTTGCTACTGTCAACGAAATTCTTCTGTTAATTGAATAAAATGCTTTAAATACTCTATTAGCTTTATTTACTACTGTGTCAACCAAATTCTTCTATTCTAATTGAAATATTTGAGGGGAAACAATCGATCTTTAAATTTGACTAATAGTTTGTAATATACCTTAATATTGCGCATAGACCCCTAAAAATTACTATACTCGTGATCAACATCGACAACAATGTCGATCTAGCCATGTCCGTCCGTCCGTCTGTCGGCAGAAGTTAGGCTCCAAAACTCGACCAAAAAAGCTGAAATTTGAAACATATTCTCTCTAGAGGCCCAAAATAATTGAGTGTAAGAATTTTTAAAATCCGCTTATTAATATACAAAGTTTTATTGAACAAAATATTTTAAATGAAAGTCCTATTCTTCGCATAATATGTATATAAATATATAAAGTCGTTTTGAACAATTCCACTTTATAAAGTTTTCTTCTTAGCCCACTTTTTTTTAAAACAATCATTTAAATGTTGCACAACAAAATATGTAGATCCTTCTTTACAATTCACCCAAGCAAATATTTTTGCCACGTCCACTTTATAAGGGAAAGGAATAGGAATACGGTATGCAACAGTTTGCCCAAGCGGACAGTAGCTTTTCCCTAAGTTTTTTTTTTCTCTTAACACCTTTGCTACAAATTACCCGCAAATTGGTTGTAGTTACATATCTATCAATGTAAATAGGTAGTCTAAGAATTAATCGGCGCACTAATAAAATACCTTGACCTACTCTTCTTCCATCAACATAACGTCTTTCGATAGAATAATCGACCTTCCTTAGACTGTGACTAACGACAAATTTGCCTCTGAATATTTACAAAACTATACCTTACTTGTGGGCATGTATCTTATTTATGTCTGCAGAAAAACTAGAGCTTACCAGCAATATAGAAATCACAAAACAAAAAACAAAACAAGGGAGTGAAAAACAATTTATATTACCACGGTGCCCAAGAGCGAGCGTATTTGGAGCATGCAGTTTGCCTTCAATACCAACGCCGTGCTGCTGCGCCGCCGCCTTTTAATGATTTTAAGCCAAGTTTGATGAGATTTTCATGTGGTTCACAACAACGTAATTGGGTGTGATCTTGGATTTGTGTGGTAGAATGATTGTTTACTGCGAAGTCTTTGCTAGTGCTTCACTTTGAGCTTTGGCGGTATTCATCATTTAACAGCGAGCCGATTCTAGATAAATATACGAATTATGTAATACGAATTAATAATTTTTCTTTCGCTCATGTTTGTTTCGAGAGACTTGGATTATTGCATTGTTTTGTCGATTTGGAATAAAATGTGAATTAAATCGCATCTGCGCTGTAGTTATAGCTATTTTCCTGTTTTTCTATGAAAAACGCTTTGGCGCTTCAGTGATGCGGAGCCTAGGTTTACAGAACTCACGACATCAGCACCAAATACCTGGCACCTGATACGAACAAAAGCAGGACAATCACAAAATAAATGTTCCACAACGTCATCGCTTTCCCAACGGGCTTCGCAGTTGGTGGTATTGCTTAAGAACGCCAGTAATTTGTCTCCAGTATTTTCTTTTTAGAGACAACAAGAATGCCGCAGATTTTTTACAGACGCCGAGAAGAATTTGTCAAGTCTGTAATTGTGTTCATATGAAACACAACCGTCAATGAAAGCCCTAACCGAGGATGAAGGCAGTCATAACGCAGTTGCAGCTCCTCAGAAGTCTTCCTCGGATCCCTGTCTTGCAAGGTCATCGGGCATTTCATTTCCTGTGATCTTGTTATGACCTGGGACCCTGATAAAACTAAGTGAATTTAGCCTTTCTAAAGAATTAAGAGAGATCTTGCATTCACGAACTATTTTGGAGGTGGTTAAAGGGTTGAGCAAGGCCTTAAGCGAAGCTTGACTGTCACTACACACGTAGATACTTCATCCTGTTCCACACAACATAGTCTATACCCATTAGGATAGCATTAGTCTCCGTTTGGAAGATTGTCGCATGTTTGCCTAACGAGAAGTAAAGTCGAATGTTGTCGCTCTCCATAAAAACACCAGCACCAGACCCTTGATCGGTTTTGAAGCCATCCGTGAAGATTCGACCGCATTCCTTTCCAAGTTTAGAGTCTGGGCAGAGACAGTCCTGAATATAAGGAAAGTCGACTCGATGCATTTTAGCACTATCTGAGTCAACTCGTAAAGAGAACAACCTCAGTTTTGAGAGGATTGACTCAATTCAATTTACCTGATTTTTGAGCGCAGTCTCGCAAGATTTTCCGTGTTGATATGTATGTTGCAACTGAGATAGGAGATGCAGTTTTGCGGACATGAAGCTCGACCAGTCTTTCCAGGCTTTTCAGGCTGATTGGTCCGAAGTTCTTGGCGAGTGAGTAGTCATTTCTGCCATTTTTGGCATAAATACCACTATAACTGTACGCCAGGGTATTGGTATGCATGCCATTTCCAGGACATGAGTGAAGATTCTCTTTATAGTCGGTAGTAACTCGTTTGTACCTTGTTGTAGCATGGCTGGGAAAATTCCGTCTGTAACAGGTGACTTAAAGCCATTAAACGACCCAAGCGCGTATTTGATATCCTCGTCCGTTACCTCAGCCTTCGCAATAAACGGGCTACGCCGAGTTAGTTGTCTCAGCTCACTCCCAGTATCGGTAATCGGTGCTGGTTGAGAGCCAATTGTTATCTGGTAACCCGGAAAGTGGGATTCGAGCAGATGACTAAGAGATTCCGCTTTCGTCTCAGACTTTAACCACGCTACTAGTTTCAATTAGTGTTTCCATATTTTCGCAGAAATTCCTTTAAGAAACACTTTTCGATACCCGACTTAACCTCTTATATTCTTTCTGTTTCGATTGGTAGATATTCTAGTCTTTTCCCAAATCAGTCTTGAGGGAACCAGCGAACTGGTCTTCTGAAAGGGTTTTGGTTTACTGGGCACGACAGTTCGAAACAAGTGGTAATGGCACTGTTCAGGTTTTGACCTCTACGTTTTGTCTCGTCCTGAGTATGGTTCGAGTTCTGAGAGTTTTCCCTATCTCCTCCCTGAAGCATACCTAGTTGATTTTTCTCGGATTCCTGTTCTCCTACAAAGTAATGGATTCGCATTCGATTAGGAATTCGATATATATATGGTCTGAGAGGGACACCTCCAACGAGATCCATTAGTTGGTAACCGACTTAAAGTACCTATAAAATAAATTTCCGTCGATCACCTCCTGTCTCTGGACGTCATAAAAGTTGAAGTTGAAAGTGAACCAACATTTTTGATGGTAAGATCAGACGATAGTATGAACTCCAGGAGATGGTTTTTTCGCGTATTGCATTTGCTGCTGACCTAAAGCATATTCTGAGCTAAGCATCACAACATATAATTGGGCTCATGCATATAACAGTCTATGCGTTCAGCAATTGCCCTTCGTGGTAGAAGCACTACCGAATCATAGGAAACCGCAAGAAAAGCCCTGGACATTTTAAACTGCTCGTCGCAGAGTATCGTGGTGCCACCTCTAAGGCAATAAATTCGATTTTTTCACACCCATGGCTCCTGTATGGATGTTATGTGGGGTTTTGTAGTCAAAACGGAAAGCTTCTTGCAAATGCGAGCAGTAGCAGCATTTGAATGTTGATGGTTAATCTGAGTAAATATTATTAAGGTGTTTTGCTTTGAGAAAGATGTTCCCATACGTTTGGCCTTGTCATTAAAAATCGATAATCTGAGTAAATATTATTAAGGTGTTTTGCTTTGAGAAAGATGTTCCCATACGTTTGGCCTTGTCATTAAAAATCGATAAACAATCAAACCCCATTTCAGGCTGGGAACTTAAGGCTTCAATAGAATACCCATTAATAAGTTTGACCGGTATATCCTACTTTTTATTATACATATAAAAGGAAAAAAACCGAAAATGACTTTATGTTTCCGTATTAGACCACAAGAGAAAATTAACTTCTTTTTGATTTGTTTTTATTTTGAAGTCATGGTTTTTCATGGTGCTTATGCTTATATAACAAAATCTTGAAGATTGCGATTAAATTTATTGATTGAAATTTTGTTTATTTTAACGGCTGTATATAAAATAAATAGCAAAGGTATATTCATCACGCATTTATTTTTGAGGAAAGCCATCGTATAGTTTAAGAAATTGTTTAAGAATTTGTTGAAAAGTTAAGGTAAAAACAGGGAACGCAACAGGCCGACCGGTAGGATTGCAATAAAGTGGGAATATTATGATCCTTTTGATTTTGATCATAGCCTTGCCGCATTGAGAAAGAAGAGGAAGATGTTTATAAGGAGGAATTCTGTATATTTTTCCAATGCATTCAAACGACTACCAAGTTTCCATGTGATCAACAAAATACAACTTCACACCAGATGTGCAACTTATATTTCGATACATCGTAAAGACTTCAAATGTGAGTGTTATTGTTCTTCCAAGTTCCATTAATCCGTCAGCAGTTGACTGTTAAACTACCAATTTTATTATTTAAAGTCACCTCGACCAGTTTGGTAGCATGTTTATTTATTATTTTATTAATTAACGGTAAAACAGGTAAATGATTAATTTGGATCAGTCTTCCGGTGCAAAAAAGCCTTTATTTCCATGGTTAAGTCATTTCATAATCTAGTTGACACTAAAAGCTTTTAGTTCCAATAGTTGTACGTGTGCTTCGGTGGTGAAGTCGTTAGAGTTATTTGTTATAAAGCAATTGCAATTTAAAAATGCTGCATGAATACACAAACATATCATATAACTCTATAAAAACAAGTCGAAAAAACGAATAATCACAATCCAGGCGTAACCATTATATATATTATGCTCAAGATGCGAGATTTTGAAAAATACTTCCGTAAAGGGAGTGAAAAGTGGTTGCATTTTTTTCGTTTTTTGACTTCACTTTGTTGAACGTAGCGTGTCTCCCACAAATCCTAATTAATACCAAAAAGTTCAAAGAGATTTTTAGACAATACTCTCCTGAGTATTTTAAGCTATCACTTAGCTTTCTGGCCCTTCTAGAAGCTAAGCTACAGTAAATAACGATATAATTTGATCAATACCTAATGTATTTGGTTTGCTCCAGAATTAGCTCACAGTTCAATTTGAAAATTCAGTAGTCAGAAAGAACAGCGGCAAACAATGTTATTCAAAGTTTAGTAGATGTAACACCTAAAGTTTGTTGTCCACTCTGGCGAAAGTCTGACAAACATCCAAGAGTTGTCATTGAATTGTCATGAGAAGCTTCTCAAATTTGTCGTTCGGATTCAGCTAAAAATTGTAGGTCCCTACCACCTCGCACGAGCAAATGGTTGGAGGCGCTATAGGTTTGAGGCCCTGTATTGACAGTTAATGGCTTAAGTTGTTTTTTTTTTGGCAGAAGAACGTTTAAACTTAAATCGTAAAATCAAATAACAAGGAGTTGTGGACCAAGAATCTAACATTTTGAATATGAAGAGGGGAATAATACGATTGCGTGAAGATTTTGCTTCAATAGGAAGCATGATCTATGAATATCCTTTTTAGAACTACTTGAAGGTACACGTATACATTTACATGCAAGAAATAAATACAAGATAATTAACCAAACTGCTACACAGGACTTTCAATATATTAGAACATTATTCATTTTTTTATTTTTATATTACTTTCCTTTTTTCCTAACAGCAAGAGTTGTTGCCAAATATCTAACTACGCTTCTTACCACCAATGGCTGCAAAATTTGTCAAATAATGGCCAATTTCTTCCAGTTTTTTCTGGTTTCCCTAGATTCCCCAGCCAATGTTGTTCTGAACAAGATTGTTTCCGTCTTCTGAATGTTGATTTTCAACTTCCAGTCGTCGCAATATCCCTTAGTTTGATCGAAGTCACGCTGCAAAAGAAT
The DNA here is from genome assembly GCA_949715645.1 of Portevinia maculata. Lineage (NCBI taxonomy): Eukaryota > Metazoa > Arthropoda > Insecta > Diptera > Syrphidae > Portevinia > Portevinia maculata. The sequence continues at coordinate 309,420,197 of OX454526.1, read as the reverse complement.
GTTAATGATACGAGTAGCATGTCTGAGTGAACCCACCAGATCACTGGTGTAAATGTTAAATAGGATCGGATAATTCACCGCCCCCCGCTGTAAACCTTTATTAATTTCAAAGAAGTCACGTTGCCACATTTGACAACAAACTTCTTTCCCATAAGCATATTATAAATTACATATACTCGTAGACATTGGTTCTTGCGTTTATTCCACTGAATATCGGAAACCAATTTCGACGCGGAATAAATGTCATGCCTCGGCCTGAAACCAAACTGTTTGTGCGGAAATATGGTATTGTCCTTGACCCACTTTAACAGGGCTCTATTGACAGCCTTTTCAAAGACCTTGCTAATATTCGGAAGCAGACTAATCGACCGGAGATTGGCAGGGTTCGTACTATCTTTACGCTTTTCCGGGATTGGGTGCAATACAGCTACCTTCCAATGCGCCATATAATGTGCATTATTGAGCGCATTGTTAAACAGCGTGGTGAAAATATCTACAGCCTCCAGAGTCAGATGTCTCAATTCGACGTTTGGGACACCATCCACCCCGTCGACTTTTTATTCTTTTATTCCTTCCTCCTGAACAACTTATTTAATAGCCCAAATTTTATTGCCCCAATACAGACTTACAGATTTTCTGTAATTTTCTTTAATCAGCTGTTTTAGGATTCGGATCTCTGACTTCAGCATCCTTACCTCTGGGTCGTTGGGGTGAGTAAACTGCCTGTACAGCCATTTAAGCCTCGAGAGCAGTCTACTTTTCTAGGGTATCTGTTGCTTAGAGAACGGCTTGACCGCTTTGGATTTTTTTGTTTCGTTTGTCACAATACAAATATGGTTTAGGAAAAGAAAATTCGGAAAAACACAAAGGAAAAGTCGTCAGATCACCTTAATTAAACGACGTTGGGCGCGGTTAGTACGTAGATGGGGGACCGTTTGAGAACAACCGCGTGTCGTTGGCCAGTCCCATCTACAGAGTTAAGGTAGATAATATACGTGGTATCACAATGGACCTAAATTGGTCTAAGTGTGTCGGCTTCTGCCGACAGCCACACAAACCTAACCTAACCTATGTAGGTAGGTATATATAAAATCAATTGCCGTGCGGTGGTATTGCAAAAACTCAAAAACGGGTCGAATTGGATGATTCTTTTTTGTTATGATCGTCTCAATATTGGGGTGGTTTTTGAAAAATTCAGTAAACCCCGAAGGAAAAGCCGGAAAATCGACAGATTTGTTTGTTTATAACTCATCGTCTTTTCTCTGCGGTTGCATCTTTTTTTGCGAATCGAACATAGGAAGTTGTTTTTTATACCCTATTCTAGGGGTATATTAATTTTGACGCATAGTTTGTAACATACCTTAATATTGCCCGTAGACCCCTAAAAGTTACTATATTTATGATCAGCATCGATAGTAATGTCGATCTAGCCATGTCCGTCCGTCCGTCCGTCCGTCCGTCGGCAAAAATTAGGCCTTTAAACTGGACCTAGAGAGCTGAAATTTTAACCATATACTATCTAGGGTCCCGAAATAATCAAGTTTACGAATTTTTGAAATCCGCCCACAGACACGCCCACAAACTCAAAAAAACAAAATTTTGGAAAAAATCGAATTTTGAGCTAGGAAGCTGAAATTTTTTATATATGATCTATGACTCCTAAAACTGCTCGGGATTTCAAAATCCGCATACTGCCACGCCCACAAAAAAATAAAACAATTTTATTGAAAAACCAAAAATTGAGCTAGGGAGCTGAAATTTTTAATATATACTCTCTAGGGGCCCTTTAAGCTCATGTATAAATATTTTCAAAATCCGCCCACTGACACGCCCACAAATAAATAAAACAATTTTTTTGAAAATCCAAAGATTGAGCTAGGGAGCTGAAATTTATAATATATACTCTCTAGGGGCCCTTTATGCTCATGTGTTAATTTTTTTTTAAATCCGCCTACTGACACGCCCACAATTAAATAAAACAATTTTATCGAAACACCCAAGTTTGAGCTAGGGAGCGTTTTTTTTGATAAAATCCTTTAAATGTTATATAACAAAATATGTTCAGCGTTCTTAACAATTTAACCATACTTAGACTTTTGTCACGCCCACTTATGAGGGATAGGAATAAGAATAGGGTATCCAACAGTTCGCCCAAGCGGACTGTAGCCCGTCCCTATGTTCTCACTACGAATTGAGATAAAAGTTGGTGGGAAAGTGATTGAAAAGTGATTCTATCAAAGTTACTTTCTTTTGTGTTCCTGTTTGCTTCGAAAAGTAAGCTTACACAGGCTCCTGCCAGACAATTAGCATCTATCCCTAAAGAGCAACGAAAAGCGGGCTAAGCCATGCGGAGAAAAAGAATTAGCTCCACCGAACCAATAGACCTCAAATCCGGTACCTCTTTTCCAAATGCATGTGCTCCTTTTTTACATTTACATTTTGTCTAAGATTTACTCGCGTGTCACCTATTGTATGTTGATGGTATATTGTACGTCGATGATCCTCTGGCAGAAACCTTTACGTAATTGCCAACAACAAGTACAGAGTCAATTCAAGATAAACACACAAACATTAATTTATTTTTATAAGATTAGGCAGAGAGCATTAAATTAAAATGCAAAAATGCTAGGTGTCCCGAAACTGGTCTATCGAACATGCTGTGAATATCTGACCAGACACAATCTTTCGATAGTTTAAATATCTGCTTAGCTAAGTTTATCCTTGTGGAGTGCAATTAATTTAATGCCCACACATCAAAGGAGTTTGGTAACGCGTTATATGAATGGGTTACCAAACTCCAGCGGCTGCTCTGATTAATCATGTACAACACCAAAACAAACAACTTTCAAAATGAATGTATATAAACAATTTTCAAGACTACCTCAATGATAGAAAACTAAGCTCTGTCACCGAATCAAAAAGTTTCTTTTTGATTGAATTTAATCCTGCCAAGTAGGGAAATAATTGACATATCGTGCAAAATATATATTTCGTAAGAGTGTCTCCTTATACGAATAGGAGAGTACGAAATAGCTAGTATACACTGCTTCTTTTTTTCATACAGCCAGAGGTATGATCAGCAGGGTAGCTTATACTGCCCGCCTAGCCTATTTACTTGATGGCTTGGTCGAAAGTTTGATTGGAATATATTGACGTATCAAACAAGAATCTATTTCAAATTTCACAAACCAAATGGCTGAAGTACAGGTTGCTGTAGCCATTGTAATGACACAGTTCTTGAAGTGTAGAAACATCCAAAAGAAGAATAAGTCGTGTGTTCTCTCTATTATTAACCGGATAAACAGCATTTTATTGACCATGGGAAGGAGAGAAACAACAATGAAATGAGGTCAAACAGCTCATCATCTTGTCTGGTATTAGGTTGAATAATATTTAGTTCTTGTTCTGAACTCTTGACCTATAAGAAATTAATATTCTCAATAGGAAGTGGATTATTATACAGAGATGCGAAGAAATAAAAAGTGAAAACTAATCTTTGTAGACATCTACATATGTTCGAATTTAAACAGTACTAAGACAAGAATAATGAAGGTAGAAACGGCATGCTTGCGCCTTCTTAAGTTATGCGATATGTTTGTGCCAAGAGCGCAAAGAAAGTAAAAAGGCATAAGTGACCTTTTCTTCAAATCTTCGTTTTGCCCAGATGTCTCTTGAAAAAAGGTCACTGATGTTTATTAACATTTAGTAATATTTCCCACCTAATATGCATAATTAACCATTAATAGTCGATGTATATTCAAATCCCAGAGCATCCAGACTTGGTAATGGTCCATTGTACTGCCCAGTGTGGCAGGAGTCCTCCTTTTTGGTATAGAGGTTGCAGAAACAATAACAAATGGGTTCGAAACTATTCGCGAAAGACAAAATACATGCTTTTACGAAACATTAATCCTGCCAGTCCAGCTTTATGGTGCCGAGTGCTGGACGATAAGTAGGAAAGGGGAGCTAATATTGGATTGATTTGAAAGAAAAATACTCCGTCGGATATTTGGTTTTGCAAGCGAGGAGGGCAAATGGAGGAGAAAAAACAACCGCGAACTTTATAAGTTGTACAGAAATGTGAATGCAGTCCAAAATAACGTCGACTACATTGGCTCGGGCACATTGACCGAATGGATAATAATGCTCCAGTCCAGAAGATCTTCGAATCCCAGTCCCAGGTTCGAGAAGGAAGACCGAACCTCCGTTTTAAAGGCCAAGCAATCGTGGATGCCAACTGGAAATAGCATTCCCGGGATCGCAGAGGATGCAAGGTGGCAGTGTCTGAGGCAGAACTGTTCACGGATCAGGAGCCCATAAAGTAAGCAAGTAGGTTGGAGGAAGGTGGCATTCGTTTTTCTCCATTATTTAATTGCATATTTTGTTGTCCCCATGGGGGATTAAACATGCAACCACACGAGTCTGAAGCCAAAACACTGACTTCTACACCGTCGCCACCTCATTACCTTACTCAATACCAGAATTTGGAAAGACAAATTGTAGGGATTTATCTAAAAATTTACCATCCCATTTTAGATGTATGGTCCTCTAATATGTGCGTGGGTGTTCTAGGATTAGGGTATGAATAGACCGGCATTCATTTGGCGATGCACAGTGCCGTAACTGAGACTACAACAAGGGACAATTTGGAAACGCATCCCTGCACAGCTTATGCTCAATCAGCCCTGTCACTGTCACACCTTTATTAACGGAAACATTTTATATCAGTGGAGAGGCAATACATTAGTTTTTGTAATGTTGCGTAAACTGATGCCCAATTGTCAACGAGCAACATGCATCAAGGATTTTGCCGATGCTTTTAGTGTTATTGATTTTTGTTTGATGAGAGTTTTGAGATGTTATATGCGCAACTAGACTCACTTTGTTGTAATAAAATAGCCTATATGGGATTTACCCCCTCAGACGCATTTTATGAAAAGAGGTGTTGTTTTGGGGATGCTGCATGCTCTTTTTTTTAGCGTGTAGATAGTGATTGTGATCTTTCATCAAGATTCCCGTCAGCATACAAACTTTTTTTAAGTTTGCTTGGAGGGAATTGATAGCCCAAAAGTCATACCACAACTTCTTTAATCTTGTTCTGAACAAAAATTCACATGGCAGGTTGCAACATGGAAGACATTATCATCAATAGATCTGACCAGCTACTGGAGTATGATGTCGACTTCATCGACCGTTTCCTGCGTGCCGTGAAGAGGTTTAAAAAATCATTCCTTATAGGTACTAAGCTATCATACTAGTATATAGTATGACCAAAATTTATAAAACAGAATTATACAAAAACTACTTACTGCTTTCTAAGTGTGTTAGTTCACAGAACTGCTTTCTAAGTCAAGACTTACCTGAAAAAAAAACCGAAATTAAAACCTACAAAATTTGTAATTTAACATAAGAAATTCTTTTTGAAAACTGCTATAGTTTTGATTTGTGCTGGTAAATATTTTCCTATACACAACACACAATTACATTTAGAACTACACACTATATCGGAGTCTTAAACAGAGTATTTAATTGTTTCATTGCTAATAAAAACAAAGTTATGATATGATTTGACATCATCTTTGGAAAGTTTCCTTTACATATTCCTTGAAATATTGAAACCATGAAAAAATTTCATTGACTACCTACTATTTAAACTGACATATATTTATATGACATATATAATACTTTAGTGATTACTTGATAATAATACAATATAATAATAAAAATATTATAAAAGAAAAACAAAAATAAATTACACATTGCCACCATTAAAGTTACTTAAGATTAAAAGCAAATTATTTTTAAATGAAAATCTACCAAGACTAAAATCGATCATATCGCAAACGGTATTGGTTACTTTTAAGAACCTAGTTAATGGTTCATTTGCAGCATAATTTGTTCTGTGGTATGAAATTTAAAAAAAAACAATCGGTTTCTAAGCATCCTCGCAGGAACATTAAAGTTAATTAAGGCCAGAATATCGGAACAGAAAATCGGAATATGAGTTGTCAATACGTCACAAATGAACATAACCTCAGCGAACTTTCTTCGAATGTTAAGAGGCGGGATACCAAATAATTTGCACCTTGTTCCATAGGAAGGCATATCCACGTAGTAGTGAAGCCTTTTCACTAACACTCTTGTAAAACGTTTTTGTATTTTCTCTATTCTAAAAGAGTGAACTTCATACAAAGGGCTCAAAATAGTTTTACAATATTCAAGAGTAGATCTAATAAACGCAAAAAACAGACATTTCAACGTGTGTGGATCGCAGAACTCCTTTGAATTGCGCAAGATAAATCCCATATTTATTTTATAAGAGAAGTTATTTGAAGAACGATTCCGACAAAACGTTAAACTTTGAAATTTTGCAATATTTGCTGCGATTTCAGGGGACTGGCTGAACATTATCGATGACTTTGAAGTTGCACTAGTCAACTACTCGGCTCATTTTCCAATTGTAATTAAAATTCAGCTAAAGGAGTTAAACCAGCAAGCTACACCTTCTAGTTTTAATAAGCTGAAGTGGTCGGAGAACAATGCAACCCTCTATAGAAGCCTCCTTTCTTGGCACTTACTATCTCTGCCCCAACAATCCGCAGTCTCGTCTGAAGTGGTATGTGAAAGTATAGAACGGGTTATAAAGACCGCAGCTCCTTTTGCGTTGAAGAGTACACACACTTTTGTAGCTAAAAATGTATGGTTTGATAAGGATTGCAGAAATCTCCGTAAACTTTCGTTCGTTTACTTAAAACTGTTTAGAATGACCAATTCTCAATTTTTCAAAAACATCTATCTTCGCGTTAATAATGATTTTAAAAAAATGTGCTCAGTTAAGAAAATCACATATTTAATAAACGTGGCTAAGAAATTGGAAAACTGCACAAACTCAAAGATATTTTGGGAGACAGTGCGCAATCTTGGTGGGCGAAATCAGGGTATGAAGTTCTCTTTAGAAGCTGAGACGTTAGCAGCTCATTTTAAAACTCTACTCTCAGCTGATGAAGACCTTCATACCTTTGATTACGCGCTACCTGATACTAGAGTCAACGAGCTGGATTTAGAATTCTCATTGCCCGAATTGGAAGTAACGCTCCAAAGATTGAAAAACAGCAAGGCTCCTGGCCTAGACGGCATACCAGTCGAGTTTTATAAAAACAGCACTATTGATTTTAAAAACTACCTCGTGTCTTTCTATAACAAAGTGTACAATGATGGATGTGTCCCTAACAGTTTCAACGAATCTGTAAATTTTACCATTTTTAAAAAGGTGATGCTAACGCTGCGGAAAATTATAGAGGTATTTCAATTTTAAATTCAATAAGAAAAACTTTCACTGCAATCCTATATGAAAGGCTCTCAAAATGGATTGAGGATAACAGTCTTTTGAGCATCTTTCAAGCCGGTTTCCGCCCAGGTTTTTCAACCATGGATCATATCTTGGCCATTTCAAGCATTGCTCAACAATTTATAGATAGAAAAAAGAAACTATACACTTGCTTTGTTGATTTTAAAGCTGCATTCGATAAAGTCAATAGACAAGCTTTAATATACAAACTTTCTTGCATTGGTTTGTCAAGAAAGTTTCTCGAAGTGTATGCAAGTCTTATTTCGTCAACAAATGCAAGGGTATGGGACGGTTTCACATTTTCAAATCGATTTGATACAATTACAGGTGTTCATCAGGGTTGTATCCTCAGCCCATTATTATTTGCCCTGTTCATAGATGATGTCTGCGAGCTTCTTCCGGGTGGAGTTAATTTTGCTAACATTATAATCAAAGTCCTGTTGTACGCGGACGATCTAGTTATGCTTGCTGATAATCCTTTCACGCTTCAATTGCAAATAAACCGTCTAAGTTCATTTTGCGAGTCTTGGGGCTTGCAAATTAATACCCAAAAAACTAAGATTGTTATATTTGAAAAGAGACAATCAAGAAGGCGAGCGGAAGAAAAATGGTCTCTAAACAATACACACATTGAGGTTTTACAAGAGTTTAAATATTTGGGTGTCCTCTTGACCTACAATTTAAGCTATCTAAAGCACTCCAAAGAAAAAAGCAACGAAGCTAAATTGGCTCTTAATATAATGTGGCCAAAGTTTTTTTCGAACCAAAATGTTGATATAACGTCCAAGTACAAAGTTTTCAACGCGACAGTAAATGCATGCATGGCATATGGCGTCCAACCCGTCGGATACACACACTTCGAAGCTTTTGAAACTGTACAAAGGAACTTTTTTAAGAGGATATTTCGTTTGCCTAACTCAACACCCAACTACGCCATATATGTAGAGTCAGGAATAGTCCCTATATATATACAAAAATTTGAAGGCAAATGCGAACTTCATTACTAGAGTGATGAAAAGAAGTGAAACTTGTCTTCGCAAAATCATCTTAAGAAAATTACTTCGAGTGAATGCTTCCCCGTTTAAAAACTGGAACGAACTAGCTTTATCTTACGAAACAAGTTTAAACTTAACAGAAACTAATGTGACCGATTGGCCGGCTCAGTTTTCTGATGTGATTGCTAAGGTGGATCACAAAATGTTTCTGGATAACCTTTCCAGAGCATCTTCATCTACTTCAAGAGCTATTTATAGTCATTTAAACCATGAACTGCCCTCGGAAGTCTCTTACTTTAGTAATCAATTTTCAGCCTCGGTTATAAGTATTATTTTTAGAGCAAGAGTTGAAATTTTAAATTTGAACTTTATACCTCATCGATCAGACTTGCCCCAGCTATGTGATCTATGTAACGGAAGAGTGAATGAAGATATATACCATTTCGTTGCTGCTTGTCCTAATCTACAAGAAATTCGCCGGTTGCATTTTCGGGAAAGTTTTATATCTTTGGACAAACTTTTTGAAATTTTAAATGGAGCAATGGGCTGGCTCAGCCTCTTTAAATATTGCCAACATGCTCTTTCTTACCGTAACAGTTTCACATATTAAACTTAGTCGATTACCCACTTATTGCAGTTTTGACCAAATTTTATACTTAACTATTTATTGTTTTGTTGCTGATCATACTAAATTTGATAATATCTCTTTTGTGTTTCAAATCACGTTAAAATTGATAATATTGTATAAACAGCTATTTCTAACCAAATTGTGTATTATCTTGGGTTTCAAATCATGTTAAAATTGATAAAATTTTGTATAAACAGCTAATCAAATTAACAAAATTGTATAATATTTTGTGTTTCAAATCACGTTAAAATTGATAGCATTGTTTTATATAATAATATTTCTTCATATCTTTTGTTAAACATTTTTTCTTTTTTCCTTTTCTTTATATTTTAAAATTTTTGCTTTTTATTATTTCCTTTATTTTTAAATCATATTATGAAATGTCATCTCAGGCAGACGGCAGTATTGTCATGTCCTTATTCTTAAGTATACCAATTTGTAAACTTTATGATGAAAAAATAAAGAATCTATCTATCTATCTATCTCTATTAAGGTGTAAGGAGTTAACCAAACCCCAATTCGATAATCTCTCAATATGTTCTTGTAATGACATCTATCAAGTTGAGTTTTTATACACCGAAAGACTTCGAAATCATCCGTCAAAGTGTAAGGTTTGTGCTAGTAGATGTACCAGCAACAAAACCATGTTGATAGGGAGAAAAAGTACTTTTAAGAATTTGAGTTAATCTAGCATAAATCATTTTTTTTTAATTTTTTGGAATTGTATTAATCTTGCAAATGGGGCGATAGTTAGAAACTTCCTGCCTACTTTCTGATTTACAAATTGGTGTAATTATAGAACGCTTCCACTTATTTAAAAACTCTCCACTTTCAAGGGAACGATTAAAAATTATTTTCAAAGGAACAACAAATACTTTCTTTATCCCTTGACACTACTTTATAATTTGAAAAAGTAATCCATTTTCATTCCATTTCAACCTGCGCTAAAATCTTTGGATTTTGTCTCCATAACCTCCATCGTAGTCCTTGACTGTCGATCATCTCTAGTGGAGATGGCGGAGCAATTTAACATTCACCTATGCTAGGTGCCAGGACATACAGACATTCCAGGGAACTGAAGGCGGATTAATTCGCCAGGAAAGGAACCATACGGTCCCTTCTACCTGATAAAGGCCACTTAGGCATCCCAATTGCTACATGCAAACACATTTTTATGAGGGAGACCATTGAGAAAACTAACCTTAGGTGGACAAGTGGCAACACTTGTCTAGCGACAAAACACATTTGGCCAAAGCTGGATCTGAAACGCGCTAAGTGTTTGATATCTCTGAACAGACTGCACACTGGTGCTTTAATTGGTGCAATCAATTGACACTGTCTCATAGGCAAGCATGCAACAAGGCTTGGCGTTTATACAAATGACTTCTGCAGAAGCTGCATGGACGAGGAGGAGGAGGAGACAATTCTCCACCTTCTCTGCACATGCCCTGCTCTCTCTCAAAGACGAAAACTCCATTTAGGATCTTTTTTTTGCAATGATCTTAGCGATCTCATTAACACCGACATCAAAAGTCTGTCAAGCTTCATCAAAAGCTCCAACTGGTTCAACGAGTAGGACGATGATATATCCGTGTCGTAATGCACCTTTCATTGGTCTAAGTGTGTCGGCCTGTGCCGACTGCCACTATACCCTAACCTAACCTAATCCATTTTCAGAGAAAAACAATTTTTTGTTGGGGATTTTGGATTTTAGGGATTCTGGCCCCCAACCCGTGTGGTAAGAAAATAAGTCTTCTTTAGTGTATTCTGTTGTGGGGCAGCGAAAATGCAGCTGGCTTCTTACAAACGTTACACCTAACTTATTGCGACACGCAGCCTCATGATAAGTTTTCAGAAACATTAAGAAATTCAAGAAAAGGGAAGCCTTAAGCGATGCTTTGTTTAAATTTTCACAGGTATTTAGTTCATTTTTTGTTCAATTTCCAATTAACAGATGTACTGTAATTAAATTTATTGCCAGAAGCAAGATCTATGCTCGACAATCAAGAACTATATAAGTTATGTGACATGGGCGTTCTATATTAACCCGATCGTTTACTTTTAAATATAATTACAAGCGCATTTCATGTGGCTAACCTATGACTTTTTTTTTGAAAGGAAATGGTGTAGAGGTTGGAGAAACAAGGTGTTATTCGTTTCTCTGGGTGGCGTATGTTGTTGTTCCCCATGGGGATTGACCCTGCATCACACGGGTCACAAGCCAACACAATACCCTCTACACCATCGCCACCACCCAACTTATGATAAGTAGACACTATTATGTGTATGTTGCTCTATATGTATACAATTTTTATTGTATAATCCATTCAATGGCTAAAAGTATTTCGTAAATCGTTAACTACTCGAAGACTACCTGGGTGAAAACGAAATAGTAGGAGCCAATAGAAGATATGTCGGCAAGAAAAGGTGTAATTAAAATACGAAATGGACATTCTTAATCGAGTAATGCGTCTTACATAATGAACGAAACAAATCGGATTCACAAGCAGCAAATTTATGCAAAGCAGGAATGTTCATATCGTATTTTAATTACACCTTTTCTTGCCGACATATCTGCTATTGGTTCCTACTATTTCGTTTTCACGCAGGTATTCTTCTAGTAGTAGGCGCATTAATCGAGCAATACACGCGATAAAGATGAAGTAATGCAGCAAGGAAGAATTTCGTAATGCGGTTTGAAGACAATTTGTTCGATTCTGCCTAGGTACTCGTATACACATGTAAGCAATTGCAAAAAATATAATATCATATGAATTTTTAAATCGTGATTAAAAAAGCGATTTCCATTGCGTAGGCAATCTTAATGTGTTTTTTACCACTTTTTCAAAGAGAAAATTAATATATATATCCTTATCTTGCTGTGGTGGACTACTGAGCGAGTGGTTCAAGGTTTGAATCCTGGAATGTTACAAACATTGTTTGTTACTCTCGCTGTCATGCGAATCATCTTCATCTCAGCTGCCGTAAATTTGCCTCATACTTTTTGTACGCTGTCCATCATTGTGAACCGTATGTGAGCGCCGGGTGCATAACGGCCTAGAGCCCCATTTTCAACTTTGGGACATTTTTCGGCCACAGAAGATGGCAGAGTTTCCCGCCACTTCTTCCACCCTACGCTGACGCGATGCTTTATTTCGTAATTACAGCTTGCTTCGCTATTCCAGATATTTCAACTTATCGCACTTGAGAATAACTTCTCCATTCATATATCTGGAATTAGTCGTAGTCATTGATGGGTCCATTACTAATTCCATTTCCTGGGTTTTATGGCACAAATGATCATATAGATATCGCGTTAATTTAAAGTAAGGTGAAAGTCGACGTCCGATGTCCGAAGAAGAGATTGTTTTTGAATTCCGATTCCAGATTTGTTAGTCAGACATTATACAGGACTACAGAACTACAGAACAGGTGAACGATAGACCAGTATAAGTTCTTATAGTTACGTAGGATTCCCTAAATTCCTTTGAGAAATGATTTATTAGACCCAAACGGCTATTTGGCGTTTGCTTCAAATTAGTCTACGGCAATCGATTCATTAGTTCAGTTGTAGTTAACAAATGCAGTGATAAACCATTTGAAGGAAAGGGTTGGATTATTACATAACTTAACTTCCTAATAGACAATGGCTTATAAATAATAAGTCCAGTGCGGTAATGCATAAAAAAAATACTGTACTTAATCTGAAAGTGTTGTTTGCCTAAAAATACAAAATAACGCGCAGACAGTATAGATTGTAATTTAATTAAAACTTAAATGTCTGGTTTTGAAATAAAGTATCTTAACCTTTTTTCCTCATTATTCACGACAACTATTTCTGTTAACATGTGTGCTCGTGTTACGCATTCAAAATTTGACACCCAAGGGAGCTTTAAAAGCGTCTGTGACAAATAGTGTTTTTTTGTTGCGGTATTCTGTTATGCAATATAGGTACATACATAATAGGTCAATTGATTACAAAAAATGTACTCCAAAAGTGGCTTTAAGTGTACTTCAAGTGGTTGATGGTGATAGGAATAGTATCCAAGTACCGATAGTGCATACGCTACAGATACATACATTTGAACATACACTGAAGTTATCTATTTCAGTTTTTGCTTTATAATTGGTTAGCTAGTTTTGTTTTCTTTAAGGTTATATTGCTAAGAGATCTATGACGGGAAAATAAAATGCAAACGAGGTCCACTGTTTGGACTTGAGAGTAGAATTCATGACTTGCCTCGCCGTCGTAAAAATATCAGTAATATATGAATTGTGTGACACCAACAGTGCGATTTATCCGTTTTATCGCTGGCGGACAACTTGACTCCCACACAAGCAGTCTTGCTTGCACTAGCAGCCACATCAGATTGAATTGAATTTTTCCCAGTAAAAAGAGAATTCATTTCGACACTAAATTAAAACGAACCATTCACAATATAAACGCTAGTTAATGCTCAATTTATTTAAATATTCAAATTTTGACATTTTCTATTGTGGATGTTTATATTGAATTTTATACTCCTATTTGCTTAACGAGTTTTTTGTCTTGAGAAACGTCCTTCTTAGTGTTTCATATTTACCTTGAAAATTGTGGGTTCGCCCGAACTGATTTGGCTTGCCTAAGAAAAGAATAGACACAGGCAGACACTCCCGACATCATAGCTCGTTTTCGAGGTTCTCCCTCAATGTGTATGCTGTTTTTAAAAAATATAAAATACAATTAACTTGCTATTTTCCTATTAAATTGGACATTGGTCTTTCATGGATACGGAGACTAATGAAGAGTTAACTTGAATAATTGCAGGCATTTGTAAACATAACACAATTACCCATGTGACCGACAAATTTCTTCATTCGTCTTTACAAAAGCCACAGTGAAGTATGAATTCTCTGTTGCTTGTAAATTGCTTTATATGTTTATGTCTGTATGTATTCATGCGTCTGCAAAATCATGTCAATAAATTATTATTTCTATTATAGTTATGTCACTGTGCATTTCCTGTCACCCGGCCTTTAAAAAATTGGCTAATTATATGAATGTTAAAAATTTGTGCGGAAATGCAAATTGCCAAGCAATGATTGATAAAAATAAAATTCACTGAAAAGTACATTGAAGAGTTAATAAACAGTAAAGAGGTTGAATGCGCTTCGGAACTTGTTAGATGGACCAGTACAATTTGGGTGGGAACTATAAAGCCATGATGTTACGTTCTTCTAGTAGGATCTTCAATGGGAATATCCTACGGCGTACAAAATATAAATACAAGCACAACATCCAAACACAACACTACAAACGCTACACAATATCAAACATTATTATTAGTTTTTGTAATAGTAGAGGCGTAGGATTCAGCAATGCAAATGTTAAGTATCCAGCAACATCTAGAGGACAAGAAACCTCATATCCGGAACTTGACCGAAACTCAAGTTAACACATCAACAGAATCTACGTTCATATCATGTTCTGGCTTTGAACTGCATACACGTTTTCGGTTCAAGGGGGGTGTTTGTGTGAATAGATGAAGCCGAACACTCTCGACAGACATTATATGTAGCTCGTTTTTCAAGGTTCCACCAAATTTGCGTGGTGTCATTATCGTTTGCCAAATGACGATCACCAAGCCAGGTTATTTCAGCATTTAGCCGATAGAGTTGACTGGATTCAATTCAACTAATCATCTGACGGATGAAATTATTATTTTGACCGACTTCAACATCCAACTGGTGAAGTTGGAAGGCAAGACGAATCTTTTACCATCCACTCCATTCTTACTCAACTTCTCGATGAGATAATAGATATTCCCGTTAATGCCAATGGTTTAAGAAATACTCTTGATATATTTTATTCTTCTGTCAGCAGACGACGGAAAATTCAGATCATTGCCTAATTACTGCCCCTCTACCCGCACTGTTAAGATGACATCAGGACTAAAAACAACTTTTGCCTCCATTAGTTAAAGAAGACGGCGAAGCAACCTGTGATGAAAACATTAATCATCGCGTAAGCTTAGGATGGATGAAGTGGCGGGAAAACTGAGCCATTTTCTGTGACCAAAAAATGCATTGGAAAAAGGCAATGTTACCGGGAGGAATTTCGGCCACAGTACTGAAAAACTCAGCCCCAGAAAGTACAATGCAAGAAATTAAATATGTCGTTCATTCAAGGAATTATTCCTTATTGATAGAAAACCGCCCGCAATCCCCGCAACAGGGGATTAAAGCACTTGCCACAAAATTATCGTACAGTAGCTTTACTGCGCATGGCGTCGAAAGTAATGAAAGTACGATCAAATATCTAGGAAGGCTACGCCTAGTAAATGATCGATAATATGGCTTCCAAAGCCATCATGCACTTCACAAATAATAAAATGTATTGTTTTGCTGATGACAGAACTCGTTCCTGAACGACGAGCCAGTAAATGAGTAAATGCAAGCACTACTTATCATCTAATATGCAAACATATCATCTATCTTAACCAAGTTCTGGATAAAATAGGCATGCGGGATAGAGCCAATCTGGTTGCATTCAATGCGAATTGCAATTTTTCACGAAAGAATACTTCTATTTATCAGATTCAAACGGATGACTAGCATGATTATCTAAATGAGACCAACCATCTACTTAGCTGTAACTTGGCATAACC
Source organism: Portevinia maculata (assembly GCA_949715645.1). NCBI lineage: Eukaryota > Metazoa > Arthropoda > Insecta > Diptera > Syrphidae > Portevinia > Portevinia maculata. The sequence goes on along the minus strand of OX454526.1, from coordinate 309,404,579 downwards.
ACTGTTGTTGCGGAATAAAATAAATTAATAAGTCTCTTACAATTTATAATCCACTCTTTATTAAATTTAATTGTGCACCGCTTGCCGGTAAAAAAGGTTAACGAGAGAATAATCCAGAATAGCAAAATTATATACATACTCGTATATTCAATGACAGTTGACTGACAAGCAAAAAAAAGAAAGAGATAATTCACGGTGATTCAACTTCTAAGTTAGGGTCTACTTTCATTTATGATTTATATTTAATGTTTACTAACATACTCCCCGCCTTTGAGCAGACAAGCTCAAAGAATCGTCTGGTATTGGTAGAAGGGCCAGTTGGGTTATACCGCGTTTGAACTCCCCGTTATTATTCCTGACCTTTACCACTCGAATGATGCCTTCGGGTCCGGTGAAACTTCGGATATCCTTCCTAGGGGCCACTTCAGGGAGTCTAGATGATCTACCTTCATAAGAACCATATCTCCAACTTTAACGTTTTTCGTCTTAAAGCACCATTTGGTCCGAGGTTGAAGTACTTGCAAGTATTCCTTGTAGAAACGCTTCCATAGTTGCTGTTCAGCATAATTCATCATTTGGGCAAGGTGAATACGATTAGTATTGGTTGAAAGAATGGGTAAATCCGGTAAGGCTACTGGAGCGCCTCCACATATGAAATGTCCAGGTGTAAGTGGGTTCAAGTCGTTCGGGTCCGCTGATACGGGAGTCCTAGGATTCATAATTGCCGCCGCTTGTTTTGCAACAGTTCGTAGTTCGTCTTCAGTGAGTTCCATGCAGCCCACCACATTATGTATTAACCGCTTCAGAATTTTAATGGCAGACTCCCATAAGCCACCATGATGAGGTGTACGTGATGGTATGAACGACCATTCGATAAAATTTTTATTACACTCCTTCTTAAGTAGTTAAGAATCCTTTTCCATTTCAGTTCGCAGCTCACGAAAGTAATTAGATGCTCCTTTAAAATTAGTTGCGTTATCTGAATAAATCTTAGTTACTCGTCCTCTATCCGATACGAAGCGTTTAAGAGCCCGAAGAAAAGCTTCAGTTGAACGATCAGGAACCAATTCCACATGTACCGCCTTAGTAACGCAGCATACAAACAAGGCCAGATGTACTTCTTTGTGTTGACGGCGACGGATATGATGTCGAACTCTTAACGGTCCAGCAAAGTCCACTCCAGTTACCATGAATGCCTTGTGTTGTCTTGGGATCACCCGATCCATCGGCAAATCTCCCATGAACTGCCTCATGAGTTTTGGATGAACTCGAAATGACCAAACACATTTACGCACGATACTCCTGGCTAGCTGAAGTCCACCAATGGGCCAGTAGCGATTGCGGACCATGGCCAAAACCGTCTGGGGACCTGCGTGAAATACTCTGAAATTGTATAAAATTGAGTCAGTGAATGGATGATTCTTGGGCAACAGAATTTGATGACGGACATCATATGCCGTTTTGGCCTTCCCAATTTGTCCACCTACTCTTATCAGACCTTTTTCATCAATAAATGGAGTTAACGCCTTTAATGTACTCCCCCTTGATACAGATTTGTTCATCTGTAGTGACTCCCACTCCTTTGAGAAGGCTGAGTATTGAATGCTCTTTATGAATGTTTCTTCAGCGTAAACTTCTTCTTCTATGGTAGGTGGTGAGATGTTATTGCTTTCAATGGAACTGAAAAGCTCACAGCGCTTGACTTTGCCGACAACTGGTCTACGACATCGCTCGATAACTCGCAAGGCGTATGCGAATGCTCGGCGAGTACCTCGAAAGTCACAAGAATAATGCATTGAACGGGTTATATCAACAGCTCCGTTGGCTACAAGTGTGAACTTTAGCGGGCACAGTTCTTCAACCTCACTATCATTTATCTTCGATGGATTGAAACTGATAGGCCAAGCGGACTTCTCCTTCCGCAAAAATGCCGGACCATTCCACCATAACGTCGATCCAGCAACTTCTGAGGGCAACATTCCACGAGTGATAAGATCTGCTGGGTTCAGCTCTCCAGGAATATGGTTCCATTGCCTAAATGTTGTATCTTCTTGGATACTCTATTAGCCATGAAGGTATTCCATATATAGGGCTCACCATGTAACCAACTGAGAACGATTGTTGAGTCAGTCCAATATAAAATATCATCAATATTTATGTCTTTTACTACTTCATGTTTCAATCGTTTCATGATGTCTACAAGGAGCTTGGCAGCGCATAGCTCAAGCTTTGCTATTGAAATCGTTTTCTTGGGAGCAACTCGTGATTTAGCTTCTAGGTGTCGCACAGAAATAGTTTCGTCCGAATGCAAGCACCAAATATACACACAAGCCCCGTACCCTTGTAGACTAGCGTCACTGAAACCATTCAATTGAATTGCCTTGGCATCGCTGTTGCCAAGTGCGTATCGTGGAACTGAAATGTCTTTCAATGCTACTAAATCCTTACGGAAGTTCGCCCACCTCGTGGAGAGCTCGACATCTAATGGAGAATCCCAATTTATTTTACTTTTGCAGAGATCTTGAAAGAAAAATTTTGCCAACTCGACGACAGGACAAATGAATCCGAGAGGGTCAAATAACCTCGCTAGTTCCGATAAAATGCTGCGCTTGGTAATAATGGATGGTACTTCACTCTCTGTGTAAATGAAACGAAATATATCCAAATCAGGTTGCCATATAAGTCCTAGTGGTTTGATAGCATAATGCTCGTCGATTCGAAAGCATTTTTCTCTGCTCTCTACGGGAACAGATGCCATTACTTCCTCCGTATTCGAACAAACCTTTGTCAATACAAATCCGCCTCTGGCAAGAATCTGAACCAATTGACGTCGATGTTCCTTTAATTGTTCGATGTCATTCGCCCCTATCATCGCATCATCCACGTAAAAATGGTTTTTCAATAATTTTGCGCCAATAGGAAAACTTTCTGCTTCATCATCACCCAACTGATGCAAGGTTTTAATAGCCAAATATAAACCGGGGGCAGTACCATAGGTAACAGTTAGGAGCCTGTAAACTTTTAAAGGGTCCCTCTTCTCCTTGCGCCATAACATAAGTTGCAGATTGGTATCAGAGCTATGTACACGCACTTGTCGATACATTTGCCGTATGTCTGCAGTAAGGACATATTTGAATAGTCTAAATCTTAACAGATTGATTTTTAAATCATCTTGCAACTTTGGGCCGGCATTTAAAATATCATTGAGGGAGACGCCGTTCGAAGTTTTACAAGACGCATCAAACACCACTCTGAGTTTTGTGCTTGAACTCGACATTTTAAAAATGCAGTGATGAGGCAAAAAATAATGTCCTGCCGACGGGTTAAAATCTACAACTGCCTCTAAATGTCCAAGCCGTTCATATTCCGAAATAAACTCCGTATACATCCCCTTCAAAATCGGCTCCCTTTCAAGCTTCCGCTCCAAGTGGAAGAAACGACTTTTTGCAATGTTAAGAGAGTTGCCAAGGTTTGATGGGTCAGACCGGAATGGAAGCCGTACTACGTAGCGGCCTTCCAGATCACGCTGCGTTGTCAGAGCGTAATGATCTTCAGCTGCCTTGTCTTTGGGACTCCGACGTACTGGATTAATATTTGTCGTGCATGAGACTATTTCCCAGAACCGCTGTACTAATTGCGTCAAGGAGTCGTCATTTTCAGAACTACAAACAGGCGCCTGCACTGCATAAAAAGCCTTGTGGATGGTTTTTATAAGAGGTATCACAAGGCCCAGCTACAATTTGACCTATCCTTGTGTTGCATAAGTAAGGGAGTTCGGGGCCTAGGGATCGTCGCTCACCAGTAAGAAGTTTCCAAAATAATCCTCCACCGATCAAAAGATCGACACGTTTAGGCTTATTGAAGTCAGGGTCAGCGACTAAAGCACTTGATGGTACATTCCAATCCGAAATATCAAATGGCATGGAAGGGTATGAGTCGGTGATCTTTTGCAGGATAGTAGCATAAATCTCAAATCGCTCAGCATCATTAAATGTGGATCCGAACATTATCTTGCATTGACCTTTGGATGAAATACTTATATTTCATATCCCTCCTATAACCGCATCATGCTTTCTTATCTTGGCATTAATCACTTTGGCTACTCTATCCGAAATGTAGTAGTCCGTGGATCCACAATCTAACAGCGCATGGCATGGCGTGGCTCTGGTGTAGCATCGTTGTCGTTTACAATTGGAGCAATCTGTTGGGTATTTTCGAAATGAAGCAATGTATGATGCTTTCTTGAGCATTTCTCACAACAAGCCTTACAAAATCTAAATGAATGGGAGCTTTTAAGGCAGGCCACACATGCTTTGATTTGCTTGGCTTCCTGTGAACGTGCTTGAGGTGAAAGAGCCAAAAAGGATGGACAGTCGCTCAAGATATGCGTGGTAGACTGGCATTTGAGGCATTTCAATTCATTGGAGGTTGCAATTAAAGTAGTATTACTCTTCTTACCGGATTGAGGCCACTTATTCGTCCCAACCGTAGACCCTTTATTTGCTTGTCTTGTAGTTTGGCCCATTCGCTCCAACGTGGATGTATATTTTTCGAAGAAAGCAGTAAATTTTTCCCAGGTCGCGACTTCTTCATCAGTGTGCTCTTCCCATTTTACCTGTGCTTTAACATCCAGTTTCCCAAGAATTAAACTTATAAGCAAATTCTCTGCTACATTCTCAGCTGACCCTAACGATAGAAGTGAGCGGTAGTGGGCTTGTGCCTGGTCGATCAAATCCCTATGTGGCTGTGGTGAGGTCCCCGAAACTCCTTGTAATGAAATAATTCCGTTAATATGGGCTCTATAAATAAGATGAGGGTGGTCATATCTGTCATTTAGCGCCTTCCAAGCCTTCTTAAAATTCTGTGATGAGATGTCGATTTTGGAGATGACATTCTTTGGGTTTGTGATTAGTGCCGATCTTAGAAATCTGAAACGATCCACATCGTTGAGGCTCGCGTCTTTGATGATCATAGATTCGAACTCATTTTTAAAGTCCGTCCAATCATGGTACTCGCCCTTAAAATAAATATGGCAGTCTCAGCGGTGGAAGTCCTACTGACCGTGGCGGTGAATTTGGAGATTGTGCTTGAAACGCTGTGCTGTTGGGATCAAATTTTTTCTCATCCATAAGATCCAATACTTTGGTTTTCAGGTCCGTATACGCCGTTGTAAAAGTTGCTTCTCTTGTTGTAGAATCTTCGTCCTCAGAGTCGTCGCTGCTCAAGGCTAAAATTCTCTCCGTAACTGAGGAGTGCCTTTTGTGGTAATCCTCAATGAGTTGCAGCATAACAGAGAGAGATGAATAAGTGTGGGTCGCCTCGACATCATTCAGCATATTCCGCTGTTTAGTTAAAAGACCCAAAATAGAGGCGCGAAGCTTTTTTGCTCTTTTCAACTTCTCGTCAGCTCCCATTCTGTGAGTTAAATCTGCCAATACTGCTCTAGAGTTTATCCAACCGCAAGAAAGGAAAGTAGTACACTCCGTATGGCACGTGCATTCGCAGCCGATAACCTCAATTTAAATCAACTACCGACTTGGTGCACGGTGAAAGATTGTAATAACCTGCCTTAATTTGTGGCAACCAAGAATTCTAGGTAACTACGTTCTGCTACCAATGTAGCTGCGGAATAAAACAAATTTATAAGTCTCTTACAATTTATAATCCACTCTTTATTAAATTTAATTGTGCACCGCATTTCATATGTGGAGGCGCTCCAGTAGCCTTACCGGATTTACCCATTCTTTCAACCAATACTAATCGTATTCACCTTGCCGAAAGGATGAAGTATACTGAACATCAACTATGGAAGCGTTTCTACAAGGAATACTTGCAAGTACTTCACCCTCGGACCAAATGGTGCTTTAAGACGAAAAACGTTAAAGTTATAGATATGGTTCTTATGAAGGTAGATCATCTAGACCCGCTGAAGTGGCCCCTAGGAAGGATATCCGAAGTTTCACCGGACCCGAAAGGCATCATTCGAGTGGTAAAGGTCAGGAATAATAATGGGGAGTTCAAACGCGATATAACCCAACTGGCCCTTCTACCAATACCAGACGATTGTTTGAGCTTGTCTGCTCAAAGGCAGGGAGTATGTTAGAAAACTAAACATTAAATATAAATCATAAATGAAAGTAGACCCTAACTTAGAAGTTGAATCACCGTGAATTATCTCTTTTTCTTTGCTTGTCAGGCAACTGTCATTGAATATATGTATATAATTTTGCTATTCTGGATTATTCTCTCTTTAACCTTTTTTATGGAGGCTAGTGGTAGACTTCAGATCACTAAATAAGAAAGTAGTAGATGATAAATTTCCACTAACCTCCATTTTTCTTGACCATTCTTGCTTTTCTTTGGTACAATTAGTTGTACGGACTCGTTGATGGTTCTACTATGTCCTCTTGTACCAGGTCTGAGACTTGTTTGTTTATTTCTTCTAGGTGCGAATGTGGTAGTCTGTAGTTTTTTATGTACGTTGGGTTGCTGTCCTTCATTGTTATGCGTTGTTCATAGAAGTTGTTCACGGATAATGTTTCTCCTTCAACGTGGAATACATCCTGGGATTCTTCACATATTTTCCAAATCATTTCTGATTCTGAATTACATGCCTTCTCGATCTTGATTTCTTTTTTCAGTTTTTCTATTTGTTCAGATTGGTTTTTGTCATTCTTGCACGCTAGTATTTTAAAGTTCTTAAGCGGTTGAATTCCAATTGTGACATTTTCAATGGTCACCGTGCTTTCCTTTGTGTTCATCATCCTTATCTGCTTTACACCTTGTGCTGGTATTATGGTGTTGGCAACAAACACTCCATTTTTTATTTCTTTTCCAATAACTACGCTGTCTTCTTTGAGTTCCATTTCTACTACTTGGTTAACTTCTGATCTTGGTGGTAGTGTCAACTTGCCTATACTCTTCATGTCTATGTTCATTGGCAGAATTATCTCCTCTTTATCCGTGTTCACCGTTAAGGCATACGTTTCGTAGTCTATTTTACAGTTGTACGTTCTCAGAAAGTCTCTTCCTAATATTCCATCCGTTGGTATATTCATGTCATCATTTACAATGTGAAATTGATGCTTCAGTGTTCTATCTCCTATCAATAGGTCTAATTTAGATGTACCTTGAGAAAATATCGTTTTGCTTGTTATACCATTTATCTGACATACCTTGTTTATACCCTATTCTGAGGGGTATATTAATTTTGACGCATAGTTTGTAACATACCTTAATATTGCCTGTAGACCCCTAAAAGATACTATATTTATGATCAGCATCGATAGTAATGTCGATCTAGCCATGTCCGTCCGTCCGTCCGTCCGTCCGTCCGTCGGCAAAAATTAGGCCTTTAAACTGGACCTAGAGAGCTGAAACTTTAACCATATACTCTCTAGGGTCCCGAAATAATCAAGTTTACGAATTTTTCAAAATCCGTCCACTGACACGCCCACAAATAAATAAAATAATTTTTTTGAAAATCCAAAGTTTGAGCTAGGGAGCTGAAATTTATAATATATACTCTCTATGGGCCCTCTATGCTCATGTGTAAATATTTTCAAAATCCGCCCACAATTTTTTTTTTTTTTTTTTGAAAATTCAAAGTGAGCTAGGGAGCTGAAATTTATAATATATACTCTCTAGGGGCCCTTTATGCTCATGTGTTAATTTTTTTTAAATCCGAATACTGGCACGCCCACAATTAAATAAAACAATTTTATTGAAACACCCAAGTTTGAGCTAGGGAGCGTTTTTTTTGATAAAATCCTTTAAATGTTATATAACAAAATATGTAGAGCGTTCTTAACAATTCAACCATACTTAGCCTTTGTCACGCCCACTAATGCGGGATAGGAATAAAAATAGGGTATCCAACAGTTCGCCCAAGCGGACTGCAGCCCGTCCCTATGTTTTCATTTACTTCTGTTGCCAAGTTATTTTTACAGACAGAAATATCCGCGCCTGTATCCACCAGAAAGGTGAATATTCCTCTTACTTTCTTTATTTTTAAGCTAACAAAATTTGTGAAGTTATTCCCTCTATCAATGTTTTAAACCTTATACTTCTTGAGCACCTTGTATGGCTTCACTAAGCTTTGCTACCCTAGCCGCCTGGACTACTGTTTTTACGGCTTCATTTAGCCATATTACAAAATCTGTTTCGTGAAATTGAGTAACCTTTTCAGAAAGTACGTCTTTACTTTAACCCGAAGGAGTTAGGCCAGGAAATAAGTATCGCTCTTACATCTCTTAAGATACTCGATAGCATTCACAGACGTACAGTTAGTCTAACTGGGGATCCAAAATTGGCATCCAATCTCCAACCAATGGACTTGTCAATGCCTTATATCTATTTTATAGATACTACCATGGAAGATATGTTCATTTATTCGTCCTACAAGATAGGTAGTCAATGCTCATTATGACGATGCATTTGTTAACTGCGAGGCCTTTATACCAAAAAAAGCTCGCTTCCGAAAGACATCTTTCCGGATGAATACAATGTACAACAAATTAAGAATAGGAGCTGAACTTATCTAAAAGTACCTCGGTGTGATATTTTAGCGCAACAGGTTTCCTATGGGAATTCAATTTCGATTTCAATGACCATGTTTTTGTATAACACATCGCATTGCATTGTTTTGTAATTTTTATATTTTGTTTTGCGATTAGTTACTTCAAAGTTTCCATTGTTTCATAATACAATTTCGGCCGAATTTTAGGGGCGTTACTAAAAGAAATAAAAAACAAAAATATGACCAAATGAATGAAAAGAAATAGAAAACAAAAGTATTTTCTAACGTAAAATGACACCAAATGACCACTGCAACATAGATGTTCGCGAGATGAATGAAAAAACATAGGGAAGAGCTACAGTCCGCTTGGGCAAACTGTTGGATACCCTATTCCTATCCCTCATAAAGCGGGCGTGGCAAACGTCTACGTATGAATGAATTGTTAAGAACGCTTTACATATTTTATTATACGAGTACAACATTTAAAGGATTTTATTGAAAACAACAAAGTTTTTGTAAAACAAAGTTCGCAAGGCAGAAAACTTTATATAATGGAATTGTTCAAAACTACTTTTTGTACATTCATTTGCAATGATTTATTCAATAAAAAGTTTTTTTTTAAATAGTAGGCGTGTCAGTGGGCGGATTTTTAAAATTCTTATTCTTGATTATTCCGGGCCCCTAGAGAGTACATTTTTAAAATTGCAGGACGGACGGAAAGTGCTAGGTCGAGATTACTATCGATGCTAATCACGAATTTAGTAAACTAAGGGGTCTACGGACAATATTAAGGTATGCTACAAACTACGAGTCAAAATTAATATAACCTTAGAATAGGGTATACTAATAAGATCTAGACTATGAGATGTAGAAAATGAAAATATAACCAACGTTTTTGATTGCGCATAGTCTGTGGTTATTAGGACATACTCATTTCTGTTAGGCAAACAGTTTTAATAATGCTCAGTGATTATAGTGCATGCAGATGTTGCTAAGGAGACTCTATTGGAATTACTCTTCCCATATCCATCAACTACGTTATCCCACTATTTCCTTTTCATAGCAAAAAACTGTCTTGAAAATAATCGCAATAAAAATTACTACTATGAATCTTTTACTTTTCAATAAGTAATTTTAGAAAAATTTAAAGATTGAATCAAATTAAATTTCTCATATTCTATAAAAACAAATCACAAATTTCCATAAAATTTGTTAAAATAATTAATATCAGTCAGGATGTGGAAGAAATTGAGTTTCTTTTTTATTTAATTTGAATCGTAACTCTCAACAAATTAATCATTTATTAAGGTTGAAGTTGAGCCATGTATTCCTTACTTAATTTTATCACTGGCTCTCTTGCGCCGCTAGTAGTAGTAATACCGTTATTCACAATACACATTAAATATATTGTAATGAAAGCTTTTTATTTTATGTAGCTACCTATGTCACCACTACTTCAATGAGCAATTTGTCAATCTTATGGCAATTTTCGTTCACATCTACAAGTTTTTCTTATGAAAATAAAATAATTGCTAGTGAATATGTAAAAAATGTGGCAAGTTAAAGAAAAACTCCCGGCAAGAGTGTTCACAAAAACGAACCTGTTTATATGCAAATTTGTCACGATTATTTGGCTTATGCGAAGATAGGTTACATTACGAAATTGGTTGTACATTTTTCAAAGTAGCGAGAATAAAAATGTGTGCAAACTTTTTGCTCTGATTTTTAGTGGTACACAATTGTAATTAGTGGATAAGGATTGGTTAACAAACTGATGAAGGAAACATGTTTATGTGGTAGTAGTAGGTACTTTAGCTATAGGTACATTCATTTTGCAAGTTTGCTATTGGACATACGAAAGTATTTTCATTGACAGAACAATTAACTCAAAATATTCACAACGTTACAATAGAAAGATTTAAAAACATAGTCCGCTTGGGCGAACTGTTGGATACCCTATTCTTATTCCTATCCCTCTTAAGTGGACGTGACAAAAGTCTAACTACGGTTGAATTGTTAAGAATGCTCTACATATTTTGTTATATGTATAACATTTAAAGGATTTAATCGAAAAAACTTTGGTTTTACAATAAAATGGTTTTATTTAATTGTGGGCGTGTCAGTGAGCGGATTAAAAAAATATTTAAACATAAGTGTAAAGGGCACCTAGAGTCGTTATTATAAATATCAGCTTCCTTGCTTGAAATTTGGTTTTTCAAAAAAAGTTATTTTTAAATTTGAAAATCTTTACACATGAACGTATATAGCTAAAATTTCAGCTCTCTAGGTGCAGTTTAAAGGCCTAATTTTGCCGACAGATGGACGGACTGATGGACGGACATGGCTAGATCGACATTACTATCGATGCTGATCATAAATATAGTAACTTTTAGGGGTCTACGGGCAATATTAAGGTATGTTACAAACTTTGCACCGAAATTCATATACCCTTAGAATAGGGTATAAAAACACTTCGGAATACAAGAATAAATTTGACACGCAACGAGTTTTTTTTAAGGAAGACATTAAGGAGCTGTCTTAAGAAAAAAGGTGTAAGACCGTCAATATATTTGTTGGTATTAAATTCAAGGACCCCTTGTTGGCACACCAATGTTCTTAATAGGTTAACGGAAGTTTTAATAAAAAAAGCTTTAGCAATAACGAATTCTTTTTTAATGACGAACGAAAACAGCACCACCTTTAAAAACTATAACTCATCATTTTGGTCAGCAATGATAACTAAAGGTACATTGTAGACTAGTATACAATTTTCGACACTTCTGAATTGAGAATTCTGAAAAGCACTCGCACATATTTTTACACGACAGTCTTCCCTTTTCCTTTCAAATTAGGCAGATATAAATCAAAAATTTTGCGGCATAATTAATGAAAGTAGCATGGTGTGAATATTTGCATATAGCATTCACTAATAAAGCACCAACAAATTTTCCATAGCACAAGTGATTAAGTAAACAATACCGCTGTGAATTCCTGTCATGGTAATACAATACATTGGATTGTTAAATTTTTGATTTTAATTATATACAAAAACAGGGTGGGAACATCTTGAAAGACAATAAAGTTTATTCCTCATATTTGACGAGAGATTTTTTATTGGTTGCCACATTTCAGATGTTGTTAAGAATGTGAATGAGTTTGCAATTCATAAATATTTTTAAATTACCAATAGAAAGAGAAATCTTTAAAACGTCTAAGGACTTCGAGATTTCTGTTCCAAAACAAAATTATTTTGTTTCGTATGTGAATGATATTCCTTCAGTGAATATTGGAGACTGCAGAAAACCGCACATTTGATAAACTAGTGAGCCATTAATATTCGTCATTAGTAACTCACAAAGCCAATTAAGCATCGTCAAGTCCCTTTCAATTGCGCAATGTTCGACGTTTAATCATTTCTTACAATGATGTAACAGCTTAGATAGCTTGCATTCCCATATCATTATTCATATAGACATCAACCACCAGGATAGTTCGATTCGTCCATTGATTCTGCTTCAAGCCATAAACTCTTCGTCAAACGCAATCCCACATGAACATACCAAAAAGAGTATGCATTGCATATTTAATGTGATTTTTTAGGACAAAGATAGTGTGACAAAAGTCTTTTCATTTAAAATCAATCAAGCACCACTAAGCCATAGCAGGCACAGATGATGCTGGTTCGCGGACATAGTCTCTACATTCTGCAGGGACACTCTTGCACGTCCATGTGCAACTTGCAGGTGATTTGAACATGAGTGCGCGTTCCACGATCACGATTGTAAACTGCTGTTGTTGTCAAAAAATAAAACGAAAAAAAAGTGAACACGAATTGGAGCAGCCGGCGTCTTTGCCACAAAATGGATTACAATCTTGGTAATTGTTTTAGTTTGATTTTTTTTCTTGATGTTGTTAATATCTGGCCTCTTTATTGTTGATGCTTACATAACAGTTGCTATTGCTGCTGCGAAAGAGAGTATCTCATTTTTTCTATGTAATTGTTTGTGTTTGTGCCATTGTACTCAATATCCAATTGTTATCGTAATTTGAGTCAGACTCGGTCAACCATTGACAGAGTAACCAAGTTCTTTTATAGCTTGTTTGTGGATGGGAATACAAATATAAATTTAGATACATACTTGTGTCCGCGCGCTGCGCTAGTTGAAGGCAAAGGAAAGTGTGTATTTGAACGAACGAATTTTATGATTCAGATATTTGACAAATCCCCCATTAGATCTTGTAGGTTTTGGTTGTATTTTTTATACCCTATTCTAGGGGTATATTAATTTTGACGCATAGTTTGTAACATACCTTAATATTGCCCGTAGACCCCTAAAAGTTACTATATTTATGATCAGCATCGATAGTAATGTCGATCTAGCCATGTCCGTCCGTCCGTCCGTCCGTCCGTCCGTCCGTCCGTCCGTCCGTCCGTCCGTCCGTCCGTCCGTCCGTCCGTCGGCAAAAATTAGGCCTTTAAACTGGACCTAGAGAGCTGAAATTTTAACCATATACTCTCTAGGGTCCCGAAATAATCAAGTTTAAGAATTTTTGAAATCCGCCCACAGACACGCCCACAAACTCAAAAAAACAAAATTTTGGAAAAAATCGAATTTTGAGCTAGAGAGCTGAAATTTTTTATATATGATCTATGGCCCATAAAACTGATTGGGACATAAAATTTTCAAAATCCGCCCACTGACACGCCCACAATTAAATAAAACAAATTTTGGGAAAAATTGAATTTTGAGCTAGAAAGCTGAAATTTTTTATATATGATCTTTGGCCCATAAAACTGCTTGGGACATAAAATTTTCAAAATCCGCCCACTGACACGCCCACAATTAAATAAAATATTTTTTTTGAAAAACCAAAATTTGAGCTAGGGAGCTGAAATTTTTAATATATACTCTCTAGGGGCCCTTTATGCTCATGTGTAAATATTTTCAAAATCCGCCCACTGACACGCCCACAATTTTTTTTTTTTTATTTTTGAAAGTCTAAAGTTTGAGCTAGGGAGCTGAAATTTATAGTATATACTCTCTAGGTGCCCTTTATGCTCATACTTAAATTTTTTTAAATCCGCCTACTGACACGCCCACAATTAAATAAAACAATTTTATTGAAAAACCAAAGTTTGAGCTAGGGAGCGTTTTTATTTACAAAAGCTTAGTTTTTTCGATAAAATCCTTTAAATTTTTGTCACGCCCACTTATGAGATATAGGAATAAGAATAGGGTATCCAACAGTTCGCCCAAGCGGACTGTAGCCCGCCCCTATGTTTTTCTGTATCGTTTGCTAATAGTCGCATGAATATAAAAATTTAATTGACTGCAATTAGATAAGGAGCAATTTCGATCGAGATTGTCTTTCAAATGGTAAATTGTTCCCTACATGAAATTGTTAGCGTTTAATTTAAATGAAATTATGTCATCGCGAATTGAACTAAAATAAATACTTCTTTGTTTTATATTCCATGTAATATTGTCATATCAAAGTGAAACGGGGTTTTGTTTTTTTGATATAAGAAAAGTTGAATGCATAAAATTATTATTTTTTAAGATTATAGGTACCATAACGCTTCCACTTTAATACATCCCTACTGTATTCACTGGAGTTCGCCGAATTGATCTGATTGAATATTAGCAGGCCTCCTAATTTTAATCACTTCATAACTGTGGCCAATTAAGTACTGGTTGTGTTGCATGTGTGTTTTCCAGGAGATTCAAGGTGTGTTTTTTATGGTTTCGAAATGTGCATGCTCCCAGGATAATTGCTGTTCGATCTTCCTTTTACAACACCGGAGATCACCAGTCGCGTCATCCCATGGATTTGCATGCACACGAGCGGCATAGCTTCAAGATGTTAAGAGTGTGTCGCTAGGCTCACATGAACGGCAAAATTGCCTAGATGTGATATCTCCCCTTAAGTTATCAGATATATTAAAAACCAGTGACTATTTAACTTTCTAAAATAGAAAGTGTATGACTTAACCTTATGTAATGTGCGATTTTTATGTTTACTTTGCATATGATTTTTCATTGCTACAATAACAGTTTCATCTAAATTCTAAAAAAGCTATAAAGAAATATTTTCTCTTTAAATTCGTTTTCGGATTTTGTTTGTCTTTATTATATTTGTCTTTCTAATACTTTAAGTATCTATTTAATGAGAAATTTTGACGACAGTGATATCAAAACACTTTTGAGTAATCGGACGATAAATAACTTTAATTCGATATCTGCAGCCTTGAAATATTATTTCAAATACCTATGTTTATTTAAATTGGATCATGAATTTTGTCTTTTTATGCATGTTGAATGTATACGGCATTACAGCCGAAGAAGTTGAAAAGGCGATCAAAGACTCCTTGATTCTCATCAATGTTACGAGAGGTGATCCAGTTTCCCTGGATATACTTTCCAACAGCTGTTCCTTAAAATTAAAAAGTACCTTAGCATTAGAGTCGAAGAAGTTGGGAAGTGGTTCAAAGACCAATTTTCAAGTTGAGCGGATGTTTGTATAAACATTCCATAAACTGTTCCAAAAAGGGTTTTTTCAGGACCACACAAAATGTCTATACGATTTTAATTTTTGTCTGACAAAAAATGGCTTTTAATACAACTTCTCTTTATCCTACGTAAAAAGTTTCTCAACATAATTTTTAAAAACATTTTCAACTTAACCTGGAAAAATATTTTTTATCCGCAACCGAATGCTTTCTACTGCACTATACAGCGGAACTGGAATAATCTTCTTCCTCTTTACCGACTAGGTTATGATCTGGACTTGAGAGATAATAACCTCAATTCACTTCATACCTATTGTGGTGTTCAGCGGTTTGACCTCAAAAACTATCGGTGGACTCTGCGGATTCGGATTACTTTGTCACTGAGGCCAATCAAATGCTGGTGAGGTGTTGTAGCATTTGTGAGATCCAGCAGCTTTTAGGCTTGCCTCTCATTCAAGATTGAATAGGATCGTTGATTGCTATTGCCGTTTTGACGAAGTTTGTATGATATCTCTTTTAAACGTGACATTATACCTTTTGAGGCGGTCGCGTTCCATTTCCCTAAGATAGCCTTCTCTGATATTTGAACTGTGATACAAATTAACTTCATCTTAGCTGGCGTTTGGTTTCGGGAACTTTTTTATGATGTCCAGCATTAACCATTGGTGAGCACCAGTTCCACAGCCGCTGATATTTCAACCCACGTCACAATAGTTGGTTTCGTCCAGACGTTTGAACGTTTCGCACTTGGAAATCACTTTTCCATTCACATAAATGTCTGGAATAGGTCAGACTGGATCAGAGAATGGGCAGCCCAGGTTTTCTGTCTTGTTCGGACAGTTCCTTACTACCTTAGTGACATCCATTACAGATCTCTTGGTTGTCAGAGGCTTTTCGAAAATCAACAAAGAAAACAACACTTTATTCATTGAAAAGTATTTAAGGTATCATGATGTTTTTCGTTTATGATCCTAATATATACTTTGCACTGCATCTGTGGTTGATTTACCTGCGGAAAATATAGCCGTATTATTTTCCCCAATCCGGCCTCTGATACAAGCTCAACGACCTTCATGTTACGCAACATCAGCTCGATATAACCGTTATTATCATGATTTCATTGCCTATACGCTTAGGCATTTTATCGACTTACATAAGTTTGATGAGAGTTATGAGCCATCTGGACCCTTATCCCGAGCCTTTGATCGCCTTCCCAACTTCTTCGACTGCACTTTCCGGTTTATTTTTTTATTGTGAGGAGCGGCTCTTGGTATGTATTTGTGGGGAAGCTGGATCGTCTTTCGTCACTTCGATAAGGTTAATAAGTTATCTGGAGTCTGTGATTGTTAGGAATGGCTCTTAAGAAATATATCCGGGAAACTGTTCGTTTAAAAGTTGGGAACTGATTTCCCAAATAGGATTTCGCTTTTCAAGGTGAAATTTTTTTTGTAGGTAGAGGAAGGCCTAAAAACAACGTTTGCATAAATTTTAGCTTAAGGAAACGCGTAAAAATCCGAAAAAAAATGTTTAAAGTATTCGTTTTTAACCTCAATCTGTCGATAAATTCCAT
The DNA here is from genome assembly GCA_949715645.1 of Portevinia maculata. Classification (NCBI taxonomy): domain Eukaryota; kingdom Metazoa; phylum Arthropoda; class Insecta; order Diptera; family Syrphidae; genus Portevinia; species Portevinia maculata. Next base: position 309,387,980 of record OX454526.1, on the reverse strand, counting down.
TGAAAACACATTCAGAAAAAAGCAGCATTCAGCGTTATTAATTGTGGGTTCATGTATTAACTAGACTATGAGAGTTTGAATGTGGATTCAATTTGAATTAAAATGCGAATCGAGTCAAAACAGGATTGACTTAATGTAATCTTGGGAAATATTGTAAAAAAATGCTGTGAACGTTAGAATTCGCATTAAGGATACTATCCTTGAGAGGCAATCGTGTTTCTTTTGGGTTTTCCTTTTCAAGATTGAAAATGCGTTTAGTTACGTTGTGGAATCACAAGTAGATCCCATAAACAGTACAATGTGTATGGGGGGGGGGGGGGGCATGCTGCCCCCCTGGAACCCCCCTGCTTGGGTTCACTGTTGGCTTTGGTATAGGTACGAGGTCCATTGTGAAATCACAAATAGATCCCATAAACAGTACAATGTGTATCAAAAACATAATAATCAATAACAAACCCTATTTACATTATTGTTATCAATTATATATATATACATACAGATATAATATATATATGTATAAATATATGTACATATGTAATAAACATAACATTTTCATGATCAAGTGTGAACTCTTCCACTCAAGTATTTTGTTATCAACTCCACCTATCATATACACCCACCCAAGCAACTATTTGGACATTTGTCAGTGATGAATTAAATAAATTTGTATGGAAAAACCTTAAATTTGCAAATATTAGTTTCCTTAAGTAAAAATTGATGCAGAACATATTCTAAAATTATAACAAACATTTCCACATCAATAGTTTTTTGAAATTCGAGATCCTATTTGCGAAACCATAACCAAAAGTTGTTTTTAAGATGGTTTCGTTTCGCCCTTTTTCAGATTTGCTCTGCTTTAGTTCCTCTTGGGAGGGCTTTCATAGTCAATCTCCTTCTTAGTCTATTGGAACAACGATTTAACCTCTGCAGTGATGTGACTGATACAGTTAACCTATGTAGAAGAAATCGCCATGTAGGGACCTCTCTACGTTGGCAACATTATCGGTAACATTCTCTGATAAAAAATATAACTAAATGCGTATTTAATTAGAACAATATTGAATTAACACCAAACATCTAATTTTTTTCTGAAAAAAACCTGTTTAACTGACATTTGGATGCCCTGCCGTGCATTCGCATTACATTTCTTATGTTGGTGCAGGGAAATAAGTCCACGGGAACTAAGTCCACTGAGGGACTTAATTCCCACATAGTGGGAAATAAAACCACTTTCGCGAAGTGGACTTAGTCCACTGAGGGACTTAGTTCCCTTGGACTTATTTCCCTGCACCTCTTATGTTAACTGATCCGAAATAATTTCACTTTTATTAGACTCAACTTCTTGTTTAAAAAGATGTAGTTGAAAAAATTTTCTTTTTCTTCTCTATCTAAATTTTGTTACTAAAGTGTGTCAATGCAGTATCACTTAGAAATAATCATATCACGTTCAAAGCATATAAACAATAGAAATTCTTTCATAAATGATTATATGCTAGTACCTATATGGCCTGATGATTGCACTTTCTATCGCACAATTCAAAATGATTTTATTCGCGTGTCTTCTTTTTTTTTACTGTTTTTCAATTTAATATGTCTGAGATCATGTGTCCCTGTTTTGATTTTTATTTCTTTGTTCGAAGAATGAAAATCTTTTTAAAAGAGAGAAACAAATAAATAAATCGATGGGGAAATTGTTGCATACCAGCATGTTCGATTGGGCGCTAAAACATCTGCCAAGAATTGCATGCGTTTGAAAATCACAGGTAATCATTGCGTATCGATTTTCCATACGTTGCTGTCGTCACTATACAGGGGAAAGCGCGTCGTCATATTAAGTTCATTCATCCATGTTAGTAACTGGTATTGCAGGAGATGGGTACATACCAACATATTTGCATCAACGCGATTAATCTTATAGCCATAATTAAATTAAAGAAATTCGATTCGCTTACAAAAAATATGTCTTTTATAGCGTACGATCTAGGAATTTTAGTGTTTAAGATAGATAGATAGATAGAACAGGAAATATGTAACTTTTATAAGTCTAAAGAAAACTTTGAACGCACGGGGGATTATACTTATATTCTAAGACATGTAACATCAGATGCACAAATAGGTGCAGGGAAATAAGTCCACGGGAACTAAGTCCACTGAGGGATTTAGTTCCCATTAAGTGGGAAATAAAACCACTTTCGCGAAGTGGACTTAGTTCCCATGTAAGATGGGAAATAAATTCCCAAAACTCTGAGTGGTTTTAGTCCCCTTTTAATGTGAAGTAAATTCTCACTGTCGACTAAGAACAAAATAAAATTAAAGAGTCAAGTAGGTACTTTGCAATTTTTATTAACAAAATAGAAATTAACTTCTAACTGAGACAGAGTAATATAGGTACCGTGACCTTGCACCTACTCCAAATCAAACAGTGACCCCAAGCAGGGGGATTGCAGGGGGGCAGCATGCGCCGCCCATATGCATTGCACTGTTTATGAGATTAGTTACGATATCGCATGTAGATTCCATAAACAGTGTAATGCATATGGGGGGCCATGCTGCCCCCCTGCAACCCCCCTGCTTGGGGTCACTGTTTGATTTGGAGTAGGTGCGAGGTACGGTTTTGAAACTTTGGGTTTATGTCACCATGATAAGCTTAAGACTTTGCTAAAAGAGTGTGATAACTAACTGCACTTTACAGTTTTTTGTTTAATTCGAAATGTTGGATGCTAGTTCCCTCTTCTTATATTTGAATGTGGACTAAGTTCCCATAAAAAAATGGACTTAGTTCCCACTTAACATGGGAACTAAGTCCACTTCACGAAAGTGGTTTTATTTCCCACTAAGTGGGAATTAAGTCCCTCAGTGGACTTAGTTCCCGTGGACTTATTTCCCTGCACCGCACAAATAGGCTACCTTTCGTTACCAATTGGCGGCGTATATGTGCAAACAAAATATGCATTGTATTGACTTCCGCATTAATTGATTATAAGATAATAAAAACTCGACAGACTAAGTCGGAAGTCATAGAAGCACAATATGTGGCTCTGCATATACAAACTAACGTTTGCATAAGTAATTGGTGGAAATATTTGTCCTTATTTTTTTCAAACCAAAATATTATGTATTAAGAACATAGGGAAAGGCTACAGCCCGCTTGGGCAAACTGTTGGATACCTTATTACTGTTTCTTTTCCTCATTCCTAAGTGGGCGTGACAGAAATATGTATGTGAGAATAGTGAAGAAGGTTCTACATATATTGTTACACAACATTTAAGGGATTTTATTGAAAAAACAAAGCTTTTGTAAAAAATTTTACTTTGAAAGTGGGCAAGGCGGAAAGGAATTGTTCAAAACTACTTTAACTACATACTGTGCGAATCTTTTCTTCAATACAACGTTTTTCGTTTGAAAAGTGGGAGTGGCAAATCAAAGTTTGAACTAGGTAGCCGAAATTTGGAATAAATACTTTCTATGCTTATATGTTGTTTTTTTTTTTTAAATCCGCACACGCCCACTTAATAAAAAACCGTTTTATTAACGAAATCATTGTTAATCAAAGTCCTTTTCTTCGCAAAGTATGTAGATTAAGTCGTTTGAACAATTCCTGATATAAAGTTTTCTACCATGCCCATCTGTAAGGGTATTTTTAAATTCACACATGATTAAATATTTACCACACCCACTTTATTAGGTATAGGAATAGGAATAGGGTATCCAACACCTCGCCAAGCGAACTGTAGCCTTTCCCTATATTTTTAATTAACATTACCCGGGCAAAAAATAAATTAAAGTGCCTTCAGCCTATGCACCTATAGCACTAACTAGATTCAGCTAGACAAAGACATTCGAGTAAAAGTCAAACCGCGACAAAACGGGTTACCGACCTCCACTGAGGCATCCTATCCAACAAATGATATTTTATACAAAAGTCTTGTTAAATCAAATCGTGATCGCAATGAACTTCTTAAAGTAAACGAACAACTTTTCCAGGTAATTTTCTTCTCTGACATTTTGCACAAAACACAAAAAACCCGTTGTAAGCATACATTTTTTAAATGTATCCGTATGTGCATGTTTGTATGTAACACTTGAAGAAGATATCGTTGGTGACGGACAATTTTCTTTGCCGCAAACCGGAAAGAAAAAACAACAATATTTGCAGACATTTAAATGCAGATTGACCATGGTCCGAAATATGTATTTCCATCAGATTTTGTTCTTTTGTGATGCAATTTTTTCGAAATAATGTATATGCATATATGGGTATATATAAACGATAAGAAACTGAAAGTGTTGATATTAGATTCTTCATTGTGTAATATTATGGAACAGGCGTTGACTAAATGTATATTATTGGACTTAATTGGTATCTCAATCCATTTACCTAATATTTTTCTAAATTACTATAAATTTAAAGAAAAACATTTTTTACTTTTCCCATTATGTATTTACAAAAACACAACAACAGTATTCCATTTGGGGACAACAGACGACATAATTATTTTTCTTTCAATAATAGGAAAATACCATTGAAATAAAAAGAAAATGCTTGCAAAGAGAAGTGAAACACACGCATCTTAAAACTTGACTAACACTTATCCAAAAACACATTTGTCGCTTTTTTCGCACTCAAATCAATTAATTGGCTGGAAGAAATAAAATGGCTTACTATTAAGTAAGCGTGCAAAGCACTCATTAGCGGATTTGTCTAGGTATGGAAATTTGAGCTTATTTATACAGGCTTCCACTAAAAGCATCAACATCCAGGAAATCGTCAATTTGCCATTTACGAATATGCTTTGAAATACGTACTTGCATATGGGAAAAAATGCTTTTAGAAGCATAATGTGCAGTGCTTCCTAAAATTATCGTGGCCATAATTACGCGAATTATTTGCGGTAAGTCACCATAATTAACAGATGGCTTGTGAGAATGAACGTATTTGTGTGGCAAAAGTAATATGAGAAGTTTCATTATGTACTCGCTTTTGTTTTTTTCCTTTACAAAGTCAGAGTTTTCTAGGTTCCCATTTAGATTAAAAAGAGTGTCACAGATTATTCGAAAATGTTTTAGAATACACCGTAAATGCAAAGAAATGATGGAGCCTTTCCAAGGCATATACCGTTCAGTAAACAGACAAATTCAAAGAATATGTGTTCTTCTTTTTTTTGATTGCGAACAATTCTCTGGAGCAAATCGCTATAAGTCATTGCCGATACAAGAAAAAATAGTGACTGAGCTAAGGGTAATTATTTAATTTATACTTATATGAAGCTTTGGACATGGTGCCAACTGGTTTCGTTTGTTCATAATACAAAATTAAATCAAAATACTTTAAAATATATATGATCACATCTCCAGGATACAAACAAAAAAATCACCGATCATGAAGTTATATATGTAACCACGACTGAAACAATATGAGTAAAAATTATGTATTTGTTATTAGCTTATTACTAATGTAGGTTGTAGGGAGAATACCTCTTATTAATTTTTCTAAGTCAACTAAGTCTTAGCATTTCAGGAGATCCAAATTCAACAAGACACAAGTTTATTTATGGTCATTAAACGAATTCAATAAACCACCCAGCTTAAGTTCGTGCCTTTGAGTATTTGTGTTACGATAATCTATATATTTTTGGTCATGAATGAAGGACCTACAATTTTTTGATTTCGAACGGCATATTTGTCACGGATTGTCAGATTTTGCCAAGAAATGTGTCAATTCAAAATCTTTAAATACCACTTGACTTGAACACGGGACCCCTTGGCTAACAGTCTTACGCACTAGCAATAAGTATATTAGGTTAGGTTAGGTTTAGGTGGCTGTCAACAGAAGCCGACACACTTAGACCAATTTAGGTCCATTGTGATACCACGTATGTATTATCTACCTCAACTCTGTAGATGGGACTGGCCAACGACACGTGGTTGGTCTCAAACGGTTCCCCATCTACGTACTAACCGCGCCCAACGTCTTTTAATTACGGTGATCTAACGAGAATCGATAAACTCAACGTGGTATGATCGTTGGTTGCTATGGTTAAGTATATTGCTTTTATATAATTTGTAATGTTTGTTCTTTAGCAATTTATAAATAATATTAATAACCTGAAAAGATATCAATCGATTGACAACATATTTTCCTTTATTCACATGTCAATCTATAAACATCGTATCAACTATGTATTCATTCACCGTTTTGTTTTTAGTTCAATTCTTTACCCGTCAACTCTTTCTTATTCTTTACTAAAAATTGTGTTTACCACTAAACCAGTCTTATGTTTTTATATATCTTGTGCTCTACTCGCATACTAATCTAAGTCCAGCAATTCAATAAATAATCTTAGAACAAGTTTGAGAATATGTCAGATGAGTGCACGCACATATACTTGGAAGTGTTTCTGTTAGAAGAGAACGTTTTTGCTTTTATGAAAAGAAATGTTATTTAAAGGAGGCTACCAGAAAACCAGGTCACTGGAATGTACATATTAGATGTAGGCAATAAGATCAAGGGAAGAAAGTTTAAAAAAAGACATAGAAAAACTAACCGTGGAAAGTAAAATATTTGTTTGTTTGATATTTTAGTATGCGATAAAACTCATTTTCGATCGAGATATTACGAAATCGCAGCTGCATTCCGCCCGTAAAACATTTCACCACGGTACCCGCCATACCAGGAATGAGCACTAGTTCAATCTTAAGCTTACTTTCAGACGTATAGTGAAATTCAAAGAATCGTTTCATAGCGTACAACACGAATGTTAAAAGCTCGATCATGCTTTGTTTTTTCTATACATTATGATTTACAAACTTTCAAAATCTTCATCGGTTTCTCGTCCTCCCTTCTTCCTCTTGCCCTTAATATCTGTGCTGTGTAACTTAGTACATTATAAGACCGCTGAAACTCTTTGATCCGATACCGAAATGTCTCCCGATTGAGATCAAACCGGCGGACCCGTCTGTTCGTTGGAGTTATGGTCCCTTTAACTTCTTTAACATGAAGTCTAACTTTGCCGTCAAGGAAGAGGAGTGATTCTTAAGGTAAGATAGTTTTTTTTTTTTTTTTCTATAATTTGCTTACGCTAAAGGGATTTTTTCTGTTGTTACAGTACCCTTATAGTGGGTAACACAGCGTAAGCATTTGTGTTTAACAGCTAGCAGGACTATCGCATTTCATTGCATGCTTTTCGGTGCTACTTACTATTAGAAAGAATAGAGAGATAGGAAAGAAGTGTTTGGGTGCAGTTGTAGGGTTTTTCTCCACGGGTGGTGTCTAAGATGCTTAGGAAGATTACGATTTCATGTATTCGATATAAAGTAATGGACTTGGCGACTTGGCCGGGATTCGAACGCACGACCTTCCATTCAGTAAGCGAATACACTACTAGTGCACCTGTTGCCATCTAATGAAAAATTATTAACAAATTAAATACGTATTAACTTTAGTGGATTTAAGTGATTGTGTTTTTGATATTTTTGTAAAGAGATTTAAAAAAAACAAATCTCTTTATAAATATTATCCAAGTCAGTGAACATCGCATTGCAGCAATGCTAAATTTCAAGTATTGTTCTCTAAATTTTTTAGAAAAGAGAATCGCTTTGTTTTGATTGTTTTAATAACTCAGAGTTGTGCATTCAGGTATTATTATGTACCTTTTACTGGACTTAGGTTGCCTGCATTATTTTAAATGACAAGAAAGTCTAAATTTGAAAATATTTTTCTATAATTTTCATTATTGATTCTGAATTTAGAACGCCAACAGTGTCTTCGTTGTAAAACATGTTCTTCTGTTAATATCAAGAACTATGAAGCAACCAGGGTTGAAAATAAAAAGCTCCTCTTTTTGATTTAAGGAGGTTTTATACGTAGGTAGGTAGGTAGGTAGAGGTGGCGGTTCGGCCTGAACCCAATTAGCACTATGTTGTGCCTTTTTGTTACCACGACTCGTGTGGCCTATGTTGTAGTGGTTGTAGAGGATTTGATGCGTGGCTATATCCAACCTGTGGAGTTGAGAAAACGGATAAGATCTTGTATCCCTTTGCCCGATATAGCGCTAAGGTCGTCGAAGAATCTTTGATTCAGTGCCCGCAGTCTGGCTCTTGCTAGTGCCGGACATTCGCAGTGGAAATGGGAGAGAGTTTCTCTTTCATTTACATTCCCGCAACTTCGGCAGTGGAGGTTAAATGGGATACCTAGTTTGGCCGCATGGTCTCCAATTGGCCAATGCCCGGTGATTATCGCCGTAATTCCGACGACATAGGAGCGTGTTCTGTTTAGGAGATCATTTGTTCTTCTTTTGCCATAAGTAGGCCATAACTTCCTTGATGCAGTAAGTCAACCTTCTCCATTGAAGATTGGCTTTCTGCAGGAGGTATGAGCGTATTTGTGTCTTAACCGCACCTAGCGGAATATGAACCCTTTCCGCGAGTAAGCCGTCTAGAGCTGAGCCCTGCCTGGCCAGCTCATCTGCACGTTCGTTTCCTGTTATGTTACTTTGCCCTGGAACTCAGAGTAGTGTAACCCTGAAACGTTTGCCCAGTCGGGCAAGCTCGTTCCGGCACTCCTGCACCAGTTTGCAGGATATGGTAGCAAGGGTCAATAGCTTTGATGGCGGCTTGGCTGGCTCCGGGCAATAACCCCCCTAATGAAAAATGAAATAACTACCCAAATCAAAGATGAAATAAGTCCCCAAAATAGTATGAAATAAGTCCCCAAATAAGTATGAAATAAGTCCCCAATGCTGCCCCCCTGCAACCCCCCTGCTTGGGGTCACTGTTTGCTTTGGAGTAGGTGCGAGGTTTTTCTTTTATAAATTTGGGGACTTATTTCATAGTTGAATTTGGGGACTTATTTCACTATGAAATAACCCCCCAATTTGAAGTATGAAATAAGTCCCCAAAAAGCCATGAAATAAATCCCCACCTCCATACAAATTTTGGGGAGTTATTTCATCTTTCATTTGGGGGGTTATTTCATTGGGGGGTTATTTCATTGAGGGGTTATTTCCTGCGGCCGGCTTGGCTATCAATGGGGATAGCAATGTTTTGTTTGTACGTTGTATCACGCCCTAGTTGGGTGCAGGCCTCTCGGATAGCCAGTATTTCCGCCTGGAAAACGCTGGCAAAATCCGTCAGGCGGTAGGATATTGATATTTTTATTGATTTCGAGTAGACACCGGCCCCCACACTACAGTTCATCTTAAATCCGTCGGTGTATATGACCGTGTCGAACTCTTTCACTATTTCGTCCCTCTTCCAACGAGCTCTGGAAGGGAAACTTACTTGGAAGCCTTTTTTGAAAATTTAGTTTAGGTGTGATGTAGTCGGTTGGAAGCGTGACCATGCCTTCTGGTAGCGAGTCCAGAATGTTGCTGTGGCCGTATGGCCTTGCAGTCCAGCACCCCGACTCTCTGCACTGCATAAGTGGTTGACCGTTTAGGCGGGGTAGGTAAAATCGGGTATTTTGGTTTTGGTAGTGAACAGCATCAGTTCGGTTTTGCTCGGGTTAACGCCGACGACACAACTTGCAGCCCAGATGCTTACCTTGTCTAGAGCAGTCCCCATGATTTCACTTATCACGGTGGGAAACTTCCCTGAGACTAACATCACTACGTCGTCCGCATACGCGACACCTTTGACCCTTTCCCTGTCTAGTTTTACGAGAATTTTATTCATAACCATTAGCCGGAGTTGCGGAGAGATGACGTCACCCTGTGGCGTTCCTCTATGGGCAAATTTGGTTAAGTGACTGTTGCCTAGTGTTGCCTGAATAACTCTTGTTCTAAGCATAGAGGATATCCATTTCCTAATCGATTCCTCTATGCCCAGGTCGACCAGAGATTCAAGAACAGCTTCCGTGTGTACGTTGTTGAAGGCACCCTCTTTATCCAAGAAGGAGGCTAGGGTGTATTCTTTGTAGTGTATGGATTTTTCAATTGGTCGCACTACCTCATGGAGAGCCGTTTCTGGCAGAGAACTTCGCATGTGGATGTCTAGGATACGCTCTAGGGTTTTGAGCATAAAGTTTATAAGTAGAGTAAACATATTGCGTTCTGGGTACGGGCATCTGAAACTCGAGAACCGCTTGACCGATTGACACCAAACCTGGAAAATATGTTAGTTTAGTTTGCGGAAGATTAATCTTACGTTGAATCTTAACTTTTAGTATTTATGTGATTTTGCTCAGATTCACAAAATAAATTTCGTAAGTAAAAATAAGTTTGCTGATAACCCGCTTATTGGCGGTGGCGTCGAGATATTTACGAAAAACTACATTTACTGATATTTGTTTATATCAGAATGGATGTACTTTGGATATGATTATTGAACTGGTTATAATTGCGTTGAATTGTGATAGGTGGCGCTGTATATGTTGGTCGATTTTCATGTTGGTATTTGAGTAGAATTGTTGCATATAGTTAAACCTTGCGCGCGCAAAAATCGATTGAAAGAAAGTAAAAATCAAAGCTTTTTCTGTCGTGTTGCTGTTTGATTCGAAAAATTAAGCTGACACAAGTTCCTGCCAGACAACTAGGACCTACTAGTTCCCTTTAACCACCGAACGGATTGAGCTCAAATCAGGTAATCTTTGGTATTGACCTGAAAGTGTTTCTGTGAAGTTTGATCAAACACGGTTCGCCAAGTTAGCCATGCAATTTTGTTTCTTACTAAAGAAAGACACGTATTTCATTTTTTTAGGCGCAGCAACGCACGCCGGGTAGGTACCCACTTGACTACGGGAAATGTCGGGCGGGTACAGTAAGTGTATGTATAAATGGAAATGTGTCCATAAAAGCTAGTTCGCAGCTCAACTCTTTTGTTTTCTTACAAAAATAATTCAGCTCAGTTCTGTGTAAAAGCAATGTTATATGAATCAGTTCCGCATATATATTACAAGGTTAAAGCAATTTTAAAACGTAAGGTTATAAGTAATATGTTAGTCGGAATAAACATATTCTTTACAAAATATAAAAATATATAGTGCACTAGTACAATTCATCGCCCCCTTTAGAACATAAACAGTATCATTCTGCTTTTCAACAAAAATAACATATACACATATATTAAGTATACAAAATTACTTTAATTTTGATGCATTTCCATATATTTTCTGTTTAAGTAAGTTTTTTCTCAAGTTTCTTGAGAAAGGGTATACTTCTCCAATAATGAACCTACCAATAGTATAACCTTAATAAGGTTGCAATTCAAAGTACTATGGACTCGATTATGACTTTATTCTATTGATCATGGATTTCATATTTCTTCAAACATGATAATAGACTCGATTTAAATAAAATAAAAGTTGATTCGCGTTAATTAAAATACTTAACCTATACGGTTATGCATTTGCTTTGATTTAAATACAATCAAATCTCAGATCGAAACTTTTATGTTTCCATTAATTCGAGTTTTCGTATGCGTTTAAATTAATTTACAACAAAAACAAAGAAAGTATTATCATCACAACGTTTTACGTTGGTATACACCATCGAGACCCGTCTTGATTTTTAAAATAAAAAAAAAACAATAGGCAACTGTCAACATAAACAACACCTCAATTTATTAAAAATAGATTGAAAAGATTGTTGGCTTATACCAAATGCTTATGAGAAAAATCAAAAAAAAATTTTATGAAAACCTGCTTGGTTGATATTATTTTTATAAAAAAATTTGTTTGATAGTTGGAATGCAAGATGACCTTTTTCGTTTTATAAATGGCACATATATATTTCAATTTGTTAATGCAAAATAAATAATATATGTGATTATTATTAATTTGTAACCTTGGTTAACAGAAATAGGTCAGAAATGTCTGCATTGTGTGTTCAACCTCCTAATTAAATAAATCCTAATTAAAATTGCATGTTTTAGTGAATAGTTGTCACATTAATATCACTAGTATGTCAGACCTCTACGAAAATGGTCAAAATGGATTGAAGCGCCATTTATTTGAATATAAAATATTCAACATAAACTATACACAAATCTTACTAGGATATCTTGGATTGGATGAGTAAAAATAAGACAATGACTGATAAATAGGAAGCGATATATTTGACTGTTATTGACTGTTTACGTGTTTCAGAAGGTAACCAAGAATCATCTCATTAAAAAAGAAGTACATAATGTATTATAGAGGCAGGATGACATAAGGTCTATCAAAATGTTCATGGATATTCTGATACATAGTAAACCTATGTTCAATTGTCTGCGGTAGGCTTAACAGCACTACACGTCATGCCTTGCATATAATGAAATCCAGTGTATGAATCGAAGAGATATCCATAAATTGTTTTAAGCGCCCGTGTACCGGTCTACCCAAGTACTGAATAATTTGCTTTGCATTTTTATTTAATAAAATATTATATAAAGTTTTTTTTTTTAAACCGAGTACTAGGTTAGGTTAGGTTAGGTTTATGTGGCTGTCGGCAGAAGCCGACACACTTAGACCAATTTAGGTCCATTGTGATACCACGTATATTATCTACCTCAACTCTGTAGATGGGACTGGCCAACGACACGCGGTTGTTCGCAAACGGTCCCCCATCTACGTACTAACCGCGCCCAATATCGTTTAATTTCGGTGATCTGACGAGCACCGATTAACTCGAAGTGTTATGGTCGTTGGTTTAACCGAGTACTAACTTTAAACCGTAATATCTACTAAATGTCAAATGGCAAATTGTCAATGTACTCGAGGTGTTTTAGCCTCTTGGACTATATCCACATCTTGATACAGATCATAGTTTTGAGTTCTATCTCATCATTTCTCGGTATTAACTCTCCTCCCCTGCTCATCGTCCAACACTTGGTGTCATAAAGCAGAAGTGTCAGGATTGTGTGTTTTTTGTCTTTCTAGTTAGAAGTTTTAAGTTTTTAACTACCTCGATGTTATTGCTACAAACGTCTGGTCTTAATGTATGATACTACATTTTGTTGTTCATTTTTTCCTCATTTTTGGGTATTTATGTCTGACTCACAGTTTGTTACATGCCTTAATATTGATCGTTTAGAGGGGCTAAAAGATACTTTATTTGAGATCAGCATCGAAAGTTATGTCGATCTAGCCCCAAAATCCGTGTAGAAACCTGACATTTTGAACATAAGCTCTATATGATCAAGTCTAAAGATACACTAACACGCGCCCTATTTGAAATACCGTTTTATCAAAGAAGTCGATAGGAAGTCGTGTTTTTCGCAAAGTATGTATTCTTTCTTAAGAATTTGGCTACACAAAGTTTGTTGCCACAACCAATTTGTGGTGGCGTTTTTGACAAAAACGTCGTCTTTTCGATTAATTGCTTAAAATGAAAATAAATAGTATAATCGAAATAAGGGTATGTAGACAATGTCCTTCTTCAAAAGTACCTTCAACAAAATTTATTCCGTTTTTGGCAAAATTTTTTAAATTTTGGTTATTTTGTTAGAAATAAAAAAAATAGCGGCAAAGTGCGAGTCGGACTCGCCCATGAAGTGTTCCACGCGAATTATAATTATTAATTATATTGCGGTTTACGATTTATGACGTATTAAAATTACTAGATCTCGTTCAAACCAATTTTCGGTGGAAGTTTGCATGGTAATGTACATCATATATTTTTTTTAGGTTTATCATTCTCTTATTTTAGAAGTTACAGGGGGGGCACACATTTTACCACTTTGGAAGTGTCTCTCGCGCAAACCATTCAGTTTAGAAAAAAATGATATTAAAAACCTCAATATCACTTTTGAAGACCTATCCATAAATACCCCACGGGTATGGGTTTGATGAAAAAAATATTTTTGAGTTTCAGTTTTCTATTTTTGTGTGAAAATCTTAATGCGGTGCACAGAATACATCCACTTACCAAGTTTCAACAGTATAGTTCTTATAGTTTCGGAAAAAAGTGGCTGTGATATTCCCGGACAGACAGACAGACATGACGAATTTATAAGGGTTCCGTTTTTTTGCCATTTGGCTACGGAACCCTACAACTTGCCGAAGCGGACGGAACCCTTTCTTTGTGTTTTTCAATGCATTAAGAGAAGCAACACAAATGTAACATACTAAATTAAAATAGGTGTAATTATGTATAAAACAGTCATAAAAATGGGAAAACGTAAGAAAGTCGCTAACTCAACGCTGGAGAAAAAAAAAAGAAAATCCCTTCGCAATTTTAAGGTTGTTTTTGACAGTTTCATTATTTTTTCAGGTTTGGTTTCTGAAAAATGGCATACCATGCACTTAATTCTTGCCCCATAACTGTTATTTTGGTAGATAGTATTCGAAAGTGTGTAAATGAATGCGAAAAAGAAACGAAAAATAAGCAATAAAAGCAGCAGTTTTTTTATTTACGGTTAACATATATGCGCATTTTTAATGAAGAAAAAAAAAATTACCAGATAACCAGAGAGTTTTATCGAAGTCGTTGGGCTATATGCAATATAGTGTGGGACTTTATGGATGAGGTAGGTTATAAGGAACTCCCCTTGTATTGCAAAATTGTACCTAGTGGTGTTTATGAAACTTAGAGCATTGTTGACGAAAGTGCTATGTGTCCATGTTTGTATTTGAATGTTCAACGCCTTGGCGATAGTCTCCTCGTAAATCATGGGTTTGTTGGTCCCCACACAATTTGTGGTTGTTGCCTGTCCTTATTCGAAGTTCCGAAACGTAGTCCCGATTGCCTCACGGAACCTATAGCAGATGTGAGGGTTTTTCACCGGGTGACAAGGTAATTTGGATCTCGCCTACATACCACTTTGTATAACAGAGTTTCACATAAAACCATTGAATTAACATTATCTATTTAGCGGTAATTTGATTGCATATATATTGTATTAATGGCTCTTCTGAATATTAAAAAAACACTCGCCTTTACACATTTATCTACCCCGGTTACAGATCGTGTCTCTGATGAATATAAGTGTCTGCTAATGATACGTTGGCTAACGAAATGCTAGCATATTGTTTTATAAATTATAACATGGAAGACATTATACAATCTTGTTATCCTCAAGTATCAAATACATGACTTAAAACATCGAATTTAGACTAGTTATCTACTATAGTCAAAAACGAAATGAATTCACTTCAAAATGATTTTTGTCTGCAAGGATTTTAAATGAATAAGTAGCAGAATCTGGCAAAAAGAGGAGAAATTTAACTTGAAATAATATCGGTTCACACCACCACGTATGGCTTATTACCAGTTAAACTCTAGCCAAAATAAAACGCGTCTATTTAGGCTCAGAAATTCTGGGCAAGAAAAACTTATATGTTGCGATATGTACTTCTTTGCAATATTGATTTATATGCAAAAATGAGTATAGAACAGCTTCACAACAATCAATTCAGTATTGCTTTTATTATATTTGTATATGTTATGTATATGATCTATATAATAATTGGTTTTTAGTTACTGCGTTTTTAACCCAAGTGCAGTAACTACAATTGTAATCTTTTGAATACATGACCCTTTTATTCAGAGGCATTCTAGCATAGTTAATAAAAATTGTATTGACTATACTTTACAAAATATTATGATGTATTTATTAAAGAAAGCTTCGCATATCGTCAGATTTGACCAAACTCTCAAAACTAGAATAGGTATGTTTTTTTTTTTTTTTTTTAATTTTCAGGATTCTTTAAATAATGGAAAGATTGAGAAAGATTTATTCAATCTCATTTGTTCCATACTTCGAAATATTAGATATTTTCATTGAGTTTTTATGAAAGAGCACCTCATAGTTTTTTTTTTTTTTAAAGTAAAATAATAGTTAAAAAAAAATAATAAATATTAATCAATATTAATAATACATGAGGAGATGGATCGAATAATATAGTTTTTATTGAGTTTTTGCTTATTATCCTTTATTATTTTTCATTAATAATATTACTTGCAGACTTGCGGAAAAAAGCATGCATATTTTTTTATTTCATCCCTTTATCCTATTTGTTATTATTGATATTACAATGAGAAGTTGATCGTATCAATCTCAAGGGTTGAGCTTACCGAACGGCTTATTCGAAAGCATCTCGGAGTGATAGGTTAGCCAAATAAGTAAGACTTTCCACAGGGAATCACTTAAAATTTCAATTTACCAAATATGAGATTTTTATGTATATACATATACATTTCCATCTACCTAGCTGATCTTTCAAAATCGACCACTATTAAAGTCGATTTTTGAAATTCTGAATCTCTAGTCTGATTTAAGTGTCTTGATATGACTTATAAACAAATTTACTCTTTAGAATTCAGTAATACCTACATAACATATCAGGGGTAGGTACTCATGTCACTTGTTAATCGTCGCAGCATCGTAGTTTCGTAGATTCACAGTTAAACTATCGTGTCTTCTTCTTCTTTTCCCTGACGGTGAGGCTATGATCATGATTAAAGGCAACATAACCCTCCCACTTAACTGCATACCTACTGGTTCGCCTGTGGGGTTCGCCGGCAATTAAATTGATATGAATGAACCTATATTAAGATTCTTTTCGAACTTTCATTTTCTTAGGTTTTTCTTAAAATATCTAAATAATATTCACTTTTAACAATTATATTTTCTTCATTTTAATCAATTTTTTACTTTTTTCGTTTTAAACAAAATAATTACAACTTTCACAGAGACATTTAAGAATCCACGAAATTTAAGTTTTTTAATTCGCATTATGTTTCGTAGTTGACAAATTATTGTAAAACTTACGAAACCTACGACGATTAAAACGACAACGAAACAATTAAGAAGTCATTCAATTATTGAATTCCAAATTAGATTTAAAGAAAAATATTATTTAACAAATTAAACTTTAGAACGAAGCACCTAAACACTCATTTTAATCTCGTTCGACAGATTTATTATAATCATACAATTTAAAATCGAAGCAAACGCAAATGTTATGGCTTGCTTAATAGACAATAATAGTTTTAAGCATTGCCGCAATAAAGATCAGAAATGAGTTTCCGTGATAACGCACGATCGAAATTGTGCTACTTTAAAAAAAAAATTAAATCTTTCTTTTTATTTGTTAGTTCCATACGTGGATCTTTTAGTTAAACACGATGATGAATACGTCAGTACTTAAACCCATAGAGTCCTTGGAGTTTAAGAACTACATAGTTTCTAGATGTGAGCACATAATCTTCTATTTTCGTTCAATTCATTATCACATTTGTCCCTTAATTGACAGCTTCTGAAACTTACAGCTTGCGAATGATTTATTAAACACACGTCGAAAAAGGATTAAGTACTGTTTGATTCCAGTATTGTATTTCGCTCCTTGGAATAGGAATTGCAAGGCCTTTTAAGTATTCGCTTTGACAAAAACTGTTAATTTCTTACCTTTAATCGGTGATCCAACACGTACGGCATGTGCTAATTGTTGAATATCCAATAGTACGGCAAATATTGCCAAGACAAGGGAAAAAATATGCATTCCACTGTATAAATACCACTTCCCGCACATGATATGGCTAATGGTTTCTTTCCTTTTTGTTTTTCTTAATATTTTAATCCGTTTGCTTGTTTTAGCTAATTATTTCGATTTATTTTTGGCACTAAATTAATAATTGTAATACTCTGCAGTTGTACTACTTGTTACAAAATACTGTTAAAACCACATAATCGGACCACACCAATT